>CM065590.1:277296853-277950306 GCA_033119425.1 Bufotes viridis
GGGAGTAGACAGCTGGATCTATTTAGCAGCAACGGTTTTTTGAGCCTGATACAAGATCCTATTAATGCCTATCTTAATAGGAGGCTGCAAGGAATCAGAGTCAAACAAGTATGCACATTCTCGCGTCTATTGTATATGTAGCACTATATTTTATTAATCAGGATTATTATCTTCAACTAATATCTATGTAGAATGCTGCAGCTCCAAATCATGTGAAACAACCCAGCTTCATCTATCCTACATTTCGGACATGAGGAGTAAGGGCGAAACCCTATCATCTTCAGAAAAAGTGGCGACCTATATACTCTGTGTAGAAGTAAAATCTGGGATAATCTAGCCGCCTCACTTAGTGACAGAGCTGGGTTCAACGCCAGCACCTCCTCCCATTGAGCGTCTGAGATAGGGCCCACATCATTTCCCCATTTGCTCCTAACTAGTAATGTATACTTTTTCAAATTCTCCTCCTATCGGCCCAATTTTTTTTTGTGAGGTTATGGCATGCCTAAGTTGTAGGTATTTGTAGAATTGCCTGGATTCCAACCCGAATTCTGTACATAGTTGTTCAAATTGTTTTACAACTCCCTGAGAATATAGTTGACCCACATTCCACAGCCCTTTACGCTCCCAGCCTTGGAAGCCTGACAACCGAGAGAGTTCCTCCAGTTTGGGATTTTTCCATATCGGTGATAGGTTGAGCAAACCCGCCACATTTAAAACCTCCCTAGATTTAGCCCACACTGTACGCATTAATTTAAGAATTGGAAGAGACTTCAATGGCTCCGCCACGTCTTTTTCCAAAACCGTTATTGGTAGGTTACAACCAGTGGCCCACGTAACCATCCCACCCCATCCTTTTAAATGCTGTAATTGAGCTGCCAGAAAGTATAGAAAGGGGTTTGGCAGAGCCAGCCCTCCCATGTCTTTCCCTCTCTGCAAGGTTTCCTAACAGATCCTACTGTAATTAGCTTTCCACACCAGGGAGCGGGAAATCTGCTGTATCTTGTAAAAGTAGTGCTGGACCACCCAAACTGGTGAATTATGAAGGATATACAGCAATTGTGGCATAAAAATCATTTTGATAAGATTTCCCCGACCTATCACCGAGAGAGGAAGCTTATTCCAAAAAGCTGTTTTCATTTTAAATTTGGCCAATAACGGTATTAGATTATCCACAATATATGCCTGGGGGCTGGTGGAGACTTCAACACCCAGGTATTTAAAAAAAGATACCACTTTAAGGTTGATGTGATCCAAACATAGGGACCGAAGCAGAGGGGACAGCGGAAGGATGACAGATTTATTTCAATTAATATATAGACCCGACTGTCTGCCAAAGTCCGATATTATGGTAATATTTGGATCTATCGATGAAGCTAGATCTCCAACATACAGAAGCATGTCATCCGCATATAGGGAAATTCTTTCCTCCACCTCCCCCCTCCTCAGGCCCTTAATCAAGGGAGTGGAATGCAGTATACAAGCCAACGGCTCAATCGCAATGGCGAAGAGGAGGGGCGACATAGGACAACCCTGCCTAGTGCCCCTCTCCAACGCCATCGTGAGATCCGTCCATTAACCCGGAGACGGGCCCTTGGCTGGTAATAAAGCAATTGCACCAATTTAACATACACCGGACCGAACCCCAATTTTGACATGCCCCGCCCACAGGTAGTCCCACTCGACGCTGTCAAAAGCTTTGGCAGCGTCGAGCGAAACCACCGCCGGACACTCCCCCCTTGACAATATCTGTAGTTGTAGATTGAGGAACAGCCGGTGCAAATTAAAGGAGGTAGCCTTTCCTGGCATAAAGCCACACTGGTCTTAATGAATTATGTGAGAGATGACAGTTAACAATCTATTTGCCAGTACCTTGGCCAATATTTTGATATCCACTGTTAGGAGAGAAATGGGCCTGTACGAATCTATCTTGGTAAGATCTTTGCTGGGCTTTGGAAGTACCACAACTACTGCCTCTCTCATGGAGCTTGGCAACACTCCAGACTGATGTTTCTTATAAAACTTCCCTGGCAATCCATCTCCCCTGGCACCTTATCATTGGGAAGGGATCCCGCCGCCAACTCCAGTTCCTCCAGCTGAAGGTCGCCATCTAACATTCCTTTGTGATCATCTGTCAGTTAGGGCATTTGAATGGCCTGCAAATAGCGATCCCTCTCCTCCGCCGCGACCTGGAGCCTAGATCTATAGACCTTAGCATAGTTCGTGAAACACTCCCAGCACCTTTTCATCACCCCCCACCATAGTCCCCTGTGTATCCATGATAGTAGAAATACATTAGGGGCCCTCCTGTGCCTTAATGACAATGGCCAAGAGGTGACCAACACTTTCTCTCTCCATATAATATTTTTGCTGCGTAAAGAACTGTTTCTCCCCTGCCCTATGTATTTGGTGTTCCTTTAATAATTCCTGCTCTTCTAGCCAACTCGCAGCATTGGCCTCCATTGTATTAGCTACATATACGGCCTCTGCAGCTCCGACTCTATTAGAGAGCTCAATATGAAATGACCTGCTATTAGTTTTGTGGGCGCTAATCAGCTTGATGTAAATACCCCTCATGTAAGCCTTTATGGTTTCTCAAACTGTAGAGAGGCTGGCTGAGCCATCATTGATGTTAAAAAATTCCTGTACCCACAAGCTGCAACCAGAACGGATTAAGCTTCCTAATTTGTCTCTGCACCCACCCATCTCCACCCAAATTTAACACCACTAAAACAGGGAAATGATCAGAGATACTGCTTGGCAGGTAAGCAATCTCACTGATCCTGTTTAGCAGTGCCGGAGGTCCCAAAACTAAGGTCATATAGTTTTTATCCAAGGTCAAGGCCATATCTAGGTACATATTATAGTCACCCACCATAATGGCCGGCACCCCAGGAAACCTGGAAGTAAAAGTCAGTATCGTTTTAAGAATTTCACATGAGTAAGGAGGAGGTATGTATAATGCAATTAGCAGCAGACGGAAATGGAATATGGTGCAGTCAATACACACAAAACGGCCCTCACCATCCACTGACACCTCTATAGATTTGAAGGGAAGGCTCTTGTGTACCAACACACTTACCCTCTCGACTGTGCAGAATAAGTGGAGTGGAAATGGTATGAAACCCACGCCTTACAGAGACTTTTTGTTTTCTCCGAGATAAGGTGCGTTTCAGACTGACATAGTATGGCTGGCTGATGTGATTGCAATGCATAAAAGACAGCATTAAGCTTAGCGGCCTAGCCCAAACCTCTCACGTTCCAAGTAATAATTTTAAGAGTACCCATAAATACATTTGATCCATAACTTACAGGGTCTGCCACTGTCTCCGCGCTGCACAGCTATATACCCCCTAAGGACTCTGAAATCCATAAGCCCATCATCCCAATAAACCGGACCCTACCTTCCCAACCGTGGAAGAACAAATAGAACCATCTCACACACTAGCGAGAAACTAGGGAAAAATTGATTCCTGAACTAGAGGAAAACAAGTAGATGCTTTGCGTCAAGAACACAATAACCTTGTGGTGTAACTCCGGGCTTACAATCCCGGCTGTCTAGCAGATATTAAAGCTACCCAGAATATCCCTGTAACAGGTGGTAAGTTAACAGAGAAATGCCCCTAATATCAGTAGTAATGTACACTGCATGTAGCATCGAACATCGAACAGCTAAATTTACACATGTACCATATAGGAATTGAAGTCAAAATAGCGGGGGGAAAATCACACTGGAGTGATAAAGAGTGACAAATACCACTCATACTAGCAAAAAGATACGGCGATTCAGGAGGTATTGGGGAGTTGCTGCTCCATAGTGTCTAGCCATTGACATGCTGCTGCCGGATCTTCGAAAGTATGCAACTTGTCCTTGGCTACTACCCGCAACCTTGCAGGCTATATCATTGAATAGGGTAAGGGTAGCTGTAGTTGTTGCAATCTTCTCTTGACATCAAGAAACCTTGTTCTCTTCTTCTGGACTTCGGCCGAGAAATCTGGATATAGAGAAACACGACTCCCATTGATGGTTAAATTGGTGCAGTCTCTAGCACTCCTCAGGATGGTATCCCGATCACAGAAATGAAGCACTCTCAGTAGCAATGGACGCAGTGGCGCCCCAGGTGGTGGCAGGTGGAACGGCACCCTGTGTGCCTGCTCCACGGCAAATAATGGTGACAGTTTGTCTCTGCCAATCTTTTCCAGGAGCCATTTTTCAACAAATGATACAGGGTCAGGGCCTTCAGCTCGCTCTGGCACTGCAATCATGCGGACGTCAGTTTATGCAATAAGCATGGTGACATTGTGAATCACCCTTTGCATATCTCGCCGGACTGATCTTTGATCTTCCAACACACTGATACGACTCTCCATCTCCCTAATCCGCTCTTTAACTTGTCGCATGTCTTGACGAATGAGGCCTGTGTCCTCCTTCAAACTGCCTACTGATGTGGTTAATGCAGTCAATGCAGTATTACATTGCGCCACTGCCACAAAGACATCCCTCATAGTGGGTTCTGGTATCACCCCCTGCCATCTTTGCTGTGTTAACACTGACCTAAGAGGCAGCAGCTGCAGCATCAGAGGGCTCCTCCATAGCATGATCCGGTGGCCAGTCATGAAGAGGGGACACCAAAGCAGGAGCAGGTGGCACAGATGCTTGTATGTGTGCAAATTTCTCCAGGCACGCCGCTACGTCAGTATTTCTCAACACATGTGCAGCGCCTACTTGTTTCAGCAGAGTGGCGCCATCACTGTCCTTTCCTTCCCTCTCCTTTGGTTTCTGTCTCCCCATAATGCAGCCGCTACGGATCAGAGCTCAAAGGGGACACTTGGGGGCCGAAGGCAAGGTTTATAGACCTCCGGCAAGTGGGTAGAAGGGGTGTTTGTAGGATGTTCAGCCAGTAGCTCAGAGCCACACATCCGCTCACAGGCCACGCCCCCTCTATTGGCAGTTAAATTGACCATGTCAGGCCACGCCCCCTCTATTGGCAGTTAAATTGACCATGGAGATAAACCATCTGTTAGTTTGGTGGGTGAACGCAAATAATGAGGAGAACATCAAATAAGGCACGTGGGCAAGGTCATGGTGGTATTGCTGGAGCTCCTGTTGCTGGGAGAGGACGTGGCCATTCTGCACCAGCTACAGGTACAAGGGAAACACCTTCCTCAGGTGTGAGTAGGCGACAGAACCTGCACCGTTATATGGTCTGCCCGAATGACGTGCTACGAATGGTGAGGCCAGAACTGGTACAAACGCTAGTACATTGTGTGGCTGACAGTGCCTCCAGTACCTTAACATTGTCTCCCACTGCTGAAAGCTCAGAGATGGCACCTGCAGTTCATGCCCATCAGTCTTTCACCTCACCCCCTTGCAAATCAGCCAAGCAATCTGAGCCCCAAGTCACGCAGAATTCTCTTATGCTTTTTGATGAATCTACTGGCAGGGTTTCCCAGGGCCATAACCATAGCCCTGCCCCAGAAGTGGAAGAGATTGAGTGCACGGATGCCCAACCACTTAGGTTTGAGGATGAGGACATGGGAAAACCATCGCAGCACATCTCTGATGATGACAAAACACAGGTGCAAACTGCTGCGGCTTTCTGCGGTGTGCAGACCAACAAAGAAGGCAGTGGTGAAGACTGGGTGGAAGATAATGTTGACAACGATGAGGTTCTGCACCCCAAAATATACCACTTAAATCCATGTTATTCATGGGTGTTGAAAAAATCATATTTTTTAAGGCCAGGAATTAGCTTTGCGGCCTATGTGCAGGGGACAATAATATAGTTAATCCGTCTGGGAGTTCAGGGGTTCACATATTTCAATATTTTGCTGTCAAGTAACCCTGCACTGCATGGGTGAAAGGGACCGAAATTTGAAAAATCTTCTATTAAATTGTTGGGTGCAATATTACAATTTTTGCCGTGAGTAAACCCCTCATCTACCTGGTTGCCAGGAGCCTACATTTTTAAAAATCGTCTGTTCCATTGGTGGGTGACATGAACCCATTTTGCCTTGAATTAGCCCCTCCCCTGCCTGGGTTCCAGGGGCCTACATTTTTTAAAATTGTCTGTTCTACTGGTGGGTGACATGAACCCCGTTTTGCCTTGAATTAACCCCTCCTCTGCCTGGGTGCCAGGGGCCTACATTTCTAAAAATCACCTGTTCCATTGGTGGGTGACATGAACCCCATTTTGCCGTGAATAAACCGTTCCTCTGCCTGGGTGCCAAGGGCCTATATTTTAAAAAATCGTCTGTTCCATTGGTGGGTGACATGAACCCCGTTTTGCCATTAATTAACACCTCCTCTGCCTGGGTGCCAGACGCCTACATTTTAAAAAATTGTTTGTTCCATTGGTGGGTGACATAAACCCGTTTTGCCGTGAATAAACCCCTCCTGCCTGGGTGCCAGGGGCCTACATTTTTAAAAATCGTCAGTTTCATTTGTGAGTGATATGAACCCCGTTTTGCAGGTGAAAAACCCCTGCTATGCATTGCATGCACAGGGAACCAAATTTGGTAAAAACGTTTGTTAATGATCGAAACATGCGTGACTACAAACGCACGCTGGTAGACTCTCTGCTGATGGAATTCCCACCTGACGCCTCCTTAACCTCCTACTCCACATCCATTTCCTCCTCCGAGATCAAGATTTTGACTTTAAGTTTTTATTTTTTTCATTTCAACCCCTTTAGGACACATGACGTACTGGTACGGCATGTTTCCCAAGTCCTTAAGGACACATGACGTACCAGTACGTCATGAGTAGTTCCGATCACTGCTGCTCAGCTGGCAGTGATCGGAACAAGGTACCTGCTGAAATCATTCAGCAGGTACCTTGTTACAATGCCCAGGGGGTCCTGTGACCCCCCCCCCCTCCCGTATGGGCGATCGCTGCAAACCGCAGGTCAATTCAGACCTGCGGTTTGCAGCGCTTTGTACGATCTCTTTGTGATTACATCACAAAAAGTGTAATAGCAAGCGATCAAATAATCATATGACCCCCCAAATAGTGCCAATCTAACCATCACCTCATCCCACAAAAATTATACCCAACCTGAGACAATTGCCTAAAAACTGAAAAATATATGGCTCTCAGACTATGGAGACACTAAAACATTTTTTTTTTTATTCAAAAAGGATATTATTGTGTAAAACCAAAATAAATAAAAAAAGGTATACATATTATGTATCGCCGCGTCCGTAAGGACCTGCTCTATAAAAATATAACATGACCTGACCCCTCAGATGAACGCCGTAAACATAAAAAATAAAAAACGTTGTCAAACAAGCAATTTTTTTGTCACCTTACATGACAAAAAGTGTAATAGTAAGCGATCAAAAAGTCATATGCACCCCAAGATAGTACCATTCGAACCGCCATCTCATCCCGCAAAAAATGAGCCCCTACATAGGACAATCGCCCAAAAAAAAAAAAATTTGGCTCTTAAACTATGGAGACACTAAAACATGATTTTTTTTTTTGTTTTAAAAAATTATATTATTGTGTAAAACTTATATAAATAAATAAAAAGTATACATATTATGTATCGCCGCGTCCGACACAACCCGATATATAAAAATAACACATGACCTAACCCCTCAGCTGAACATAGCAAAAAAATAAAATAAAATACGGTGTCAAATGCCATTTTTGTCACCTTACATCACAAAAAGTGTAATAGCAAGAGACCAAAATGTCATATGCACCCCAAGATAGTGCCAATAAAACCGCCATCTCATCCCGCAAAAAATGAGCCCCTACATAAGACAGTTGCCCAAAAAAAAAAAAAAAACGATGGCTTACAGAATGTGGAGATACTAAAAAATAATTTTTTTCAAAAATGCTTTATTATGTAAAACTAAAACCAAAAACCCCAAAAGTAGTCATATTTGGTATTGTCGCGTCCGTAACAACTTGCTCTATAGAAATAGCACACAATCTAACCTGTCAGTTCAACGATGTAAATAACAAAAAATAAAAACGGTCCCAAAACAGCTATTTTTTTGCAAATTTTCCATTTTAATCCATTTTTCCAGTAACAAAGCAAGGGTTAACAGCCAAACAAAACTCTATATTTATTGCCCTGATTCTCTTGTTTGCACAAACACCCCATATGTGGTCGGAAACTCCTGTATGGCCAAACGGCAGGGCACAGAAGGAAGGGAACGCCATATGGTTTTTGGAAGGCAGATTTTGCTGGACTGGATTTTAGACACTATGTCCAATTTGAAGAGCCCCTGATGCACCCCTACAGTAGAAACTCCAAAAAAGTGACCCCATTTTGGAAACTACGGGATAAGGTGTCAGTTTTTTTGGTATTATTTTAGGGTAAATATGATTTTTGCTTGCTCTATATTACACTTTTTTTGAGACAAGGTAACAAAAAATAGAAATTCTGAAATTTCATCTCCATTTGCCAATAACTCTTGTGGAACACCTAAAGGGTTAACAAAGTTTGTAAAACTGGTTTTGAATACCTTGAGGGGTGTAGTTTCTTAGATGGAGTCACTTTTATGGAGTTTCTACTCTAGGGGTGCATCGGGGGGCTTCAAATGGGACATGGTGTCAAAAATCCAGTCCAGCAAAATCTGCCTTCCAAAAACCATATGGCGTTCCTTTCCTTCTGCGCCCTGCAGTTTGGCCATACAGCAGTTTACAACCACATATTGGGTGTTCGTGTAAACTGCAGAATCGGGGGAATAAATATTAAGTTTTGTTTGGCTATTAACCCTTGCTTTGTTACTGGAAAAATTGAATTAAAATGGAAAATTTTACAAAAAATTGAAATTCTGAAATTTTATCTCCATTTGCCATTAACTCTTGTGGAAAACCTAAAGGGTTAATGACGTTTGTAAAATCAGTTTTGAATACCTTGGGGGATGTAGTTTCTAGAACGGGGTCATTTTTGGGTGGTTTTATTATGTAAGCCTCACAAAGTGACTTCAGACCTGAACTGGTCCCTAAAAAGTGGGTTTTTGAAAATTTCTGAAAAATTTCAAGATTTGCTTCTAAACTTCTAAGCCTTGTAACATCCCCAAAAAATAAAATGGCATTCCCAAAATGATCGATACATGAAGTAGACATATGGGAAATGTAAATCAATAACTTTTTTTGGCGGTATTACTATCTATTATAGAAGTAGAGAAATTGAAACTTGAAAAATTGCTAATTTTTCAAAATTTTTGGTAAATTTGGTATTTTTTTATAAATAAAAATGAAATTTTTCGACTTCATTTTACCAGTGTCATGAAGTACAATATGTGACGAAAAAACAATCTCAGAATGGCCTGGATAAGAAAAAGCGTTTTAAAGTTATCACCACATAAAGTGACACTGGTCAGATTTTGAAAAAATGGCCTGGTCCTTAAGGTGAAATAGGGCCGTGTCCTTAAGGGGTTAAGTCCATATCCACATTTGTTTGCAGGGAAATTGTCCAGCTCTTACCCACATTTTGCTGCCTTTTGCAGCCCTCTAGCCCTTTCCAGGACATTGTTACAGCCATTTTAGTGCCCAAAAGTTCAAGTCCCCATTGACTTCAATGAGGTTTGGCTTCTGGGTCAAGTTCGGGTTAAGTTCGGATCCCGAACCCAAACTTTTTTGTGAAGTTCAGCCGAACCCTTTGAACCCGTACTTCCAGGTGTCAACTTATCTTGCTCTCTCTCTCTCTCTCTCTCTCTCTCTATATATATATATATATATATATATATAGAGAGAGAGAGAGAGAGAGAGAGATATTTATTATTATATTATTATATTTGCATTAGAGATGAGTGAAACTGTGAAGACTCGGAGCCCCAACCAAGGCCTCTCAGGCTGTCTACCAGAGTTTATTTGCTCACCTCTGTTAAAAGGTAATTACTCAAAAAGATCTGGCTATGGGGAAATTCACATCAGCGTTTCCCTTTCCGTTATAGCATTCCATTCAAATGCAATTGAAACGGAAAATAACTGAATTGCAAAGTCTTGTCTGCAGGACTTTTGTTTTCATCCAAAATAAGAGAACCGTGACGTTTTCTATATTTTTTGTCTATTCAACTCAGGAAGGATTAAAATAGAATGAATTTTAAAGTGTTCCATTTGTCTTTCCGTTATAGCAATTCTGTTATTTTTCATTTTAATCACATTTGAATGCTATAACGGAAAAGGAAATGCTGATATGAATACCCCTTAACTGGTATAAGACAGTTTTCCTTTCCTTTTGGAAAGTAGACTAGTTTCTATATCTCTTTTCCAGAGAAGCATTATGTGGAGAAGCTAGCATAGCAATAGATAAAAATTGTATTATGAAAAAGCAGTTATTGGGAAGACCAAAAATATTCTTGATAAGTATTGTATGCCAGGTAACACTGTTCTTACTTTCTGGGAAGAATAGAAGCAAATTAGCATATCTTAATTCTGCTGGCATTACACAGGATATCCCATCTTTTGTTTTTGAAAGACAAGCTAATTTGCATAACTTTGGGTTTCTGGGAAATATGTTCAAATTAACTTTTCTTGCAAAAAAGAAAAGAATGGTAATCTTATCTCATGCTAGCTGAATTAAGATATGTGAATTTGCATATATTCTTCTTAGACAACCAATGTAGTTTTGCCTGGCATACAATACTCATCATTAGGGAAGTTTTCAAAGATTCGATTTGGCTGCTTCACCGAAATTCGACATTAAATTTTGTTAGTAGAGTTGAGCAAACACCTGGAAGTTCTGGTTCGCCGTGTTCGGCTGAACTTCACCGCAAAGTTGGAAATCGGACCCGAACTTGACCACGAACCCTATTGAAGTCAATGGGGACCTGAACTTTGGGGCACTAAAATGGCTCTAAAATGGTAATGGAAAGAGCAGGAGGGCTGCAAGAGGAAGCAAAATGGGGGTAAGAGCTGGACAATTTCCCTGCAAACAAATGAGGATAGGGAAATGACTTAAAATAACATAAAATACATACATTTTTTTATGTTTTTACCTTTTTTATTTTTATTGGGTAGACCCTAAAACATTGGGAAATATAGAAAAGAAAGAAAATAAAGAGAAAGTGCGCTGGAGTATAACAAAGGCTGGGTGAGGCCGGTATACATGTCTATTCTGCACAAGGTACGGACAAGTCCTGTGGGATCCATGCCTGTTTAATTTTAATGAACGTGAGCTTGTCCACATTGGCTATGGACAGGCGGCTGAACTTGTGCGCTAAACACACATTCACACAATACACTGGCTGCAGGGCAGGCCAGCACCTCCAAAGCGTAAAGGGCAAGCTCAGGCCATATGCCCAATTTGGAGACCCAGAAGTTGAATGGGGCAGACCCATCAGTCAGTATGTGTAGACATGTGCACAAATACTGTTCCACCATGTTGCTGAAATGCTGCCTCCTGCTAAGACATTCCATATCAGCTGGGGGTGCTGGTTCTTGTGGCATGCTGACAAAGCTTTTCCACATTTCGTCCATGCTAACCCTGCCTTCTAAGGTACTAGCGGTGCCCCAGCTGTATTGGCGACTTCTTCCTCCTCCTCTGCCTTCACCTTGTGCTTCCACTGATGCACCGATGTCAGGTGGGAATGCCCCCAGGAGCGCGTCTACTAGCGTCCGCTTGAAGTCTCGCATCTTCCGATCACTCTCCAGTGAGGGAATTAAGGTCCGGCACGTTTTCCTTGTAACGGGGATCCAGCAGGGTGGCCACCCAGTAATCAGCACTGGTTATAATGTGGGCAACTCGGCGGTCATTGCACAGGCACTGCAGCATGTAGTCGCTCATGTGTGCAAGGGTGCCCAGAGGGAACGACAAGCTGTCCTCTGTGGGAGGTGTATCATCTGTGTCATCTGCATCCCCCCAGACATGCTGCAGTGATGTTCCAAAGTTGCTTTAGGTGCCACCCTGCTGGTAACATGGTTCCTCCCCCTCCCCCTCCTCCTCATCCTCCTCATCCTCCAGAACTGTGCCCTGGCTGGACAATTGTGTACCTGGCCTATGTTGGTGTAGGAAACCACCCTCTGAGCCACTTGTGAATGACTGGCCTGATAACCGTGGAAATGATCCCTCTTCCTCCTCCTCTTTCTCCTGTGCCACATGCTCTTCCATCATCGCCCGAAGCGTTTTTTCAAAGAGACATAGAAGTGGGATAGTAACGCTGAGAACGGCGTCATCGGCACTGGCCATATTGGTGGAGTACTCAAAACAGCGCAACATGGCACACAGGTCTCGCATGTATGCCCACTCATTGGTGGTAAAGTGGTGCTGTTCCACAGAGCGAATCACCCGTGCATGCTGCAACTGAAACTAGACTATCGCCTGCTGCTGCTCGCACAGTCTCTCCAGCATGTGCAAGGTGGTGCTCCACCTTGTGGGCACGCCGCATATGAGGCTGTGAGTGGGAAGGCCGAAGTTATGCTGCAGCGCAGACAGGCGAGCTGCAGCAGGGTGAGAATGCCGAAAGCTTACACAGACCACACAGACTTTCTGCAGCAGCTCTGACATATCGGGGTAGTTTTTCAGGAGTTTTTGCACCACCAAATTCAGCACATGCGCCAGTCAAGGTATATGCGTCAAACCGGCTAGTCCCAGAGCTGCTACGAGATTTCGCCCATTATCGCACACCACCAGGCCGGGCTTGAGGCTCAGTGGCACCAACCACTCATCGGTCTGTGTTCCATGCCCGTCCATAGCTTGTGTTTTTATTCCCCCAAGCAGCTGAGTTTCAAAAAAGCCTTCTGTCGTTTCCCCCTGGCTGTGCAAAAGTTGGTGGTGAAGGTGTTACGCTGAGCAGATGAGGAGGTGGTAGAGGTGGAAGCGGAATCGGAGGAGGAGGCGAAAGGAGGCAAAGAGAAGTGCCTTGCAATCCTCGGTGGCGGAAGAACATGCGCCAAACTGCTATCCACCTCAGGCCCAGCCCCCACTGCATTTACCCAGTGTGCTGTTGGAGAGATATACGGTCCCTGCCCTTGCTTACTGGTCCACGTATCAGTTGTTATGTGGACCTTGTGACAGATGGTGCTGCGAAATGCACACCTGATTTTGTCCACCACTTGGTTGTGCAGGGAAGGGATGGCTCGCCTGGAAAAGGGTGGCGGCTGGGAACCACATACTATGAGACAGCCACCCTCATAAGGTTTTCAAAAGTGTTCAAAGAGCCTCAGACCTTTCTTGGTGTTTGAGGTGTTTACTCCACTGCTCGTGCTTTGCATTTAGATGCCTGGTCATGCAGGTTGTGCTGAGGTTTAGAACATTTATGCCTCGCTTCAGGCTCTGATTGCACAGCGTGCAAACTATTCGTGTCTTGTCATCAGCACATTGTCCGAAGAACTGCCATGCCAGGGAAATCCTTGGAGCTGGCTTTGCTGTGCTCGGTCTCTGGGTGCAGTGGGCAGTAGCAGGCCTACTGTCTAGTCGACAGCCATTCTGTTTTTGCACCCTGCTCCCTCTTTTGCTGTGCTGGTGGCTCTGTGCGACCACCACCTCTTCCTCCAAACTGCACACATCACTCGCATGACCTTGATTCCATGTGGGGTCTAGGACCTCATCATCCTCCACATCATCTTCCACCCAGTCTTGACCCCTGCCCTCTTTGTCAGTCTGCAAACTGCAGAAAGCCGCAGCAGTTGGCAACTGTGTTTCGTCATCATCAGAGACATGCTGCGGTGGTCTTCCCATGTCCACATCCTTAAACATAAGTGGTTGGACATCGGTGCGCTCAATCTCTTCCACTTCTGGGGCAGGGCTATGTGGATGGCCCACAGAAACCCCACCAGCAGAAACATCAAAATGCATAAAAGACTGCTGCATGACTTGGGGCTCTGACTGCTTGCCTGATTTGCAAGGGGGTGAGATGAAAGACAGATGCCCATGGGCTTCAGGTGCCAACTCTGAGCTTTCAGCAGGAACTTGAGGCACTGTCAGCCACCCAATCTACTATCGTCTGTACTTGTTCTGGCCTCACCATTCATAGATCGGCATTCGGGCCTCCAAAATAATGCTGAACGTTCTGTCGTCTACGTGCACCTGAGGAAGGTGTTTCTCTCTGCAACAGGTGCTCCACCACCACCAGCAACACCACGACAAGGGCCACGTCCCTCATTTGACGCTCTCCTCATTCTTTGCGTTCACCCACAAAACTAATAGACGGATTTACAAAATTTATTTCCCAGTCAGGTATGCAGTGCAGGGGTAGTTTGAAAGAGAAAGGGGTACAGAATAGATCACCCAACAATGTACACTCCACCAAATTTACAGAGAATATTTCCCTGTCCGGTATGCAGTGCAGCAGGAACATAACCTCCAAGCCACTTATGAATGACTGGCCTGATAACCGTGGAAATGTCTACCCACAATGTAAGAGCTGGATTTACTGATTATATTTCACTGTCAGAAATACAGTGTAGGCCGCAAATGTACTTTGTGGCAAAAAATAAGTGATTTTTTTCACCAACAATGTCACAGTAGTATTTACAGGTTATATTTCACTCTCAGAAATACAGTGTAGGCCGCAAATATGCTTTATGGCAAAATAAGTGATTTTTTTCACCAAAATGTCAGAGTATTATTTACTGGTTATATTTCACTCTCAGAAATGCAGTGCAGACTGCAAATGTACTTATGGCAAAAAAAATAAGTGTTTTTTTTCACCAACAATGTTGCAGTTGTATTTACCAGTTATATTTCACTTGTAGAAATACAGTGTAGGCCGCAAATGTAATTTATGGAAAAAATAAGTGATTTTTTTCACCAACAATATCACAGTAGTATTTACTAGTTATATTTCACTCTCAGAAATGCAGTGCAGGCCGCAAATGTACATTATGGCAAAAATAAGTGATTTTTTTCACCAACAATGTCACAGTAGTATTTACTGGTTATATTTCACTCTCAGAAATACAGTGCAGGCCGCAAATATACTTTATGGCAAATATAAGTGATTTTTTTCACCAACAATGTCACAGTTGTATTTACTGGTTATATTTCACTCTCAGAAATACAGTGCAGGCCACAAACGTACTTTTAAGCGAAAAGAAAATAATAATATGTCCCCCCAAGAATCTAACAGATGGATTTACTGAATTGCTTACACTGTCAAATATCCAGCACAGGGGTATTTTACAGAAAAAAATGTGAATATGTCCCTAAAATCACAGACTGATTACCTACATTATTTTCCCTTCCCCTGGCACATATGCAGTGCAGGTGCACTTAAAAAATGGGTATATGTTGCCCAATGAACTACAAGAACAGGATTTAATTATTGTCCTTGGCACATATGCAGGTGCAAGTGCACTGCACTTGAACAAAATGGCTGCTGACGCCCACCTAAATAACAGAAAGATTAAAACTTATTTTTCTGTGTCACTGGGCTCAGGGCAGGGTACAAAAATGTTGCATTTCATCCACGAAAAAAAAATCGCTGTAGATCGCAGACTTAACACTAAGCCCTGATATCAGATTCTTTCCTAATCTCTCCCTCACAGCAAAGGCATCCTATCCCTACTCTAGTAGGAGCTGATGTGACATGCGGCTCTACGTGCCTCCAGCTTATATAGAGGCTGGGTCACATGCTGCACTGGCTAATCAAGCCTATGTCATTAGTAGGCATGGCTGTGATGGCTTCTAAGTGCACACATCTTAAAGGAAATCTGTCACCTGCCTATCATGATTTTCTGCTGTCACCTTATCAATGTAAAATAAAGTACCTTATTTCCAGCTCTGGTCTTCTTACTTAATTTTCAGTTGTCATTTTTCTAAAAAAGCAATTTTTCATTTATGCTAATGAGTGTCCAAGGTGCCCAGAGGGGCGTTTTTTCCCAGCTCAGGAGCCCAGTAACGCCCCCCCTGATGTGCCCAGCCCGCCTAAATTTAAATTCTCAAGCACGCCTACAGAGCCAGAAATCGCTTCTCAGAGGCGAGGCTAACTCCGCCGCCCCCTCCACTACCTCCGACTTCAGTTTATAACGCCCCCGTTCCTGATCTCGTCAGCTGCCGTAATTCTCGCGCAGGCGCAGTGCCGCCGATTGCCCATGCTCAGTGACACTCTTGAGGCTGTTGCCCTCAGTTGCAGTAAGATTGCACAGGCGCAGACAAACTTTTATGGAAATTCTGGTTCGCTCAACACTATTGGTTAGTTACGAAGTACTTCATCACGAATCATATTACATTGTATGTAGCAGACATTATGATGGAAAAATGGCAATCGCTCTCCCCCTGTCATTAATCCACTCATATGCCATATTCAAAACTGATCGCAGCATTTGAGAGTCACATTGAGGCCTTAATGGGGTTAATCAGGGGTTAAAAAAAGTACATACTCACCTCATCCATTTGATAGGGGAGAGGCCAGTGCGACCACCCTGATTGAAGAAAATGCACCAAATCTCTCCTGCCCTGGACGCAGTGAAATCAAGATGGCCGTGGCAGCCTAATAGTCAAATAGATAAGGTATGTTTTTTTTTTAATCACCATTTCAGGAGAAATTGATTAATTACCACGAAGCGTGAGGAAATTCAGCTTCATGACTTATAAACATTTTTCCAGAAATTCTAATCGAATTCCACTTTGTTAAATTCGATTCACTCAACACTACTTATCGTACATATTTTTTGATCTCCCCAATGATTTGCTCAAACATATGTAATTCAGATTTCTTTCCAATAGGATTGAAAAAAGATAAATGAATTCCAAATTGATTTACTCATCCTTAAATAGCAGGAGACATTTTGGTAAGTTTTCCAACATAGCAAAACCCTAAAATGTCAAGAAAATACTGTTCTCTAACATTTTACCTTCTCAGTAAGGCCTCTTGCACACGACCGTATTTTGCGGACCGTATACTGGCAGTTTTTTCAGTTCAGCATACTGACAGTATACTGAACCATTCACTTCAATGGATCTTCATAAAATACTGAAGTGTCTCGAATGCCTTTCGTTTCCGTTTTTCCATTCTTCCGTTCCGTTTAAATATAGAACATGTCCTATTCTTGTCCGCAAATCACGTTCAGTGGCTCTATTCAAGTCAATGGGTCCGCAAAAAAACGGAAAGCATACGGAAAGGCATCCATATGCCTTCTGTATCCGTTCCATTTTTGCTGAACAATCTATTAAAAATTTTAAGAGCCCAATTTTTATTATGGAATTACTGTATACTGTATATGCCATACAGAAAAACGGAACAACGGAACCGAGACGCAAACACAACGGAAGCATAAAACTGAAAAACAGATCCGTTATAAACGGACCGCAAAACAATGAAAAGGCCATACAGTCGTGTGCAAGAGGCCTAAGGCCCCTTTCACACGGGCGAGTTTTCCGCGCGGGTGCAATGCGTGAGGAGGACGCATTGCACCCGCACTGAATCCGGACCCATTCATTTCTATGGGGCTGTGCACATGAGCGGTGATTTTCACGCATCACTTCTGCGCTGCGTGAAAATCGCAGCATGTTCTATATTCTGCGCTTTTCACGCAACGCAGGCCCCATAGAAGTGAATGGGGATGCGGGAAAATCGCAAGCATCCGCAACTAGCGCGGATGCGCTGCGATTTTCCGCATTGTTGCTTAGCAACGGGACTCAATCTCTATTATTTCCCTTATAACATGGTTATAAGGGAAATAATAGCATTCTTAATAAAGAATGCTGTGTAAAATGAAGAGGAAGGGGTTAAAAATAATAAAAGTTAACTTACCTTAGCCACTTGATCGCGTAGTCGCGATCTGTCCTCTCTTTCCTGCAGCATCGATGATCTAAAGGACCTGTGATGACGTCACATCACATGGCCCAATCACCTGCTCCATCACTATGGTGATGGAGCATGTGATTGGTCCATGTGACCATGTGACATCATCCAAGGTCCTTAATCACTATCCTCAGGCTGTGGCTAGTGCTTATGACCTTGGATGATGTCACGTGGTCACATGGACCATCACATGCTCCATCACCATAGTGATGGCGCAGGTGATTGGGCCATGTGATGCTGTGACATCATTACAGGTCCTTTTCATCTTTCAAGCTAACGGAGAGGAGGCCGGGCTTCGCGATCAAATGGACCAGGTAAGTTATGATTAGTTTATTATTTTTAACCCATTCTGCACCTGTTTAAACATTAGGGAGATGGCTAAGGGTATTATTTTACATTATAACTATGTTATAATGTGAAATAATACCAGCGGGATATTTCTGACCCAAACATGCACTTCTGTGAAGAAGTGCAGGTTCGGGTCTGGGTACCAAAAGTGCCGATTTTTCTCCCGCGCGTGCAAAACGCATGACAGCGCTTTGCACTCGCAGTGAAAAATCGCGGCGATTCCCGCAACGCACCCGCACTGTTTGACGGAGTGCACCCGCAACGCCCGTCTGAAAGAGGCCTAAGAGGTGTGTTGTGGATATGAGGCTGAAAGATCTGAAGCCATTACAAGATTGAGCTGGCATCCAGGATCACTCCCCACTTATCTATAGTTTACATTCCTGCTTAACTTCCTCTAATAAACGAGAGAATTCAGCTTTGATCCTTGAAGAGATGTCAGTGTGATTTTCTCCACCGTGCATGACTCACAACTTGAAATTTGGAGCAGACAGTTGATAAGATAGCACAGCTTGTGTGCATGCAAAACAGGTGTATATATAATTTCATGTGAATAAAGCCACACATAGCCATTTAGAATAGCTTTGTATGGAGTCCATGACAATAGCTTAACCGCTACAGGACCGCCTAACGCACGGATGCGTTCGGCGGGCAGTCTCCTTTCTCTGGCTCGACGCATCGCAGTGCGCGGCGGTAAAAAGTTTCAGAAGGAGTTGGACATCAGCCTGCCAGCCAATGATCTGCGCTAGCAGGCTGATGCCTTTAAAAAAAAACGAATCAAAAGCCATCTAACACATTATATTTATAAATATAATGTGTTAAATGGCTTCTGTGCTCTCTGTTGGGTCCTTTTTACCGGTTGGACCCTGCAGAGAGTACATGTGACTGTAAGTACACCAAGCACTACATACTTAGCCCCAGATCACCCCCCAACACCCCAATTAACCCCTTGATCACCCCTTGTAATCACCTGTCAATCACTAGTGAAAGGAAAAAAAGTGATCAGTGTAAACTGTCACTTTTTTTTTCACTAGTATTGACTGTTAGGTTTAGTTTAGGCCCCTTTGGTAGGTATTTAGCATCCGTGAGTGTCCAGCCCAACGCACCGCAGTCACTGATTCGCTGATTATCGTAGAGCTAATCAGAATTTGTACTTTTATAGTATCTGTAAGTGATC
The DNA here is from genome assembly GCA_033119425.1 of Bufotes viridis. NCBI lineage: Eukaryota > Metazoa > Chordata > Amphibia > Anura > Bufonidae > Bufotes > Bufotes viridis. The sequence continues at coordinate 277,316,082 of CM065590.1, forward strand.
AGAACTGATCACAGTCAGATCTATAATAGTATTAGGCCCCTTTCACACGGGCGAGTTTTCCGCGCGGGTGCAATGCTTTAGGAGGACGCATTGCACCCGCACTGAATCCGGACCCATTCATTTCTATGAGGGTTTTCAACATGAGCGGAGATTTTCACGCATCACTTCTGCATTGCGTGAAAATCGCAGCATGCTCTATATTGTGCGTTTTTCACGCAACGCAGGCCCCATAGAAGTGAATGGGGCTGCGGGAAAATCGCAAGCATCCGCAAGCAAGTGCGGATGCGTTGCGATTTTCCCGCATGGTTGCTTAGCAACGGGACCCGATCTCTATTATTTTCCCTTATAACATGGTTATAAGGGGAAATAATAGCATTCTTAATAAAGAATGCATTGTTAAATGAAGAGGAAGGGTTAAAAATAATAAAAGTTAACTTACCTTAGCCACTTGATCGCGTGAGTCGCGATCTCTCCTCTTTCCTTGCATCTTCTAATATCTACAGGACCTGTGATGACGTCACATCACATGGTCCAATCACATGGTCCATCACCATGGTAAGATGGACCATGTGATTGGACCATGTGATGTGACGTCATCACAGGTCCTGTAGATCTTAGCTGATGCTGGGAAGAGAGGAGATCCGACTACGCGATCAAGTGGCTAAGGTAAGTTAACCTTTTACTCTTTCATTAACACTTCAATCACAGCGGCTTCCTGTACTTCGCTAGCCTCCCATTTGTAAGACAGGCTTGCTCATTTTCTTGGGTAGTCTCAGGGAATACCCCCTAAATTTAGTTGTCCAAATGTCAAATAAGGGGTATTCGTCTGAAGAGGCCTACAGGATTCTGACCCAGTCGGATGAGGAATGGGAACCTTCATCTGACGAATCTAGTGGGTCAGAATATGAACCTGTAGAAAGCAGTGTAAGTCTGACCCAAAGTTCAGACGAGGAGGTTGAGGTCCCTGATACCGCCAGGCATACCCGGCCCCGTGTCGCTAGACTACAGGTTGCGCAGGATCGTCTTCAAGGGCAGCAGAGTGGGGCTGGCAATGTCAGATTACGTGGTGAGGCATACACCAGCAGTGCAGCCCTTCCTGGACCTAGTACCAGCACTGCCGTAGAACATGGTGAAGTGGCGAGCGCCAGAAGGGCAGTTGAAGCTGGTACAATGGCATGTGCAATAGTTCCCACGTCGCACCCACTGCACAGACAGGCCCGTAGAGCCCCTAGAATCCCTGAGGTGCTGGCAAACCCTGATTGGCAGCCCCCATCTTCAGCCGCACCATTAGTTCCCCCTTTCACCTCCCAGTCAGGAGTTCGGGTGGAGACAGCTCAGATCGGATCGGCACTGGGGTTTTTTGAGCTGTTCTTCACTGCAGAGCTCTTTGACCTAGTCGTAGCAGAAACAAATTGGTATGCCACTCAATTTATAACCGCCAACCCGGGAAGCTCTTATGCCCAGTCTTTCCGATGTAAACCAGTCCAAGTTTCCGAATTTAAAACTTTTCTGGGCCTTCTCCTCAACATGGGCCTAACAAAAAAGCATGAATTGCGGTCATATTGGTCCACAAACCCAATTCATCACATGCCCATGTTCTCTGCTGCCATGTCCAGGACACGATTTGAGACCATTCTGCTTTTCCTGCACTTTAGCGATAACAGCACCTCTCGTCCCTGAGGCCACCCAGCTTTTGACCGGCTCCACAAAATTCGGCCCCTCATAGACCACTTAAACACCAAATTTGCAGATTTGTATACCCCTGAGCAAAACATCTGCGTAGACGAGTCCCTAATACATTATGGGGTCAAATTGTATAAGCTCTGTGAAAGGGCCACAGGCTATACCCACACATTTCGTGTCTATGAGGGTAAAGATCAGAACCTGGAGCCGGTCGGTTGCCCTTATTACCTGGGGAGCAGTGGGAAGACAGTCTGGGACTTGGTGTCACCCTTATTCGGCAAAGGGTACCATCTTTATGTGGACAATTTCTACACAAGTGTGCCCCTCTTCAGGCATTTGTTCCTAGAACAGATTGGCTGCTGTGGCCCCACGCGACCTAGTCGCCGGGGCTTCCCCCAACAGCTCATTGCCACCCGTCTTGACAAGGGGGGAGAGGGCTGCCTTGTGTAACGAAGAACTGCTCGTGGTGAAATGGAGAGACAATTGTGACGTTTACATGCTCTTCTCCATTCACGCAGACACGACAATCCAAATTGAACGGGCAACCAGTGTCATTGAAAAGCCCCTCTCGGTCCACAACTATAATTTGCTCATGGGAGGGGTGGACTTCAATGACCAGATGTTGGCCCCATATTTGCTTTCCCGAAAGACCAGACGCTGGTATAAGAAGGTGTCTGTATATCTAATTCAATTGGCTATATATAATAGTTTTGTTCTGTACAGTAAGGCTGGGAGAACAGGATCCTTCCTCAAATTTCAGGAAAGAGATCATCGAGAACCTCCTGTATCCAGGAGGTTCCGTGGCCCCAACCACCAGTGTAGTGAGCCGTCTACACGAGCGACATTTCCCAATGTCGTTGCTGGTACCTCAAACCAACCGCCACCCGAAAAAGATGTTGTGTCTGTAGCAGGAGTGGAATATGGCGTGACACCCGCTATTTCTGTCCTGATTGCCCTGACCACCCGGCCCTATGCCTAGGGGAGTGTTTCCGGAAGTACCACACTCAGGTACACTTAGGGACGTAGGGACCGCAGGACACAGGTAGTTTTTACGCTCAGGATCTAGGGTCTCTCAGGATACTAGGTTTTGAGAGACCCTAACACACAAGGGTGCTAGTGTGCTACTGCAGCTATGTGAAACAGTAGAAACGTCTCCTTTCACTTGGGATAAAGTGCATAATGTACTTCGCACCATCTCTGTGCGATTTACACTTTACACTTTGTCCCATGGGAAAGGAGAGGTTTCTGCAAGGAAAATAAAGAGTAAAAAGAAAAAAAAAATTTGAACAGGTAGCAAGAAAAAGAAATCTTGAGTTAGTTTAGGTTTTAAAAGTTTTATGATGTTCAGGTTTATAAAGTTTGTAACGTTCAAATTTATGAGCCTGCTGCTTGTTTTATCTTCTCTTTTTTATTTTTTTTTTACTAACCACCCTTTATTTTCCAGCTGGACCAACCAACGAAAACGCTGCAGCAATGATGTGCATTCTGAGAGAAGCATTGCGCTGCTGTCAGAAGAAACGTGAAGTCGGTGTATGCGGCGCTGCAGGATGAGAATTCTTCTCCGCAGCACAGGTACATTTGCCCAGGCATATGAGCTAAGGAGAGGTGTTCATATGCTTTGGCAAACACTTTGTATCAAAAATCTGGTAAAGATGTCTTCCTCCACAACGATTGATTGATCGATGTGAATGGATAAATCAAGTTTGCCAGGACATGGGAGCTGAAGTGGGTATGGATGTTTGGGCGGAGTTCCTATGTCCTGGCAATCGCCAGGCCCCTCTTTTTTTTTTTTTTGCATATTTTTTGGCAGAAATTTTTTCATCCACACCAATCGATGCGAATAAAGAAATCTGTGCCGTTCATTTTTTATTTCAGCCCAGAGGCTGAACGGAAAAAAATATCTCATTACCCGTATGCTCTATATAAGGAAAATAGCAGAAACTCCTAATGCTGGCCATACATGTAATGATTGCGGAGACCCTTAAATGCCATAGCAGTTCAAAAACCTCACATGTGACCCCATTTTGGAAAGAAGACAGCCCAAGCTATTCGCTGAGGGGCATATTGAATCCATGAAAGATTGAACTTTTTGTCACAAGTTAGCGGAAAGGGAGACTTTGTGAGAAAAAACTAAAAAAATCAAATTCCGCTAACTTGGGCCAAAAAGAAAAATCTTCTATGAACTCGCCATGCCCCTCACGGAATACCTTGGGGAGTCTTCTTTCTAAAATGGGGTCACATGTGGGGTATTTATACTGCCCTGGCATTTTAGGGGCCCTAAAGCGTGAGAAGAAAAATGCGTAAAAATGCCCTCCTAAAAGGTACTCATTGGAATTAGGGCCCCTTTGCACATCTTGGCTGCAAAAAAGTGTCACACATGTGGTATCGCCGTACTCAGGAGAAGTAGGGCAATGTGTTTCGGGGTGTATTGTTACATATACCCATGCTGGGTGAGAGAAATATCTCTGTAAATTGACAACTTTGCATAAAAAAATTGAAAAAGTTATCATTTACAGGGATATTTTTCACACACAGTATGGGTATATGTAAAAATACACCCCAAAACACATTTCCCTACTGAGTACGGTGATACCACATGAGTGACACTTTTTTGCAGCCAAGATGCGCCAAGATGGCTCTAATTCCAATGAGTACCTTTAGGATTTCACAGGGCATTTTTACGCATTTGGATTCCAGACTTCTTATCACACTTTAGGGGCCCCTAAAATGCCAGGGCAGTATAAATACCCCACAAGTGACCCCATTTTAGAAAGTTGACATCCCAAGGTATTCTGTGAGGGGTATGGTGAGTTCATGTAAAATTTTATTTTTTGTCACAAGTTAGTGGAATATGAGACTTTGTAAGAAAAAAATAAATAAAAATTTCCGCTAACTTGTGCCAAAAAAAAAAAAAAACTTCTATGAACTCGCCATTCCCCTCACGGAATACCTTGGGGTGTCTTCTTTCTAAAATGGGGTCACTTGTGGGGTATTTATACTCTACTGGCATGTTAGGGGCCCCTAAAGCGTGAGAAGAAGTCTGGAATCCAAATGCGTAAAAATGGCCTGTGAAATCCTAAAGGTACTCCTTGGAATTAGGGCCCCTTTGCGCATCTTAGCTGCAAAAAAGTGTCACTCATGTGGTATCGCTGTACTCAGGAGAAGTAGGGCAATGTGTTTTGGGGTGTATTTTTACATATACCCATGCTGGATGAGAGAAATATCTCTTTAAATTGACAACTTTGTATAAAAAAATGGAAAAAGTTGTCATTTACAGAGATATTTTTCACACACAGTATGGGTATATGTAAAAATGCACCCCAAAACACATTTCCCTACTTCTCCTGAGTACGGCGATACCACATGTGTGACACTTTTTTGCAGCCAAGATGCGCAAGGGGGCCCTAATTCCAATGAGTACCTATAGGATTTCACAGGGCATTTTTACGCATTTGGATTCCAGACTTCTTCTCGCGCTTTAGGGGCCCCGAAAATTCCAGGGCAGTATAAATACCCCACAAGTGACCCCATTTTAGAAAGTAGACACCCCAAGGTATTCCGTGAGGGGCATAGTGAGCTCATGGAAGTTTTTATTTTTTTGTCACAAGTTAGCGAAAAATGAAATTTTTTTGAAAAAAAAAAATCCATTTCCGCTAACTTGTGACAAAAAATAAAAATTTCCATGAACTCACTATGCCCATAAGCGAATACCTTAGGATGTCTACTTTCTGAAATGGGGTCATTTGTGGGGTGTTTCTACTGTCTGGGCATTGTAGTGCCTCAGGAAACATGACAGGTGCTCAGAAAGTCAAAATGCGGAAATTCAATTTTTTGCACCATAGTTTGTAAACACTATAACTTTTACCCAAACCAATAAATATATACTTATTGGATTTTTTTTATCAGAGACATGTAGAACAATAAATTTAGCGAAAAATGTATATAGAAATGTAGTTTTTTTTTAAAAAATTACAACAGAAAATGAAAAATGTAATTTTCTTACAAAAATTTCGGTCATTTTTGATTTATAGCAAAAAAAGTAAAAATGTCAGCAGCAATGAAATACCACCAAATGAAAGCTCTATTAGTGAGAAGATAAGGAGTTAAAATTCATTTGGGTGATAAGTTGTATGACGGAGCAATAAACAGTGAAAGTAGTGTAGTGCAGAATTGTAAAAAGTGGTCTGGTCATTAAGGGTGTTTAAGCAAGGGGGGCTGAGGTGGTTAATAAATGTTCTCAATCTCAAATGTTTAAGATACTTGTAAAGTGCATATTTTAATATTCTGCACCTTTAAAGGGATTGATTAAAGTAATAATTTAGATAGATAGATAGATAGATAGATAGATAGGTCGATAGATAGCTATGAGATAGATAGATAGATAGATAGATAGATATGAGATAGATAGATAGATAGATAGATAGATAGATAGATAGATAGCATATAGATTCATAGATTGGTATAAGAGTGATAGATAGATAGATAGATAGATAGATAGATAGATAGATAGATCGATAGATAGATAGCTATGAGATAGATAGATTGGTCGATAGATAGATAGATATGAGATAGATAGATAGATAGATAGATAGATAGATAGATAGATAGCATATAGATTCATAGATTGGTATAAGAGTGATGATAGATAGATAGATAGATAGATAGATAGATAGATAGGTCGATAGATAGCTATGAGATAGATAGATATGAGATAGATAGATAGATAGATAGATAGATAGATAGATAGCATATAGATTCATAGATTGGTATAAGAGTGATAGATAGATAGATAGATAGATCGGTCGATAGATAGCTATGAGATAGATAGATATGAGATAGATAGATAGATAGATAGATAGATAGATAGATAGATAGATAGCATATAGATTCATAGATTGGTATAAGAGTGATAGATAGATAGATAGATCGATAGATAGCTATGAGATAGATAGATTGGTCGATAGATAGATAGATATGAGATAGATAGATAGATAGATAGATAGCATATAGATTCATAGATTGGTATAAGAGTGATATATAGATAGATAGATAGATAGATAGATAGATAGATAGATAGATAGGTCGATAGATAGCTATGAGATAGATAGATTGGTCGTAGATAGATAGATAGATAGATAGATAGATAGCATATAGATTCATAGATTGGTATAAGAGTGATAGATAGATAGATAGATCGGTCGATAGATAGCTATGAGATAGATAGATATGAGATAGATAGATAGATAGATAAGATAACATATAGATTCATAGATTGGTATAAGAGTGATAGACAGATAGATAGATAGATAGATAGAATTATATATTATAGATAGATAGATAGATAGATAGAATTATATATGATAGATAGATAGATAGATAGATAGATAGATAGATAGATAGTCACAACACATAATGTGCAAGTTTAAGCATGACAATAATATCATATGTTGCAATAACATATTTCAATCATGTTGGCAAACATTGTATCAACAATTGTCTAGAACATGATGACAGATAATGATGGGAGAAGAAACAAATAAACCTATTTTCGTCTTTGTTTCCATGGAAACAGGATTCTAGACATGTTTTGAAATTTGTTGCTGCAAAAGCCCCTTTATTAGATACAGATAGACTATAGATATCTATTTATGTTGTTAATACACTATTTGACAATTATAACATAACAATGTCATTTTAACAGGCCACTTAATCTTCCTAACATAATGAGAAATGACAGCAATATTTAATTTGTTTTAGTGGGATTTGTAATTTAGTTTAGTATTGAGTAATATATATATATATATATATTCATTAATTCATAATATATTCATTATATATATATACACTCAACGAAAGAATTATTAAGAACACCATACTAATACGGTGTTGGACCCCCTTTTGCCTTCAGAACTGCCTTAATTCTACGTGGCATTGATTCAACAAGGTGCTGATAGCATTCTTTAGAAATGTTGGCCCATATTGATAGGATAGCATCTTGCAGTTGATGGAGATTTGAGGGATGCACATCCATGGCACGAAGATCCCGTTTAACCACATCACAAAAATGCTCTATTGGGTTGAGATCTGGTGACTGTGGGGAGCATTTTAGTACAGTGAACTCATTGTCATGTTCAAGAAACCAATTTGAAATAATTTGCGCTTTGTGACATGGTGCATTATCCTGCTGGAAGTAGCCATCAGAGGATGGGTACATGGTGGTCATGAAGGGATGAACATGGTCAGAAACAATGCTCAGGTAGCCCGTGGCATTTAAACGATGGCCAATTGGCACTAAGGGGCCTAAAGTATGCCCAGAAAACATCCCCCACACCATTACACCACCACCACCAGCCTGCACAGTGGTAACAAGGCATGATGGATACATGTTCTCATTCTGTTTACGCCAAATTCGGACTCTACCATTTGAATGTCTCAACAGAAATCGAGACTCATCAGACCAGGCAACATTTTTCCGGTCTTCAACAGTCCAATTTTGGTAAGCTCGTACAAATTGTAGCCCCTTTTTCTATTTGTAGTGGAGATGAGTGGTACCCGGTGGGGTCTTCTGCTGTTGTAGCCAATCCGCCTCAAGGTTGTTCGTGTTGTGGCTTCACAAATGCTTTGCTGCATACCTCGGTTGTAACGAGTAGAGATGAGCGAACACCTGGATGTTCAGGTTCGAGAGGTTCGGCCGAACTTCTGGAAAATGTCCGGGTTCGTGATCCGAACTCAACCCGAACTTCATCCCGAACCCGAACCCCATAGAAGTCAATGGGGACCCGAACTTTTGGGCACTAAAAAGGCTGTAAAAGACTCCCGGAAAAGGGCTAGAGGGCTGCAAAAGGCAGCAAAATGTAGGTAAATCCCCTGCAAACAAATGTAGATAGGGAAATGAATTAAAATAAAATAAAATAAATAAAAATTAACCAATATCAATTGGAGAGAGGTCCCACAGCAAGGAATCATGCGTCATATCACCCACCACTGGAGAAGGCCACTCTCATTTATTTCAGACCAGCACCCAGACAGAGGATACAGGTCCCACAGCAAGGAATCATGCATCATATCAACCACCACCGGAGAAGGCCACTCTCATTTATTTTGGACCAGCACCCAGACAGAGGATACAGGTCCCACAGCAAGGAATCATGCCTCATATCAACCACCACCGGAGAAGGCCACTCTCATGTATTTTGGACCAGCACCAAGACAGAGGAGAGAGGTCCCACATCAAGGAATCATGCGTCATATCAACCCCCACCGGAGAAGGCCACTCTCATTTATTTGGGACCAGCACCCAGACAGAGGATACAGGTCCCACAGCAAGGAATCATGCGTCATATCAACCACCACCGGAGAAGGCCACTCTCATGTATTTTGGAAAAGCACCCAGACAGAGGAGAGAGGTCCCACATCAAGGAATCATGCGTCATATCAACCACCACCGGAGAAGGCCACTCTCATTTATTTTGGACCAGCACCCAGACAGAGGATACAGGACCCACAGCAAGGAATCATGCGTCATATCAACCACCACCGGAGAAGGCCACTCTCAAGTATTTTGGACCAAGACCCAGACAGAGGAGAGAGGTCTCACATCAAGGAATCATGCGTCATATCAACCCCCACTGTAGAAGGCCACTCTCATTTATTTTGGACCAGCACCCAGACAGAGGATACAGGTCCCACAGCAAGGAATCATGCGTCATATCAACCACCACCGGAGAAGGCCACTCTCATGTATTTTGGACCAGCACCCAGACAGAGGAGAGAGGTCCCACATCAAGGAATCATGCGTCATATCAACCCCCACCGGAGAAGGCCACTCTCATTTATTTGGGACCAGCACCCAGACAGAGGATACAGGTCCCACAGCAAGGAATCATGCGTCATATCAACCACCACCGGAGAAGGCCACTCTCATGTATTTTGGAAAAGCACCCAGACAGAGGAGAGAGGTCTCACATCAAGGAATCATGCGTCATATCAACCCCCACTGGAGAAGGCCACTCTCATTTATTTTGGACCAGCACCCAGACAGAGGATACAGGTCCCACAGCAAGGAATCATGCGTCATATCAACCACCACCGGAGAAGGCCACTCTCATGTATTTTGGACCAGCACCCAGACAGAGGAGAGAGGTCCCACATCAAGGAATCATGCGTCATATCAACCCCCACCGGAGAAGGCCACTCTCATTTATTTTGGACCAGCACCCAGACAGAGGAGAGAGATCCCACATCAAGGAATCATGCCTCATATCAACCACCACTGGAGAAGGCCACTCTGATTTATTTTGGACCAGCACCCAGACAGAGGATACAGGTCCCACAGCAAGGAATCATGCGTCATATCAACCACCACCGGAGAAGGCCACTCTCATTTATTTTGGACCAGCACCCAGACAGAGGAGAGAGGTCCCACATCAAGGAATCATGCCTCATATCAGCCACCACCGGAGAAGGCCACTCTCATTTATTTAGGACCAGCACCCAGACAGAGGATACAGGTCCCACAGCAAGGAATCATGCGTCATATCAACCACCACCGGAGAAGGCCACTCTCATGTATTTTGGACCAGCACCCAGACAGAGGATACAGGTCCCACAGCAAGGATTCATGCCTCATATCAACCACCACCGGAGAAGGCCACTCTCATGTATTTTGGACCAGCCCCCAGACAGAGGAGAGAGGTCCCACATCAAGGAATCATGCGTCATATCAACCCCCACCAGAAAGGGCCACTCTCATTTATTTTGGACCAGCACCCAGACAGAGGATACAGGTCCCACAGCAAGGATTCATGCGTCATATCAACCACCACCAGAGAAGGCCACTCTCATGTATTTTGGACCAGCACCCAGACAGAGGAGAGAGGTCCCACATCAAGGAATCATGCGTCATATCAACCCCCACCGGAGAAGGCCACTCTCATTTATTTTGGACCAGCACCCAGACAGAGGATACAGGTCCCACAGCAAGGAATCATGCGTCATATCAACCACCACCGGAGAAGGCCACTCTCATTTATTTTGGACCAGCACCCAGACAGAGGATACAGGTCCCACAGCAAGGATTCATGCCTCATATCAACCACCACCGGAGAAGGCCACTCTCATGTATTTTGGACCAGCACCCAGACAGAGGAGAGAGGTCCCACATCAAGGAATCATGCGTCATATCAACCCCCACCGGAAAGGGCCACTCTCATTTATTTTGGACGAGCACCCAGACAGAGGATACAGGTCCCACAGCAAGGAATCATGCGTCATATCAACCACCACCGGAGAAGGCCACTCTCATGTATTTTGGACCAGCACCCGGACAGAGGAGAGAGGTCCCACATCAAGGAATCATGCGTCATATCAACCCCCACCGGAAAGGGCCACTCTCATTTATTTTGGACCAGCACCCAGACAGAGGATACAGGTCCCACAGAAAGGAATCATGCGTCATATCAACCACCACCGGAGAAGGCCACTCTCATGTATTTTGGACCAGCACCCAGACAGAGGAGAGAGGTCACACATCAAGGAATCATGCGTCATATCAACCCCCACCGGATAAGGCCAATCTCATTTATTTTGGACCAGCACCCAGACAGAGGATACAGGTCCCACAGCAAGGATTCATGCCTCATATCAACCACCACCGGAGAAGGCCACTCTTATGTATTTTGGACCAGCACCCAGACAGAGGAGAGAGGTCCCACATCAAGGAATCATGCGTCATATCAACCCCCACTGGAGAAGGCCACTCTCATTTATTTTGGACGAGCACCCAGACAGAGGATACAGGTCCCACAGCAAGGAATCATGCGTCATATCAACCACCACCGGAGAAGGCCACTCTCATTTATTTGGGACCAGCACCCAGACAGAGGATACAGGTCCCACAGCAAGGAATCATGCGTCATATCAACCACCACCAGAGAAGGCCACTCTCATTTATTTTGGACCAGCACCCAGACAGAGGATACAGGTCCCACAGCAAGGAATCATGCCTCATATCAACCACCACCGGAGAAGGCCACTCTCATATATTTTGGACCAGCACCCAGACAGAGGATACAGGTCCCACAGCAAGGAATCATGCCTCATATCAACCACAACCGGAGAAGGCCACTCTCATTTATTTTGGACCAGCACCCAGACAGAGGATACAGGTCCCACAGCAAGTAATCATGCATCATATCAACCACCACCGGAGAAGGCCACTCTCATTTATTTTGGACCAGCACCCAGACAGAGGATACAGGTCCCACAGCAAGGAATTATGCCTCATATCAACCACCACCGGAGAAGGCCACTCTCATGTATTTTGGACCAGCACCCAGACAGAGGAGAGAGGTCCCACATCAAGGAATCATGCGTCAGATCAACCCCCACCGGAGAAGGCCACTCTCATTTTTTTTGGACCAGCACCCAGACAGAGGATACAGGTCCCACAGCAAGGAATCATGCGTCATATCAACCACCACCGGAGAAGGCCACTCTCATTTTTTTGGGACCAGCACCCAGACAGAGGATACAGTTCCGACAGCAAGGAATCATGCGTCATATCAACCACCACCGGAGAAGGCCACTCTCATGTATTTTGGACCAGCACCCAGAAAGAGGAGAGAGGTCCCACATCAAGGAATCATGCGTCATATCAACCACCACCGGAGAAAGCCACTCTCATTTATTTGGGACCAGCACCCAGACAGAGGATACAGGTCCCACAGCAAGGAACCATGCATCATATCAACCACCACCGGAGAAGGCCACTCTCATTTATTTTGGACCAGCACCCAGACAGAGGATACAGGTCCCACAGCAAGGAATCATGCGCTCATATCAACCCCCACCGGAGAAGGCCACTCTCATTTATTTTGGACCAGCACCCAGACAGAGGATACAGGTCCCACAGCAAGGAATCATGCCTCATATCAACCACCACCGGAGAAGGCCACTCTCATGTATTTTGGACCAGCACCCAGACAGAGGAGAGAGGTCCCACATCAAGGAATCATGCGTCATATCAACCACCACCGGAGAAGGCCACTCTCATTTATTTGGGACCAGCACCCAGACAGAGGATACAGGTCCCACAGCAAGGAATCATGCGTCATATCAACCCCCACCGGAGAAGGCCACTCTATTTATTTTGGACCAGCACCCAGACAGAGGATACAGGTCCCACAGCAAGGAATCATGCCTCATATCAACCACCACCGGAGAAGGCCACTCTCATGTATTTTGGACCAGCACCCAGACAGAGGAGAGAGGTCCCACATCAAGGAATCATGCGTCATATCAACCACCACCAGAGAAGGCCACTCTCATTTATTTTGGACCAGCACCCAGACAGAGGATACAGGTCCCACAGCAAGGAATCATGCCTCATATCAACCACCACCGGAGAAGGCCACTCTCATATATTTTGGACCAGCACCCAGACAGATGAGAGAGGTCCCACATCAAGGAATCATGCGTCATATCAACCAACACCGGAGAAGGCCACTCTCATTTATTTCGGACCAGCACCCAGACAGAGGAGAGAGGTTTTCACAGCAGAGAATCAGGCATTTAGATCACCCACCACAGGAGTAGGCCATCATTTAATGGGACCCCGGCAACCATGTCAGATGGCACAAACATCAGTTTCACATCACCCAGCACAGGAGAAGTCCACTTTAAGAGACTTTGACCCCTGCACCCAGATGGAGGAGAGAGGTTTCACAGCAGAGATTCAGGCATTTATATCAGCCAGCACAGGAGAAGGCCGCTTTCAGTGACTTAGGCCTTAGCACCGACACACAGGAGACAGGTCAGATAGCACAAGCATCAGTTTTACATCAACCACCACAGGAGTAAGCCACCTTTTGTTTCTTTGACCCCTGCACCCAGAAAGAGGAGAGAGGTCCCACAGCAGAGATTCAGGCATTTATATCAGCTAGCACAGGAGAAGGCCGCTTTCAGCGACTTAGGCCTTAGCACCGACACAGAGGAGACAGGTCAGATAGCACAAGCATCAGTTTTACATCAACCACCACAGGAGTAGGCCACCTTTTGTTTCTTTGACCCCTGCACCCAGAAAGAGGAGAGAGGTCCCACAGCAGAGATTCAGGCATTTATATCAGCCAGCACAGGAGAAGGCCGCTTTCAGTGACTTAGACCTTAGCACCGACACAGAGGAGACAGGTCAGATAGCACAAGCATCAGTTTCACATCAACCACCACAGGAGTAGGGCACTTTTAGAGACTTTGAACCCTGCACCCAGAAAGAGGAGAGAGGTCCCACAGCAGAGATTCAGGCATTTATATCAGCCACCACAGGAGAAGGCCGCTTTCAGTGACTGGCCCCCTGCGCCCACACAAAGGAGACATGTCAGACAGCACACGTATAACATTCATATCACCCAGCACAGGAGAAGGACACTTTCATGTACTTTGGCCCCGGCACCCAGACAGAAGGAAGGTTCATTCAACTCTGGGTTGCACCCCAAGATCCTACTTAATTTCAAAAATTGATTTTTCAATGAAGAAGTGGCCAGGAGTACAAGACAACATGGTTTAAGGCAGTTATTAAGGACTACTCTGCACAAGGGAGGGTCAGGTCTTCTGAGATCCATGCCTGGTTCATTTTTATAAACGTCAGCTTGTCCACGTTGGCTGCGGACAGGCGGCTGCGCTTGTCAGTAATGACGCCCCTGCCGTGCTGAATACACGCTCAGATAAAACGCTGGCCGCCGGGCAGGCCAGCACCTCCAAGGCATAACATGCTAATTCTGGCCACGTGGACAATTTGGAAACCCAGAAGTTGAATGGGGCCGAACCATCCGTCAGTACGTGGAGTTGTGTGCAGACGTACTGTTCAACCATGTTAGTGAAATGTTGCCTCCTGCTAACACGTTCCGTATCAGGTGGTGGGGCAGTTAGCTGTGGCGTGGAGACAAAACTTTTCCACATTTCTGCCATGCTAACCCTGCCCTCAGAGGAGCTGGCCGTGACACTGCTGCGTGGGCGACCTCTAGCTCCTCCTCTGCCTTGGCCTTGGCCTTCCACCTGTTCCCCTGTGACAGTTGGGAATGCTCTCAGGAGCGTGTCTACCTTGTACTCGCGCATCTTCCTATCACGCTCCAGTGCAGGAAGTAAAGTGGGCACTTTGTCTTTGTACCGTGGATCCAGCAGGGTGGCCACCCAGTAGTCAGCACACATTAAAATGTGGGCAACTCTGCTGTCGTTGCGCAGGCACTGCAGCATGTAATCGCTCATGTGTGCCAGGCTCCCCAGAGGTAAGGACAAGCTGTCCTCTGTGGCAGGCGTATCGTCATCATCCTCTGTATCCCCCCAGCCACGCACCAGGGATGTGCCTGCGCTGTGCTGGGTGCCACCCCGCTGTGGTCCCTGGCTGGCCACATTTGTACCTGCCCAGTTCTAACAGACTGGCCTGAAAGTGCTAAAAATGACCCGTCATCCTCCTCCTCCTCCTCCTGGCCCTGGCCCATCTCCTCTTCCATCATCGCCCCCGTTTTCTCTAGAAGACATAAAATTGGTATTGTCACGCTGATAACAGTGGCATCGCCACTGGCCATGTTGGTGGCGTACTCGAAACAGGGCACACAGGTCTCGCATGGAGGCCCAATCATTGGTGGTGAAGTGGTGCTGTTACGCAGTGCGACTGACCCGTGCGTGCTGCAGCTGAAACTCCACTATGGCCTGCTGCTGCTCGCACAGTCTCTCCAGCATGTGCAAGGTGGAGTTCCACCGGGTGGGCACGTCGCATATGAGGCGGTGAGCGGGAAGGCCGAAGTTCCGCTGTAGCGCTGACAGGCGAGCAGCGGCAGGATGTGAACGCCGGAAGCGCGCACAGACGGCCCGCACTTTATGCAGCAGCTCTGACATGTCTGGGTAGTTGTGAATGAACTTTTGCACCACCAAATTCAGCACATGCGCCAGGCAAGGGATGTGCGTCAAACCGGCTAGTCCCAGAGCTGCCACGAGATTTTGCGCCCATTATCGCACACCACCAGGCCGGGCTTGAGGCCCACCGGCAGCAACCACTGGTCGGTCTGTTGTTCAATACCCCGCCACAACTCCTGCGCGGTGTTGGGCCTGTCCCCAAACATATGAGTTTCAGAATGGCCTGCTGACGCTTACCCCGGGCTGTGCTGAAGTTGGTGGTGAAGGTGTGTGGCTGACTGGATGAGCTGGTGGAAGCAGAGGAGGAGGAGGAGGAAGCCGAGTAGGAGGAGGAGGCTACAGGAGGCAAAGAATGATGCCCTGTGATCCTTGGCGGCGGAAGGACGTGCGCCAAGGAACTCTCCGCTGGGGCCCAGCCGCCACTACATTTACCCAGTGTGCAGTTAGGGAGATATAGCGTCCCTGGCCGTGCTTACTGGTCCACGTATCTGTGGTTAGGTGGACCTTGCCACAAATGGCGTTGCGCAGTGCACACTTGATTTTATCGGACACTTGCATGTGCAGGGAAGGCACGGCTGTCTTGGAGAAGTAGTGGCGGCTGGGAACCACATACTGGGGGACAGCCATGGCCATCAGCTGTTTGAAGCTGTCTGTGTCCACCAGCCGGAATGACAGCATTTCAAAGGCCAGTAGTTTAGAAATGCTGGCATTCAGGCCAAGGGCCTCGAGGGTGACTAGGTGGGAATTTGCGCTTCCTCTCAAAGGTTTGAGAGATGGAGAGCTGAACGCTGCTGTGTGAAATAGTGGAGACGCTAGGTGACGGTGGCGGTGGTGGTGGTGGTGTCGGTGGCACATCCTCTGTTTGCTGCTCGGCAGGTGGCATCATTCCTCTCGAGGCGGAAGCCGAGGCAGCAGCGGTAGAGGGAGCAGGGGGAGCCTGAGTGGGTTCCTTGTTTTTAAGGTGTGTACTCCACTGCAGTTCATGCTTTGCATGTAGATGCCTGATCATGCAGGTGGTGCTCAGGTTAAGAACGTTAATGCCTCGTCTCAGGGTCTGATGGCACAGCGTGCAAACCACTCTGGTCTTGTCCTCAGCACATTGTTTGAAGAAGTGCCATGCCAGGGAACTCCTTGAAGATGCCTTTGGGGTGCTGGGTCTCTGTTGGCGCTGGCCAATAGCAGGCAAACTCTCTGGACGGCGGCTGTTCTGCTTTTGCCCCCTGCTCCCTCTTTGGCTTCGCTGTTGTCTCGGTCTCACCACTGCCTCTTCCTCTGAACTATTTAAGTCAGCGGCACGACCTTCAGTCCATGTGGGGTCTAAGACCTCATCGTCCTCTGCATCGTTTTCCACCCAGTCTTCCTCCCTGACCTCCTCCTGTTCAGTCTGCACACTGCA
Organism: Bufotes viridis; assembly: GCA_033119425.1. Classification (NCBI taxonomy): domain Eukaryota; kingdom Metazoa; phylum Chordata; class Amphibia; order Anura; family Bufonidae; genus Bufotes; species Bufotes viridis. The sequence continues at coordinate 277,333,069 of CM065590.1, forward strand.
ATAAGACGCGGCAGTGGGCACCAGTGTTTCGTCATCATCAGAGACTCGGTCACTCTGCTGTGGTGGTATTCCCATGTCCTCATCATCTGGATACATAAGCGGTTGTGCGTCAGTGCATTAAATGTCTTCCACCGCTGGGGAAGGGCTAGGTGGATGCCCCTGGAAAACCGTGGGAGCAGAGTCTTCAAACAGAATAAGAGACTGCTGCATAACTTGAGGCTCAGCCAGTTTCCCTGATATGCATGGGGGTGATGTGACAGACTGATGGGCTTGGTTTTCAGGTGCCATCTGTGCGCTTTCCGCAGAAGACTGGGCGGAAGACAATGTGGTGAACGTGCTGGAAGCACTGTCGGCCACCCAATCGACTAATGCCTGTACCTGCTCAGGCCTTACCATCCTCATAACGCATTGGGCCCAACCAAATATCGCTGTAAATTCTGCCGGCTACTTGAGGGAGTTGGTTCACTACTTTGTGCGCCTGAGGCCGAACGGCCACGTCCTCTGCCAGCAACAGAGGCTCCACGGACACCACCACGACTGCTTCCTCGTCCCTTAATAGAATGTTTCCTCATTATTGTGATTCAACTCGCACCACAATAAAATATATTATTTTTTAGCCCCAAAATTCCCACACTGGAAGATATAATTCCTTTTTCCGGTATTAATTACAAGAAGACTGCTGCAAATTGGACACCAGAATTTTTAATATGCTAGTTTTGGTACATAGATTCCCACACGGGAGATATAATTCCTTTTACAGGAGTGAAAACGTGAGGCCTAGTGTTTCTGGTCTAACAAACACCAGATTGATTAAATTGGCCTTTTTTTCACCAAAATTACAACACTGGACAATAATGCCTTTTGGCGGTATTAATTACAAGAACACTGCTGCTAATTGGACACCAGAATTTTTATAATGCTAGTTTGTGTACATAAATTCCCACACTGGAAGATATAATTCCTTTTTCCGGTATTAATTACAAGAAAACTGCAGCAAATTGGACACCAGAATTTTTAAAATGCTAGTTTTGGTACATAGATTCCCACACGGGAGATATAATTCCTTTTACAGGAGTGAAAACGTGAGGCCTAGTGTTTCTGGTCTAACAAACACCAGATTGATTAAATTGGCCTTTTTTCACCAAAATTACAACACTGGACAATAATGCCTTTTGGCGGTATTAATTACAAGAACACTGCTGCTAATTGGACACCAGAATTTTTATAATGCTAGTTTGTGTACATAAATTCCCACACTGGAAGATATAATTCCTTTTTCCGGTATTAATTACAAGAAAACTGCTGCAAATTGGACACCAGAATTTTTAATATGCTAGTTTTGGTACATAGATTTCCACACGGGAGATATAATTCCCTTTTACAGGAGTGAAAACGTGAGGCCTAGTGTTTCTGGTCTAACAAACACCAGATTGATTAAATTGGCCTTTTTTTCACCAAAATTACAACACTGGACAATAATGCCTTTGGCGGTATTAATTACAAGAACACTGCTGCTAATTGGACACCAGAATTTTTATAATGCTAGTTTGTGTACATAAATTCCCACACTGGAAGATATAATTCCTTTTTCCGGTATTAATTACAAGAAAACTGCTGCAAATTGGACACCAGAATTTTTAATATGCTAGTTTTGGTACATAGTTTCCACACGGGAGATATAATTCCTTTTTACAGGAGTGAAAACGTGAGGCCTAGTGTTTCTGGTCTAACAAACACCAGATTGATTAAATTGGCCTTTTTTCACCAAAATTACAACACTGGACAATAATGCCTTTGGCGGTATTAATTACAAGAACACTGCTGCTAATTGGACACCAGAATTTTTATAATGCTAGTTTGTGTACATAAATTCCAACACTGGAAGATATAATTCCTTTTTCCGGTATTAATTACAAGAAAACTGCTGCAAATTGGACACCAGAATTTTTAATATGCTAGTTTTGGTAAATAGATTTCCACACGGGAGATATAATTCCCTTTTACAGGAGTGAAAACGTGAGGCCTAGTGTTTCTGGTCTAACAAACACCAGATTGATTAAATTGGCCTTTTTTTCACCAAAATTACAACACTGGACAATAATGCCTTTTGGCGGTATTAATTACAAGAACACTGCTGCTAATTGGACACCAGAATTTTTATAATGCTAGTTTGTGTACATAAATTCCCACACTGGAAGATATAATTCCTTTTTCCGGTATTAATTACAAGAAAAATGCTGCAAATTGGACACCAGAATTTTTAATATGCTAGTTTTGGTACATAGTTTCCCACACGGGGAGATAAAATTCCTTTTTACAGGAGTGAAAACGTGAGGCCTAGTGTTTCTGGTCTAACAAACACCAGATTGATTAAATTGGCCTTTTTTTCACCAAAATTACAACACTGGACAATAATGCCTTTTGGCGGTATTAATTACAAGAACACTGCTGCTAATTGGACACCAGAATTTTTATAATGCTAGTTTGTGTACATAAATTCCAACACTGGAAGATATATTTCCTTTTTCCGGTATTAATTACAAGAAAACTGCTGCAAATTGGACACCAGAATTTTTAAAATGCTAGTTTTGGTAAATAGATTTCCACACGGGGAGATATAATTCCCTTTTTACAGGAGTGAAAACGTGAGGCCTAGTGTTTCTGGTCTAACAAACACCAGATTGATTAAATTGGCCTTTTTTTTACCAAAATTACAACACTGGACAATAATGCCTTTTGGCGGTATTAATTACAAGAACACTGCTGCTAATTGGACACCAGAATTTTTATAATGCTAGTTTGTGTACATAAATTCCCACACTGGAAGATATAATTCCTTTTTCCGGTATTAATTACAAGAAAACTGCTGCAAATTGGACACCAGAATTTTTAATATGCTAGTTTTGGTAAATAGATTCCACACGGGGAGATATAATTCCCTTTTACAGGAGTGAAAACGTGAGGCCTAGTGTTTCTGGTCTAACAAACACCAGATTGATTAAATTGGCCTTTTTTTCACCAAAATTACAACACTGGACAATAATGCCTTTTGGGGGTATTAATTACAAGAACACTGCTGCTAATTGGACACCAGAATTTTTATAATGCTAGTTTGTGTACATAAATTCCCACACTGGAAGATATAATTCCCTTTTCCGGTATTAATTACAAGAAAACTGCTGCAAATTGGACACCAGAATTTTTAATATGCTAGTTTTAGTACATAGATTCCCACACGGGGAGATATAATTCCTTTTTACAGGAGTGAAAACGTGAGGCCTAGTGTTTCTGGTTTAACAAACACCAGATTGATTAAATTGGCCTTTTTTTCACCAAAATTACAACACTGGACGATATAATGCCTTTTGGCGGTATTATTTACAAGAAAACTGCTGCAAATTGGACATCTGAATTTTTAAAATGCTAGTTTTGGTGCATAGATTCCCACATGGGGAGATATAATTCCTTTTTACAGGAGTAAAAACGTGAGGCCTAGTGTTTCTGGTCTAACAAACACCAGATTGATTAAAGTGGCCTTTTTTTCACCAAAATTACAACACTGGACGATATAATGCCTTTTGGCGGTATTAATTACAAGAGGACTGCTGGTATTTCAGAACACCGGAATTTTTAAAATGCTAGTTTTGCTAGATAAATTTCCCACACTGCGAGAAATATTGCCTAAGCCTTTTTACAGTATTAATTACAACAGGAGTGCTTCTTCTGGTCTAACACCAGAATAATTTTATTATTACGGTGAAAGCTTTTTCAAATTTATATTTCTGGCACATAAAAAAAAAAAATATTTCTGGCTGACAGTATTGGACAAAGTAGTGGCACTGGCTAGCCTAGCTGGAACAGCACATTCATGGGATTTGCTATCCAAGTGGGTTACTTTCAGTTTCACCACTGATATATTAAATATCTTTGCAGTTAGTATGGGTGACACAAGCACAGCCAAACCCCTGATGTAGTATATCTATGATAAAATCGACTATTACATGAGATTAATGGACGTTGTGGCAGCTTTTGCTGTAGCACCACAAGTCCCAAAATGGCCGCCGCCTATCAGCCCAGTAACATATGCCAGAAAACAGTCTGCCCAGCCAGAAAAAAAATAGACTTTGACTGAGCAGCTGAATCGCTGTTGTTCTGATTCACAGGTGTAGATTTTTCACTTCTTTGGAGCTTTGGTTTACACTCTGTGGCAGCAAGTGCTGGCGCACCACAAGTCCCAAAATGGCCACCGCCGGTCAGCCCAGTTACATGTGCCAGTAAAAATCGCTCTGGCCAGTCTCAACAAAATAGTGACTTTCAGTGAACAGCTCAGCTGAGTTGTTCTGATGCACAGGTGTAGAAAGGTAGATCATTCAATCACTTCTTTATCCCTGCCTATCTCGCCCTCACAGAAGCTGCATCCTCTCCCTACACTAGTCAGAGCAGTGTGACGTGCGGCGCTACGTGACTCCAGCTTAAATCGAGGCTGGGTCACATGCTGCACTTGGCCAATCACAGCCATGCCATTAGTAGGCATGGCTGTGATGGGCTCTTAGGGCAAGAAGTAAAATGCTAGCTGATTGGCTGCTATGCAGCCCTTCAGAAAGCGGGAAGAAATCGACGAACACCGGACCCGAACCCGAACTTTTTTGAAAATGTCCGGGTTCGGGTCCGTGTCACGGACACCCCAAAATTCGGAACGGACCCGAACGATTTTCGAACTGTTCGCTCAACACTAGTAACGAGTGGTTATTTCAGTCAATGTTGCTCTTCTATCAGCTTGAATCAGTCTCCTTTGACCTCTAGCATCAACGAGGCATTTTCGCCCACAGGACTGCCGCATACTGGATGTTTTTCCCTTTTCACACCATTCTTTGTAAACCCTAGAAATGGTTGTGCGTGAAAATCCCAGTAAGTGAGCAGATTGTGAAATACTCAGACCGGCACGTCTGGCAACAACAACCATGCCACGCTCAAAATTGCTTAAATCACCTTTCTTTCCCATTCTGACATTCAGTTTGGAGTTCAGGAGATTGTCTTGACCAGGACCACACCCCTAAATGCATTGAAGCAAATGCCATGTGATTGGTTGACTAGATTATTGCATTAATAAGAAATAGAACAGGTGTTCCTAATAATTCTTTAGGTGAGAGTATATATATATATATACTGTCTGTCCAAAATAAAAGTCACCACCTGGATTTAACTAAGTAAATAGGTATGAGCCTATGAGCCTCCTATTGGATAATTACTGCATGGGCGATTATCCTTCAGCTGGCAACAAGTTATTTAACCCTAACTAGTGCAATCAGTTGCTTCTCATTTCCTAAATAACCATGTCGAAAAACACATCTAACACATCTCGTAGTCGTGGAAAAGATGTTAGTCTGTTTGAGAAGGGTCAAATCATTGGCATGCATCAAGGCAAGAAAATATCTAAGGACATTGCAGAAACTACTAAAATTGGGTTAAGAACTGTCCAATGCATTATTAAAAACTGGAAGGATAGTGGGGACCTATTGTATTTGAGGAAGAAATGTGTCCGGAAAAAAATCCTGAATGATCGTGATTGGCGATCACTTAAACGTTTGATGAAATCAAATCGAAGAAAAACAGTAGAACTCAGGGCTATGTTTAATAGTTAAAGTATGAGCATTTCCACATGCACAATGCAAAGGGAACTTAAGGGGTTGGGACTGAACAGCTGTGTAGCTGTTAGAAAACCACTAATCAGCGAGGTAAACCAGAAAAAAAGGCTTCAATTTCCTAGAAAGCATAAAGATTCAACTCTGGAGCAATGGAAGAAGGTCATGTGGTGTGATGAGTCCAGATTTACCCTGTTCCAGAGTGATGGGTGCATCAGGGTAAGAAAAGAGGCAGATGAAGTGATACAGCGATCATGCCTAGTGCCTACTGTACAAGCCTGTTAGGGCAGTGCTGTGATCTGGGGTTGCTACAGTTGGTCAGGTCTAGGTTCAGCAACAGTATGTCCTCCAAGAATGAGGTCAGCTGACTACCTGAACATACTGAATGACCAGTTTATTCCATCAATGGATTTTTTTCTTCGATGATGGCACGGGCATATTCCAAGATGACAATGCCAGGATTCACCAGGCTCAAATTGTGAAAGAGTCCAGACCCCATTGAGAATTTTTGGGATGTGCTGGAGAAGGCTTTGTGCAGCAGTCAGACTGTACAATCATTAACCACATCAGCCCCCCTAGCTTAAACACCCTTAAAGACCAGGCCACTTTTTTCAATTCTGCACTACGCTACTTTCACCATTTATTGCTCGGCCATACAACTTACCACCCAAATGAATTTTACCTCCTTTTCTTCTCACTAATAGAGCTTTCATTTGGTGCTATTTCTTTCTTGCTGACATTTTTACTTTTTTTGATATTTTACTTTTTTTGATGAAATTTTTGCAAAAAAATGATATTTTTCACTTTATGTTGGAAAATTTGTCAAATAAAACTACATTTCTCTAAAAAATTTTCTCTAAATTTATTGTTCTACATGTCTTTGATAAAAAAAAATGCAATAAGTGTATATTTATTGGTTTGGGTAAAAGTTATAGCGTTTACAAACTATGGTGCAAAAAAGTGAATTTCCGCACTTTGACTTTCTGAGCACCTGTCCTGTTTCCTGACGTACTACAATGCCCAGACAGTAGAAATACCCCATAAATGACCCCATTTCCGAAAGTAGACACCCTAAGGTATTCACTGAGGGGCATAGTGAGTTCATGGAAGTTTTTATTTTTTGTCACAAGTTAGCGGAAATGGATTTTTTTTTTTTTTTTTTACAAAGTCTCATATTCTACTAACTTGTGCCAAAAAATACAATTTTACATGAACTCACCATACCCCTCATAGAATACCTTGGGGTGTCTTCTTTCCGAAATGGGGTCACTTGTGGGGTATTTATACTGCCCTGGCATTTTAGGGGCCCCTAAAGCGTGAGAATCCAAATGCGTAAAATGTCCTGTGAAATCCTAAAGGTACTCATTGGTTTAGGGCTCATTGCACATCTTGGCTGCAAAAGTGGCACACATGAGGTATTGCCGTACTCAGGAGAAGTAGGGCAATGTGTTTTAGGCGTATTTTACATATACCTTACTGGGTGTGAAAAATATCTCTGTAAATGACAACTTTGTATAATAATTTTTTAAAAGTTGTCATTTACAGAGATATTTTCACACCCTGCATGGGTATATGTAAAAGTACACCCCAAAACACATTGCCCTACTTCTCCTGAGTACAGCGATACCACATGTGTGCCACTTTTGCAGCCAAGATGCGCAATGCGGCCCTAAATCCAATGAGTACCTTTAGATTTACAGGGCATTTTTACGCATTTGATTCTTCTCGATGCTTCAGGGCCCCTAAAATGCCAGGGCAGTATAAATACCACACATGTGACCCCATTTCGGAAAGAAGACACCCCAAGGTATTCTGTGAGGGGCATGGCGAGTTCATAGAAGATTTTTTTTGGCACAAGTTAGCGGAATTTGATTTTTTTTTGTTTTTTCACAAAGTCTCCTTTCCGCTAACTTGTGACAAAAAGTTCAATCTTTCATGGACTCAATATGCCCCTCAGCGAATACCTTGGGGTGTCTTCTTTCCGAAATGGGGTCACATGTGAGGTTTTTGTACTGCCCTGGCATTTGAGGGTCTCCGCAATCATTACACGTATGGCCAGCATTAGGAGTTTCTGCTATTCTCCTTATATGGAGCATACGGGTAATGAGATTTTTTCCGTTCAGCCTCTGGGCTGAAAGAAAAATGAACGGCACAGATTTCCTCATTCGCATCGATCGATGTGGATGAAAAAATCTCTGCCAAAAATATGCAAGAAAAAAGAGGGGCCTGGCGATTGCCAGGACATAGGGGCTCCGCCCAAACATCCATACCCACTCAGCTCCTATGTCCTGGCAAACGTGATTTCTCCATTCACATCGATCAATCCATCGGTGTGGAGGAAGACATCTTTGCCAGATTTTTGATACAAAGTGTTTGCCAAAGCATATGAACTCCAACACCTCTCCTCAGCTCATGCCAGGGCAAACGTACCTGTCCTGCAGAGGAGAAATCTCGTCTTGCAGCGCCGCATACACTGACTTCACGTGTCTTCTGATAGCAGCAATGCTTCTCTCAGAATGCACATCAGTGCTGCGGCGTTTTCGTCGGTTGGTCCGTTGGTCTGTTGGTATACCTGGAAAATAAAGGGTGGTTATGGGGGGAAAGAAGAAAAACAGGCAGCAGGCACATGACTTGAACGTTGCAAACTTTATAAAACCAGAACATTTTAAAACTTTTATAAAACATGAACATAAAAACCTGAACTAACTCAAGATTTTTCTTTTTCTTGCTACCTGTTTAATTTTTTTTTTTTGTTTTCCATGTCACTCTTTATTTTCCTAGCAGAAACCTCTCCTTTCCCATGGGACAATGTGTAAAGTGTAAATCACACAGAGATGGTGCGAAGTACATTATACGCGTTATCCCAAGTGAAAGGAGACGTTTCTACCATTTCACACTTCTGCTGTAGCACACCAGCACCATCCCTATGTGTTAGGGTCTCTCAAAACCTAGTGTCCTGAGAGACCCTAGAGCCTGAGTGGAAAAAAACTACCTGTGTAGTGCTGTCCCTAGGTCCCTAAGTGTACCTGAGTGTGGTACTTCGGAAACACTCTCCAAGGCATAGGGCAGGGTGGTCAGGACAGTCAGGACAGAAATAGCGGGTGTCACGCCTTATTCCACTCCTGCTACAGACACGACATCTTTTTCGGGGTGGCGGTTGGGTTGAGGTACCCGGCACAACGCTAGGGAAGTGCCGCTCGTGTAGACGGCTAACTACACTGGTGGATGGGGCCACGGAACCTCCTGGGTACAGGAGGTTCTCGATGATCTCTTCCTGGAATTTGAGGAAGGATCCCGTTCTCCCAGCCTTACTGTAGAGAACGTAACTGTTATATAGAGCCAATTGAATCAAATATACAGACACCTTCTTATACCAGCGTCTGGTCTTTCGGGAAACCAAATAAGGGGCCAACATCTGGTCGTTGAAGTCCACCCCTCCCATGTGGAGGTTATAGTCGTGGACCGAGAGGGGCTTTTCAACGACACTGGTTGCCCGTTCAATTTGGACTGTCGTGTCTGCGTGAATGGAGGAGAGCATGTAAACGTCACGCTTGTCTCTCCATTTCACCGCGAGCAGTTCTTCGTTACACAGTGCAGCCCTCTGCCCCCTTGTAAGTCTGGTGGTAATGAGCCGTTGGGGAAGCCCGGCGACTAGGTCGCACGGTGCCGCAGCAGCCAATCTGTTCTAGGAACAAATGCCTGAAGAGGGCCACACTTGTGTAAAAGTTGTCCACGTAAAGATGGTACCCCTTGCCGAATAAGGGTGACACCAAGTCCCAGACTATCTTCCCACTGCTCCCCAGGTAGTCAGGGCAACCGACCGGCTCCAGGGTCTGATCTTTTCCCTCATAGATCCGAAATTTGTGCGTATAGCCTGTGGCCCTTTCACAGAGCTTATACAATTTGACCCCATACCGGGCGCTTGCTTGGGATGTACTGCTTGAAGCCAAGGCGCCCGGTAAAATGTATTAGGGACTCGTCTACGCAGATGTTTTGTGCAGGGGTATACAAATCTGCAAATTTCTGGTTGAAATGGTCTATGAGGGGCCGAATTTTATGGAGCCGGTCAAAAGCTGGGTGGCCTCTGGGACGGGAGGTGGTGTTGTCACTAAAGTGCAGGAAACGCAGGATGGTCTCAAAACGTGTCCTGGACATGGCAGCAGAGTACATGGGCATGTGATGAATTGGGTTCGTGGACCAATATGACCGCAATTCATGTTTTTGGTTATGCCCATGCTGAGGAGAAGGCCCAGAAAAGTTCTAAGTTCGGAAACTTGGACTGGTTTCCACCGGAAAGGCTGGGCATAAGAGCTTCCCGGGTTGTCGGCGATAAATTGAGTGGCATATCTGTTTGTTTCTGCCACGACTAGGTCATAGAGCTCCGCAGTGAAAAACAGCTCAAAAAACCCCAGCGCCGATCCTATCTGAGCTGTTTCCACCCGAACTCCTGACTGGGCGGTGAAAGGGGAACTAATGGTGCGGCTGAAGTTGGGGGCTGCCAATCAGGATTTGCCAGCACCTCAGGGACTCTAGGGGCTCTACGGGCCTGTCTGCGCGGTGGCTGCGACGGGAAACTACTGCACGTGCCACCGTACCAGCTTCTACTGCCCTTCTGGTGCTCGCCACTTCACCATGTTGTACGGCAGTGCTGGTAGAAGGTCCAGGACGGGCTGCGCTGCTGGTGTATGCCTCACCACGTAATCCGGCAGCGCCAGCCCCACTCTGCTGCCCTTGAAGCGGATCCTGCGCAACCTGCGGTCTAGCAACACGGGGCCGGGTGCGCCTGCTTCTATCAGGGACCTCCACCTCCTCGTCAGAACTTTGAGTCAGAGAGCCACTGCTCTCTACAGGTTCGTATTCTGACCCGCTAGATTCGTCAGATGAGGGTTCCCATTCCTCATCCGACTGGGTCAGAATCCTGTAGGCCTCTTCAGAGGAATACCCCTTGTTTGACATTTGGCCGTCTAAATTTAGGGGTATTCCCTGAGACTACCCAAGAAAAAAGCAAGCCTGTCTTACAATTGAGAGTGTAGCGAAGTACAGAAGCCGCTGCGATTGATAAAAAGATCAAAACTGATTTTTTATCGCCGCAGCGCTTGTGAAGGATTGTGCAGTGATTACAAAAAAAAAATTTTTTGTCACTGCGGCGGGCGGGCGTGGGTGAACGCAGGTGTGGGCGACCGATCAGGTCTGATCGGGCAAACACTGCGTTTGGGGTGGAGGGCGAACTAAAGTGACACTAGTACTATTATATATCTGACCGTGATCAGTTCTGATCACTTACAGATACTATAAAAGTACAAACGCTGATTAGCTCTACGCTAATCAGCGAACCAGTGACTGCGGTGCGGTGGGCTGGGCGCTAACGCTAACTACCTACCAAAGGGGCCTAAACTAAGCTAAGCCTAACAGTCAATCCAAGTGAAAAAAAAAAAGTGACAGTTTACACTGATCACTTTTTCCCTTTCACTAGATGATTGACAGGTGCTGAAAGGGGTGATCAAGGGGTTAATTTGGGTGATGGGGGCTGATCAGGGGCTAGTGTGTGGTGCTTGGGTGTACTCACAGTAAGGTGTGCTCTCTCCTGGCTCCAACCGACGAAAAGGACCCAGGAGAGAGCACAGAAGCCATTTAATCCATCATATTTACAAATATGATGGGTTAAATGGCTTCTCATTCGTTTTTTTAAAAGTCATCAGCCCGCCAGCGCTGCCGATTGGCTGGCAGGCTGATGACTAACTCCTCCTGCGCCTTTTGCCATGCGCGATGTGCGCATGCGCGGGCGCATCTATGCGAAATCTCGCGTCTCGCGAGATCACGCGTAGATGCGTCCGATCAGAAGAGCCCGGCCGCCGCGAGAACGCGATCCTGCGTGCGGCGGTCCGGGAGAGGTTAATGCAAGATCTTGGTGAAAAATGAATGCAACACTGGATGGAAATGAATCTTGTGACATTGCAGAAGCTTATCGAAACAATGCCACAGCGAATGCGTGCCATAATCAAAGCTGAAGGCGGTCCAAAGAAAGTCATAAGTCATAAAAGTGTGTGACCTTAGTTTTTTGTGGCGACTTTTTTTTTGGACAGGCAGTGTTATATATATATATATATATATATATATACATACCACACAGGCACACACACACTATATTGTGAGTTTATTTAGTTCCATACAATGTTTAAAGGGGTTTTCCAAGATGGCTAGTGTTGAGAAAATCGAAGCCCAAAAAAATTAATTTGATCTGAATATTAGGAGTAATTTGATTCGCCGCAAATCCAAATTTAATCGCACTTTGTGGTAACAATTCTATTTTTCCTGAAATGGTAGCAAAAAAAGGAGAGGCCAGTGCAGCCATCTTGAATAGCGATACCGCGCAAAATTTTGCGTGGGGTGACATGTGATGTCATCACACCGGCGGGCTGGCTGGGCGCAGTGATGTCATCAGTAATTACTTCACTGTGCTGGCCAGCCTGATGATGCCAGCACATTACCGTGCAACCTTTCGTATGGTGTCTTCAATCAAGATGGCTGCGACAGCCTCTCCACGAGCAAATAGATAGGGTTTTTTATTTATTTATTACCAGAATAACCCCTGAAAGCCCACAATTGTAGCATCAAATGCAGCGATGAATGCGGCATCTGAGGGGTACAATAGTAGAGGACAGTGTGATCACAGTTCCCCCGACATTACACCAGCTACTTACAATTGAATGCGCTTTGTGATAAAGTAGCCCAATCAAATTTTTCATAACTTCGCTCATCAGTACTGATGACCTATCCGAAGGATAGGGACCTCTGTCGATCAGCTGTTTGAGAAGGTACTGGTGCTCCTGTGAGCACCATAGCCTACTTTCAGCTTTTCCGAGGCCAGTGACGACACATTCATTGGTTATGTGGCCTAGGCGCAGCACAGCCCCATAGAAGTGAATGGGGCTGAGCGCGATAACAAGCATATCTACTATACTATGTTTGGCTCTGTGATTAGTAAGCTACGAGACGGCCGCAGGGCTCTCAGTGGGAGCAGGGGTCACAGGTGTCAGACCCCACCGATCAGATACTGATGACCTATCCTGAGGATAGGTCAAGAAACAGGTTTGTTTCACTAAGGGGGATTGTCCAATGAAATGTATTATATAGTTTTCAGACCAGCACTTGATCTGAATATTTTTATAATTGCATGCTATTAGAGTTGAGCAGACACCTGGATGTTTGGGTTCGAGAAGTTCGGCCGAACTTCACGAAAATGTTCGGGTTTGGGATCCGAACTCAACCTGAACTTGACCCCGAACCCCATTGAAGTCAATGGGGACCCGAACTTTTGGGCACTGAAAAGGCTGTAAAATAGCCCTGGAAAGGGCTAGAGGGCTGCAAAAGGCATCAAAATGTAGGTAAATCCCCTGAAAACAAATGTGGATAGGGAAATGACTTAAAACATTTTAAAAAAATGAACCAATATCAATTAGGAGGTTGGGGTGGTGTTAGGTGGAAATGCTATGGGAGTTGAAGTTCTCATCATAGCCAAAAAGGATTCATGTCTGCCTGCAGTGTCACAGGCCTCATTCACAGACTCAGGGTCATGGCAACCATACATGGAAGTTGAAGTTCACATCACAGCCAAGAAAGATTCATGTCTGCCAGCAGTGTCACAGGCCTCACTCACAGACTCAGGCCAATGGCAACCATACATGAGAGTTAAAGTTGTCATCACAGCCAAGAAGGAATCATGTCCCACAGGACCCACAAAGAGGAGAGTTAAAATCATGCCAAGGCAGTATTGATTTCACCCAGCAATGCCACAGGCCTCATTCACAGATTCAGACCCATGGCACCCACAAAGAGGAGAGTTACAATCATGCCAAAACAGTATTGATTTCACCCAGTAGTGCCACAGGACTCATTCACTAATTCAGGACCATGGCACCCGCAAAGAGGAGAGCGGTCCCGTAACAGCAACACAGGTCTCAGGTCAACCTAAAATGGAACAGGCCATTATCATTTATGTAGGCCCCTGACACCCAGATACAGGAGAGGTCATTTGACAGTAAAAAGAGTTTAATGTCTCCCACCAAGACAGCAGGCGATTAAACGAAATATAGGCCCCTGACAACCAGACAATGTAGAGGTCATTTGACAGTATAACGAGTTTAATATCTCCCACCAATGCAGCAAGTAGGCCCCTGACACCCAGACAGAGGAGAGGCCATTTCACAGTAAAAAGAGGTTAATTGCTTCCACCAATACAGCAGGCGATGAAACAAAATATAGGCCCCTGACAACCAGAAAATGGGGAGGTCATTTGACTGTATAAAGAGTTTAATGTCTCTCACCAATGCAGCAAGCGTTTAAACGAAATATAGGCCCCTGACTACAAGACAATGGGGCGGTCATTTAACAGTAACAAGAGTTTAATGTCTCCCACCAATGCAGCAAGCGATTAAGCGAAATATAGGCCCCTAACTACCAGACAATGGGGCAGTCATTTGACAGTAAAAAGAGGTTAATGTTTTCCACTAATACAACAGGTGATGAAACAAAATATAGGCCCCTGACAACCAGACAATGTAGAGGTCATTTAACAGTAAAAAGAGTTTAATGTCTCCCACCAATGCAGCAAGCGATTAAACAAAATATAGGCCCCGGACAACCAGACAATGGGGCGGTCATTTAACAGTAAAAAGAGTTTAATGTCTCCCACCAATGCAGCAAGCGATTAAACGAAATATAGGCCCCTGACAACCAGACAATGTAGAGGTCATTTAACAGTAAAAAGAGTTTAATGTTTCCCACCAATGCTGCAAGCGATTAAAGGAAATATAGGCCCCTAAAAACCAGACAATGTAGAGGTCATTTGACAGTATAAAGAGTTTAATGTCTCCCACCAATGCAGAAAGCGATTAAACAAAATATAGGCCCCTGACAACCAGACAATGTAGAGGTCATTTGACAGTATAAAGAGTTTAATGTCTCCCACCAATGTGACAAGCGATTAAACAAAATATAGGCCCCTGACAACCAGACAATGTAGAGGTAATTTGACAGTATAAAGAGTTTGATGTCTCCCGCCAATGCAGCAAGCGATTAAACGAAATATAGGCCCCTGACAACCAGACAATGAATAGGTCATTTGACAGTACAAAGAGTTTAATGTCTCCTACCAATACAGCAGGCGATGAAACAAAATATAGGCCCCTGATAGCCAGACAATGTAGAGGTCATTTGACAGTATAAAGAGGATAATGTTATCCACCAAATCAACAGGTGATTATCTGAAATGTAGGCCCCTGGCACCCAGACAGAGGATAGAGGTCCCATAGCATAAAATGGGGCTTCATGTCACCCAGCAATGGAAAAGGCCACTTTCAGTTATGTAAGCCCCAGCAGCCAGATAGAGGATAGAGGTCCCATAGCAGAAAATCAGGCTTGATGTCACCCGCCAAAGCAGCGGGCGATTAAGAGAATTTTAGGCCCCTGAAACCCAGACAGAGGAGAGGCCATTTGACAGCAAAAAGAAGTTAATGTCACGCACCAAAGCAGCAGGCGATTAGCTGAAATGTAGGCCCCTGGCACCCAGATAGAGGAGAGGTTCATTTAACTTGGGGTTACTCCCAAAATAATGGTACAATTAAAAAAAGAGGATTCAATAAAGAAGTGCCCTGGAGTACAAGAATGTATGGTTGAGGGCGAGGCAGTTATAAATGTCTATTCTGCACAAGGTACGGACAAGTTCAGTGGGATCCATGCCTGGTTCATTTTAATGAACGTGAGCTTGTCCACGTTCACTGTGGACAGGCAGCTGCATTTGTCTGTAATGACGCCCCCTGCCGTGCTAAATACACGTTCAGACAATACACTGGCCGCAGGGCAGGCCAGCACCTCCAAGGCATAAAGGGCAAGCTCTGGCCATGTAAACAATTTGGAGACCCAGAAGTTGAATACGGCAGAACCATCAGTCAGTACGGGGAGGCGTGTGCACACGTACTGTTCCACCATGATGTTGAAATACTGCCTCCTGTTAATAAGTTCCCTATCAGCTGGTGGTGCAGTTTGCTGTGGCACGGGGACAAAACTTTTCCACATCTAGGCCATGCTAACCCTGCTGTCTGATGAGCTGGCCGTGACACAGCTGCATTGGCAACCTCTTTCTCCTCCTCCTGCACCTCTGCCTTCACCTTGTGCTTCTACATGTCCCCCGGTGTCAGTTGGGAATGCCCTCAGGAGCGTGTCTAACAGCGTGCGCTTGTAGTCGCACTCCTTCCTATCACGCTCCTGTGCAGGAATTAAGGTGGGCACATTGTCCTTGTAACGGGGATCCAGCAGGGTGGCAACCCAGTAGTCAACACAAGTTAAAATGTGGGCAACTTTGCTGTCATTGCGCAGGCACTGCAGCATGTAGCCGCTCATGTGTGCCAGGCTGCCCAGAGGTAACAATAACCTGTCCTCTGTAGGTGGTGTATCGTCTGTGTCCTCCATATCCCGCCAGCCACACTCCAGTGATTGCCCTGAGCTGCATAGGGTGCGACCCTGCAGTGAAACTGGTTCCTCCTCCTCCTCCTCTACCTCATCCTCCTCATCCTCTAGAAGTGTGCCTTGGCTGTCCACATGTGTACCTGACCTCTGCTGGTGCAGGAACCCACCCTCTGAGCCACTTCTGTATGATCTGCCTGAAACCCTGTGAAATACCCCCTCCTCCTCCTGTGCCGCATCCTCTTCCATCATCGCCATAATATTTTTTTCAAGGAGACAAAGAAGGGGTATTGTAATGCTAACAACGGCATCATCAGCACTGGCCATGTTGTTGAGTACTCCAAAGACCGCAACAAGGTACACAGGTCTCGCATGCAGGCCCAGTCACTGGTGGTGAAGTGGTGCTGATCCGCAGAGCGACTGACCCGTGCATACTGCATCTGAAACTCCACTATTACCCGCTTCTGCTCGCACAGTCTCTCCAGCATATGTAAAGTGGAGTTCAACCTGGTGGGCATGTCACATATGAGGCGATGAGTAGGAAGGCAGAAGTTACGCTGCAGTACAGACAGGCGAGCAGCAGCAGGGTGAGAACGCCGAAAGCGCACACATACGGACCGCACTTTCAGCAGCAGCTCTGACATGTCTGGGTAGTTTTTAAGAAACGTCTGCACCACCAGATTCAGCACATGCGCCAGGCAAGTGATGTGCATCAAACCGGCTAGTCCCAGAGCTGCAATGAGATTTTGCCCACCACACCACCAGGCCAGGCTTGAGGCTCTCCGGCAGCAACCACTCATCAGTCTGCTGTTCTATGCCCCTCCAAAGCTCCTGTGCGGTGTGGGGTTTGTCACCCAAACCCATGAGTTTTAAAATCGCCTGCTGATGTTTACCCAGGCTGTGCTGAAGTTGGGGGTGAGGTTCTTTCGATTACCGGATGTGGGGGTGGTAGAAGAGGAGTAGGAGGAGGGAGCAACAGGAGGCAACGAATAATGCCCTGCGATCCTCGGTGGTGGAAGGACATGCGCCAAACCGCTATCCGCCTCGGACCCAGCCGCCACTACGTTTACCCAGTGTGCAGTTAGGGAGATATAGTGACCTGGCCGTGCTTACTGGTCCATGTAACTGTGGTTATGTGGACCTTGCCACAGATGGTGTTGCGCAGCGCACACTTGATATTATCCTCCACTTAGTTGTGCAGGGAAGGGACGGCTCGCCTGGAAAAGTAGTGGTGGCTGGGAACAACGTACTGGGGGACAGCCACCACCATCAGCTGTTTGAAACAGTCCATCTCCACCAGACAGAATGACAGCATTTCAAAGGCCAGTAACTTTGAAATGCTGGCATTCAGGGCCAGGGCTCGAGGGTGGGTAGGTGGGTATTTCCTCCTTCTCTCTAATGTTTTGGAGATGGACAGCTGAATGCTGCCGTGTGACATGGTGGAGATGCTTGGTGATGGTGTCGTATGTGGTGGTGTTGGTGGAACATCCTCTGTTTGCTGGTCGCCAGGTGCCATGGTGACGCAGAGGTGGAGGGAGAGGCCGAGCCAGCAGCAGAAGAGGGAGCAGGAGGAGCATGAGAGAGTTCCTTGTTTTTAAGGTGTTTACTCCACTGCAGTTCATGCTTGGCATGTAGATGCCTGGTCATGCAGGTTGTGCTCAGGTTAAGAATGTTTATGCCTCGCTTCAGGCTCTGATGGCAAAACACGCAAACCACTTGTGTCTTGTCGTCAGGACATTGTGTGAAGAACTTCCACGCCAATGAACTCCATGGAGCAGGCCTTGGTGTGCTCGGTGCCTGGGTGCGGTGGACAGTAGCAAGGCGTACTGTCTCTGGAACGTACGCTGCGCTTTTGCACCCTGCTCCCTCTTTTGCTGTGCTGTTGCCTCTGTGCGACCACCGCCTCTTCCTCAGAACTGCATGCTGCACTAGCACGACCTTCAGTTCAGTCTGGGTCTAGGACTTCATCATCCTCCACATAATCTTTCACCCATTCATGACCCCTGCCCTCCTCATCGGTCTGCACATTGCAGAAAGCAACAGCAGTTGGCACCTGTGTTTCGTCATCATCAGAGACGTTTTGTGGCGGTATTCCCATGTCCGAATCCTGCAACAAAAGTGGTTGAGCATCAGTGCATTCAAGGTCTTACTCTTCTGGGGCAAGGCTAGGTGGATGGGCCGGGAAAACCCTGCCAACAGAGTCATCAAAAGCATGAGACTTTCCTGCATGATAAGGGGCTCTGAATGCTTGGCTGATTTGCAAGGGGGTGAGGTGGAAGACTGATGGCATGGGCTGCATGTGCCAACTCTGAGCTTTCTGCAGAGGACTGGGTGTTAGATACTGTGAAGGAACTGGAGGCACTGTCAGCTATCTAATCTACTATCGCCTGTACATGTTCTGGCTTTACCATCCATAGAGCGGCATTTGGGCCTGTCAAATAACGCTGCAGATTCTGTCGCCTACTCGCACCAGAGGAAGGTGTTTGACTTGGAGCGGTAGTTGGCGCTGAACGGCCACGTCCTCTCCCAGCAACATGAGCTCCACCAACACCAACAAAATCATGCCAACGTCCCTAATTTGATGTTCTCCAAATTATTTGCGTTCACCCACCAAGCTGAAAGATTGGTCTCTCTCCGGTGTCAATTTACCTGCTACTAGTCGACAATTACGTTTGCTAAGGCAGTGCCCGTGTCATAAAAATGCTCTGTGGACCCAGAATAATGTTTTTTGTGCCCAAAATACACTGATTCTCAATTTCTGTGCGGAAATGTAAATTTTTTGGTGGTACGCTGTATGCACAAGTGGTTTGTGGAACAAGAACAAGTATTTTTGTAGTAAAATACAGAAAATTAGTATTTCACTGCTGTAAATTGAAATTAATTTTTTATCCGCCGGATGCACAACAGTTTTTTCAGCCTAAAACACGTCTTTTTTCTGTAATCATCAAATTTATTTAAAAAAAAAAGCAAAGTAATATAATCGCATAGGGAATTAAACACACCTGTCTCTATAGTCAACCTTCCTATTTGATTGCTAGAATTATCAAAGTTGAAGAATATGGAGCAAAAACGAAGATGGAGAATACTTTGTTATCTTCGTTTTGAGGAATATGACGAATACATTCGTCATGTTCGCTAATTCTAACAAGTCAACCATAGTAAAACCAGGTCTAAGTTGAAATCGCAATGCGATTAATTCAAGTTATATTAATCGCATTGCGATTTCAGCTTAGAGCTGGGTTTCTAACGGGTCAGCTTGCTAGAATTACCAAAGTTAATGACTATGGAATATAGCAGTGCTAAATTGAAATCGCAATGCGAATAATACAACTTGAAGTAATCGCATTGCGATTTCAACTTAGCACTGCTATATTCCATATTCGTTAATTCTAGCTTAATATGTAATATAGCAGTGCTAAGTTGTAATCACAATGCAATTAATATAACTTGAATTAATCACATTGCGATTTCAACTTAGACCTGGATTACTATGGTTGGCTTGGTAGAATTAGCGAATATGACGAATGTATTCGTCATATTCTTCAAAACGAAGATAACAAAGTATTCTCCATCTTCGTTTTTGCTCCATATTCGTCAACTTCGATAATTCTAGCAATCAAATGGGAAGGTAGACTATAGAGACAGCTGTGTTTAAATCAATATGCGATTATATTATTTTGCTTTTTTTTTATAGAATAATTATAATAATTATCAAGTATTATAATTATTCTATTTATTTAAAAAAATAAGCAAAGTAATAAAATCGCATAGCGGATTAAACACAGCTGTCTCACTCTCTATAGTCAACCTTCCTATTTGATTGCTAGAATTAGCGAGGTTGACGCATAGGTAGCTAAAATGAAGATGGAGAATATTTTGTTATCTTAGTTTTGAGGGATATGACGAATACATTCGTCATATTCGCTAATTTTACCAAACCAAGCATAGAAACCAGGTCTAAGTTGAAATCGCAATGCGATTAATATAACTTGAATTAATCGCATTGTGATTTCAACTTAGACCTGGTTTACTATGGTTGGCTTGGTAGAAGAAGATGACAAATGTATTATGTAGAACTACTTTTGGGAAGTGGGAAAAAAAATATAACAATAATAAATAAAAAAAAATACGAATATTCGAAATGGCGAATATATAGCGCTATATTTGCATTATTCGCGAATTAGCAAAGTGCCGATATTCGCTAATAAAATTCGCTATTCGAATATTCGCGCTCACACAACAAATCAACAAGCGTCATACTACTTGCCCCAAGAGGCCATCACAGCCATGCCTACTATTGGCATGTCTGTGATTGGCCAAGTGCAGTATGTGACCCAGCCTCTATTTAAGCTGGAGTCACGTAGCGCCGCATGTCACTCTGCTCTGATTAGTGTAGGGATAGGATGCGGCTGCTTTGAGGGCGAGATTAGGCATGGAAAACTCAGCAAAAACACCTAATGAAGTGATCGATCTACAGCTGTGAATCATTAAACTTCTGCTAGTTAATTTCTCCCTGGTTTTTAGGCTGCCCAGAGCGTTTTTCTGTCACTTTTTTCTGGGGTGATCGGCGGCTATTTTGTGTCTTGTGGTGCACCAGCACAAGCTGCCGCCAAGTCCATCAATCCATCAATAGTATTTTTTTTTTTTTGCAATATCCTACATCAAGGGCTTGGCTGTGCTGATTGTCACCCCTAGAAACTCAGCACAGAAATTTCTATATTTTATTGAGGGGTGAAATTCAATTGCCAAAATATCAATCCCCTAAATCTGGTGTTCCAGCTGTGGCTAGCCAAGTGTAATAATGTCTGCTGTCTGGCAAAGGATATATTTTTTTCTGGAGTGAAATTCAATTGCCAAAATAGCAATCCCCTAAATCTGGTGTTCCAGCTGTGGCTGGCTAAGTTTAATACTGTACGGCAAAGGATAGATATTTTTCTGGGGTGAAATTCAATTGCCCAAATAGCAATACCATAAGTCAGTGGTTTCAGCTGTGGCTGGCCAAGTTTAAAAGAGTCCGGCAAAGAATATTTTTTTTTTCTGCGGTGAAATTCAATTGCCAAAATAGCAATACCGTAAATCGGTGGTTTCAGCTGTGGCTGGCCAAGTTTAATAGTGTCCGGCAAAAGATTGATTTTGTTCTAGGGTGAAATTCAATTGCCAAAATAGCAATACCATAAGTCTGGTGTTCCAGCTGTGGCTGGCCAAGTTTAATAGTGTCCGGCAGTGGCTGGCAAAGGATAGTTTTTTTTTTCTGGGGTGAAATTCAATTGCCAAAATAGCAATAACGTAAATCAGTGGTTTCAGCTGTGGCTGGCCAAGTTTAATAGTGTCCGACAAAAGATTGATTTTGTTCTGGGGTGGAATTCAATTGCAAAATAGCTATCCCCTAAATCTGGTGTTCCAACAGTGGCTGGCCAAGTTTAATGGTGTCCGGCAAAGGATAGAAGTGTGCACTGCGCAACGCCCTCTGTGGCAAGGTTCACCTAACCACAGATACGTGGACCAGTAAGCCCGGCCAGGGACGCTATATCTCCCTAACTGCACACTGGGTAAATGTAGTGGTGGCTGGGCCCCAGGTGGAGAGTTGTTTGGCGCACGTCCTTCGGCCGCCAAGGATCGCAGGGCTTCATTCTTTGCCTCTTGTTGCCTCCTCCTTCTACTCGGCTAACTCCTCCGCTTCTTCAAACCGGCTCATCCAGTCAGCCACACACCTTCACCACCAACTTCAGCACAGCACGGGGTAAATGTCAGCAGGCCATTCTGAAACTCATATGTTTTGGGGACAGGCCCCACACCACACAGGAGTTGTGGAGGGGTATACAACAACAGACCAACGAGTGGTTGCTGCCGGTGAGCCTCAAGCCCGGCCTGGTGATGTGCGATAATGGGCGAAATTTCGTCGCAGCTCTGGAAGTAGCCAGTTTGACGCACATCCCTTGCCTGGCGCATGTGCTGAATTTGGTGGTGCAAAAGTGCATTCACAACTACCCCGACATGTCAGAGCTTCCGCATAAAGTGCAGGCCGTCTGTGCGCACTTCCGGCGTTCTCATTCTGCCGCTGCTCGCCTGTCTAACTTCAGCCTTCCTGCTCACCGCCTCATATGCGACGTGCCCACCAGTTGAAACTCCACCTTGCACATGCTGGAGAGACTGTGCGTGCAGCAGCAGGCCATAGTGGAGTTTCAGTTGCAGCACGCACGGGTGAGTCGTACTGCGGAATAGCACTACTTCACCACCAATGACTGGGCCTCCATGCGAGACCTGTGTGCCCTGTTGCGCTTTTTTGAGTACTCCACCAACATGGCTAGTGGCAATGATGCCATTATCAGCATTACAATACCACTTCTATGTTTCCTTGGGAAAACACTTAGGGCGATAATGGAAGAGGATGTGGCCCAGGAGGAGGAGTAGGAGGAAGAGGGGTAATTTTTAGCACTTTCAGGCGAATCTCTTAGAAGTGGCTCAGAGGGAGTTTTTTTTGCCACAGCAGAGGCCAGGAACAAATTTGGCCAGCCACGGCCCATTACTGGACTACAAGGAGGACGAGGATGAGGTGGAGGAGGATGAGGATGAAGCATGTTCACAGCGGGGTGGCACCCAATGCAGCTCGGGCCCATCACTTGTGCGAGGCTGGGGAGAAACAGAGGACGATGACGATACGCCTCCCACAGAGGACAGCTTGTCCTTACCTCTGGGCAGCCTGGCACATATGAGTGACTACATGCTGCAGTGTCTGCACAACGACAGCAGAGTTGCCCACATTTTAACGTGTGCGGACTACTGGGTTACCACCCTGCTGGATCCCCGGTACAAAGAGAATGTGCCCACCTTACTTCCTACACTTGAGCGTGATAGGAAGATGTGCGAGTACCAGCGCACGCTGTTAGACGCCCTCCTGAGAGCATTCCCAAATGTCACAGGGAAACAAGTGGAAGCCCAAGGCGAAGGCAGGGGAGGAACAAGAGGTCGCCAATGCAGCTGTGCTACGGCCAGCTCCTCTGAGGGCAGGGTTAGCATGGCAGAGATGTGGAAAAGTTTTGTCACCACGCCACAGCTAACTGCACCACCACCTGATACGGAACGTGTTAGCAGGAGGCAGCATTTCCATAACATGGTGAAACAGTGCATGTGCACACCCCTCCACGTACTGACTGGTCCACAGCCAACGTGGACAAGATGAAGTTCATAAAAATGAACCAGGCATGGATCCCACAGGACCTGTCCATCCCTTGTGCAGAATAGACATTTATAACTACGTCCCCTTAACAATATATTCTTGTACTCCAGGGCACTTCTTTATTATATCCTCTTTTTTTAATTTTACCATTATTTTGCGGGGCAACACAAAGTTGAATGAACCTCTCCTCCGTCTGGGTGCCAGGGGCCTAAATATCTGAAAGTGGCCTTCTCCATTGGTGGGTGACATGAAGCCTGATTTTCTGCTATGGAACCTCTCTCCTCTGTCTGTGTGCTGGGGCCTAAATAACTAAAAGTGGCCTCCGTTGGTGGGTGACATGATGCCTCTTTTGCTGCTATGTGACCTCTCTCCTCTGTCTGGGTGTCAGGTGCCTAACTTTCACGTACTTGCTTGCTGTCTTGGTGGCAGACATTTAACTCTTTTTGCTGTCTAATGACCGC
The DNA here is from genome assembly GCA_033119425.1 of Bufotes viridis. Lineage (NCBI taxonomy): Eukaryota > Metazoa > Chordata > Amphibia > Anura > Bufonidae > Bufotes > Bufotes viridis. The sequence goes on from CM065590.1 coordinate 277,356,810, forward strand.
CCCATTGTCTGGGTGTCAGGGGCCTATATGTCGTTTAATCATTTGATGTCTTGGTGGGAGATATTAAACTCTTTTTACTGTCTAATGACTGCTCCATTGTATGGGTGTCAGTGGCCTAAATTTTGTTTAATTGCTTGCTGTCTTGTTGGCAGTATTTAACTCTTTTTGCTGTCTAATGACCCCCCCCCCCCCATTGTGAGGGTGTCAGGGGCCTAAATTTCACGTACTTGCTTGCTGTCTTGGTGGCAGACATTTAACTCTTTTTACTGTCTAATGACCGCCCCATTGTCTGGGTGTCAGGGGCCTATATGTCGTTTAATCATTTATTGTCTTGGTGGGAGATATTAAACTCGTTTTACTGTCTAATGACTGCTCCATTATCTGGGTTTCAGGGGCCTAAATTTCGTTTAATTGCTTGCTGTCTTGGTGGCAGACATTTAACTCTTTTTTCTTTCTAATGACAACCCCATTGTGTGGTTGTAAGGGGCCTAAATTCCATGTACTTGCTTGCTGTCTTGGTGGCAGACATTTAACTCTTTTTACTGTCTAATGACCGCCCCATTGTCTGGGTGTCAGGGGCCTATATGTCGTTTAATCATTTGATGTCTTGGTGGGAGATATTAAACTCTTTTTACTGTCTAATGACTGCTCCATTGTATGGGTGTCAGTGGCCTAAATTTTATTTAATTGCTTGCTGTCTTGTTGGCAGTATTTAACTCTTTTTGCTGTCTAATGACCCCCTCCCCCCCATTGTGAGGGTGTCAGGGGCCTAAATTTCACGTACTTGCTTGCTGTCTTGGTGGCAGACATTTAACTCTTTTTACTGTCTAATGACCGCCCCATTGTCTGGGTGTCAGGGGCCTATATGTCGTTTAATCATTTGTTGTCTTGGTGGGAGATATTAAACTCGTTTTACTGTCTAATGACTGCTCCATTATCTGGGTTTCAGGGGCCTAAATTTCGTTTAATTGCTTGCTGTCTTGGTGGCAGACATTTAACTCTTTTTTCTTTCTAATGACAACCCCATTGTGTGGTTGTAAGGGGCCTAAATTCCATGTACTTGCTTGCTGTCTTGGTGGCAGACATTTAACTCTTTTTACTGTCAAATGACTGCCCCATTGTGTGGGTTTCAGGGGCCTATATGTTGTTTAATCATTTGTTGTCTTGGTGGGAGATATTAACCTCTTTTTACTGTCTAATGACCCCCCCATTGTGTGGGTGTCAGTTGCCTATGTTTCGTTTAATTGCTTGATGTCTTGGTGGGAGACATTAAACTCTTTTTACTGTGAAATGACTTATTCTCTGTCTGGGTGTCAGGGTCCTACATAAATGATAATGGCTTGTTCCATTACAGGTTGACCTGAGGCCTGTGTTGCTGTTACGGGACCGCTCTCCTCTTTGCGGGTGCAATGGCCCTGAGTCTGTGAATGAGGCCTGTTGCACTGCAGGCAGACATGAATCCTTTTTGGCTGTGATGAGAACTTCAATTCCCATAGCATTCCCACCTGACGCCACCCCAACCTCCTATTTCACCTCCTCCTCCTCCAAGTTGCCAATTAATATTGATTAAATTTTATTTATTTTATTTTAATTAATTTCCCTATCCATATTTGTTTGCAGGGGCTTTACCTACCTGCCTTTTGCAGCCCTCTAGCCCTTTCCTGGGCTATTTTACAGCCTTTTTAGTGCCCAAAAGTTCGGGTCCCCATTGACTTCAATAGGGTTCGGGTTCGGGGTGAAGTTCGGGTCCAGTTCGGATCCCGAAACCGAACATTTTCGTGAAGTTCGGCCGAAACTTCTCAATTCCGAACATCCAGGTGTTCGCTCAACTCTAACAGTGGCTAATATGGCCACTGAGCACCACCTCAGTAACAAATGGATTACAAAAAAATGATTTCCCTTGCAGTGGCTGGGTACAGAAATGTTGGATTGCTGAAGCTCCCTCCCTTTGTATTTGCTGTATCTTGTGGATTAAAGTAGCACAGGTTCTTCTTATTTCTGCCCTATTCTGTCCTTGATCGCAGCACCAACATCCTCTCCCTAAGCTCAAATCAGCAGAATGATGTGTGGCAGTATGTGACTTCAGCTTATAAAGAGGCTGGGTCACATGCTGCACTCAGCCAATCACAGCCATGCCAATAATATGCATGGCTGTATATGCATGGCTGTGATGGCTTCTTAGGGCAAGAAGTAAAACGCTTGCTGATTGGGCTGCTGTGCAGCCCTTCACAAAGCGGGAAGAAACTGCCGAACAACGGACCCAACCACGAACTTTTTTGAAAATGTTCGGGTTCGGGTCCGTGTCCCGAACACCTCAAAATTCGGTACGAACCTGAACTATACAGTTCGGGTTCGCTCAACTCTACATGTAATTAAAAATTTTGAATAACCATTTTAATTCTTTTATTATATTGTTATTTTAAGTCAATAAAATGTATCTGAAATAGAGACAATTTCCTTATTTCTCTGTCCGCCACAGCAACATCTCTGGGCTGGCCGCACATGCTCAGTTCAATCCTTCCACTGTCACCAACTCTACTTACTGTTAAAAGTTAACAGTTACAGGAAGAGAGCTGTAGCAGAAAGTACATGCCCCTGGCTGTGAAAGGGAAAGAGTTGCAGCAAAAAGGACATGCCCCCAAGCTGTGATAGGGAGAGAGGTACCACAGAAAGCACATGACAAAGGACAAACCCCATGAGCTGCCAGCTTGAAATAAATGGGGAGATCTCTGAATCCACATGAGGCACAGGGTTGGTTCTAGCTTTGTTAAAAAGAGATTGCCATGTTAATATGTATTATATGATGTCTTATTTTCATATTTTATTTTTTTACAAAGGATAACCCTTTTTAGTCGCACCCCTTTTTTCAGATATATTGAAGACAAAATAAGTCTCTCCATATGATTCATTGTATGATACAATATGTGTATATGACGGAAGTATGAATGAAGGAGAGGATATTGTAGGAATTAGTTTTTTTCTAGTTCATTTACCAATAACTGTTTTTTAAGGCTGAAGTAAATTAGAAGGCAGATGATACACAAAAATATTAAATATAATTGTGGTGATGATTACAGAGTTATGCATACACAGGGATTACTGCTGGACATGAACAGGCATTAGTCTGGATCATTTTAAATACTTGTTTTTCTTAAAAATTGATAAAAACAACTACTTGTTCCTTTTACCAGAACGGAAGACTAATCACTGCTTCTCTATGGAGGCAAATACTTCAAAGACCGGCATATTGGATATCAGGTGGCACAGTATGTACAACACTGACTTTGAACTAAGAAGCTGGTTTTAAATCCTGTTTAGCTCTTTGTGAGTCTTGGAAAGTAATTTTACTTGTGTGTGTCCCATACTGCGAAATCTTTGGGTATTTGATGTGTAAAAACAAATTAAATTAAAAATTTGTGCCCTGAAGTCGGAAAATATGTGTGAGGAAGATCAAAGGGAGATAGAGAACTGTGAATAAAATACAATAGTCCACTTTCTAACAGGATTAAGCAGGAGATTTTGCTATTGTCAGTCAAGAAGATGGTAAGATTAATAGGGCTCGCTCTCTACAGCACTGTGTTATGTGTTAACCTCAACGATCACCTCTGCTCTTGTTACTGGGAAAAGTACAGAGAATAAAAGCCACATAACATTTAGACAGGATGACTGGTTCAATACAATATCAAATACAACAATGGGAATAACAATATAGGTAATACCTTACATAATAGTCAAAAAAGCAAGCTGAGGCCTTCAGGGGATAAAATACATAGTGTAGAGACAAGTTAAGGGATATATCAACAAAATCAAAATTTATTATAGTATATTCCTTTAAATTTGTTTTAGGTAAGGAACCAGATTTAGAAAACATTTCACCATAGAACAAATTTAAAGGGTCAGCCATTCTCTGACTACTTTTGACCAAAATATATATATGGTGACTATATGACATTTACTAAAATAGCTGATTTTCTGTGCTGTTTGATATATTTCATAAGTCACGTCCCCTTGCTGGGAAAATCTTTTATGTAGTCCATACAGAAGACTTGTTTTTAAGATGGCCGCCGATGGAGGGTCATGTGACCAGGCAATATTAACTTCAGACACGTCAACCAGCCTTCTGCACTCAAATACACTACATTTGCCGTCAGTACTTGCCCTGTCGGGAGTTTAGTGCAGGTGTAGAATACTTGAATGGAGGAGATTTGTCTGATTTTCCTGGTCACATGACCCTCCATCAGCAGCCATTTTATGGACAGGACCTCTGTGTGGACAGCACAAAAGACTTGGCCAACTACAAAGAATACCTTTTGAAATACAGAAAATGGTGCATAATATCAACAAAGGCTATATTAGAATGCCACATAGTCATCTTACAAACATATTGATCAACAGTAGCCAGAAAGTGGCCAAAACTTTTAAAGATCACTCTTCACTAGATCTGTGCCAGGATTTCATGAACCAACGTTCTCCCAATTAGGGTCCATTCACACGTTAGCAACAGTTTTGTGGTCCGCAAATTGTGGATTTGCAAAACACGGACACCAGCCATGTGTGTTCCGCATTTTGTGGACCGCACATGGCCGGCACTATAATAGAAATGCCTTTTTTGCCTTTTTGTCCGTGTCTGCGGACAAGAATAGGACATGTCCTTTTTTTTTTGCGAGGTCGAGGAACTGAAGTGCGGATGTGGACAGCACACTGTGTGCCGTCCGCATCTTTTGCAGCCCCATTGAAAATGAATGGGTATGCACCAGTTCTGCAAAATTGCAGAACGTATGCCGACCCATTTCGCGGACGTGTGAATTGACCCTTAAAAAGAAAGAAATAACACACAGTAAAGCAAACTTTATAGTACCGCATTAAGTGTTTTTATATGATTCCCTTGTGAATTAACAGTGAGCAGGTTGATTGTGAAGTCCAAGACTTATTTTCACTGGAAGGTGGTGTGGAGCAACTGCACCATTGGCACTATCAATAAAGTGGCACTGCGCTTCACAGGTAGATTTTTCAAAGGTTTGATGAAGATCCTATCATAGTGACTTGCAAACTATATACATATTATTTTATGTAAATTGAAACTACTACTCATTGCTAGTAAAGACCTTGCACATTGAACAATTCCGATGATCAGATGATTGTCACACAAATGTATCATATATCATTCAAATGGGCTCTTTTGTTTCAATAATAGATGGGATTTCCGATCAGAGGATCCCCTGCTAATTGATTTCCATTAGCCCTAACATGTTATATGGACAGTGTTGTTCCTATGAGGTAACTCCAATAATTAGAATTTTCCAAACATTATGGTGATTTCAAAGGACCATAACAAGATTTGAAAAAAAAAGGGGGTTCCAGGAAATTTTTCACCAATATCAGAATTTTCTCAGCTTCCAACTACATTATATGCATTATTATATGGTAGCATTAAAAAATACAACTTGTCCTGCAAAAAAATAAACATATATGGCCCATACGGTTATGTTAACAGAAAAATAAAAAAAGTTATGGTCCTGGAAAGGCAAATGAAAACACAAAAATGAAAAGACCTCTGGAGATGAAAGGGTTACAACTGGTCATAAAACAACGACAGTGAATATAGAAAGTCTACACACCCCTGTTAAAATGTGACCTATAAACTGTACCACTCAATTGAAAAACTGTAGCAGATATTTGCCTTGCCCTGACTGCGCCAGTGAAGGGGACATAGTTTAGCAGCTAAGGGGGCAGATGGTAAAAAATGACTCTAGACAATATAAAGGTGTGCTAAATTTATCATCCACATGTGCTATATGTGCTATTATTCAGAATTAGTCACTTTTATTAATCTGGCACACTTTTGAGGATTTAGCTTTTGCACAGGGAAAACTCTGTAGCAAAATTACAACATAATCCACAACAGATACATGCATAAATCATGCCGATCCTTAGAAAAATACATTACAAATTGTTTGGGCAGCTGTCCACGGCCAGCTGCCGCCCTCTTGCTTGAAGATCTGGAGTGAAATCTCGTGTGGCGTGAGATTATGTCTTCATGCCGGCCGGTGTGGTGACGTCATACGAATCATACGTCACCATGCACTGGATTTTGGACGAGATCTTCAATCAAGATGGCGGCTTGCGGCCCATTATGAGCAAATGGAGGAGGCAAGTATGATTTTTTTTTGTTTTTTCACACTATTTCAGGTTAAATCGATTCGCTAACACGAAGCAGAAGGTAATTTGACTTGGAGGCGAATCCAATTTATGATCAAATTCGGATCGAATTCCACTTCGTGGGATTCGATTCGCTCATGTCTACTCATTATCATAACAGGCAGAATTACCATGGAAATTTAACACCTTTGTCATACAGTTAGAGGCAGATGACACAGGATTCACCAGTGATCTCCCCATCTCTGCAGAGAAAATGTGTACAGCCCTTTCCTACAGGCATCATCTTCAGACGTCAGTTTTCTAGAAGCACAGGCAAGATAGATGCTCTCCTAATCATATACATATAATAGAATAAAAATATGCTATCAGAAAATAAAAACATCTGGTTTTAATTTGTTAAATAAAAAAACATCTAGACGATACAGTGGATATAAAAAGTCTACACACCCCTGTTAAAATGTCAGGATTCTGTGCTGTAAAAAAATGAGACAAAGATATATCATTTCAGAACTTTTTCCACCTGTAATGTGACCTATAAACTGTACCACTCAATTGAAAAACTGTAGCAGATATTTGTCTTGCCCTGACTGCGCCAATGAAGGGGACATAGTTTAGCAGTGAAGGGGACATAGTTTAGCAGTGAAGGGGGCAGATAGTAAAAAAATGACTCTAGACAATATAAAGGTGTGCTAAATTTATCATCCACAGGTGCTATATGTGTTATTATTCAGAATTAGTCACTTTTATTAATCTGGCACACTTCTGAGGATTTAAGCTTTTGCACAGGGAAAACTCTGTAGCAAAATTACAACAAAATCCACAACAGATACATGCATAAATCATACCGATCCGCAGAAAAATACATTACAAATTGTTTGGGCAGCTGTCCACGGCCACTGCTGCACTGCTCTCCCCTGCTTGCATGGAAGCCGCACTGCTCACCAGGCTGCTGCCTAGTGCTCCAGCATCTGTTTCCTTAGGGGACATATACCCTCACCTCCAGCACCTTAACCCCTTCAAAGATCTTTAAGGATTTTTCACACAGCAGAAACCCATATCTAAGATGCCATGGTCAAATGTTACCATGGCATCCGAAATGCCAGAAACCCAGAAGCATGCACTTCACAGGCAGAGATAGGGGTGTCGCTTGTAAGTGATGAGCCTGTGCCTTCCAGGCTCATTACTTGTATATTACAATTAAGGCCAGCAGGTGGAAACCCTGAATTGTAATATAGTGATCTATGTATAGGGTAATGGAGAAAATTCCATTACTCTATGCAAATTGCAGTTGGGCACTTGGTAATCTAAAAAAGGTAAAAAGAAAAGTTAAAAATGTTAAAAAAAAAAGAAAAATATATAATATTTCAAATGACCCTCCTGTCCTTAAAATCAAAGTACTTAAACAATAAAAAAAATCTACATCATTGGCATTACAAAAATGCCTGTACTATTGAAATATAAAAAACGTATCCCATACGGTGAATGGCGTAATGGAAAAAATGTAAACAGCCCATTCACCATTTTTTTATCACTTTACCTCCCCCAAAACATTGAATAAAAAGTGATCAAAAAGTCATACACACCCCAAAATGGTGTGTATTAAAACGTAATTATACTGACCTGGAGAATGTAGAGCATAAGTTAGTTTTACAGCAGTGAATGCCTTAAAAACAAAACCCATAAAACTGTGGCGTAATTGTGTTTTTTTTCCCCAAATCCACCCCATTTTTATTTTTTCCACTACATTCTATGCAATATTAAATGGTGCCATAGAAAGTAAAATTTATTTCGAAAAATAAAGACCTCATGTGGCTATGTGAATGGAAAAATAAAAAAGTTATGGCTCCGGGAAGACAGGGAGTAAAAAACAAAAAAGCAAAAAATGAAAATCACTGCATCAGGAAGGGGTTAAAGGGCCAGCGTGCGCAGTTCCAAATCCTTACCAAGACAATAGATAAGGGGCAGGGCCCATGGGTATTTAAAACACCCTCTCCAGGCAGAAAGTGCCTGAGCTTTAAGGTTCCCTGGTGACTAGCAAAGGTGTTAAAGTCTAGTGCTTCTGCAATTGTCTTGCATTTTGCCGGCATTTGTTTCTGCCTGTGCTACAGCCCTGTACCTGCCCTCTATTTGTTTTCTTACAGTTCTATTTTCACTTCTGTTCATGTTCAAGTTTAACCTTGCCTGTCTTCCTTGTCAATATTTCTGCCAAGTATCCAACATATGTGCCTCATCTGTCTCTTCACTACCACCCTGCCTGCCAGTTTATCCTGTATCTCCTACTAACTATGCCTTAGTGACTGTTCAGACTGCTACTGCAGTTTTCCTGTTATTTTGCTATGTTTTTTTTACATGAGCTCCCAGTGCTTGCACAGTAGGCCCTGACCCTAGTAGGTTGGCTGCCAACCACACTTGGACTATCCCAGGGCCTAGTGATTTGGTTGCTCCTCTAAAGCAAAATTCTGATCACTGTACAGGGTTTTAAGAGAGTATACCAGGAGATTTCCACAGTAACACTCTTAGGGTTAGCCCAAAGAAAACCAGTTGGTTGGCACAGTGATCCACAACTCACTGATCTATAACATGGATATTTCTGTCCCGAACTGTGGATGTGCAATAAAATGATTTACAAGTGAAATAAACTGATTATTGATTATCTTATTAAAATGCAACCTATAAAGGAACAGGAAGTAGAAAAATTGGGCAAGCTTAAAGATCTTATAGTCTTCAACCAGGATCGAATTGTGATGGGTAGATGACTGGATCGAACATTTACAAAATTTCAGGTGTTTTGGGGTGTTCCAAATTTTCAGTTGTTAGTATCTATGACAAGTGGTCCATGAAAACACAACTAGTGAACCAGCAACCAGCTTGCAGACTTGATGATATGGCCTCCAAATTCCTCAGATTTTAAGTTCATTGAGCATGTGAGATGCGATAGGAAAATGTGTGATCCATGAACACCCAACCTCACAGAATATAAGAATTCCGTTGCTCATGTCTTAGGGCCAGATACTATAGGACACCTTCAGAAGTCTTGTAGAGTCTACACTTTGATGGCTTAAAGCTGTTTTGGCAATAGGGAAACCTCCAAAACTTTAGGCATCTGGTTTTATTGTTATGACTGATTAGTGTACATTTCCATAATATGGTGTCCAATGAACATAAAGGCATACAGAGGTATAGCAGGATTACATATAGGTCTATGGGTGCTTTATTAAGACTTCATAAATCTCAAAGGTTATGCAGAGCTGATAAATGTTTATTATGTATGATCCCTTTACCATTCAATAATACAGGGGTTTGTAGATTGCAATACCATAGCCAAAGAAAAATATCAATAGCCTGGTGTTAAGTCCTGAGAGATATATTATATTCATAGCATAACACAACATGAGAAGATCATATCAATCAAATAGGACATTTACTTCTTTTGTTTAGACAGGCTGCATATAACCCTTGAAAGGCCAACTGGTGCCCTATCTCTAACTTATAGGAATTGTGGAATTTATTAGAGAAAGGCTTGGGCTTAACAGAGCAGCAAATCTACAATTCCACTCAAAAGGCTTAACCTGAATCCTTGTCATTTCAATCACAGTGACAAGCGAACTAGGCAACAAGACATATCTGAAAGAACATATCTAATAAGTTGAAATTTGAATTTTAATGACCTCAATCCACTTCTAATGGAAACAATAATGAAAAGAATCTATATGGTTTGCCATGTTTCAATATTCTCTAAAGTATATTAACATTTGAGTATGCTGATACTATGATTCCTTAATTAAATGTGTCTTTTTCTTAAAGCACATTTATTATAAATTGGACTTTTAATATTCATATATAGGACTGTGTAAAAGGGGATTGCAACGTTCCTGCAAGGTTCCATCTTCAAATGAATTAATATGAAAAGCAAAATCTTTGTGCAAATAGAAAAAAGGCTTCAGGCAGAATCTGAATGGTAAATATTTTATTACAATAATCTCTTTGCCAGATAAAAAGTGTACAGAAAGAATTAAATGGCTTTCAAAATCTTTCTCTGGCACATTTTATTTCCATTAAATAGGCTAGCCATGCTGGTTAAAGGCAACTAATCTCTGGAAAAACAGAGGTGGGCAATTTCTTATGATCTGGGATGGCACAAAAGTAGACCAATGTAATGAAGGAGGAGCTAAAGGTTATACATTGAAGTTTTTCAGACTGAGAGTCCATGATTTTGGAGCTATAGCATTATATGCCTCAGGTTTTATTAGGAGAATTTAATAACTAATTAATGCCAGCTTTATAATGTTGAAAATGATGGCACACATCATATTTGGGCTAAAATTTGCTCTTTCCTGGTCACCTGTCAGAAGTGACAAGAAAAGTGGGCAGGTTTAGTGGAGGTTAGTCAGTTAAGTCAGTCCCCACTGCTCTGCACTAATGAGGGGCAATCACTCCAAAACAGCTGTCTGCAGATAAGATACTGGCTTAGCAATTATCCAAGTTATGCCTCAAGGCCTCTTTAAATTGTTGAGCATTGACTTACAGGATAGATACCTTACATCTGGTGGCAACCGAGTTTCAGCTTTCTTTTCCTTTTGGAAAGAGAGCTAATTGGCATGCTGTTTTCCCAGAGATGCATTGTATGGCCTATAAGACTCATTCTGCATACTAGCTGCTCTCTATAAGTAGAACTAATACACCACAAATATAGATTTGCGTATTACTTTGAGACAATCTACTTCAAGACAATCCAGTCCGTTAATATCCTGGCCATAAATGACATAATGTAAAGATGTTCTGCACTGTGGACAACTTCTTCTCATTAGATGGGTTCTCAAAGATATTCTGGGTACCAGACTGTCCCACTGTTGATGTCCAGCACTCAGCTCTTTGAGGGATCTAAGCCACCCAAAAAGAAATGATGCATTACACAGTTGATCTAGGAAATACATCGACTGTCCCTGTAAGGCATGGTGGTGTACCTTGTGCCAGTTTCTCCAGAGTGAGATATGCTAATAGTAATTAATAATTATGACTAGATTTTACTTTATATTTATAGTTCAGGAACATCTTGAACATCTGATTGTAATCAAAAAGAAGTCTGTCACCTCCATAATAAGTTTCAAAGTAAGCATACCTCTATGTATGGCAGGTCCCTTAAATATGATCATACCTTTCTTGTGAAATCTGTAAAAAAAAATGCAAGTAAGTGCACCACATGTGGGGCCAATCCATTTGGTGCACCTGGCTACCCCTAATTATCAATCAATTAAGAGGGGAAGGGCTGGATTGCATTACTAGTAGAGTAATAGTGCAAACTAGAGATGAGCGAATTTCTCAAAAATTCAATTTGGTCGGTTCGACGAATTTTCTGAAAAGATTTGATTCGATTCTAATTAATTTGTGGCAAATCACGTTAAAAAACAGCTATTTCCTGGCTGCAGAGAACCTGTATAATGCTGCAGAACACTGTGTCTTGCAGAAACAAGCATAGTGAGTCTGCTGTGGTAGGGAAACAATACTGTGAGTCAGTATGACACGCAGATGACAGGTGTCGTTCTTAGAATCACTGCACACTTTACTTCTTTGGGCAGTTACAGTGCAAAAACTGACCAAATAATTAAAGTGTGAACTCAGCCGAGAGCCCACTATAGCATGAAAGAGGGAACTTCTTTTACACTGTTGCCAGCTGATTCCACATAGATGTCTACAGAACCTGTTCTATTAAATGCTTATACAAGTAGAGCACTCCTGAAAAGGTGAAGAGGGTGTCAGCAGTAAGTTTGTGTTGACATCACTGATTATTTTGCCCTTCCTCTGATCTGTCAGAACAATAACCCCCCAAAAAAGGATCTAACATGGTGACAATTCGGCTGTCACTACACAAGCAAGTGAGCATGCAACGGGCCATTTTGCACAAGTGACTCGGAGGGACTCCCTGCCTCCATCTCCACTGCATACAGCCGCGTTGTGTCTGGGTCATCTGCCTCGTCTTCCTCATATCCCTCTTGCTCCTCCAGCTGCTCCTGCTCCTCCTCTCCAGTCACATGTGTAGAAAAACTACCCATTTTACTACATATTGCTTGTGCTCCAGTGTCCTCCTCCTCCTCCAGTTCAGCTCCCACAGGGCTCATGTGGCCGTGAGATATAGACGGCACATCTCCAGTCTCCTGACAAGCCATATTCACCAGCATCTTTTCCAGGATATAAATCAGTGGAATGACGTTGTTCTTTCCCCTAGTCCTGGCTACTGACAAAAAAAGTGGCATCCTCAATGGGCACGAGTAAACGGCCGGTGTCACGCATGAGCTGCCACTGGCTAAAATCGAAGTCACACAGGGGAGCACCTCTGTCCATCTGTGTCATCAAGAAATCATTTATGGCCTTTCTCTGTTCGTACACTTGGTCCAACATATGGAGGGTGGAATTCCAATGGGACGAAACGTTGCATATCAGCCTATGTTGGAGGACGCTGTTCTGCCGCTGTAGCTCAAGGAGGGTGTGCATGGCAGTGTACGAGTGGCTGAAGTGCATGCAAAGTTTTCTGGCCATTTTTAGGATGTCTTGCGGATAGATGGAAGACTTCAGAAAACGCTTGTCAACCAGATTGATCAAGTGCACCATGCAGGGCGCATGGCTCAGCCCTCTTTGATGCAGCTCCGACACCATGTTCTTCCCGTTGTCGGTCACCATGGTTCCGATTTTGAGTTGTTGCAGAGAAAGCCAGGATTCAATTTATTGATGAAGGACGCGGAGCAGTTCTTGCCCTATGTGACTTCATTTGCCCAGGCAAACGAGGTGTAGAACAGCATGACATCGCCATTCCCTGCTCATGTGTTAAGCTGGTGGAGCACTGTGACTTGTCCCTGCAATGGAGGCTGAAGACAAGGTGGAGGATGAGGAGGCAGAGGCGGACATTGTCGCAGGACCAACGGCATGACAACGTGGAAGCGAAAACGGAATCACCTGGCCAAGTTGCTGGTTTGGCTGGGCAGGAACCACATTTACCCAGTGGGCCGTAAAGGACAAATATTGTCCTTAACCATAGTTATAGCTCCACATGTCGGCGCTTCCATGCACTTTGGCAGACACAGACAGGCTCAAGGACTGGCCCGCCTTCTGTTCTACAAATGTGTGCAGGGCTGGTACTGCCTTTTTGGCAAAGAAATGATGGCTTGGGACTCTTCACCTCGGCTTGGCACAAACCATCAGTTCTCTGAAAGGTGCAGAGTCCACCACTTGGAAAGGGAAGGGCCACAGTACCAACAACTTGGCCAGGAGCACGTTCAGCTTCTGCGCCGTTGGATGAGTGCACGCATAATGTTGTCTCTTGGCAATCGCTTCGGTGATCGATTGCTGACAGAATGACTGACTAGGAGGAGGAGGAGCAGGATCAGCAGATGATGGGAAGGACAGACAGCTTCCTTCAGCTGAGGTAGTGGAGCCTTGACTGCCTGAAATTTGGTGCATGCCACTGGGTGATGCAGCGGTTGCTGCGACAGGCTGGACCACCACATTGGAGCCACGGTTCTCCCAGACCACTTTATGGTGACGCAAGGATGCGGTGCCAACAATTGCACACTGGCCACGCTTCACCTTTTGCCCACAGATTCAAGAAATGGCTATTTTCACCTCCCCTGGCGGCCTAACAAAAAACTGCCACACCGCTGAGTAGGTGATTTTACCCCCAACACTCTGCACTGACTTACTGCTACAACCAATGCATTTCTGAACCCCTGCACCACTACTTTCTGGGCCAGTAGGCTCCAACGAAGTGGGTGGTCTACCCTGGGCACGTTTGGCTCCCTACCTCCCACTGCTGCCACCCTGCTGACTCCCGCCAAGCTACCGACTTGCTGGCTCCATCGCTGCCTCAAGCGCAAGCTACCACCCTCTTCAACCAATGATGATGAAGCCGCTTCATCACCCGGCTCCCAGTTGCGATCAGCGAGATCATCATAGAGTACTGTCTTTACATCAATGATATCCTCTTCAACAGTCTCTGAGGCAGGAGCCTGACCGCTCACATCACCAGCTCCCTCGCCACTCTTCTCATCACTACTTGGCCGCCTACCAGAGGAATCGGCCGATGTCTCCTCCGAAACTTGGCTGGGCAGTAGCTGCTGACTGTCCCCTAGTAGCTCGTCCTCGCTGAAAAGTGGAGCTGAGCCCACAGCATATAGTACTTTTCTGGCTTAGGGAACAGAAAATGACAGGTTGAGGAAAGGTGAGGGCACAGGGCCTGCTCCCGGGCCATGCCAACTAAGGGTTGTGTCTGAAGAACCCATGGCTCTTTGCTGGGGGTGTCTGATGTCACTTGCGACGAAGTCAAAGATCAAGTCAACCATTCAAGAACCGCTGGGTTGCTGTTCAAGACACGGCCGCGACTGGGAGCTCAGGCCTCTCGAAATGACCCATGCTGCCATGCCCCGTTACTCTTCTGTGACCTCTGCCTGTGCCATAAACATTTAGGCCTGTGCCCCTCCCCTGTGCAGGGCCTGTCACTTCTATGTCTGACATACTGTTAGATCAGATAAGTAAATGAAAAGGAAATTAATACATGCCAAAAAGGGCTTTAATTTTCTCACTTCACCACACAACAGCTAATAAGCCCTTTTTCTTTTTCCCCATTAATACATGCCAAAAAAAGGCTTTAGAACATATAACTGCGTATATTAAATATATATAACATATATAACGGCATATATTAAATTATTTTTTGCCACTAATGCAGGGCAAAAAGGGCTGTAATTTTCTCACTTCACCAAACAACGGCTAATTAGCCCTTTTTCTTTTTCCCTACTAATACATGCCAAAAAAAGACTTTAGAACATGTAACTAGGGCCATGTAATATTTAATATTTAAAATATTTTTTTTTGCCACTAAAACACGCCAAAAAGGGTTGTAATTTTCTGACTTCAACACACAAGTGCTAATAAGCCCCTTTTTCCCCCACTAATACATGGGAAAAAAAAGGCTTTAGAACATATACTGTATATAACAGCACTGCACAAGTGCTAATAAGACCCCAATAACAAGAACGGTTTGCTGGAATTATAGATGTATTGCAAACCTGAAATGAGCAGCAGTATAATGTCAATTTGGGTCTCCAGACAGTGCAGCAAGTTGTAATAGGATTGTTCCTATTACCCAGGCTGTAAACACCCCTATTGAACCCTGTTCTGCTTCAATACTGTGGAATAATTCCTCCCTATCCTTTTCCTACATTTCTAATGCTCTTTTCCTGAACTTCTATTGAGCAAATTATACGTTTTCAAGTACTTCCTAGCACTGTCCCTAGTGCCTGCTAATGTCTCTCCCTGCACTCGGTACACTGGAAAACCGCTGAATCCAAGATGGCTGAGGCTATTAAAAGGGCTGTGACATCACAGGGCTGGCTGGCTGCTGATTGGCTGCATGCATGGCATTGTGGGTGATCCCTCATTCCCAGAGTTCCTTGCTCCATTTCCTAACATGTGCAGCAGCCATTTTAGGAAAAAATTAAATTCATTACCATGAACGTGAGAAAATTCGGATTCGGTGCGAATCGAATAATTCCTGAAATTCGGATCAAATTCAGATTCGATTCGCTCATCTCTACTGCAAACAGTACTACCTACATGTGGTGTACCCTAAAACTTATTTGCATAAAAGTAAATATAAGAATTACTCAGGATAAGAGGACTGGATTTTTACAAGAAAGGAATGTTTATGTTTCAGGAGAACCTATCTTACATTGTTTAACATCTTTGAAAAAAATTCTGAGATGACAGAGTCCCTTAAAAGACATTATATGTTTATTATCTCTGAGATGACAGAAACCCCATCATTTATGCGCTTTAGTCCTTACTGCCTGCTTGATTAGGTACCTTCAGGCCTGAAATGCATTAGCTTTGTTCACATGGCCATAATACGGCTCTGGACAGGAGCCTTAGATTTACTCTTAAAGGGCATGAAATCCCATTTGGTGAGAGATGGAAAGTGTTTGGAAGGCTAGCTTTCTTGATCTCATAATACAGGATATTGTCTTGTCCTTGCTACAATATATATTGCTTCTGCACAGCATCTTATTACGACTACGTGCACAGAGCCTAAATGATGGAGTTTGTCTGACCTTTGAGGATTTTAATGGATTATGTTGGACATCAGACGCTAAAGTTCCTTTTTCTGAGCTTTTTCTACTCTAGTGTTTGCCAGCACAATCAGTGTCCCCTCAATGATTTTGTTAAGCTAGCTGTACTATTATCATATTTTATATTCTCCAACAATGGCAAAATTATAATATTTTAATTTTTCTTGTGGCAGCTCAATTTATGGTAAGCCTGTAAAAGTCTAAAAGAAAACACACATTTGCATTGTGGACTCTTAAACATGCTTCTTTCTTGTCTCTCACTCCAATAGCAATTACATTAGAGGTCACACAGCACCAGCAGAATTCATTGAAGCAACCAAGCGATGGGTAAGAGTGCACATTTATTCCAGGTGTCTGTCGCCCATCTTATCTGCATGTAAATGATGACAGAAGCAAGTGACAATATAAGTGGCATGTGTGAATTGGAAAAAAATATATAGGGTGCCAGTGTTGCCTGCAATGGAAATCTGTACAAAGGCACTGACAGCGAAGTTTTATTGCAGAGCCATGGGAGATCGGCAGCACCTGTCATACACAATTGCTATTTTACAGTTAATGACTTAAGGGCCCTGGGAGATAACACGTAAAATTCACTGTTGAAAAACATGACTTTATAACACCTATGTGTGCCAGGAAGAGGATCATGACGTGACAGAGATGGTTTTGTCCCCTATCATTTATTTCATAGAGGCAGTTTTATATTTATTAAGCTAAGAGCATAGAGTTAGCATACATCTAGAAGGCACCATAAGGCGTCACGCTGTAATGTCATGACATGGAGGTACCATATATAACCTAGAAATTTTATCATTGCTTCATGACGAATGAGGCTGTAACATTGGAGGAAATGCTGTTGTTTTTAACCTACATTGCAGAGTTCAGACATGGGAGATTTCAGTGAAATATCAATTTCCACGCTGAAAATAATGTGAAAAATCCTTTCAATTCAAGTAAATAGGATTTTGAAACATAAAAAAAAATCAAATTCACATGCTGTGAAAAAAATAAATGCATGGATCTACAGCAGGAAACATCCATCACAGATTTCTTTCAGAAATATATTTCATTTGTTGCCTTAACCCTTTCTGCCTTCAAAGGGTAACTTTATAAATTTTCTGTCCACACAGCCATATGAGAGTTAGATTTTTATAAGATAAATAGTACATTTTTATAGACACATTTAATAGTTTAAAGAATGTACAGATAAGGGCCCATTCAGACAGATACCGGCCATGAGCGCTCCACAATTGGCGGACCGCACATGGCCGCAACTATAATAGAAAATGCCTATTCTTGTCCGGACAAGATTTTTGCGGACAAGGATGGAACATGTTCTATCTTTTCCACGGAGTCACGGAACAGAAACACAGATGCAGACAGCACATGGTGTGCTGTCCATATCTTTTGCAGCCCCATTGAAATGAATGTGTCCTCACCCGTTCCGTCTGAATGAGCCCTAAACCATTTAAAAAAAAAACTGTTTCATTGGGCATGCACCAAGCAGAGTGACATTTTTGGTGCATGCCCAGTGAAACAATTGAAGCTGATGCCCTCAGTTGAACTTCAAGAGCGCAGTCGCAGGTAGTCCCTGTAAGCTATGCTTAAGGGAAAGCATGGGCAAGGTTATCGGCCTCTCATGATGTAGCTGGGGCGGAGCAACGGTGCTGCTAAGGGCGTAGTGTATGAGCGGAGGAGAGGCATGCTGGGGCTCTGTAGGGGGGCTGGCCTGGGCACCTTTGAATGAAAATAACGCCCTTCTGAGCACCTTAATGGCTCATTAGCATATGGATAAAAGTGGATTTTATGAAGATATACTACCAACTCCAAAGAAAAAGAAAAACTTATCCAAAGAAGGTATGAAATACTATAAGGGCATAGTTTTGGTTTAATATTCTCTAGGTGACAGATTCTCTTTAATGACCATGAAAACATTTCTATGGTGGTTTAATGCCTTGGACCAGTTTGTAATAAACAACCTTTTCCCAGTGATAAGCTAATTAAATGGTCCTCTGTTGCTGGGATACCTATCTGCAAGACATTGTTCTACTAGGTCCATGAGACAGATGCATTGCTCCTTTGTGCAGTGGCACCTACATGAGGGTCCTGAACGGGGGTTCAGAATTATCTTATAAGTTAGGGCACTGATAAAAGTAGGAATAGGCTACTTAGGTTTAGCTGACATTAGCACATCGCCAATGTCAGCTAGCTTAATAGGGTTAAATCTGGTGACAGAAACCCTTTAAGGCCTACTGCACAAGGTCTACTGCATAAGGCCACACTTGCACTGCAAAATTCAGGGCTGCAAGGAAGCTATCAGGTTTCAAGACTAGGTTCTAGTGCCTAAACTAGGGCACAGTCTGCAATTTGTTTGCATTGCTCAATCTAGAGTTTTCTAACTTACTTTAAAGACATATTCATTTAGTGGTTGTGTTGTGCTATTTAGATTTCGTTAAAACGGAAGTTTAAAAAAGCATAAAAGCCCACAAAAAAATCCACCTTAGTTCCACTAGCGGCAGGGCTGTTGAATAACACATTTGTTAGAAAGTGAGTCTGAATACATTATTACTTTTGAAATATCCACTAATAAATTACATCACAAAAATATTTCATTATAATGAAGAAATACTACCAACTCCATTAGTTACAAATTGTTTTCTCTATTTTAATTAAAAATTGTAAATTTTCAACTGATTTAGGAACTTTTCTTCATGTTATCAGCTCCCTGACTAGTGACAGAGCATACATGTTACTTTATAGTCACATTTATTGAGAAAAAGGGTCTTGTTCTCTGTCAGATCAGGTTGCCAGAGATGTGACCGTAGCAGCCTAACAGGAATGTTTATGAACTCATTTTGATCTTTTAATTTTAGAGACATTTATATTCTATGTCAGTTTTTTGGTGTAGAAAAGTATCAAATGTAGTCTCAAGTGCCTTTTAGCAACAACATTTTTGACTTTTTTTGCCTTTTCCTATACACTCTCCACTTTTACAAAAGTTAACATAGTGTAAGCAGCCATTGGAGGTCATTTAACAACATATGCACCAGAAAACTGGTTCATGTTACATCACAATTATACTCCAGCTCCTGGCAGAAATAGATTTATGTTCTGGCAAATAGACAGTAGACAATGCAACCAATTTATTAAGAGGTGTATGCCCCATAATAAACAGGTCAAATCATCCACAAAGGACAATCTTTAGTAAATAACCTCCAGGGTGTATCTCAGGCTCTGCTTTGGTCACACTTTTAGTCAAACACGTTTTATGCAATTTTCACACAACCTTGCAGTTTGCAAATAAACTGTATGAGAACGCCTATGAGTTTAAAATGTTGGGTGGCATCTTCCCAATGTGTCAATTGGATAAAGGTATGGTGGAATGATATGATTTCTTTTTAAGTTTATAATTTAGGTATTAAGTATGTCAAAAATGAGAACATCATTGTGGCAGTGAAGGGGTGAAATATGACTCTTTTATAAGTTGTTTACATTTTTTCCCAGCCCACCTCTATACACCTGCAATGATTTATTTTCTCATCTTTAAATGAATGGATCCAGTATTCGCGGCAAATTAAAATTTATGAGGAAATGGAAAGGAAATGGAGAGAGGCACGTGTGATGGGCTAGAGGTAACTTAATGTACTCTATACTATAATTGAAGTGGTCTATGCGACTACAGCCAACAGGGGAGGGGGGGGGGGGATCAGGTTTACGTGAATGAAGTGTTACAATACCTTGATATATGATAAGTGTATTACACCTTTTTACCTTTTTTTATGTATGTGGATATTGATGACTTACTTTTGTTATACACTCTGTAATAATATTGTTGTATTGACATTGCTTTAACTTTTATCTTGTATGAATAAAAAAAAAAAAAGTTATTTTCTCATCTAGATGCTAATTGCCTCCTACCTATGCTGTTTAGGTGGGTCATATCAGTATTTGACAGTACCACACTTCTTTTCACAGTAATGTAATTTCTATTGCTCCTTTTCTTGAGCCATAGGACTTCCATATCGCTCTACATGCTTTCATAATTGAGGCTGTGCTTTTTTATTGGCTTTTACTTGTGCATAATTCCAGATGTGTTTTGCTTAGATTCTGTTAATTTATCTTTTAGTCATAAGACCTATGCTAAGACTCCCTGGTCTTTCAGCTTATGATCACTGTAACTCCTTGAATGATGATCTATCATCTTGGCTTGGCCAAGGCTCCTAGGCTAACCTGGCCAAGGCGCCTAGGATATTCTAAAGATTCATAAGACTTGCCCCAGTAGAAATCATTGAAGACACAGGCCTATTGCTGCCTTATTTATGGGAGATTAATTAAAACTGGTGTAAAGGAAAACTGGCTTCTTTGTCTATAGCAACCAATTAGACTGATCCTTTTATTTTCCAAAGGAGATCTGAAAAATGAAAGGTGGAATCTCCAAAGATTTTTACTGCTAAAACAACGGCAAAAAAATAAGAATAATTCAAAAAACCCAAATCGCCATGGTACACTTGAAACACCTTAAAATTGTGGGAGGAATTTAATTTATTAATGTGCTACGCCAAGTTTCTGACAAGAAAAGTTACACATTTTGGCAAAAGTCCTGTTTTGCTAAAGAAATTACTGTTCCCATTTTTATTCTATGCTTGCTATTTAAAAAAAAAAAAGGGGGGCAAAATATGAGCAGGAGTGGATGAGGACTAGACAGCCTGACAAATTCTGTGAAATTTGGGTTCCATGAAGCTTTTTTCACATACACTGTACATTACTAAGATTTTTTAAAAGGAATATACAGTGGATATTAAAAGTCTACACACCTCTGTTAAAATGTCAGGTTTCTGTGCTGTAAAAAATGAGACAAAGATAAATCATTTCAGAACTTTTTTCACCTTTAAAAATCTTTTAGGTAGAGGGAAGAAAAAATATAAAAATAAAATAATATGGTTGCATAAGTGTGCCCACCCTTAAACTAATACTTTGTTGAAGCACCTTTTGATTTTATTACAGCTCTCAGTCTTTTTGGGTATGAGTCTAACAGCATGGCACATTTTGACTTGGCAAGATTTGCCCACTCTTCTTTGCAAAAACACTCCGAATCTGTCAGTTTGCGAGGGCATCTCCTGTGCACACCCCATTTCAGATCACCCCATAGATTTTCAATCAGATTATATTCTGGGCTCTGGCTGAACCATTCCTTTGTTTGGATGTATGCTTTGGGTCGTTGTCATGCTGAAAGATAATTTTCTTCTAAATGTTCAGCTTTCTAGCAGAAGCCTGAAGGTTTTTTGCCAATATTGACTGGTATTTTGAACTGTTCATAATTCCCTCTATCTTACTGTAACTAAGGCCCCAGTTCCAGCTGAAGAAAGACAGCCCCAAAGCATGATGCTGCCACCACCATGCTTCACTGTGGCTATGGTGTTCTTTTGGTGATGTGCAGTGTTGTTTTTGTGCCAAACATATCTTTTGGAATTATGGCCAAAAGGTTCAAACTTGGTTTCATCAGACCATAACACCTCTTCCCACATGCTTTTGGGAGACTTCAGATGTGTTTTTGCAAAATGTAGCCTGGCTTGGATGTTTTTCTTCGCAAGAAAAGGCTTTCGTCTTGCCACTCTTCCCCATAGCCCAGACATATGAAGAATATGGGAGATTGTTGTCACATGTACCACACAGCCAGTACTTGCCAGATATTCCTGCAGCTCCTTTAATGTTGCTTGGTAGCTAATTTTCTTCTAAATTTTCTTCTAAATGTTCAGCTTTCTAGCAGAAGCCTGAAGGTTTTTTGCCAATATTGACTGGTATTTTGAACTGTTCATAATTCCCTTTATCTTACTGTAACTAAGGCCCCAGTTCCAGCTGAAGAAAAACAGCCCCAAAGCATGATGCTGCCACCACCATGCTTCACTGTGGCTATGGTGTTCTTTTCCCAGACCAGTTTTCTTCCCGTCTTTTCATCAATTTTGGAGGGACGTCCAGTTCTTGGTAATGTCACTGTTGTGCCATATTTTCTCCACTTGATGATGAATATCTTCACTGTGTTCCATGGTATATCTAATGCCTTGGAAATTCTTTTGTACCCATCTCCTGACTGATACCTTTTAACAATGAGATCCCTCTGATGCTTTGGAAGCTCTCTTTGGACCATGGCTTTTGTTGAGGGATCCGACTAAGAAAATTTCAGGAAAGACCAACTAGAGCAGCTGAACTTTATATGGGGTTAATCAGAGGCACTTTGAATGATGGCAGGTGTATGCTGACTCCTAGTTAACATGATTTTGAATGTGATTGCTTAATTCTGAACACAGCTACATCCACACTTATGCAACCACATTATTTTTTTTTTTGTTTGTTTTGTTTTCTTCCCTCCACCTAAAAGATTTCAATATGTTTTTCAATTGACTGGTACAGTTTGTAGATCACATTAAAGGTGGAAAAAGTTCTGAAATGATTTTATCCTTGTCTCATTTTTTTACAGCACAGAAACCTGACATTTTAACAGGTGTGTATAGACTTTTTATATCCACTGTATCATCTAGAAGTTTTTTTTTACAAATTAAAACCAGATGTTTTTATTTTCTGATAGCTTATTTTTATTCTATTATATGTATATGATTAGGAGAGCATCTATCTTTCCTGTGCTTCTAGAAAACTGACGTCTGAAGATGATGCCTGTAGAAAAGGGCTGTACACATGTTCTCTGCAGAGATGGGGAGATCAATGGTGAATCCTGTGTCATCTGCCTCTAACTGTATGACAAAGGTGTTAAATTTCCATGGTAATTCTGCCTGTTATGATAATGAGTAGAGATGAGCGAATCGAATCGATTTAACCTGAAATAGTGTAAAAAAACAAAAATCATACTTACCTCCTCCATTTGCTCGTAACGGGCCGCAAGCCGCCACCTTGATTGAAGATCCAGTGCATGGTGACGTATGATTCGTATGACGTCACCACACCGGCCGGCATGAAGACATAATATCACGCCACACGAGATTTCACTCCAGATCTTCAAGCAAGAGGGCGGCAGCTGGCCCGGCTGCCACAGAACAATTACTTGCCATATCTAGATGTACCGCTTACTGAGGAGACCTAATAATTAGGCGAAATGTGTTGAAGCAATCTAGAGCAAGCATATATGAGCAGGAGAAGGGAGATTGAGTATAGGTCTGAGGTATCCTGAGGCTGGGGGTCACACTTTTCAGAGCAGGTGCTCCAACATACAGCCATGCTAGCCACTCCCTGCCAGAAGACTAGGGATGTTAGGGAAAGCATTATTAGGTTAGAATAAGAGACTGGAGACATGCCTCAATATAATAGGAGAAACAACCAGGACACTGAACCCCTCTCAGTGCTCTGAGTTATCTATATTACCTCACCTTATTTTAAATTTATTTCAAATAAAAGTTACATTTTAATAAGAAGGCATACTCAGCACCTCAATAGTGATTACAAAGCCCCTGAGTTGAAGATAGTCAGTGGTGAAAGCAACAAACAGCACCATCTCTATCAACATAGACTACAATTCTGAAAATGATGTCCTTTTTCTGGAAATTTATTTTGTCTGTGTTGTACTTATATCTGTAAAACAGTGCTATTATCTCAGGCTTGCAACATCCGCCATGTCCTTTTGAACTTGTCCCTATACACAATGAGCATTTGAAATAAAAAAAAAGCTAATAATGGTGCTGTCTCAAATGTGATTTAGTTATATGAGGCTGCCTTCATTATTTGAAAGAGCATACATTCTAAGGAATTTTTTTTATCCTGTTTCCGTTCCGTTTTTGCGGATTCCGTTTGCGGTCCATATGTGGAACCATTCATTTCAATGGTTCTACAAAAAAACTGAATATACTCAGTATGCATTCAATTTCCATATTTTTGGAGATATCCGTTCCATTGAAAGATAGAGCTTGTCCTATTATTGCCCGCAAATAACGGTCCGTGGCTCCATTCAAGTCAATGGGTCCAAAAAATATGGAATGCATACGGAACACATCTGTATGTCTTCTGTTTTTTGCATATCCATGTCCACTTTGCCCATGTGTTTACTGTTAAAACATATTACTGTAGGGGGCGTGGCTTGGCCACTGAGAGGAATGGCCGCTTGATTCCACTGCTCCTGCACCTCAGCGACTACAGAGAAGCTCCCCAGGGCTGCGGTCACTACCGTCTCTACATCCCTGCTTGTAGTAAAGCTGGATACCCTCCAGGACAAGATAGGGAAGTCTAAACGGCAGCTTCCTAGGCTGCAGAGCGGGAACCTGGATGGCTTCTTTGAAAAGGGCCCGGCTAAAGATGGCGATGGCTCCCGCGCCGGAGCACTTACCTCATCTCCCCATGGCAGCGCCTCGTCGAAAAACGCCTCCCGATCCTCATCGCCTCCGCTGGAACCCGACATCTTCTCCATGAATGAGGCGGAGTTCCCCTCGCTTCCTCCGACCCCAAGTGACCTAGGGACTCCCTAGGACTATGGCTCCTCAAAATGGCGCCGCCACTAACCTCGCTGGACCCTCACCTTCTTCCAGCCCCCAGAAGCAGAAACCGCGCCTGGACTCATCATACTCTCCCGAGGTCAGTAAGGGGATGTGGGCACAGGCATGAGAAACCCCCACAGCAATCCCCATAACTGCGTATCAGACCTCAGATAAGCCCCTATGTGAGGACTCCATTAAAAATATGCTTTTGGCACTGCACCAGTCTCTGCGCACAGATATGGTAGGGTTGATTAATCCTTTGGCGGCCAAAGTTAAAGAGACTGCAGACAAGATCTTGCATGTGGAGAACAAGATGGCAAACTTTGCCACTTCGCAAAACAATATTATAGATGACCATAATGATATGGCAGATGAACTGGAGGCTATCAAAAGATAACTAGCAGATATGGAAGATCGCTCCAGAAGGAATAATGTGAAATTCCGGGGTATCCCAGAGGATATAGCACCCCAAGACCTACAGTCATACCTCAAAAGTCTCATCAAAGCGTTGCTACCAAGAATCCCTGTCCTTGACATGATCATTGACAGGGCTCATAGAATCCCAAAACTGTCGCATCTCAGTGCTGATGTCCCAAGGGATACGCTGGCCCATATTCATTTTTTCCACACTAAAGAGGCTTTAATGCTGGCAGCTAGAAACTGTGACAAATTACCTGCTCCTTTTCAAACAGTCAGGCTTTTTGCCGATCTTTCCTTGGCGACATTGAGACAAAGGAGGGAACTGCAACCGGTCACCCTTGCTCTCAGGGACAATAACATCCAATATAAATAGGGTTATCCGCAAAAGTTGCTGATCTGGAGGGATGGAAAAACCCATGTGGTAAAATCTGTTGCAGAAGGTCAGGACTTGCTACTATCCTGGGACATTCCACTTCAATTGGAAAAGAGAGGGAATCGCAGACGGGATGATCATCTACCCACGGCTGGAACTCAGGACGGTTGATTTCCCTAACAAGATCAACATAGGTCCAAATTACGGGTGTTATTCCTGGTATTTTGCCATGGATCCCAGGGGTTAATTGGATGTGGAGATACTATTGCACTATATATATAGGGTCTACTGTCTAACCCTTTTATGTTTAGGTGCGGACTATATGCTTGAATACCCCGTATAGTTAAGGATCCTCTCAGCCTCTCCAGTGGACTTACGCCACCAATATTGCACAGACAAATTTGATCGTCTGGTGTTGTGTTATTATTTTTCCTTTCCCTGCTGTTTCTCCCTAACCCAACTATACCCCTCACTGGCTCGTTTCATTAGCTATCTTTTTGTGGCTGATTGTACGATCTGCTTATTGTTAGGCAGTTGCTTACTGTTATTAAGGTTGGTTTGATAATCTTTGATTGTCTGTTTATCCGTACAGGGACTGGTTCCTCCCCCCACTCACATGGGTCTTAAAATCTTATCGCTGAATGTTAAAGGGCTTAATTGTCCCCAGAAAAGATCCTGTGTTTGGCGGGAGGCAACCAAAGCTGGAGCGGACCTTATTTGCATCCAGGAGACCCACTTACTACAGATGCTAAAGATGCTAAACGTATTCATAATCGATCTTTTCCTCATATATTGCATTCTCATTTTAGCAAGAAGTCCAGAGGGGTGTTCATAGCTGTCAAGAATTTGATGGCCTTTACTACTATTTCCTCAAAAGTGGACCCCAACGGCCGATACATCATCCTGGTATGTTCTATCAACAACATTACCTACACCTTAGTCAATATTTATGCACCCAATGACCACCAAATCACCTTCCTGCGCAAATTACTGAAACATTTGAATTCCCTGAAACAAGGGAAAGTAATTGTCTGTGGTGACTTTAACATGGATCGGTCGTTGGACTCCACCAGCCTAACTCGACGCTCAGGGGGTGGCGTTGCTTCCCTGTTACACGCAGAGGGTCTCATCGATGTGTGGAGAGCTCAACATAGTGTGGAGAGGGACTATACCTTTTTCTCAACACTTTATCTCTCATACTCGCGCATCGATATGTTTTTAGTAGATGAAGCCACTTTGCTGCATACAATATCTACAGACATTGGACTCATCCAGTGGTCTGACCATGCCCCAATAACACTGACTCTAGAGGACCTATACCAATCCCCACGTGCTCCCATTTGGCGCAATGACACATTTTTATATTCCAACCCAGAATCAGTTAGGGAGCTGTCTGCTCTTTTTTAAAAAGGCACAGGCAATACTATCCAAATATGTTTGGAAATCGTCTAGACCCAGAATTGCACAAAAGCTGCTTTTCCTTCGGAAAAGAGCAGGAGGGTTAGGACTACCTTGTATTAGTGACTATCAAAGGGCCATTGGACTGTCACTTGCTAGGAAATAGTGGAACAAAGACTGTAATAAAGCCTGGCATCAAATTGAATCTCACTCAATTAACGAGGGCTCCTTGAGGGACTTGTTGATTAGTGTTATATGGAGTAGGAAGGTTCCTGATCTTTCCCCAGGACCGTGAAGCATGCGGCAAAGCTTTGGTTACAATTTCACAACGCATATGCAGATTCTACTGATGCCTTATTCTCCCACTCAGACACCTACTCCCTGGAGTCGATTTTGCAGGATATTAGTCTGCGCGGATGGAGTGATAGGGGGATCGAGAGGGTCTCTCAACTCATTGATACTGAGGGAGTCCTCCCGTTCACCTCTGCTCAACAGATGTTCCAGCTTCCATCTGGGGAGATATTTAATTTCCTCAGGGTTAAACACCTATAAATGACTATCGTTAATAAGCCCCCTCCTACACATGTGGGGATCCTTCAATTATATTGCTCCCAGGGCTTACTGAAAAAAAGAAGCAACTGGATGTATCTACGAGTTCATGGGTGATAAAACTAAATTAGCTAAATCCAAACCATTCCAGAAATGGGAGCGAGAACTAGGTAGAGCATTCTCTGAGGATGATTAGTCTTTCGCATTTGGTTTCTTAGCTTCTAATTTTAAGTGTGTTACCCTTTACGAGGCAGGTGTTAAGACGCTTCTAAATTGGTACTTTACACCCAAAAGACTTCATACTATTTACCCTTCTTCTTCTCCCCTGTGCTGGGGATTGCTTCATGTTTTGTGGTCGTGCCCAATTATCACCAGTTTCTGGAAGCAGGTGTTTGAGTTGTTAGGAGAATTATCTGGACATAAAATCTCCCCATCTCCAGAACTTGCTCTCTTATTCTTGGGCATTCAACACCTTTACCCCTCACATAGGCCCATAATGGGACATGTCTTGCTTAGCGCCAAGCTAATTATAACTCGCCACTGGAAAAAAGTTGCTTGTGGTTCTTGTGTTAGACTGTTGGAATTTAATACTTGGTAAATGTTAATAGTGTACCCAGATCGACCCATAGGGATGCTGTAGCTACCCTGGGCGATATACAGTTTGGAGATGACAACGAATCTGACATACTCTTAACCAAAATGTAATGATATTGTAATTACCAATGTGGCTAGTCTTGATCCTAAACTGCGATTTACAACTGTCGTTACTTTGCATGTAATATGACACTATGTCTTCCATACTAATGGAAATTTTGTTACTCTGCTAACCTTATATGAAAATTCTTAATAAAAATGTGCAAATCAAAAACATATTACTGTACATTACAATAATGATCAAAAATTGTATGTTTCTGTTTGCGATCCGCAAACAATGGATCACATACGTAAACCATAGGGAGATTTTTTGCAGAACTATGGAACGGAAACAAAAAAGGAACAACGGATCCATGAAAAACGGACCGCAAAATACTGAAAAAGCCATATGGTCTTTTGCAAGAGGCCTAAATCTGATTTAATCATGAAGTTGTATCCTCCTTCATTTGTCACATACAATTTTCAGCTTAAATCAATGTAAGGTTATGTGGTAGGGCAGCAGGTTACTTCCACAGTAGCTCAATAGTTCTTCTACACGCCAGATGCCTCTTTAGGTATTGACATCAAATCTGCTAGTTAAAGACTATTTTTAGTCCTATTGAAGAAAATTTGCCCTTTTCCACACAGCCATCATATAATTAGTAGTGTTGGACATGACTATCCAAATTGCGAATTTTTATTGTGAATATCGCCACTTCAAGAATTAGCGAATATTTAGAATATAGTGCTATATATTCATATTCGCGAATATTCTCTATTTTTTTTTCCTCTGAACCCATGATCCCTCCCTGCTTCTTGCTTGTGGGCCAATGAGAAGGCTGCAATGTCTGCAATTACGCGAATATTACATTGTCGATTTTCACAATAAAGAAAATAATCTCAAATTCTCAAATTCATGAATTTATGATGAATATTCGCACAAATATTTGAGAAATATCGCAAATCCGAATATTGTCCCTTCCGCTCATCGCTAATAATTAGTTATTAATATTACCTATAAGTAAACTCCAGTCTGACCTGTTAAAATATAATGAGGCTCAGTGCACATCATTATATAATTAGTTGTGGTCATGCTCATATCAATATTTTTATGTACAATGCCTTGAGTAAATTTACAGTGGATTAGTCACAACAGTCATCCTAGATATGAAAAGTTGCCTTTACGTAATATGCATGCACTGCATGATTTACAATATGTTAGGATATTAGTTCAGCATCATAGGGTTAAATACTTCATAAAAAGGACCTGTCACTAGTGTTGAGCGAACAGTTCGAGCATAGTTCGGGTTCGTACCGAATTTTGGGGTGTTCGGGACACGGACCCGAACCCGAACATTTTCAAAAAAGTTCGGGTTCGGGTCCGTTGTTCAGAGATTATTTGCCGCTTTCTGAAGGGCTGCACAGCAGCCAATCAGCTAGCGTTTTACTTTTTGCCCTAAGAGCCCATCACAGCCATGCCTACTAATAGCATGGCTGTGATTGGCCAAGTGCAGCATGTGACCCAGCCTCTATTTAAGCTGGAGTCACGTAGCGCCGCACGTCACACTGCTCTGATTAGTGTAGGGAGAGGACGCAGCTTCTGTGAGGGTGAGATTAGGCAGGGAAAAGTCAGCAACAGCACCTAATGAACTGATCGATCTACAGCTGTGAATGATTGAACTTCTGCTAGTTACTTGTTTACTGGTTTTTAGGCTGCACAGAGCGTTTTTGTGTCACTTATTTTCTGGGGTGATCGGCGGCCATTTTGTGACTTGTGGTGCACCAGAACAAGCTGCCACCAAGTCCATCAATCCATCAATGCTAGTTTTTTTTTGCTATATCCTACATCAGGGGCTTGGCTGTGCTAATTGTCACCCCTAGAAACTCAGGATAGCAATTTCTATATTTTATTAAGGGGTTAAATACAATTTCCAAAATACCAATCCCCTAAATCTGGTGTTCCAGCTTTGGCTAGACAAGTATAATACTATCTGCTGTCTGGCAAAGGATAGATTATTTTCTGTGATGAAATTAAATTGCCAAAATAGCTATACCATAAATCAGTGGTTTCAGCTGTGGCTGGCCAAGTTTCATAGTGTCCTGCAAATTATATATTTTGTTCTGGGGTGAAATTCAATTGCCAAAATAGCAATACCATAAATCAGTGGTTTCAGCTGTGGCTGGTAGAGATGAGCGAACTTAAAAAAAAAGTTCGGCGTTCGGCATTCGGGTTGTGGAAACTCGCGCATCCCGTTATGGATTCCACTATCGCGGCATATGGAATCCATAAGGGACGGCTTCCACCAACCCGAACTGTTGAACAGCCGAAGGACCTGGGGTGACGTCACCGTCATGTGATAAGTGCAGGGGGCTTGGCTCAGCACGGGATCAAATCCAGTGCTGAGCCACGCCCCCTGCACTGATCACATGGGCCAAATATGTTTTTTCCTATTGTGGTGCTTGGTGAACGGTAACAATGAGGAAAACATCTAGAAAGATGCTGGTAGAGGACGTGGCCATTCTGCCACAGCCACACGTCCTAGTGAACCAACTACCTCAGGTTCCAGTACCCGCCAGAATTTACAGCGATATTTGGTGGGGCCCAATGCCGTTCTAAGGATGGTAAGGCCTGAGCAGGTACAGGCGCTAGTCAATTGGGTGTCCGACAGTGGATCCAGCACGTTCACAACATTATCTCCCACCCAGTCTTCTGCAGAAAGCGCACAGGTGGCACCTGAAAACCAAGCCCATCAGTCTGTCACATCACCCCCATGCATATCAGGGAAACTGTCTGAGCCTCAAGTTATGCAGCAGTCTCTTTGCTCTCTATGCTTTTTGAAGACTCTGCTTGCAGCGTTTCCCAAGGGAATCCACCTAGCCCTTCCCCAGTGGTGGAAGACATAGAATGCACTGATGCACAACCACTGATGTTTGCTGATGATGAGGACATGGGAATACCACCTCATCGGAGTCCGCACGTCTCTGATGATGACGAAACACAGGTGCCAACTGCTGCGTCTTTCTGCAGTGTGCAGACCGAACAGGAGCAATACCATAAAGGTCAGGGAGGAAGTCACAGAAGAAGACTGTGTGGAAGACGAAGCAGGGGACGATGAGGTCCCAGACCACACATGGAATGAAGGTTGTGCCACAGACTTTCATAGTTCAGAGGAAGAGGCAGTAGTGAGACCGAGCCAACAGCGTAGCAAAAGAGGGAGCAGGGGGCAAAAGCAGACCAGCCGCCGCCAAGAGAATTCGCCTGCTACTGGCCACTGCCACCAGGGACAGAGTACCCCAAAGGCAGCTTCAAGGGGTTCCCTGGCATGGCACTTCTTTAAACAATGTGCTGACTACAAGACCCGAGTGGTTTGCACGCTGTGCCATCAGATCCTGAAGCGAGGCATTAACGTTCTGAACCTTAGCACAACCTGCATGACCAGGCATCTACATTCAAAGATTGAACTGGAGTGGAGTAAACACCTTAAAAACAAGGAACTCACTCAGGCTCCCCCTGCTCCCTCTTCTGCTGCTGCCTCGGCCTGTTCCTCCGCCTCGGGAGGAACGTTGGCACCTGCCGCCCACCAAACAGAGGATGTGCCACCGACACCACCACCTGCGTCACCAAGCATCTCCACCATGTCACACGGCAGCGTACAGCTCTCCATCTCACAAACCTTGGAGAGAAAGCGTAAATTCCCACCTAGCCACCTTCGAGCCTTGGGCCTGAATGCCAGCATTTCTAATCTACTGGCCTTTGAAATTCTGTCATTCAGGCTGGTGGACACAGACAGCTTCAAACAGCTGATGTCCATGGCTGTCCCACAGTATGTTGTTCCCAGCCGCCACTACTTCTCCAAAACAGCCGTGACTTCCCTGCACAACCAAGTATCCGATAAACTCAAGTGTGCACTGCGCAACGCCATCTGTGGCAAGGTCCACCTAACCACAGATACGTGGACCAGTAAGCACGGCCAGGGATGTTATATCTCCCTAACTACACACTGGGTAAATGTCGTGGCGGCTTGGCCCCAGGCGGAGAGTTCCTTGGAGCACGTCCTTCCGCCACCAAGGATCGCAGGGCATCATTCTTTGCCTCCTGTAGCCTCCTCCTCCTACTCGGCTTCCTCCTCCTCTGCTTTCACCAGCTCATCCAGTCAGCCACACACCTTCACCACTAACTTCAGCACAGCCCGGGGTAAACGTCAGCAGGCCATTCTGAAACTCATATGTTTGGGGGACAGGCCCCACACCGCGCAGGAGTTGTGGCGGGGTATTGAACAACAGACCGAAGAGTGGTTTCTGCCGGTGGGCCTCAAGCCCGGCCTGGTGGTGTGCGATAATGGGCGAAATCTCCTCGTAGCTCTTGGACTAGCCGGTTTGACGCACATCCCTTGCCTGGCGCATGTGCTGAATTTGGTGGTGCAGAAGTTCATTATTCACAACTACCCCGACATGTCAGAGCTGCTGCATAAAGTGCGGGCTGTCTGTGCACGCTTCCGGCATTCACATCCTGCCACTGCTCGCCTGTCTGCAATACAGCGGAACTTCGGCCTTCCCGCTCACCGCCTCATATGCGACATGCCCACCAGGTGGAACTCCACCTTGCACATGCTGGAGAGACTGTGCGAGCATCAGCAGGCCATAGTGGAGTTTCAGCTGCAGCACGCACGCGTCAGTCGCACTGCGGAACAGCACCACTTAACCACCAATGATTGGGCCTCCATGAGAGACCTGTGTGCCCTGTTGCGCTGTTTCGAGTACTCCACCAACATGGCCAGTGGCAATGACACCGTTATCAGCGTTACAATACCACTTCTATGTCTCCTTGAGAAAACGCTTAGGGCGATGATGGAAGAGGAGGTGGCCCAGGAGGAGGAGGATGAGGGGTGATTTTTAGCAATTTCAAGCCAGTCTGTTAGAAGTGGCTCAGAGGGAGTTTTTTTGCAACAGCAGAGGCCAGGTACAAATGTGGCCAGCCAGGGCCCACTACTGGAGGACGAGGAGGATGAGGAGCAGGTGGAGGAGGATGAGGATGAAGCAGGTTCACAGCGGGGTGGCACCCGACACAGCTCAGGCCCATCACTGGTGCGTGGCTGGGGGGATACGGAGGACGATGACGATACGCCTCCCACAGAGGACAGCTTGTCCTTACCTCTGGGTAGCCTTGCACACATGAGCGACTACATGCTGCAGTGCCTGCACAACGACAGCAGAGTTGCGCACATTTTAACGTGTGCGGACTACTGGGTTGCCACCCTGCTGGATCCCCGGTACAAAGACAATGTGCCCACCTTACTTCCTGCACTGGAGCGTGATAGGAAGATGCGCGAGTACAAGAGCACGCTGGTAGACGCGCTCCTGAGAGCATTCCCAAATGTCACAGGGGAACAGGTGGAAGCCCAAGGTGAAGGCAGAGGAGGAGCAAGAGGTCGCCAACGCAGCTGTGTCACGGCCAGCTCCTCTGAGGGCAGGGTTAGCATGGCAGAAATGTGGAAAAGTTTTGTCTCCATGCCACAGCTAACTGAACCACCACCTGATACGGAACGTGTTAGCAGGAGGCAGCATTTCACGCATTTCACCATTTCATGGTTGAACAGTACATCTGCACACCCCTCCACGTAATGACTGATGGTTCGGCCCCATTCAACTTCTGGGTCTCCAAATTGTCCACGTGGCCAGAGTTAGCATTTTATGCCTTGGAGGTGCTGGCCTGCCCAGCGGCCAGCGTTTTGTCTAAACGTGTATTCAGCACGGCAGGGGGCGTCATTACTGACAAACGCAGCTGCCTTTCCACAGCCAACGTGGACAAGCTGACGTTCATAAAAATGAACCAGGCATGGATCCCACAGGACCTGTGCCTCCCTTGTGCAGAATAGACATTTATAACTGCCTCCCCCTCAACCATGTATTCTTGTACTCGGGGCACTTCTTTATTGAATCCTCATTTTTTTTACTTTACAATGATCTTGCGGTGCAACCCAAATTTGAATGAACCTCTCCTCTGTCTGGGTGCTGGGGCCGAAATAACTGAAAGTGGCCTTGCCAGTGGGGCGTGATATGACGCCTTATTCCTTGCTGTGGGACCTTTCTCCTCTGTCTGGGTTCTTGGGCCTAAATAACTGAAAGTGGCCTTCTCCAGTGGTGGGTGATATGAGGCATGATTACTTGCTGTGGGACCTCTCTCCTCGGTCTGGGTGCTGGGCCGAAATAACTGAAAGTGGCCTTCTCCAGTGGTGGGTGATATGACGCCTTATTCCTTGCTGTGGGACCTCTCTCCTCTGTCTGGGTTCTGGGGCCTAAATAACTGAAAGTGGCCTTCTCCAGTGGTGGGTGATATGACGCATGATTCCTTGCTGTGGGACCTGTATCCTCGGTCTGGGTGCTGGGCCGAAATAACTGAAAGTGGCCTTCTCCAGTGGTGGGTGATATGACGCATGATTCCTTGCTGTGGGACCTCTCTCCAATTGATATTGGTTAATTGGTTAATCTTGGTTAATCATTTGGTTAATCATTTCCCTATCCACATTTGTTTGCAGGGGATTTACCTACATTATGCTGCCTTTTGCAGCCCTCTAGCCCTTTCCTGGACTATTTTACAGCCTTTTTAGT
This sequence comes from Bufotes viridis, assembly GCA_033119425.1. Lineage (NCBI taxonomy): Eukaryota > Metazoa > Chordata > Amphibia > Anura > Bufonidae > Bufotes > Bufotes viridis. The sequence continues at coordinate 277,391,537 of CM065590.1, forward strand.
ACCTAAAAGTTAGGGTCCCCAATAACTTCAATGGGGTTCGGGTTCAGGATAAAGTTCGGGTCGAGTTCTAATACCGAACCCGAACATTTTCGGGAAGTTCGGCCGAACTTCCCGAACTTCCAGGTGTTCGCTCATCTCTACCTGTCACCACTCCTGATATGTCTGTGACTACTTGCATTTCACATGTAATACCAATTCTATAGAATCTATTCTTATATGTCTTTGCTGTGCAATTCCTTTCTTATTGCTAACTAGACTAAACTGCAAGCAATTTACAATAAAGGTCCATCTGGCTGATACCAGTTAGTATTATACAATCAGTGCCGCCAGTGTCAGAAAAACCACCATTTGGTAAGATCTAATTGGACCTTTATTGCCAACTACTGGCAATTCTTTCATAAACTCCTAGTAGGAATAATGACACAACATAGAGTCATATAAAAAGTTGCTTTGAAATTATTATTACTTGGATAACCCAAGCAGTTAACCTCTTAGGGACACAGGTCGGTACAGGTACGCCCGGAATTCCTGGTACTTAAGGACACAGGGCGTAACTGTACGTCCTGTGTATTTCTGATCACCGCTGTGCAGTGTGCGGTGATCGGAACAAGTTACCTGCTGAAATCATTCAGCAGGTACCTTGGGACAATGCCGAGGGGGGTACTGTGACCCCCCGTATTAGTGATGGCTGCAAACTGCAGGTCAATTCAGACCTGTGGTTTGCAGTGCTTTCTGCAGTTTCTGACTGCAGGGATCAGAAACGTAAAAATACAGCAGCCATCAGTGCACACAGCAGTGCGCAGAGGGAAAGGAACGCCATGTGGTTTTTGAAGGCCAGATTTTGCTGAGCTGGTTTATTTACACCATGTCCTATTTGAAGCCCATCTAATGCACCCCTAGAGTAGAAACTCCAAAAAAGTGACTCTATCTAAGAAAGTACACCCCTCAAGGTATTCAAAACTGATTTTACAAACTTTGTTAACCCTTTAGGTGTTCCACAAGAGTTATTGGCAAATGGAGATGAAATGTCAGGACTCGAACCCGTGGCCAGTCATGTCCCAGACGGTAGCTCTACCCACCAGGCTACCGTCTCTCCTTGGACTATTCTCTAGCTAACTTCTAACTTCTACTACCTCTCTTGTCCTTGCCTTGTCCTGCTGATTATCCCAATCTCTTGCACCTGCTACTTCCCTATTAAACCCAGCCCTTGAAACCAGCCCTTTGCTGGTTATTGTGCCTCCAAGCCTGCAGCAAGCTTCCTCTCTGCTCCTCCACGACTACTGCTGTTTACCGTTGTTGCCGACCCGGACCGTTTGACCTCGCTGAACTGCCGCCTGCATTGACCCTTTGCCTTCCACCGACCACGTCTCTGTCTACCCTTGCTGTTACCTCGCTGCCATCTCTACTGCCGACCCGGACTGATCGACCACGCTACCTGCCTCCTGCTTCTGTGGGTCTTTGCCACTGGACTCCAACCACCAGCCGGCTGTCCTCTGACTCAGGTGAGCCAAGGACCGTTACAGAATAACCAGCCCTACCATGGAGTCCGCAATGGCCACTCTGCGCAAGCAGGTCATCGAACTTCAGGAGTTTGGCACCACTACCCAAGAGGAAATTACTCAACTTAAAGGCGCAATCCAGAGCCAACAGAGGGAAATTATCGACTTGCAGCGTCAACTACTGGACGTACGCGGCGCGGTCACCGACACCCGTATGCCTCTCCCGTCAAAGTTTAACGGCGATCGGAACCAATTTCGGGGGTTCCTCAACCAGTGCCGTATTTACTTTCAGATCCAGCCGGGCTCTTTTTCCTCAGACAGAAAGAAGATCCTGTTCATCATCAACCTTCTAACTGATGAGGCCCTGGCATGGGCATCCCCATATGTGGAATCCCACAGTCTCGTATTGAATAACCTAGACAACTTCACCACAGCCATGAGCCAAGTGTTCGACGACCCTAACTGCTGCGCGACGGCCGAGGCTAGGCTGCACAGTCTACGGCAGGGAAGACGCTCTGTAGCCGAGTATTCCTCAGAGTTCAGCCGCTGGGTCACGGACACCACCTGGAACCCAGCTGCCCAGAAGAGTCAATTTCGCCGTGGACTCTCCGAACCTATAAAGGATGAGCTCGCCAGGGTAGACGCCCCAGACGATCTGGATGATTTCGTCCAACTGTGCATCCGGATTGACCGGAGACTGGCAGAAAGAAGGAGAGAAAGACTCTGGTCCCTAGATAACAGGCCCGTGTACCCTTTCACTCCAATGACTCAGCCGGCTCACCAATCCTCCACCGAGCCCATGCACGTCGACGCACTGCGCAAGACTCTATCGGCTGCTGAAAAGGAGAGACGACTATCCGCAGGCCTTTGTCTTTACTGTGGCGAGACAGGGCACTTCGCTATTAGGTGCCCCAATAAGACTCGCCGAACCATCGCTGTCACAGAATTAGGGAGTTACAAAAGGCCACAACCTCACCCTTGGCCTCTGAAACCATAGACACTACAGGTACCAGGTCCCACTTCATTGTGCCCATCCTTATCACCATTGGGGAATGACAGCTTCCCTGCTCTGCAATGCTTGACTCGGGGGCCGGCGGAAATTTCATGGACTTGACCTTCGCCCATGAGAACAACATACCACTGGTAACCAGGGCAGCCCCCTTCGATCTGGAAACCGTCGATGGTACCCAGCTCTCTTCTGGGCCGGTTACGCACCAGACCGCTGACCTTCAACTCTTCATCAAACCCGATCATCAGGAGACCATTCACTTCTCCCTGATCGCCTCCCCAAAGTTCCCGGTGATCCTGGGCATTCCATGGTTGGCCACCCACAACCCCTCGGTGGATTGGGAAACCCGCTGCTTATGGTTTCCGTCCGAGTTTTGTTCGCTCAATTGCTCCCACAAACCCGTCCTTCCATCCGAAGACACGACTATCTCTGAAGTATCCGTCAGGAATCTACTACCCCTCAATACCGTGAGTTCCAAGATGTCTGCGACAAGAAAAACGCAGACAAGCTGCCGCCACACCGACCCTACGACTGCCCAATAGAACTGTTGCCCGGGGCCGAAATACCCTTTGGCAGTATCTATTCCCTCTCAGAGCCTGAACTCAAGGCTCTGAAAGAATACCTGGACGAGGACCTAAAGAAAGGGTTCATCCGGCCCTCTACCTCCCCAGCAGGAGCCCCCTTTTTCTTTGTGGAGAAAAAAGACTCATCCTTGCGTCCCTGCATTGACTACAGGAAGCTAAACGACATAACCGTTAAGAACCGGTACCCGCTCCCGCTGATTTCTGAACTCCTCGAGAGACTCCGGGTAGCGAAAATCTTCACCAAACTTGACCTTCGAGGGGCCTACAACCTTGTCCGAATCCGCCCTGGGGACGAATGGAAGACCGCCTTCCGGACACGTTATGGTCACTTCGAGTACCTGGTCATGCCTTTCGGACTTTGTAATGCTCCCGCCACCTTCCAGCACTTCATTAATGATGTCCTCAGGGACATGCTGGATCTGTTTGTAGTCGTTTACCTGGACGACATCTTGATCTTCTCAGAAGACCTCGAACAGCACCGCGAACATGTCCGCAGGGTATTGCAGAGACTCCGCCAGAACTCTCTTTATATCAAACTCGAGAAATGTGAGTTTGAGCGAACCACCACTCAGTTCCTCGGGTACATCATCTCCCCAGAGGGCCTAAGTATGGACCCAGGGAAGGTCCAAGCCGTGTTGGACTGGCCCATTCCAAGAAACGTGAAGGAGGTACAAAGATTTATTGGCTTCGCCAACTTCTATCGGAAGTTTATCCGGGACTTCTCCAAGGTCATCGCACCGATCACCCAACTCACCAAAAGGCAGTCCCCTTCTCCTGGACACCCGAGGCCCAGGAGGCCTTCACGAAGTTGAAACTCCTCTTCACTTCTGCTCCAATCCTAGTCCACCCGAACCCCGAGTTGCCTTTTACTATCGAAGTGGATGCATCTGACTCCGCGGTAGGGGCAGTTCTGTCACAACGGACAGGGGAGAAGATGCTACTACACCCGTGCGCATATTTCTCTCGCCAGATGTCCCCCTCCGAGAAGAACTACGACATCGGGAACAAAGAACTACTGGCGATCAAGGAAGCCTTCTCCGAGTGGAGACACCTGCTGGAGGGAGCTGCCAACCCCATAATCGTACTAACCGACCACAAAAACCTCGAGTTCATCCGCAGCGCTAAGAGACTCACAGCCAGACAGGCCAGATGGAGCCTATTCTTTTCCCGCTTCAACTTTCTCATCACATATCGCCCGGATCAAAAAACGGCAAGGCTGACGCCCTCTCCAGAATGTTTTCGGAGCCCTCACAGAGTAATAAGGGCCAAGACAACATCCTATCCGAGAAAAGTGTTGTGGGGGCCACCTACTCTAAAGAACTCCTGGTCACAATCAAAGAAGGATACGAAAATGACCCCTTCCTCACCCACCCCACAAGGAATGTCAGCCTCACGTTTAAAAATGGTCATTGGTTTCATCAGGACCTACAACTTTATGTACCAGAAATCGCACGACTCGAAGTGCTCAAACTTAACCATGACTCCAAGCTGGCCGGCCATCTGGGCACAAGAAAGACCCAGGAGCTTCTCTCCCGCTCCTTCTGGTGGCCAACATACAAGGAGGACACCAAGAAGTACATCTCCTCGTGCACGGTCTGTGCCCGCAATAAGACTCCTCGTTCCTCTCCCGTGGGTCTGTTACAACCCCTCCCAATTCCCTCCCGCCCCTGGGGCTCGATCTCCATGGACTTTGTGGTAGACCTTCCTCCTTCAAAAGGGATGAACACCATCCTGGTCGTGGTCGACCGCCTCACCAAAATGGCCCATTTCATCCCCTACAAGGGCCTACCCACGGCCAAACAGACGGCTGATCTTGTCCTCAAAGAGGTCTTCAGGCTGCATGGGATTCCGGACGACGTGGTCTCAGACCGAGGCGTACAATTTACCTCAAAGTTCTGGAAGGACTTCTGCCTGGCGCTCGGGGTTAAAGTGAACCTTTCCTCCGCTTTCCACCCTCAGTCAAACGGGCAGACGGAGAGAACTAACCAGACCTTAGAGCAGTACCTACGCTGTTTCAGCTCCCACCTGCAGGATGACTGGCTTGACCATCTCCCCACAGCCGAGTTCGCCTACAACAATGCTGAGCACAGCTCAACCAAGCACAGCCCTTTCTTTGCTAACACAGGCTCGCACCCCGTGTTCATTCCCCACCTGCCCGTTGCCTCCACCCTCCCAGCAGTGGCCGAGCGCCTAACAACCCTACAGGAGGCACAAAAGGACATAATAGACAACCTCCAGCTCGCCCAGAGGCGCTTTAAACAGGGAGCAGACAGACGCCGCAAACCCACCCGGGCTTCCATGTAGGAGACAAGGTATGGCTGTCCACCAGGAACCTCAGACTGAAGGTCCCCTCCAAAAAGTTAGCCCCAAAATACATGGGTCCGTTCCAGGTCACCGCACAAATCAATGAGGTCACGTTCCGGCTTGACCTTCCGGATTCCATTAGGGTGCACCCTGTCTTCCATTGCTCCCTCCTCAAGCCATACGTGGAGAATACCTTCACTGGCCGCCACTCGTCCCCTCCACCACCCGTGAGGGTACAAGGTGAGGAAGAGTTCGTTGTCGAGAAGATCCTCGACTCCAGGATCCACCGAGGAAAATTGCAATATCTAATTGGGTGGGAGGGCTACCCTCCCGAGTATAACTCCTGGGAGCCTGAAGAAAATGTTCATGCCCCCAGACTTGTCAGGGAGTTCCATCTGAGTCACCCAGATAAGCCTTCCCCTGCGGTGCCCGGAGGTCACCTTGGAAGGGGGGGAGTACTGTCAGGACTCGAACCCATGGCCAGTCATGTCCCAGACGGTAGCTCTACCCACTAGGCTACCGTCTCTCCTTGGACTATTCTCTAGCTAACTTCTAACTTCTACTACCTCTCTTGTTCTTGCCTTGTCCTGCTGATTATCCCAATCTCTTGCACCTGCTACTTCCCTATTAAACCCAGCCCTTGAAACCAGCCCTTTGCTGGTTATTGTGCCTCCAAGCCTGTAGCAAGCTTCCTCTCTGCTCCTCCACGACTACTGCTGTTTACCGTTGTTGCCGACCCGGACCGTTTGACCTCGCTGAACTGCCGCCTGCATTGACCCTTTGCCTTCCACCGACCACGCCTCTGTCTACCCTTGCTGTTACCTCGCTGCCATCTCTACTGCCGACCCGGACTGATCGACCACGCTACCTGCCTCCTGCTTCTGTGGGTCTTTGCCACTGGACTCCAACCACCAGCCGGCTGTCCTCTGACTCAGGTGAGCCAAGGACCGTTACATGAAATTTCAGAATTTCTATTTTTTGTTACCTTTCCTCAAAAAAGTGTAATATAGAGCAACCAAAAATCATATTTAACCCAAATTAGTACCAATAAAACTGCCACCTTATCCTGTAGTTTCCAAAATGGGGTCACTTTTATGGGGGTTTTACTCTAGGGGTACATCAGGGTTCAATTGGGACATGGTGTAAATAAACCAGCTCAGCAAAATCTGACCTCCAAAAACCACATGGCGTTCCTTTCCCTCTGCGCACTGCTGTGTGCCCGTACAGTAGTTTACGACCACATATTGGGTGTTTCTAAAAACTTTAGAATCGAGGCAATAATTTGTTTTGTTTGGCTGTTAACCCTTGAGGGGTGTATTTTCTAGAAGGGGGTCATTTTTGGGTTTTTTTATTATGTAAGCCTCACAAAGTGACTTCAGACCTGAACTGGTTTAAGATTCACTTCTAAACTTCTAAGCCTTGTAATGTCCCCAAACAATTGAATGGCATTTACAAAATGATCCATACATGAAGTAGACATATGGGAAATGTACATTAATAACTTTTTTTGGGAGGTATTATTATGTATTATACAAGTAGAGAAATTGAAACTTGGAAATTTGCTAATTTTTCAAAATCTTTGGTAAATTTGGTATTTTTTATAACTTTTTTGACTCAATTTGACTCAATTTTACCAGTGTTATGAAGTACAATATGTGATGAAAAAAACTATCTCAGAATGGCCAATTGACAAGTAAAAGCGTTTTAAAGTTATCACCTCATAAAGTGACACTGGTCAGATTTGCAAAAAATGGCCTAGTCCTTAAGTGAAATATGGCCATGTCCTTAAGGGGTTAAATAAACATGTTGACTTTTTTTTCTGTGTCTGTTCCATTTCTTTTTTGCAGCTTGTATCCGGAAGCATTCACTTCAATGGGGCTGCAAAATACGGACACAACTCCGTGTGCATTCCGTTTCCATATTTTCTCATGGCTTTCCTCAAAAAAATAGAACATGTGCTATCATTACCCGCATTATGGACAAGGATAGGACTGTTCTATTAGGGGCAGGACATTCCATTCTGCAAAATTCGGAATGCACACAGCAATTTGTAGACCGCAAGACGACCAACAGATGTGTGAATGAGCCGTAAAGAGAAGAAATATGGTATTCCTAGCAAAACGAATACAGGTGAGATGTAAAAAACCTGGCATAGTGGAATAGGGCAAGCATTGCCCATGGCAACTAATTGATTCTATCTTTCATTTTTTAGAGGTTCATTGAAAAATTAAAACAAATCCATCACTGATTTGCAAGAGGATCTAACTACTTTTCTTAAGAAAACGTTTTCATTTCACAGTTATGATCCATTGCTATGTGTTACCAATTACGGTGGGAATACCACCCAAGTCGTACTGCTCAACCTCTGAGTGAAAGTATACTGTGAAAATATTTCTAATGTCATGAGTATTATGCAATATATTTCCTCAAGACACCTGACCATCTGATGTTCAGACATACACCAGAAACATTGGAGCACATTTACTATTTACATTTGCACCTGTTTTTGGTCTAAAAAATGCTGTTTTAGACAGTCTTATATTTTTTAGTCGCATTTTCTACTGAAATTGCCTCTGTTTTTGAGGTTTTTGTGTTTCATTCACCTATTTAGATTTTTTTAGACTAATTCAGAAGTTTTCTAACTTGTGCAACTTTTTTTACAATCTATTTATTTTGTGCCTGAACTGACGCAAAAACAGTATAATTTCTACTCCATTCCAGGATTCGCGTACTTTTCCTAGTCTGTGTTGAGTAGTGAAGTGCAACTTTTTTGCATTAAAAATCGCACTTTCAGGGTGATATGATATTTTTTTCTGCACAGATGCAACGTTTTTACTGCACAAATAACTTAGACCAGTGTAAGTAAATATAAACCTGTCTAACTTAAAAACAACCGCCAGAGGTCAGACTTATAGCAATATGCCTAGTGTAATCCATGAACTGCTGTGCGACTTTTCATAAATCCTTGGCAAAAGAAAGGCCGCTGAAATAAATATGCCTGTCTAATTTTATTCCTAAAAATAGGCGAGCTTGATAAATGTGCCCCATTAACTCTTACATGAACAAACACAGAGGGGTACACCAGCTTTTACGTATGTATTAGTTTTCCCCTCTGAACTGCCATTAGATACATCTAATTTATGACAAGGCATGTGCCTCATCATAAATTATGGGCATCTGTGGAATTCCGTTTGCCTGCAGTAACAACTACCTCAGACAGGTGCAAAAGAAAGTAAATTTGCAGGGCTGGAGTCCTATCCCCAGCACGGCCCCACCACACTCCCACCTCTATTATCCCCAAAGGGCATACATGGCGCAAAACCAGCCTTATCGCACAGCCCAACAGAAAAGGAAACTTGCAACACTTTTTACATCTATAAGTGTCGCAAGCCCCTTAGTAAATGTTCTCCAGAGAGCATACGAGTCACAGGAAACTGTTCACACACAGCAACAGAAGTCTGCAGCCGGCACGCACAACACAAGCATACACGGAACACGACATCTGCAGCTAGTTTGCGAAAGTGCAGGCTGTCAGCCATACAGCAACACCATGATAGATGATATGTTAGGCCAAGTTCACACTTCAGTTATTTGGTCAGTTATGTCCATCAGTTATTGTGAGCCAAAACCAGGTTCAGGTCAAAAACACAGAACAGGTACAGATCTTTCCATTAACTCCTTGCCGACCGCCTAACGCACGGATGCGTCCAGGCGGCGGCAAGTTTGTTCCTCCTGGACGCATCCGTGCGTCATCTCGCGAGAGGCGAGATCTGCTGTGAACGCGCGCACGCGTGCGCGCGCGTTCACAGCAGAGCGCGGCTCTGCAGTTATACTACAGCCTGCCAGCGATGATCCATCGCTGGCAGGCTGTAAATATAAAATAAATTAGATCAAACAGGTACATCAGACGCTGTTTTGTTAACAGCGTCTGATATACCTGCTACCTGGTCCTCTGGTGGTCCCATTTACTGGGATCGACCACTAGAGGACCAGGTAACAATGTAAAGTTGCACCAAACACTACACTAACCCCCCACCCCCCTCACTTTATAACCACTATTAACCCTTTGTTAACCCCTGATCACCCCATATAGACTCCCTAATCACCCCCCTGTCACTGATCACCCCCCTGTAAGGCTCTATTCACATGTCCATATGTGTTTTGCGGATCCACGGATCCGCAGATCCGTGCCACAGATCCGCGGTGCGGATCCGCAAAACACGGACACCGTCAATATGCTTTCCGCATTTTGCAGATCCGCACATTGCCAGAACTATATAGAAAATGCTTTTTCTTGTCCGCAATTGCATGTTCTATATTTTTGCAGAACGGAAGTGCAGACCCGTAAGTGCGGATCCGCAATTCCGGATCCGAGCGGGACAAAGTCTGTCCCCATAGAAATGAATGGGTCCGCAATTCCGTTCCGCAAACAGAATTTCGGACGTGTGAATGGGGCATAAGGGTCCCTTATCACCGCCAGTTAGCTAGCTACTTGTTAGGTAGCTAGCGCCCAGCCCACCGCACCGCAGTCACTGATTTTGGCAGAGATTTTTTCATCCACATTGATCGATGCGAATGAAGAAATCTGTGCCGTTCATTTTTTTCTTTTTTCAGCCCAGAGGCTGAACGGAAAAAAAAATCTCATTACCCGTATGCTCAATATAGGAGAATCGCAGAAACTCCTAATGCTGGCCATACGTGTAATGATTGCGGAGACCCTCAAATGCCAGGGCAGTACAAAACCTCACATGTGACCCCATTTTAGAAAGAAGACACCCCAAGGTATTCGCTGAGGGGTATGGCGAGTTCATGCAAAATTTTATTTTTTGTCACAAGTTAGTGGAATATGAGACTTTGTAAAAAAAAATATATATCTATCAATTTCTGCTAACTTGTGCCAATTTTTTATTTTTTTCTGTGAACTCGTCATGCCCCTCACGGAATACCTTGGGGTGTCTTCTTTCCAAAATGGGGTCACATGTGGGGTATTTATACTGCCCTGGCATTTTAGGGGTCCTAAGGCGTGAGAATCCAAATGCGTAAAAATGCCCTGTGAAATCCTAAAGGTACTCATTGGTTTAGGCTTTGCGATCTTGGCTGTAAAGTGGCACACATGTGGTATCGCCGCACTCAGGAGTAGGCAATGTGCTTGGGGTGTATTTTTACATATACCCATACTGGGTGAGAGAAATATCTCTGTAAATGACAACTTTTTAAAAAAAATGTATACAAAGTTGTCAATTTACAGAGATATTTCTCTCACCTAGCATGGGTATATGTAAAAATACACCCCAAAACACATTGCCCTACTTATCCTGAGTATGGCGATACCACATGTGTGCCACTTTTTTGCAGCCAAGATGCGCAAAGGGGCCCTAAAACCAATGAGTACCTTTTAGTTATTGATTAAATAACTGAAGTATGAACTTGGCCTAAGAGATTACAATATTAGAACAAAAGGATAAGTTTATTGGGGAAAACTGTACAATTGAAAGGGGGCTCTAATACTCATTTGAGCTGCCTCTAGCTTGGATACAAGTTTAGATACAGTTGGGCTTGGAGACATACAGGTTCAATTTGGTATTCTGCACCACATTTGCCCACATATGTTGCAGCCTGCAAACTCATAAGCTGCCAAAGCTGGAGTCCCAACTTGTTCCATAAATGTTCAATCTGACGAATGGGAAGGCCAGGGAATTGTAGCAATCTGGCAGAGATATTCCTCGGAAACCTTTGCTATTTCTGGACGAGCACTATCCTGCTGAAAAATGCCAGTTGGAAGCCCTGCAATAAGTAGGCAACATATGTTGCTGCAGGATGTCCAGCACATATTTCTAAGCTGTTAAGTGTACCTTGTATCACTAATAGGGGTGACTGACTGTCATAGTCAATGGCTCCCCAGATCATCACACCAGTAGTTGTGACAGGGTGTTGCTCCATAGCAAAGGCAGGATTAAAGAGCTCACCATGAGGCCTTCATACTTGAACCCAATCATCCTTGCATCCCATTCAGAGTATGGATTCATTATTAAAGACAATACGGTCCAATTTCATAGTAAGTTTCTCATTCACGACAGCATTGCAAACTAAGGCAATAGTGGTTGACTGTCAATGGCAGGACATTTAATGGGCACCATGCCACTAAATTTCCTTCTGCTAAGTGCCTGGAAATGGTCTGGGGGTGTGTAATGAAGATGCCAACTGTGTCTGGATGATGGACAATAAAATTGTGGGAGCTACTCGTGCTTGCGTGGATCAAACAGTCCTCTCAGCTGGTGGTCTGTATTGGAGTCTCCTGAGCCTGTTTGCCATTTGTGAGTGCCTTTACATAACCACTGCTCCCAAAACCTCCTAACAGAACACCCTAGACTAATGATGTCGCGAACATAAAATTTTCAAATTGTTCGCGTACATGCGAACAGGGCGAACCGCCATAGACTTCAATAGACAGGCGAATTTTAAAACCCACAGGGACTCTTTCTGGCCATAATAGTGATGGAAAAGTTGTTTCAAGGGGACTAACACCTGGACTGGGGCATTCCGGAGGGGGATCCATGGCAAAACTCCCATGGAAAATTACGTAGTTGACGCAGAGTGTGGTAAGTTGAATTCGCAATGCGATAAATATAACCTGCATTAGAGCTGGGTTCCTAATGGTTGTATTGCTAGAATATAACAAGGATTGAGAATTTAGCGCTATATTCTCAATCTTCGTTATATAATTCTAGCAATACAACAACCATTAGGAACCCAGCTCTAATTTGAATTCTCAATGCGATTAATATAACCTGCATTAATCACATTGCGAATTTAACTTAGAGCTGGGTTCCTAATGATTGTATTGCTAGAATATAATGAAGATTGAATTCTCAATCTTCGTTATATTCTAGCAATACAACCATTAGGAACTCAGCTCTAAGTTGTAATCGCAATGTGAATAATACTTACAATTATTATTCGCTTTGCGAATCCATTTGATGCCTCTATTTGATTGTATATGACGGTTGACTATGACTACCACCAACGTTCTGCTGCCTCCGAGGCAAGATATCTGAACCCCCCAGGGGCCATTTGGGCGTTTTTATTTTTTATTTTATTTTTTTGTGTATTTTGCCACATTTGATTGCATATTTACATTTGGTATAGGCAAATATGATAGTCTAGAATTCAGTGTTTCCCAGCCAGTGTGCCTCCAGCTTTTGCAAAACTACAACTCCCAGCATGCCTGGACAGCCTTTGGCTTTGGCTGTGCAGGCATGCTGGGAGTTGTAGTTTTGCAACAGCTGGTCTAGATCATTACTCTGCCCAAATCTATATTCAGCTACATGGCTTAGAAAATATGCTGTCAAACAATGATCCTAGGTTTTGGTATAGACATATGATCTAGGCTACCATATTTGCCTTTACCAAATGTAAATATGCAACCAAATGTGGCAAAATACACAAAATAATAAAATAAAAAATGAAAAAATTATAAAAATGCAGATGCGTTTTTGATGCGTTTTCTATCAAAAACGCCCAAATGGCCCCTGGCGGGTTCAGATATCTTGCTTTGGAGGCAGCAGAACGTTGGTGGTAGTCATAGTCAACCGTCATATACAATCAAATAGAGGCATCAAATGGATTCGCAAAGCGATTAATAATTGTAAGTATTATTCGCATTGCAATTACAACTTAGAGCTGAGTTCCTAATGGTTGTATTGCTAGAATATAATGTATATTCTAGCAATACAACAACCATTAGGAACTCAGCTCTAAGTTGAATTCGCAATGCGATTAATGCAGGTTATTTTAATCGCATTATCGCATTTAATTACGAATTAAACTTAGATCTGAGTTCTTAATGGTTGTTGTATTGCTAGAATATAACAAAGATTGAGAATATAGTGCTATATTCGTTATCTTCGTTATATTCTAGCAATACAACCATTAGTAACTCAGATCTAAGTTGTAATCGCAATGCGAATAATACAGGTTATATTAATCGCATTGCGATTTACAATTACTAACACTGCAGCTTCAGAATGAATCTAAGATGGATGCTTTCCTTGCGTTTAGATAGGAGGTGGGAGGGTCTGGGAGGGAGGGTATGCTGATTGCCTGGAATGTGTCTGCTGACTGTGAGGTAGAGGGTCAAAGTTTACTCAATGATAAAGTATAGGGGCGAACGTGAACATCGAATATGTTCGCCCGCAGCGGCGGACGCGAACAAGCTATGTTCGCCGGGAACTGTTCGCTGGCGAATATTTCGGGCCATCTCTACCCTAGACCAATCCTGACAACCTGTGTATGTAGGCAATATAGAAAAAATGTCTAATAAGTGTGCAACATTTGGAGAACAACCATGGACTACACCAAGCAGCAAAGAGCCATCTTTATTTATGTCACCAGAGGGAATCTCAGGGATAGCGTTGTTGACTTCCATTGAGTTGGATGGAATGGCAGAGAAGAAAGTAAGCATGTAAGACTTTGAATATGTTAGGCCTGTTGTCCCAAAGAATATATAACCACCAAGACTGTTGGCTCTTAATAGTTCAATGCAACCATTAAGCCAGTTGCCTCTTGTTAGACTCCTAACGGCCAAGCTTGTTGCTCCAGGTAAGTTCAGTTAAACAGTTATAACTGTGTTTTTGTGTTTCCTTCTGTTATTAGTGCTGCACACCACTCATTGGCTATAAAGATCCTTTGTAAGGTCTTACAGGCTAACATAGGCACCTCCTTCATTGTTCCTTTGCACCAGTTTGATGCATCTCCCTTCGCTGTGTTATGGCAAGTTCAGGACACCAGTAGTCAGACCTTGCACATTGTATTGATATTTTGCAGAGTTTGTTTAATTTAAAATGTGGCCAACCATGGACACCTACCGCACTTCATTATGTGCAAAAACTTTTTCAGCACAATGTCTATGTAAATAGTCAGTGTTATCAAATGTACGATTATTAATCTATTTTGTTTTAGTTATTTTGAACCATTTTTTTTTTTTTAAACTAAGTCCATAGTTCAAATTCTGATACTCTCACATCTCAGTGCTAAATTTCTCCATACCCGGTCCAGGATTGTCATCATCACCTATTTGTTGTTTATTACATATCATCCACATGCTAGCCATATTATATATGGAAAGTAATATGTAAGTAATTAAGAAACTGAAAGTCAGTAAAGACAATCCAGAGCACAGACTTTTATTTCCAGGTCTCTTTTATGGAATGAAAAGAAACAAGAAGTATCTCAAAACAATTTCTAGTCCATACTTTAAGAAGTATAAAAATGAAATCATTTCAGTCATTTTTTAATGATCATACATTTTGGACGGACTAGTTGCACTAAAACATAGTTGCACCAAAGACATAAAAGTATAAGGCAGGACAAAGTGCTGAGAAGGAGAAGAAAAGAAACCAGAAAGCAATGTTTATTTATTATAACCTGTAAATTGAAAGCCTTCGCTGCGGGTGAGCTGAGGATTATTATTATATGTAAATTTTGTTCCGTGTAGCACATAGTTATGACAAATGGCTTGTTGAGGTTCATTTATATGCAAACATAAAAAAGGGTATTTGCATTTTTTTCAGAGGTTAAACTAACTCAAGCCTGTACTCTGTATCCGCAATTGACCAAAGAACTCCCTGTAAAAAATATTCTACAGGAAAAAATCGCAAAATGTACACTTCAATGTATTGTGGTTTGGCAGGATAAATAAAGACATAACATTAACAGTGTAATTGGAATATCAGTGCATAAAATACCATGAAAAATATGCAGAGCTAAAAATGAAAATAGGTATCCAGATTCCAGATAGATATAATCTATTGAAAAGGCTGCAAATGCTTTCCTTGATTATTGGAGAAGATCTTGATTAATGTCAATCAAACATATAATTATGTAGGATAGAGGACTAGAATCAGTCTCAACAGACCAGAGCGGTATAATCAGTCTCATTCTCCACACTTTACTGTCCATGTGTTTCTGAAATGGATGATCCTCTATGTGGTGCTTAAGCCTCCTGTAGACATCTCTAAACCTCCAGCGACCATTACTTTCAAATACAATTGGCCTTAAAAGCATTCACTCCACCAAAGTCACATTTTTACAAATTGCTCCATTGCTTTGCAGTGCAATTAGTTAGCACAACTTTGCTAATGAAGGATTTAATCATTCTCATAGGACAGCATTTACAATAATCCGTGACTAATAATCCAAGAGTCCCAAGTCTCTACAGTGTAATAAACAAGATGTGTGACAGATACATTTACTTCTGGTAGATATGAGAAGGGGAGAAAACATGGTAAATGTAGAACTTAGTGCAAAAGATGTGCATGACTGGAGCTCACATGCTATTTCTGATAAGGTCAGTGTATAAATGAGGCTCTTTTCTAACTGGCTCTGTTCCAAGGACCCAGCTGGCAATCACTCGAGATCAATGATCATAATGTGACAGGTTTCTAGAATGAAATGTACCCAATGGCATAGGTTGAAAGCTGAGGAAAATAATTCTTCATCATTCCTCTCTTTATTGTGAACAGGAACATTTTTCATTATTTTGCCTAATAAATTACAGAATTAACTACAGCCTGTGTTGTTTATTAATGTTATATACTGATCTCAGGATGTTTAAGGACAACCCAGTGACCTGCCCATATGCTTGCAAAGATTTACTGTTTTTACATACATACATAGTAAATGTATAGCCTAAAATGGGAAATACGTATCAAGCATGATACTTTAATTAAATGCCCTTGTGTTATTTTCTCACCACACCATAATTTAACAACTTACAGACCCTGCTATTTTTCCCCTTCCTTGCCCTACCTAATTTTGCAAATCTGACATGTGTCATTTTATGTGGTAATAGCTTTGGAATCCAAGTGATTCTGAGATTGGTTTTTCATGACACATCATACTTCATATTAGTGGTACAGTTGAGTCAATATACTATATGTTGGCATCATTTTGTAAATGTCATTTTATTTTTATAAATAAAAAAAATTCTTTTTTTTTTCAAGAAATTTTCTGAAGCTGACTTTTTACAGGACCAATTTGGTTATATGGTTACTTTGAGGGGCTTACATATTAGAAACCACCCATAAATACCCAATCTTAGAAACTATTCCCCTCAAATTAATCAAACTTATTTTAAAAAAACTTCTGCTAGATCAAGAAAAAGAAAGAAAGAAAGACTAGAACTCAGAATCTGCATGGATAAAGCTTAGGAGTCAGCAAGGTAACCTGCAACTACAGCTAACCAGTATTTGCTGCATGTGAGGCATTACAGTTAAGACACCCATCACAGTGAACACTGACCTGGCCAGACATGTCTCTAAAAACCTGTATCCATCAGTGGACACTACAGTCATAATTGCCAGATTATAGTTACCAGCCAGAGATTCCAGTGAGAGAGACATTACCAAAATAGCATGCCAAGAGCATACCAAGAATGTATACTGGGAAAAGGATTTGCACTGTGTACAGATTATTGTTGGATGTACTACAACTCCTATTTTGCAATCACGTAAAAATCTTAACATTTATTAATTGTTATTAAAAGGTATAACACAAAACGAAAGAAAAGACCATTTCAAATATTATATGGCCGGACACCATGACAGAGAAAACTCTAATCACACTGTGGTTAGTTTATTATTAGAGAGATGAGCTATGGGATATTGACTGCATATCCCCCTGTTCATCAAATCTCTACAATCTGTATTTATAATGTATCGTATTGTGATATTACCACTAATTGGTGTGACAAAAATGCTTTGGTATAGTCAGCGTTGTTATTGGCGCTGTGGATATATTTAACCTAGTAAAATACTGGTAAAAAATATATATAACCGTGGGCTATCTTGCCCTGTATTCACGGTAAAAGCTGCATATACGCACTGGCTATTTTGCCCTGTATTCGCTGTATCTATTTGTATTGAGTTGGAAGATCTAGTTCGCTCAGATTACACCTAATTGACCTAATTGACCAAAGAATGGTAAACCCTGTCTTGTGCATATGCTAAGTGCCTGCAGTGCACGTCGCTCTATGTACTAGTGTTCAGCCATATGATTTAAAACTAAAAAAGCAGATCCCACGACATGTTTCGCCACCAATGTGGCGTCCTCAGGGGAAATGGAGGCCAATTAGTGGTAATATCACAACACGATACATTATAAATACAGATTGCAGAGATTTAATGACCACGGGGATATGTAGTCAATATCCCATAGGTCATCTCTCTAATAATAAACTAACCACAGTGTGATTAGAGTTTCCTCTGTCATGGTGTCCGGCCTTATAATATTTTAAATGGTCTTTTCTTTTGTTTTGTGTTATACCTTTTAATAACAATTAATAAATGTTAAGTCTTAAATACTGACCATAAACGGGAATTATTTAGCCCTAGGGCTAATTTGAACCTATTACTATCTATGTCTACACCCTTACACAGAGAATGATATCAATCACTGATAACACCTCCTCCGTGTACAACTATAAGTGACTGATAGCTATCTATGTATACACACTTACACAGAGAATGCTATCAATCGCTGATAACAAATCCCCTTGTACAGCTATCAGTGACTAATAGTGTTGAGCGAAGCAAGCTTCGGATCACAGATCCAAGTAGCTTTAGTCCAAACTTAGTTTAAATGCTGTACAGAGATCCTCCTTATAGCATTAATATGTATGGGCTCTGACGAGGTAAAATTTGTGATCTCCGAAGTCTATCTGCAGATTGGTTTTGGGGAATACCTTCAGACTTCGATTTTTAAACTTAAAAAGCATTTTAAAACTTGACTCTGAAGTACCTGCCGCTACCGAAGCCGATTTAAGATTAAAATTTTAAAATGACTTTGAAGATAATTAATTTCACCTCGCTATACTGAGAAGGATCTCTGTACAGCATTCAAACTAAGTTTTGACCAAAGCGATTTCGGATCTATGATCCGAAACTCCCTTTTCTGAACAGTTGTGACTGACAGCTATTTACATTTACACACACAGAATTCTGTCAATTACTGATAACACTTCAACTGTGTACAGCTATCAGTGACTTCTATTTATTTATGTATACATACTTACACAGAGAATGCTATCAATCACTAATAACACCTCCCCCGTGTACAACTATCAGTGACTGACTGACAGCTATCTATGTATACATACTTACACAGAAATTACTATCAATCACTGATAACACCTCCATGTGTACAGCTATCAGTTCCTGACAGCTATCTCTACAAAGGGGTGCTATAAATCACTGATTACTATACACTCTTATTTTAGGTAGGTCCTCATTTTGAAAGATTTGTCATTTTAATCTTCAAACAGAAGCAAATCTGATCACACAGGCAGCCGTTCAGCAGTGTTTCCATACAGTAGGGTGTGGGCCCCAACTAGTGGCAGCGATGATAACAGGTTGTGCATCCCTAGTTAGACCAAGTTAACCTCCAATAGTGACAATAGTCACTATTAGTGTTAAGTGAATCAAATCATTTGAAGTGTAATTTGGTCTGAGGTTTAGGAAAACTTTGATTCAAAACTAATCTGAATTTTCTTTTGCTTCCTGGTAATAAATCAGGTTTTCCTAAAACGCTGCATGTGTTACAAAGCGAATCTAAGTGTAGAGGACAAACCCAGGAATGCAAAGTCAGTAGAGGTGAGCGAATCGAATCCCACGAAGTGGAATTCGATCCGAATTTCATGAAGTATTTGATTCACCTAGAAGCCGAATTTCCTCGTGCTTCGTGTCAGCGAATTGATTAATGCTGAAATTCAAACTTTCTGCCTCCATTTGCTCGTGGAGGGCCGCCAGCCTCCATCTTGCTTGAAGATCCTGGCCAAAATCCTGTGCGGCGCGAGATTACATAATTATGCCGGCCGATGTGATGACTTAATCTCAAGCCGCATGTGATTTTAGCCAGGATCTTCAAGCAAGATGGCAGCAGCCCGCCCTTCGTGAGCAAATGGACGCCGTAAGTTTGATTTAATAGTTTTTTTATGTTAATTTCACACTGTTTGTACAGTCAGATGCCACGATCATGTATGAACGTGGCATCTGAGGGGTACAAGGACTGGGGAGGTGCTATCGCATCTCCCTGTCATTGCACCCGCTACTTACAAAAAAATGCGCTTTGTAGCGAAGTGATTCGTCACAAAGCGAATTTTTTTGTTAAATTCGGCAAATGAGCTGAATTGAATTTTCAAGAAATTCGCTCATCTCTAAAAGTCACCCATAATGCAGTGCAGCCAGCCAATCCGCGTATATCAACCCCCCGTGATGTCATGGGCCTATAAAACCCTCCTCCCATGCAGTCTCCGCCATTGTCCTGTGAGTTGAACATAGACAGAGACGTGGCAAGTGCTTATTCGCTAAGGACAGTGTTGCTGGAAATGATTAATAGAAGAATACTGGAGAAGGAGAGTACAGGGAGAGTACAGGGAGACTTATTCTGCGTCAGTTTTATTTATTTATTCCTACATTCACTTATTCCTGCATCAGCCATAAACTAAGATATTTAATACAATATCACTAGTATGGAAGCCTTCATTATTCTATTGCCAGCTTGCCAACCAATACCATCCTGTCTGCGATCCTGCACCCCTGGGGGGGGCCAGGTTTTAAAGGGGTATACCCATCTCAGACAATGGGGGCATATAGCTAGGAGACAACAGATCCCTGAAACAGATCCCTGGAAGTCGGGGAGGGCACACTGCACCTATCAGACAATGGGGGCATATCCTAACAATGTGCCCCCATTGTCTGAGGTGGGAATACCACTTTAATGATGACCATCCTCATCTTTTGCTGGCTTTACATCGTTCTTGGTTTCCAAGTCCTGGAAAAGTCAGCAAGATGCAGAGAGAGGAGAAGCTGGATGTTCCTGATGACATTTTCTCATTGCTATTAGATGATGTAGAAAAGGAAGAAAAGCAGATGGCAGAAGAAGTGCTCCCATATGTAGGGCAGGAGAGTCTGGGGTTAGATAAGTCAGTATGGCAGAGCTGATTAATATTCTGTGTTTACTGTCAGATAACCTGCAGGTGATGGCAGGCCATAACTACAATAATTTGCATATTGTGCTCCCACATATCCAGCCAAACCCCATACAAGCAACAGCCCCAGTTTAAAGGTGCATTAAAGGTGCCATTAGCAATGAAGACAGACTATACAGTGGTTAAGGCCATTGCTGCAATCAAGCAGAAGGGGCCATTGTCATGCTTCAGTCTGGGAAGGAAACACCACACCGAGAATAGAAGGGAAGGGGGGAACAGGGAATCAGGCCTAGGGAACTAGGGAAGGAATATGGACACCTTCTAGTGAAAACCCCAACCAAAATATGACTGATTACCAGTATTAAAGGACCCCAAAGGTAGGTGAGTTCATACGCAGGAATACCTAGAGACCTACCAAGCCCTATAGAACCCTTGTACTAATGGTAGGGACGAGACTACCTATTCCTCCAAAAGGAAGGACAAACAGGAGTCTCCTTCAGGCCAAATATAAACAATAGGGAAATGCAACACACAGAACCCAAACAAAATACAAAAGGCAAAGGAAAGACTTCAAAAGTGCAATGGAAGCACCAGGAACTCAGCCAAGATCCAACCACAATCTTTCCAAAGCTCCAAACAGAAGCTATAAACCGCAGAGCATTGTGGGAGAAGCAACTATAAATAGGGAAGGTTAAATGACCCTAATAGCCACACCTGGGAAAAAAAGTGTTGCAAACAACCCAGACGTCATTTGATACAAACATATCAGATCAAACCACGTGTTGCCAGTCTCACCGATTTCCTGCCACCTGTCGCAGGAACATCCGTGACAGCTGTGCTTGCACACTATAGAAAAAACAACTGGCCTCTCTGGTAGCCAGGACCATGAGAGCATACAGACAAGCATGCGCAGCAGCTCCCGTCCCTGCCACCTCATATCTGTGCCTCAGTAATCACCATAATCCCTATGAACAAGCAGTGTATAATGCAATGGAAAAATAAATCAAGCCAACAAAGCAGACAATATGGCAATCACAATACATTAGTAAGTATTAACTTTAACCCCTTCCCGACATATGACGTAATAGTTCGTCATGGCGGCAAGTGACTTGCTGCATTTTGCCGCACTATTACATCATGGTGATTGGGTGGGCATGGGAGCAGTGCATGCCCGATCACTGCAGGGGCTGTAAAAGCCGATCCCAGCGGATTAACCCCTTGTATGCCACAGTCAGCGCTGACCGCGGCATAGAAGGTGCATGTGGCGGGTGAATGAGCCTATCGGATCGCCGCTCTGCTGTGACGGCGAACCGACGGGTGACAAGGCAGCCCGATGCCATGCACAGGCTTCCCAATGCATTGCACGGCATCGGGACCTGCCTTCTACGGGGGGCCGAGGAGATCCAGCCACAGGCAATGTGTAATACACTAACAGGCAATGCATTACAATACAGATGTATTGTAATGCATTGCAGAGGGGATCACACCCTCAAAAGTTTAAGTCCCGTAGTGGTACAGAAATAAAGTTTTTTTTAAAAGCTGAAAAAAATAGTTTTTAATAAAATAAAAAAGTTCAAGTAAAAAAAGAAAAAAAATCAAATGATCCATCGCATCCGATAAACACCGTTAAAAAAAATATATAAAAACTGAGTGAAAAAACTATTTTTGTCACCTTGCATCACAAAATGTGCAACGCCAAGTGATCAAAAAGATGTATGTCCCATTGGAACCCACAAAATGTTACCAATAAAACCGTCACCTCATCCTGCAAAAGATAAGCCCCTACATAAGAAAATCGCTCAAAAAAATAAAAAAAACTATAGCTCTCAGAACATGGAGACATTAAAACATATTTTTTTTTCAATGACCTAACCCCTCAGCTGAACACGGTAAAAAAATTGTGCCAAAAAAAAGCAATTTTTTGTCAGCTTTATCATAACGTAATATAGAGCAAATAAAAAGCATATGTACCCCCCAAATAGTACCAATAAAACTGGCATGCTATTCCCTAGTTTCCATAATGGAGTCACCTTTTGGGAGTTTCTATTGTAAGGGTGCATCAGGGGGGCTTCAAATGGGACATGGCATCCAAAAAACCAGTCCAGCAAAAACTGCCTTCCAAAAACCATATGGCGCTTATTTTCTTCTGCATTCTGCATGTGCTCTTTTGTCAATTTACAACCACATGTGGGGTGTTTCTCTAAATCGCTGAATCAGGGTAATAAATATTGAGTTTTGTTTGGCTGTTAACCCTCGATGTGTTGAATTAAAAAATGGATTAAAATGGGAAATCAGCCACAAAAGTGAAATATAGAAATTCTTGTGGAACACCTAACGGGTTAACAAAGTTTAACAAAGGGGTCATTTATGGGGCGCTTCCATTATGTAAGCCCCACAAAGTGGCTTCAGACCCGAACTAGTCCTTAAAAAGTGAGTTTTGGAAATTTTCTTAAAAACGTTAAGAATTGCTTCTAAAATTCTAATCCTTCTCCTAATAAAAAATAAAATGACATCTACAAAATGATGCCAACATAAGGTAGACATATGGGGAATGTTAAGTAATAAATATTTTATGAGGTATCACTTTCTGTTATAAAAGCAAAGGAATTGAGATTTTGAAAATTGCGAATTTTTCTAAATTTGTGGTAAATTTTGGATTTTTTCATAAATAAAGGTGAACTATATTGACTCAAATTTATGACTATCATGAAGTACAATGTGTCACGAAAAAACGTTCTGAGAATGGCTTGTATAAGTAAAAGTTTTCCAAAGTTATTACCACATAAAATGACACATGTCAGATTTGATAAAATGGCCTGGGCAGGAGGGCAAAAACTGGCCCGTGATAGAAGGGGTTGAACAACATTAAAACTGACCTTTACCTTATTGTTCAATAATATTCTTGACCTATCGTCACTTGAATAGAGTGAGTTCTAGTAATTATACTACACTATCACTCCACTGGAGATGAGAGGAAGTGTAATGACGAGGAAGCAGCACTCGCATGGAGCGCTGCCTCCTCATCTCACATCTCATCTGTTCAGTGGGGGTGCCAGATGTCGGACCCCCTCCGATTAGATATTGATGACCTAACCTGATCATAGGTCATCAATATTAATGGATGGACAACCCCTCAAAGTGAACTCTGATACTTTCCCAGAAAAATCATCAAATCATGATGAAAATCAAAATTGCCATAAAATAGATATTCTAGCCAAGTAAAAACTTTTGTTGCTTCCATAGAGAGAATTATCCTTCCCCCTATTATCAGATTCCACTCCCATCAATGCAAAAAAACTTATAATATATTATATGATATGGTTTTTTCAGGTATTAAGCCACATTAATATTCTTCTACAATTTCATCAATCACCCTTGCCATTCTCGATGCAATTCCTGTGCAAGTAATTATTGATATTCTTGAAATCCTTCAGCAGATATGTTGCCTGGTTCTGGGGATTTATTTTTCCCCATGGTGCTTATTAGAGATTCGATCCATTTAATTGTGGCAAATTTTGTTAAAAAACAGCTATTTCCTGTTTGAAGAGAGTGTTTATAGTGGTGTAGAACCCTGTGCCTTGCAGTAACATGCATAGGAAGTCTGCTGCGGTAGTAAAATTATACTGAGATTCAGTATGACATGCAGATGACAGGCGTCGCTCTTAGAATCAATGCACACTTCACTTATTTGGGCAGTTAGTGGGCCAAAACTGACCAAATAACTCAAGTATGAACTCAGCCTTCTAAGTCGATGTTAGCGCCAAGAAGAAGAGCACTCCTTTTACACCGCCGTCAGCTAATTCCAGATAGATGTCTCCAGAACCTGTTATATTAAACGCCTTTACAAGTAGAGCCCCACGAGAGGGTGTCAATAGTAAGTTTGTGTTGACATCACTTATTATTTTGCCCTTCCTCTGATCTATCAGAAGAATAACCCCCAAAAAACGGATCCTTTCTGTTGAGCATCCGCCTTCACTTGGTCAGCATTTGGTCAGTAATCCATTAGTATTGCTAATGCCAAAAAAACAGGAGTGGATCCAAAACAGAGATGACATGTGAATGGAATATGCGCATGTCTTCTGTGTTTTATACCCACTCCTGCTTTTGGCTACCAAATCACAAGACAATTCTTATGGGAACATACAGGCCTTACAGCTGCTACACAGACAGGATCCGTTGTGCGTCTCATTTTTCCTTGCTACTGACAGATCAGAAGAAGGGTCAAATAAATGATGATGTCAGCCATGCTGAAAGGCAAATTAATGGCCCAGTTATGAAGTGGGGAGGGTGAGTGTGGCAGCAGCAGCATCAGGAGGCCACAGAGTGGCACAATGAGAGAGTGGGTAGGTAGTGGCAGCAGCATCAGGAGGAGGCCACAGAATGGCACAATGACAATGTGGAGGTGGCGGAAGCATTAGGAGACCACAGAGTGGCAAGGTGACATAGTGTGGAGGTGGCAGCAGCTTGAGGAGACCATAGAGCGGCAAGGGGACATAGTGTGGAGGCAACAGCAGCATCAATATGCCAGAGAATGGCAAGGTGACATAGTGTGGAGGTGGTAGCAGCATCAGGAGACCACAAAGTGACCCAGGGAACAGACTGGGGAGGTGGCTGGCAAAAAGAGTATCCTCTGAGGATGGTGGGTGTAAGAAGGAGCACTTGGCCTCAGATTTGTGGCATCAGGCAGGTGGCAGCATCTGAATAGTAGCTGAGGCAGGTATCCAGAAGGAACCAGTCTCAATTGTCAAGGTTTGGGTGAGGCAGCATGGATTATCTAATATGAGGTATCAGGCATTGGTGGGTGGAAATCCTGGCTGAACCACGCCCGATTCATCTTAAGAAAGGTCAGTCTCTCCACATTTTAGGTGGAGAGAAGAGTTATTCTTGGGGTAACTATGGCCCTCGCTGTGATGCCACACTACTGGACGGGCAGGACAGCTTTTCCAGGGCAAAGTCTGCCAGTTGCGGCAACAAATCCAGTTTGGCTGCCCAATAGTCCAGTGGATCTTCAATGTAGGGTTGCAGGTGCTCCAGGTCTACCTGCTGCTGCTGGTGAGTAGTTTCTTCACTAGTTGAGTGAGGAAAGCTGCTCACCAGCAACTCTAGACTAAAGTTGCTGCTGATGGAGCTGCAACTGCTCCTACCCCCCACCCTGCCACAGCAGTCATGGCAGAGGAACGTGTGCGCAGAGGGCCCCCTCGGTCAGACCTTTGAGAGGCTGGACAATGGCGCAGATGGGAAGAGAACAACTGACACATAGTATGTCTCTATAGTACTTCAATTTGTCCTCGCTCTCAGGGGTTGTAAAAAAGGCCCCCATTTTGGACCTGTAGAGAGGTCCAACGAGGTGGAGAGCCAGATGTCATCCCTCTTCAGAAATTCGGCTCTCACTACGCAAGCAAGTGAGCATGCATCGGGCCATTTGTGCAAGTGACTCGGAGGGACTCCCTGCCTCCATCTTCATTGCATACTGCCACGGTATATCTGGGTCCTTTACCTCATCTTCCTCATCGCCCTGTAGCTCCTCTGGCTGATCCTGCTCCTTCTCTCCCTTCAGAGAGAAGGGAGAGAATCCAGCTTCCATTATACCCACCAACATGAGGCCGTGACCAAGGTCAGGTTTGACCGAAACTTTGGCCAATTTAAAACAACTACTATAATCCTGGATGGATACTAATAAATATTTCTACAAACAATAAGCGAGTGCCGTGGTCTTCTCCAGATATTACATGTGTGTAATCCTGCCTGACTGAGACATATCCCTGTAATCTCCATCATCTGGCAATAATGGTTGTGCATCACTAATTGCATCCAACTGATGTGTAAATAACTCCTCTGACGGATCAAGTGAAGCGGCTGTGGTGGCTGTGGTGGTAGTGGTGGTGGTGGCGGCGGGCGGGTGCGTGGTAACTTGAGAGCAGGTGACCGAAGTTGAGCTGGAGGAGGATGGTGCGTCAATTTTCTTAGCGGAAGCTGTTGAAGATTGGGCGTCCTGTCTAAGCCAGTCAACTATGTCCTCAGAATTTTTCGGGTTCAGGGTACGTGGCCTCTGAACACTAGGCATTATTCCAGGGACAGTGGAAATCACAGCACCACGACCAGGATGGGTCCCTGCGGGGTGGCCTGCCTCAGCCTGTCATTTTTTTTTAGATAAGTGGTACTACGCGTGGTAGGTACTGTGCCACCCGGTATCAGTGGTGGGCACTGGCAGTGGGCACACTACAGTCTGTGGAAGTGGGCCTGACACACACTAGCAGCAGGCAAGCAACTGAATTTAGACTACTGTCTAAAAATTAAATGCCTTATTTATCGGCAAGCTACTGTGCCACCCGGTATCAGTGGTTGGCACTGGCAGTGGGCACACTACAGTCTGTGGAAGTGGGCCTGACACACACTGGCAGCAGGCAAGCAACTGAAATTAGACTGTGTAAAAATGAAATGCCTTATTTATCGGCAAAGCTACTGTGCCACCCGGTATGACAGTGGTTGGCACTGGCAGTGGGCACACTACAGTCAGTTGAAGTCGGCCTGACACACACTAGCAGCAGGCAAGCAGCTGAAATTACACTAAAGTGTAAAAATTAAATGCCTTTTTATGCAAAGTCCTGTGCCAGCCGGTATGAGTGGTGGGCACTGGCAGTGGGCACACTACAGTCAGTGGAAGTCAGCCTGACATACACTGGCAGGCAACTAACCTTAGATTAAAGTGTAAAAATGAAGTGCCTTTTTTAATGCAAAGTCCTGTGCCACACGGGATGACAGGGGTGGGCACTGGCAGTGGGCACACTACAGTCAGTTGAAGTCGGCCTGACACACACTAGCAGCAGGCAAGCAGCTGAAATCACACTAAAGTGTAAAAATTAAATGCCTTTTTTATGCAAAGTCCTGTGCCAGCCGGTATGAGTGGTGGGCACTGGCAGTGGGCACACTACAGTCAGTGGAAGTCAGCCTGACACACACTGGCAGGCAACTAACCTTAGATTAAAGTGTAAAAATTAAATGCCTTTTTTTGATGCAAAGTCCTGTGCCACACGGGATGACAGGGGTGGGCACTGGCAGTGGGCACACTACAGTCTGTGGGCCTGCAGCTCCTCACACACAGGCAGGCCAGGCAACTGCAATATGTATATAAAGGAAAAAAAAAGCAGACTAATGTTGCAGCCCTAAAAGGGCTTTTTGGGGTGCTGTCAGGACGCTGTCCTTACAGCAGAGATCAGATGAGTCTTTCAGGACTGGAGTGGACACTGAATTCACTAGCCTAGCTATCGATTTCCCAATTAAATCAGCAGCAACTACACTCTCCCTCCTCTCACTAAGACTGCAGCTTCAGAATGAATCTAAAATGGATGCTGTGCAGGAGGTGGGAGGGTCTGGGAGGGAGGGTATGCTGCTGATTGGCTGGAATGTGTCTGCTGACTGTGAGGTACAGGGTCAAAGTTTGCTCAATGATGATGTATATGGGGCGGACCGAATATCGCATGTGTTCGCCCGTTGAGGCGAACGCGAACAAGCTATGTTCGCCGGGAACTGTTCGCCGGCGGATAGTTTGGGCCATCTCTATTTGTGAGTATAATAAATATTTTTATGGGAGAGCTATCTACAGAACTTCACTATTGGAGCATGCTTCCTTTGCAGAGGTGACTGGGTGAGATAATCCATGTGAGGAATGCGAAACAGAGACATGTTTGATGTGCCTGCATATTTCTCTACACTTTTGAGTACAACCTCTATGGGTGAATCTGAATAGTGACTACAATACCTCACTATCCGTGTGCCTTTTGGCTATTTCAAAGGGCTCTTATTGTTAAGAAGACCTCTGTGAGAACCTATGGTTTACCTATATGCACAGATTTGGATGGCTATGGAAGAAGGTGGTTACTGATAGGGTTCGCACGGTCCATTGGAATATATCTGCTGATGATGAATTCAACCCAATTCACATTTGGGATTCGCTGCATTTCTACATAAGGCAACATATTGGAGGAAATTAATCTTTTTAGTGGAAGTGGCATGATGGCAGCAGCTGACATATGATATGGAAGATAATGCAAGAGAGTCACACAGTGGTAGTGCCATGATGGCAGCAGCATCAATACGGTACAGAACATATAGGTAAGCAAGCAGACAGTGGCAGTGATGTGATGGCAGCAGCCATATGGTATGGAACATGATGGTAGGCAGGCAGACCAGCAATGGCATGATGGGGCACCATCAGCAAGGGCAGATATATTCATTGGCCTCAGCAAGAGGTATGTGAAAATTCTTACAGATCTATGCTTTGTTCATTTTGACAAAATTTATATTTTATACACTGGCAGAGGATAAGTTTAAGAACTGTTTGGTATTACAATGCCACTTGCTGTGCTGAAAACCCACACTGAAATTACATTAGAGGCTGGACAAGACAGTACAGAGAGAGCAAACAGGGTCAATTCCAGACACGGTTCCAATCTGTCTCCCCAGAAGTCAATGGGGTCAGAGAACAAGGTATGTGCAAGGGAAGGGCCACAGTCATTTATAAAACAATTTTTAATTTTTTACCGGTATGACTACTGCAGAATTACATTTTGATGAAGGCATGGAACTGTGCCACACATAATGAGACAATTTTTACGGATGGCATCTGATGGCCAAAAGTCTCATTGAAGGGATATGGCAAAAACTGTGGTAGATGGTGTAGAGAATAGTGTTGAGCGAACCTGAACTGTAAAGTTTGGGTCCATAGCGAACTTTGGCCATCCCCTGGCTAGTACGCCTGCTACTGCCTACAGCACCCATGGACTGAGCACACCAAAGCCAGCTCCAAGGAGTTCCCTAGCATGGCAATTCTTCAGCTAATGTGCTGACGACAAGACGCGAGTGCAATCAGAGGCTGAAGCAAGTAATAAATGCTCTAAACCTGAGCACCACCTGCATGACCAGGCATCTAAATGCAAAGCATGAGCTGCAGTGGAGTACACACCTCAAAAACAAGGCTCCTCCTGCTCCCTCTTATGCTGCAGTCTTTGCCTCTTCCTCCCCCTCTGGAGTGACAGTGGCACCTGCCACCCCACAAACAGAGGATGTGGCAGCAACAATGCCACCTCCACCACCTTCACCCAGCATGTCCACACTGTCCCATGGAAGCGTTCAGCTGTCCATTCCTCAAACACTGGAGAGAAAGAAAATGTACCCCTCTACCCTCCAGCGATCCGTGGCTCTGAAAGCCAGCATTTCAAAATTCTTGGCCTTTGAAATGCTTTCATTCCATCTGGTAGAGATGGAGACTTTTAAACACCATGATGGCGGTACGTGGTTCCCAGCCGCCACTACTTTTCCAGACGAGCCATACAGTTCCTGCACAACCAAGTGGCAGACAAAGTCAAGTGTGCACTGCGCAACGCCATCTGTGGCAAGGTCCACATAACCACCAATACGTGGACCAGTAAGCACGGGCAGGAACGTGATATCTCCCTAACTGCACACTGGGTTAAAAGAATGGCGGCTGGGCCTGAGGCGGATAGCAGTTTGGCGCATGTCCTTCCACCACCGAGGATTGCAGGACGTTTCTCGTTGCCTCCTGTTGCCTCCTCCTCCTACTCCACTTCCTCCTCTACCGCCTCCTCATCCGGTCAGCGTAACACCTGCACCACCAACTTTAGCACAGCAAGGGGGAAACGACAGCAGGCTTTTTTGAAACTCATCTGTTTGGCGGGAAAACCACACAACGCGCTGGTGCTTTGGGCAGGCATGGAACAACAGACCGATGAGTGGTTGGTGCCACTGAGACTCAAGCCCAGCCTGGTGGTGTGCGATAACGGGCGAAATCTCGTAACAGCTCTGGGCCTAGCCAGTTTAACGCACATCCCTTGCCTGGCACATGTGCTTAATTTGGTAGTGCAGAGGTTCCTGAAAAATTACCGCGATATGTCAGAGCTGCTGCACAAAATGCGGGCCGTCTCTGCGTTGTCACCCTGCTGCTGCTCATCTGTCTGCGCTGCAGTGTAACTTTGGCCTTCCTTCTCACCGCCTCATATGCGATGTGCCCACAAAGTGGAACTCTACCTTGCACCTGCTGGAGAGACTTGGCGAGCAGCAGCACGCGAGGATGGAGTTTCAGCTGCAGCACACATGGTTGAGTCGCTCTGCGGAACAGCACCACGTCACCATCAACGTGTGGGCCTCCATGCGGGACGTGTGTCCCGTGCTGCGCTGTTTCAAGTACTCCACCAACATGTCCAGTGCCGATGACCCCATCCTCAAGAGTTACTATCCCACTTCTATGTCTCCTTGAAAAAACGCTTCGGACTATGATAGAAGAGGATGTGGCACAGGAGGAAGAGGAGAAGGCAGAGGGGTCATTTATTTCCACGGTTATCAGGCCAGTCATTCACAAGTGGCTCGGAGGGTGGTTTCCTGCACCAACAGAGGCCAGGTATACAACTGTCCTGCCAGGACACAGTTCTGGAGGATAAAGAGGATTATGATGATGAGGAACCATGTTCACAGCAGGATGGCACCCAAAGCAACTCATGGCTATCACTGGAGCGTGGCTGGGGGGAAACAGAGGACACAGATGATACACCTCCCACAGAGGACAGCTTGTCGTTGCCTCTGGGCGGCCTGGCACACAGGAGTGACTACATGCTGCAGTGCCTGCGTAATGTCCGTCGAGATTCCCACATTCTAACTAGTGCTGATTACTGGGTGGCCATCCTGCTGGATCCCCGCTACAATAACAACGTGCCATCCTTAATTCCGTTATTGGAGCATGATCGGAAGATGTGCGAGTACAAGCGCATGTAGAAGCTCTGTTGATGGCATTCCCACCTCACAGTGGTTGCTCAGTGAAATCACAAGGCGAAGGCAGAGGAGGAGGAAGAAGTCGCCAACGCAGCTGGGAAACCGCCAGAACCTCAGAAGGGAGGGTTAGCATGGCCAAAATGTGGAAAAGCTTTGTCAGCATGCCATAACAACCAGCACCACCAGCTGATACGGAATGTCTTAGCAGGAGGCAGCATTTCAGCAACATGGTTGAACAGTACTTGTACACACACCTACACGTACTGACTGATGGGTCTGCCCCATTCAACCTCTGGGTCTCCAAATTGGGGTCTTCCAAAATTTATTTAAAAAAATGGAAAAAAATAAATAACGGAAAAATAAATAAATAAAAAAAACAACAAAAACAGTGTTGGCTATCTTCTCCTTCTCCACCACCGCTTCAACCTACACTGCCACATAGTTCAAGACTATTATTTTTTTTTAAAATTATATTCTATGCTATTTTAAGTCATTTTCATATCCACATTTGTTTGCAGGGCAATTGTCCTGCTCTTACCCCCATTTTGCTTCCTTTTGCAACCTTCTAGCCCTTACAATGACTTCAATGGGATTCGGATTCGGGTTTGAAGTCGGGTCAAGTTCGGGTCCCGAACCTGAACTTTGACCTGAAGTTCGGCCGAACCCGGCGAACCCGAATGTTCACTGGTCCGCTCAACCCTAGTAGAGAAGTATTCAATTTTACATAAGAATTACATTTTGATAAAGGCACAAAACTGTGCCACTACGGACGCCTAGCACAAAGTCTCAGTTAGGGGATATGGTAAAAACTGTGGCTGATGATATAGAGAAAAATTAAATTTAGAAGAAGATATAATTTTGAAGAAGGAGTGGAACTGCGTAACATTTACTACAACTAAGTGATATGGTAGCAACTCCAGCTAATCGCAGGTTGCAAAAAGTTTTCTCATGGCCACATTATAGATATCTCACTATGGAGTAGTGATGAGCGGGAGCCTGGAGGTGCCATATTTGATTTCGACTAAATTCGCGAATATTCGCTAGAA
This sequence comes from Bufotes viridis, assembly GCA_033119425.1. Classification (NCBI taxonomy): domain Eukaryota; kingdom Metazoa; phylum Chordata; class Amphibia; order Anura; family Bufonidae; genus Bufotes; species Bufotes viridis. The sequence goes on from CM065590.1 coordinate 277,423,744, forward strand.
TATTCATCTCATATTCGTCGAAATCGAATATTCATCATTATTCTAGTTATCACGATTAATATGCAATTTAAAAAATCGCATATTGCGATTTTAACTTAAGGCAACTTTCCTATGGGTTTGATATCTAGAATTAGCGAAGATGACGAATATGACGAATGTATTTGTCTTATTCCTCAAAACGAAGATAACGAAATATTCTTCATCTTCGTTTTAGCTCCATATTTGTCAACTTCGCTAATTCTAGCAATCAAATAGGAAAGTCTACTAGAGACAGCTAAGTTTTTAATTCACTATGCGATAATATTACTTAGCTTTTTTTTAAATAAATAGAATAATTATAATACTTGATAATTATTCTAATTATTCTATATATTTAAAAAAAATAAGCTAAGTAATATAATCGCATAGCGAATTAAACACAGCTGTCTGTATAGTCAACTTTCCTATTTGATTGCTAGAATTAGTGAAGTTGACGAATATGGAGCTAAAACTAAGATGGAGAATATTTCGTTATCTTCGTTTTGAGGAATATGACGAATACATTCGTCATCTTTGCTAATTCTACCAAGCCAACCATAGTAAACCAGGTCGAAGTTGAAATCACAATGCGATTAATATAACTTGAATTAATCCCATTGCAATTTCAACTTAGAGCTGTGTTTCTAATGGGTCAGCTTGCTAGAATTAATGAAGTTAACGAATATGGAATTTAGCAGTGCTAAGTTGAAATCGCAATGCGATTACTATAACTTGAAACAACCGCATTGGGATTTCAACTTAGCACTGCTATATTCCATATTCACTAACTTCGTTAATTCTAGCAAGCTGACCCATTAGAATCCTAGCTCTAAGTTGAAATCGCAATGCGATTAATTCAAGTTATATTAATTGCATCGCGATTTCAACTTAATTCTCACATCTGACAGTACATTCTAGTATGGAGGCGTTCCCATGGTGATGGGGACGCTCCATGAGCACGGAAGTCGGCAGAAGCAGCAACGGGCACTGACTGGAGCAGCCAGGAAGCCAGGAATCCTCAGGACAGGTATGAACTACTTTTGGGAAGTGGGAAAGAAAAAAATATAACAATAAAAAAAATAATAATATTCGAAATAGCGAATTTATAGTTCTATAGTCGAAATATTCGCGAATTAGCAAAGTGACAATATTCACTAAAAAAATTCGCTATTCGAATATTCGCGCTCAACACTACTATGGAGTTGAAGGTAAAGAGCAGAAGTAAACTGACAAGGAGAAGAGGCAGTTGACGAGTACAAGGAGACTGTACTGCTTGTCCATACGATCTGGCTACCACAAGGAAGACCAGAATAAGGAGGATAGACTAGTTCCAATTCCGAATTCTGTCCGGTTCTATTTTCCCATAGGATACGGTGATTCTGCCTCAGGTGCTGCAATAGAGCCCGGTACCTATGTTTGTGTTTCAAAGTCTACTGCTTTTTTTAATTCTACAGAACTTGCACATGGCTGTGGGAGCTTTCCACTCAGATCTAGAGGCAGCTGAGCTTGGTATAAGTCTGCCACATTTTGTGCCTATACCTGTAGTATTAGTGGCATCACCAGTTCCTGAGCTGACCACAATAGAAGCAGATCTGATCCTGCAAGTTCTTTAAAAGGATGTATATTGCCTCCACTCTTTATTGCCACTGCAGCTGCCAGCCTTCTCCTCTGATGTCTCCGCCTCCTCAACACCTCCATTTCGCTGCCAAGTCTTGGAGCAATGAAGATAGAGATAATGTAACTGAAAGGCTTCTCTGGGGTAGCGAGGAGAAGGAACCGGAGGAATACCTTGACCCCTGACATGCACATCATCCTGCTATAACTAAGAGGTGGAATGAGCCATCCAGTCCACAATCTCATTAAATTTGTCCTTTATAAGAATGTGGCTCTATCAGAAGACGGTGAACTGTGGCCTACTTCTGGCTGGATGGCTGATACTGCTACTGCTGCTACAACCCACATTCTGACTCTCGGATGATAATGTCTGGATCTTTTACTTTGCACTCTTCCATTTTCCATGTTGCAAGTGTTTTTTCTGTAATTTAAAGACAGAGGAGCAATTAAGTGTCACCCCCCTTCTACAAATACACTGATATTGACAGTTTATTTTAGTAATAATGGAGTTAAACGTCATTGAACTATATGGTCGACTGCAGTAATGCATCTGCTAACAAGGATAATATAACGATTAAATGTTTGTGGTAAAATGTCTTAGAACAATGTGTTTAATAGCACATGTATAACATTGCAAATTTTGAGTTGAACTGTATTAGAAGTAGACCGTCTGATGCAGTAATGTGTTCAATAACACAGATATAACAATGCAAAGTTTGTGGTTAAATGTCTTTGAACTGTGTGTTAAATAATGGGTCTAAAAATGGCAATATTGCCATGAAATGCTTTCTCTATATAATGCAAGATGTTTAATAACTCAGATTTAATGCACTGAAATGGTTTATAAAAGGAAAAAAATATGTGCAATTGCTCATGGTTTGAAACAGAATGTAATTGGTGTGCTTGCAATAAGCCTACAAATGGTAGAAACTTGAGGGGTTTTTTGGATTTTTTTTTTTTTTTTGGGGGGGTTGTGTCTGTTCCTATACAGACAAAAATGAGTTACTTTTCTTGCAGGGGGTTTTGTAATGGCTTTTGTACTGCAGAACTAGCTACCAGCAGCAGCTGTATTAGACACAAATCAATTATATATTCTTATTTTCTCCCTGTACTCTGCTTATAGTTTCCCTATTAGGCTTCATCATTGGCTTTTGTGTTTAATAGCTATTTGTCGGACCCTGCCACATAACACTCTTTGAGGTCAGAAGCTGAAGGCAGAATGATGATTCCTTTGTATCAGCACATGGTTCTGCCTGCCCACTGCCACCTGATTGGCTGAACCAGGCTGTTTGTCAGTCTCTGAGCAGGGCAAGCTCTCCCCCACTTCCTCTCAGCGTCATATGATCCTCCATCTTTTTCCTTCTTTGTTATTTTCCAAGTCAATATTCACAGTAAAAAAAAAGATGATTGGCGCCTATTTTTTGCAATTTGTCCAAGATGATTAAAAAATCTTAGGATTCATTTGACGAACAATTATTTGTAAAATTTGTAATTTTAATCCAATTCATTTAGAATTAGTTCGCTCATCTATAACTCAGGTATATAAAAATAACTCCTTCTATTTTGATTATTTACCATTTGAGCTAGTAGACTTCCAGGTTTAACCCCTTTTCATAAACCATCCACTCTTAAATACTGGTGAAGCACTATAAACTTTTTTTTTTTTTAAAGATGCTTCTCAAGGGTCTTCTGAGCTTCATTACATTTATTTTTTTTTTTTCCTCTGTGGGGTCCATATTTGCCATTTACTAACTTCCTCCATTAATGGATAAATAACCTTGGAATGTTGCTTTCAAATAGGAAATATTCTTAACCACTTCCCCATTGAGGAATTCTTTAATTGGATCCCATACCATTGTCTTACAGGCAGAGTTGTTTGTTAATCATGAAAAATTCTTTTCACTCAACTTTCCTTGGTTTGCAATTTCTATAACGCAGTATGAGTTGACTTCACACCTAGTAATTCACATTTTTTCTTCTACCTCTTTGACTAATGGGACATGATCTGATAGACCCCTTGATTCATAGCTGGCATTTACAACCAACAACATTATTGCATGGTTCCCCAATGCTAAATATATCCTAGAAAAGTGAGAGTGACATGAAAATATTTTTTTATTGGTGTTTAAACATCTATCCAACCAACTTCCTTACATGATTAGAACAAATTGGTGACTCCCACTTCTCTCTTTCTTTCCCCCCTAGGCAACATTTTTCCTTTTTTACATCCATCAATGCATCATTATTATTATTAAGGTTGAGCGAATAGAAGTATCCAAAGTGGACTTCAATCCAAATTTCAGGGAAAATTTGATTTGCCACAAAGCTGAATTTCCTTGTGGGTGTGAATCAATTTTTCCTGAAATGGCTGCTTGCGGCCTCTTAATGCTCAAATGGATAAAAAAAAATTTTTAACCGATTAACTCCTAAAAGGCCTAATTTTTCATCTCAGATGCCGCAATCAGAGATGAACGCGGCATCTGAGGGATTCAATAAAGGGGGAGGGGGGGGTGGTAAGCACAATCAGCTTTCCCTATCATTGCGCCCACAGTGTAAACTTCACTCATTACTGATTATTACTAATAAGGGAAGATTTGAAATGAATTTCTTATTTCTATATGCAACTAGTAGTGTCTGACCCAAGAGGGGGCGGTTCTGAATTCTACAATGTATTACTACAAATTTTCAATTTCTATCCTTCCAGTGTACAGTACATGACATGGACTATAGGGAATATAGACCGTATTATGTATATATGTGTATAGTGGCATAACATCTTAGATCATGATTACATTAAAGATGTTCTCCAATCTGGTTTTCAGAACTATTGCAGTCTATTGTGCTATTCACATGACTGTTTTTTTTTTACAGTCAGTGAATAGCGGCCATCAAAAAATACAACATGTCCTATTTTTGGCCATTTTGATGGCCAGACTGACCGTCTAAAGGCTGCTAAAAATGGTTATAATATGTAAATAAATAGTCACCTCATCACAAGCACACCAAGAACATTTGTTCTGCACTGGTGGCAGCACTGACACTCCCAGCATGATCATCTGATGTAATGACTCTGAGACTGGGGGTACTGTATAGGGGCATAATGAGACTAGGGTCATCGTATGAAGGACATTGAGACTGGGGCCATTATCTATACTGGGAGCACTGTATCAGTGCCACAATATGTCCTAGGGGCGCTGTGGGCGGTATTAATACAGTATATACTGAGGGCACTGTTGGTGAGAATAATATTTACTGAGGGCACTGCACAGGTTGAGGTTTAATAAAAAGCCAGTAAAAATAATCTGTTTTTAACTAATGTTAAAAACGAATACAAAATGTACTTTAACAAATGATAGGTGGCTAGAAAATGGGTCCACACACTGAAGCAAATTGGTCATGAAAAATGAAAGGTTGATCAATTTTTTACGAACTTGTGATGTTATTTAATTGATTACATATGAATGTACCTCATGACAAAAGCCATTAAAATCCATTGAGAAGTTAGTTATCTTTTCTTTGCCACTCTTTTTACTTAACATGTTAACCATCAAGTTTAGCTCAGCTGCATCTGTACTTACCCTTCTGTCACTCCACTGATTCTGCTATCCTGGGATCATTTGACCCTCCGTTTGGCTATGGGCTGTTCCTCTGATAGCACAACCAGTTATGCTCCTCTTTCTTCCTGTTCAGCTATATCTACATTATGCAGTTGAAGTGGAAGAGACCGCAGCCATTTGGGGGATCACACCATCCCAGCGGGGATAAAAGGAACCCCAAGAATGATAGAAATCTATGTACTGCTCAAAGTGTCTTCTCTCCATGGGTTAGCTGAAAGAGGCTTTTTAGGCTCAAGGTCAGAGAACTCCTTTAATGTGCAGTTAAGATGATACATCACGTGCTTGCTCATAATTGTGACGTTCTTATATGTGCCATTGCTCCTGAGGAAGGGGCACTACTTTGTGAATACAACTGCTGTATAGCTTCTATAGCTCTGTCTCTTGCCAGGTAGCCAAAATCAGGAGCACTAAAACAGTGAGTAGTATCCAGAATATAACAAGAATAAATTATATATATTTGGATAATTTCTGTGCCTTGAAGGAATGAATTGTTAGTTTGTGTGTTCTTATTTTTCAATTTTCAATGTTACTATATATTAAAAAGGAATCTAAATTAGGAAGTTTTTTCACTGGCAACTAAGCATTTTAAAAAATTGACACTTCTTGTTCTGAAGGGATCGCTTCTTAGCAGTCATCCTATTATCATCACAAACAGGATATTATTGAAATGTAACACTTCTATTATAGACCTGGAGGCAGGTGATGCAGAATCCACCATTGATCATAGGTAATGAACATATCTCCCCCTACTTCCTTCACTGTGACATCTACACATGTTACTAGGTCTATATAAAAGTCTTTGACAGAAATCAGTTACATGTTTTCTGTATAAGGTTTCATATGTCTGGGTGCCTGCTGTAAAGCAAATGTCTAATCTCCCATTTTTTATTCAGAGCAGAAGCTCAGGCAAAATGACGGCAGGTACTCTGGACTGATATATTTGGTTGTAACAGAGGGCAATATATTTGCTGAAGGGCTGCAGAGCGGTACAATACCGTGTCTGTAGTTAACAGTGGTGGAGGTTCCAAGCAAGTATGGAAATGCATTTTAGCAAACGGAGTTGGGGATTTGGTCAGGATTAATAATCTACTGAATGAGAAATGCAGGCAAAAACTGATCCTCAATGCCATACCCTCAAAGAGGGGTCTGATTGACTTCAAATTTATTCTGCAGCAAGATAATGACTCCAAACATACAGCCATTGTCATTAAGCACTATCTTCAGTGTTAAAAAGAACAAGGAGTCCTGTAAGTAATGAATAGCCCCAAGGAGCCCTGATCTCATCATCAACCTATCTGTCTGGGATTACATGAAGAGACAGAAGGATTTGAGCAAGCCCACATCCAGAAGATCTGTGCTTAGTTCTTCAAGATGTTTGGAACAACCTCCCTGCCAAGTTCCTTCAAAAACTGTGTGCAGGGTGGTCACACCAAATATTGATTTAATTTCTCGTTTGTTCGTTGAATTTGCAATTTGTTGATAAAAATAAACAATAGCCTTTACCTGCAACACAAATCTAAGTATTATAGTCCAATGACAAGAAGATACTGTATACGGATCATATGAGTGTTACACTAAGCTATGAAAAATGAGTGAATTACAGTATATCTGTAAAGAATAAATCAAGGCAACTGGACTTGCTGTAGATCTCTTGAAAACGTTTCACTCATTCTTCCAACAAGATTTCTCAATAACAGTAGCATAACAGTAGAACATTATTAAATGGATTTTATAAGTTATTAACATGCTACTACACAAATTGGAACAGGCATCATCTATCTAGTATGTATCCTATCCTGATTCTAGCTCTCCACATTGATCATGGGGTCACATGTCCTGCTCTTATACCACTCTTTCCACCACAACAGTAATAATTGGAATGAGTGGACATTAAATTGTTGTATCTTATATTGCATTCTGCCCTCTAGACCACTCTCTGTTAAAGTAAAGGATGTATTTAAATTTCATTGGCATACTACCATCAAACTGATTTAAATGTGTATACCCCTTGTGATATTTACAGGTGGCAGTGTCCACTGTTTGGGTGACCTTATTTTATGGTAAAAATAGGGTAAATCAAATCCTTTGTAACAAAGTCATACTGAGCTTGGTATTGTGTTGGTTTGCAGCTGAATGTATTATTTGTCTAAGGAAACAGAACAACAAAAGCAATACATTGTGTCAAAGGTAATGCACACCATTTACAAGAATTCTAATTTCATGGTGCATGGCAACACTTCTACTGCAACACAATATGGGTTGAAATTCAGAACTGACAAAAACGTCAGTCAAAGGCCCTGGGAAAATAAAAATAAAATATTATTCAAATGCTGGTAAGTTTAACCTCATACAATCATGTTTCTTTTTAAACCATGCATTTGTGTAGTGGAACAAATTCAAAGCTCACGTTGTGTGCCAAGGTTCAAATATCAGCACAGAAAAGGCACCTTTGTAAACTGATGGATAACAGATGGCATGAGACTGGCATTTACTTGTCCTGAAGGGTTTCTCTGAATGCAGACACTCTTCTCTCTAAATGAACCGATAGCTTTTATGTTATCTGCTTCGACACCATGACAGACAGGTTTTGTTCACTTTGTGAAAATACAATCTACTGTATGTTTACAAGACCCAAACATGGGACATAATGGAGGAAAATAAAATAAATGCGGATCTTTACATTAAAGAGTACCCATCACCTGTTATTCCATGGTAGTTTTTCAATGGTTTCTATGGACACATTATGCAATAGTATATTGTTATGACATGTACTGTTTATTATATCTTGTGTATTAAATGTCTGTAAACAGACAAATTTTGATATCACACCTAATGATGTGTGTGTTATAAACATCTTATTTCTCTCTTCATCTTTTACACTATTAAAGATCACTACAGGCCATAGTCACAAAATGACAACTAAGGGTACGACCACACGGTCAGTTTTTTGCATGGTGTTTTGGAAGCCAAAGCCAGGAGTGAATTCAAAAAATTGGAGAAGTTGTATCTTGCCTTTATATTTTCTCTCCTTTTATGATCCACTTCTGATTTCGGCTTCCAAAACTACATGCAGATACCTGACCATGTGGTCATACCCTAAGCATGTAGAACAAAATTTATATTGCTTTCAGAAGCCATATATTCAGTACCTCACTACTATATCATTAAACTCTTCACTTTAATCCTGACATCTTCCTTCAAGAAATGAGTTGTCAATTCCTTTACTATTGATGGCCTTCAATATCTGAACTGTGGGGGTACAAAATCCTGCACTACCACGATCAGTTGATTGAGTATCTCAATGGGAGAAGTGCTGCAGTAACCATCTCCGTCCACTGTATGATTGATAAAGCCATGTAGTTCTGACACTTACTTGAGACATTGGAGATACGGTACTGCTAATCTGCGGGAGTGCCAGGTTTCGAACATCCGCTTTAATATTACAAGGCCCTGAGCCATAATCTCTAAATAGAATCATGGCATCTGCTGCTGGTGACAAGTCAAGCTTACATTTAGCAATAAGTAAGCATTGCACAATAAATATTTCAGAAAACCTTTCACAATGATGGAAAAGTCATAATAATGATTTCAGTATCTCCTGCTCCTGCTATTGCACTAGGTCTGGAGCAATAAACTACAGGTTTTTTTTAAGGTTTTATGCAAACTACAGTATATTGTTTCAAAGGTGCAAGCAAAGTAAGCTCGAAGAGCACAACAAAAGGTACAGACAAGGACATACAGCCACACCACAGTATTCAAAGCCTATTGCTGCTGACACAAGCCAGTATGCTCAATGGGATCAGATGCTCTCAAGTTACATAGAGACAAGCTTGATTGTAATATGATCTCCAATCCGTGGAACAGGTCCTGGCTAGCCCAACCCAGTGGTTTAGGAAGGATCCTTCTCATAAACCCAATTTCTGTTTATGTCACATACTGTACAGATATTTTATAATATTTTTATAAGTTGAAGAATTTCATATTTATTCCATATTCCAAAGGAAAAAAAAATACTTCCAGCATTCGAGAACCTATGCATGAAAGCGTATTTATTTAATGAGCAACTTTTTAGGATTTGAAAACTTGAACACAACATTTTCACCCTCTGTCCACAACTAATAAAGTCATATCTGTTACATTCAGTATTTTTTCCTTTTATTATGATATCAGCAAATTTTAACCAAGAATGTAGGAAGAAATAATAGACACAGATGATTGTCACAATGAAAAAAAATATGATTGTTTCATTCCAAATTCAGTATTTTATGTTTAATAAATACATAGAAATAGAGGTAAAAATAATTAGAGGCATAAAGAGAAAAATAACATGGGTCAAAGTAAAATAACATAGACCAGATTAAGAAATATCCCAAAATACTTTTTAAAATTTTCCTTTTTTCAAGGTTTATTTGCAGATATGTTTACTATGAATAATCTACACTAATATAAATTTTCATCCAAATTAGAGTCTGTAGATGATGCAGGCTGTAGATGCAGAAGAACAGGTGTATTTTAAGTGATATATGCTAAAGTCCTTTCCACTGCAATCTGAGACTTTTCCCAGCTCACGCCAGATCTAAAAAAAAGGAGGGGGGGGGGGAGGCGTGATGCAGGACTGTCTCATTTACCATTTTCTACATCTGGTTTAGGCGTAAAAAATGGTCTAAATGTCAGACAGCTAGGAAGCTGTTTTACATTTAGAAGCAGCAGTGGATTCGCCAAAGATATGTAGAGGCCGGCGCCTCTACATAACTCTGGTGAATCCACCACCAGCTATAGGGGATATAAAGACTGGCGTTTAAAATGACGATCTTAATAAATTACCCCCATAATTTTGATCTGTATTCATAAAGGTAATGACACTTATCTTCGTATGGTTAAATAAATATTTTGCTCTAACCCTTCCACATGTATCTAATTAGTGCTCCTCTTTTTGCAGTCTCATATGTGTATAGAAATGTGTGCTTACAATGGCTAGAGGCTGCAGTTCATGTTCCAGTGTAATATTGGAGTCACTTTTTGCCTTGTAAAGGCATAAACAATACTTCTTGTATTCTTGTATGTGGACTAATGTAGCAGCCTACCGTTTATTCACACAATACTAATCATAGTATATCACTAACTAAGCAGGGAAATCTTCAATTTTGTGATGCCTGTTGGGCTAATAAACCAAAAGTTGAATGTTTCCACTATAAATAAGAAAAAGTAGAGCTAAGACGAGGTGTTAGTAGTGTGGCAGCTGCCCAGGGTGCCATTACGGGGATGAAACACATGGGTCTGCTTTTATTTATTTTTATCAACCAGTGTTTTACTTGTATAACTAACAATTCCAGGGATTGGTGGGCAAAGAATTCACATAGAACAATGTAATGCATGACAGCCCATACAACAAATATAGTTAACTTCAGATATGAGTTGGTGGGGTAGATTCTGAAACCATAATCTGAGGCACAAGAAGAGCTTTACCTACATCTGAAAACAAGTGATTACATATGCATACTGTATATAGTTGCTAACCAGTAGAAATATAAGTGAAACAGAATATTTCTTTAAAAAAGTAAAGTTCTGTAGAGCCATTTTAAAACTGTGAAGGTCAAATCTCATATTATGTTCTTGAAGAGGTTGCTCAGAAGTAAGAGCATCAGCAATAGTGCACTGCTCTTGCAAAGTTTCTTTGTCTTGAATGAAGTTTTAAGTGTACCATTTTGTTTCTAAGACAACTGTTGGCTTCATTAGTTTTGTAACCATGCTAATTTATTAGACATAGAAGAAGTCAGGTAGGCTAGAAACAAAATGGTAGTAGAATGGAAAAAGTAATAAGACAAAAGTGAACTTCAGTGACATAAGGTGCTACAGAGACACAAAGAAAGGAAAGCAGAGACAATCTAGTAAAGCTATAGATTTTATTTTGTATATTTTTCATACAGAACTGTTAAAGTATTGAACAGCATACAGATAGATACTTTACTTGCTGGTATTTTATACCTAATAAAATTCCATTGAATGATATGCTAATTTATTGTGATATATTTATAATGAAGCATGAACTATTTTTCTCCATACCACAAAAATGTTCTGCGTTATACTATGAGTCCTACACATCTGCAAACACATGAGAGAACTTCTCATTGGCAGAAACAACTTACTATTATCAAGGAAAACCCTAACATACCTCGAAGTGCAAGGAAGGATGGAGGCCATAAGAGTTAACCACTTGTAATGAGATGCAACAACAATATACTGTAGTCAAAAGCCTCACTGTGGCACAGTCCTCAACATGTCTGCTGTAACAACATAAATATGCTGCCTGTGTAAAGGTCACATTCACACTACATATTGTTTTGCCTATTAATGCATTAATGCTCAAACTTTCATGGTATAAGAAAAGATAAATTTGAGCATTGAATGCTGGGTTGTTTTCAGAACTCTTTTGCAATACTATTAGGTCCATGGCCATTGCATTTTCCATGCTCATGGCCCCCATTTTAGATGATGACTTTTCACAATGTATTTCATGGCTTCCATCCCTACATGAGACATTATTACTATCACATAGGAATAAAAAGCCATAAAACACCACAGTGAATTTATCTCGATCGGATGCATTACTTATTTTCTTCATATGATTTCACATCTATTTCAAAACTAACCAATAATTTCATGCTACATTACGGAACATTTTAAACTGTATTTCAGTGACAAGATGCACACTGAAACTGGTACATCAAAAATTAAGGCTGCAACTGTCAAAGGAATTTATGTTTTGTGAACACACAAACGATACAATAAAACGGCTTAATCCACTAAATGTAACACAACACCAGGGACAGCTAAACTGACAAGACAACAGCTAACATGCACCAAAGTATTGCGGCAGATCTTGGAAGAAACCAAGGAGTTTATTAAAGCCAACAAACACCATCCCAAATAACACATAAAACTTCACAAGACATCTAGATCAATCTTCTCAAACAATAATAGAGACCCCTCTCAGCATAGATCTTGAACAAATAAACTTGACTCTCTCTAACTGTTATGAGACATGCATTCTTTGTATGTGAGACCCAAGCAGACAATTCGATAACAGTTACACTTCATAACACAAACTATACACAGCATCCAAAATTATGATATTGGGTCAATAAAACATGCTTAGTGTATCTTTCATTCTACACAGAACAACAGAGCACTGGTATCATTGCACAAAAAGATGGAGAAAACTGATGGTCTGACAGTATACATTAGGTACATGCAGAGATAGAACACTAGCTATAGTTATGATAATGCAGCTAGCATTGTTAAATATAGACTATAGTTTATTACATACTTAACAGGAAAGAGGAATCAATTACCTCTGTTACTATCCTTACTTACCTTCTAGATCCTGGTTCACCACACCGTAGTTTAAGTTGCATAAAGAAGAACAAGGAAGTGGTAAATGAAGATTACATAATGAAATTCATGTGCCCAGATTTTAAGTAAATTGTATATAGTGTGTTCTCTTGAGGTGTAGTGGCTTGGCCGAGATTGAAAGGGGAGAGGGGAAAAAAATTCTGCCAGGCATTTCTGCCAATGGCTTATCTTCCCTGAGAACAAATGGGTCAGCCATGTTGAAATCCAACAGCTCAACCCTTCTTTTTATTTAAATCTGCCATCAAGTGAGAGTTGGGAGGACCCACGCACATTAGATGGTTGTCCGATTCCACCGGCAGGTTTGATCAACATTAATCCAAACATTATGGAAAGTGTTAGGCACTACACCTTGGGTCACAACCTGATAGTACCAAAATTCTATTAAAACCAAACAAAACTAAATGTGCAATTTCCACTAGTAAAGAGCAGTATTAGTGTAATGCATATCAGGAGGTCCAGTACATGTATAACATGTACATTCGTGTGAAAAAGAACAAGCTTTTCTATAACTTGTTGTGGAGATATCTCATGGCCATATTCTAAATTCATAGTTTCCTTCTATAATGTTATATGTTGCCAAATCAACAATGCATGACTTAACCATTGGCAAGAAGCTTCAGCAATAAATTTTGGAAGGATTAAAGTATAATTAAATGGAACCTAAGCAAAAACTGTGCATATTCACCTCGTGAAGCCACTTCTCAACTAGGTCCTTGGCATTTGATGGAATTATTTTCATCACCAGCTCAACTTTCTCATTTTCTGATGATTCCATGTGAGTAATTTCTTTCTTGGTATTAAATGTAAGTTTTTCAATTCCTTCAAAGCATTTCTTAAGGTGCGGTTGAACTCTAAGTGGATCCTTGGTCTCAGAGAGAATTTCTAGCAGTTCATCATTGGATAGGAAGAAAAATCTGGTAAGGTGTTAAAGGACAGGAAAAATAAGTAACCTAACATGCGAACAAACATTTCATACAAACATACACAGCTGACAGAGAAAATGCACTGTTTACCTTGGAAAGAATAGCCTTTTCTTCTCTAAATATTCACTCAGGCCTTTCTGAATGTCATCCAACAGTAATTCTGCTTCCTTCAACTTATCCTGCATCTGGGGCTGTGAGATAACCCTCAGGACGTTGGCCTCCTTCACAGACTCGCTCATTATTTGCCTCCTGGTGATCAAGATAGAATATAGTGAATGTAATAACCATACAGACTCTGTCTTTCAAATTGAAAATCCCCTTATTACAAAACAAGGGGTTTTCATTCTCTATACCTTTAAATACAACTGCAACTTTCATAGCTTTTTACAAAAATGCAGCTGCTTTTCAAGTTTTAGATAAATAGAAAGTGCCCGCCAGTAATTCTACTGAGGTTGAATGCATTATTCTCTAATACACTTTGGTGAGGGGCTTTTCATTTTTAACTACATTGGACAAAGAAAATCCTTCGTCCGTCTAATTATGACTGAGCTTTGTTCAGTGCCATTAACTAAAAATGCTGGATTGATCCTATTCTATTATTTGCTCTTACCAGTTCAATAAATCAACACTGCTTTTTTTTTTTTTTGGGGGGGGGGGGATGAGAGAACTCATTAGGAGGACTGTGTGGATATTAATGATGTCAAATTAAGCAAAATAAGACTAATGTAAAGAAATCAACAAATAGTTACTAAGAATGAGATCTACTGTTCTTCCAAGCCATGTCCATCGCATGGATACATAGAGATCAAAATAAAATGTTATGTGGAACATAGCCCTGGAAGAAGCTGTGACTGAAGAAAAATCTGTGTTTGTGCAAAGCAACATGCTTTTTAATGAGGTTTGATTAGCTTGATTTTATACTAAATGTTAGTATAATAAAAACCATTTTAGGGGGTTATTTACCAAACTGGTGTAAAGTCAAACTGGCTTAATTGCCCATAGCAACCAATCAGATTCCTTCTTTCATTTTGGACAGCTCTTTTGGAAAATGAAAGGAGGAATCTGATTGGTTGCTATGGGCAACTAAGCCAGTTCTACTTTACATCAGTTTGATAAATAACCCCCTTAATCTTTAATGGTGGAAGTGGTCTATATCTCTGCACATTCTCACAGGAGGTCTGGAACTTGGTGTGGCTGAAGGCTACATTTTGTTTCATATGGTTCTTCTCTGAATGACTATGTACTGCTGAAGCTAACTTTTAATCAGCAAAGATTTTTGTTTGCCAGATGGATGGGGGCACTGGGGGACAATCATGAGAACTAGTCCTAAAGAAAACTGTCTTAGTTACCCATAGCAACCAATCAGTTAGATCCTTTCATATTCCACATGGGCTTTGAAAAATGAAACATGTTATATGATTAGTTGCTATAGCCAACTAAGACGGTTTTCATTAGCGCCAGTTTTAATAAATTTCCCCCACTGTGTTGTTAAATCAGCTAAGTGACATGGATATTGCATTTTTATGTTCTTTATATGCAGGTTTTTGTAGAACATATATTCTGTCATACACCATGTGAGTGTATTCAGAGACAAAGATAAGTCACACAAATACCCATATAGATTAATGAATATTACAGTTGCCTAGTTAAGCCTAAACGGGAAATCTCAGCCACTCATTCCTGACATCAGAATAGCCATCGTATCTGGTGGCCAGTGATGGCCGAGACCATAAAAGCAGCAACAGTTGCTGTGCTACACTTTTTTCATAACGACCATAGAAATTAATAGGAGTTGTGGAAACAACATAGTCCAGTAGGCTATGCTTTTTCCTTAACTTGCAAAATAAATGTGGAGCCCCAGTTATGGGTCTACAACACAATGAAAGCCAGATATCCCTCAAAGGAAGGAAAACCGAGCAAAGAGGTGTCTCCATTACAGAGATCACCAAATCCACCATATTAAGTGGCCCCTATGTCAAGATCCCACTTTTTTACATGCTTTAAGGATGTGACGGGGAAAACCTAAGCCAGTTATCCATCCACAGAAAGCTGTTTCGGGGTGTTGCCCATCATCAGTGCAGAGTAGGATTCTGGCTAACCGGGAGCAATGCCTCGGAGACTACTCAAACACAACAATAGCTGATCTCAGGGAGACCAGCTACAACTTGGGAGTTTAGAAACAGTGAAGTACAGCCTACTGGCTGTTTCTGTAACCATGTCCACTTCTGGGTGCCAAATACGATGGGTATTATAATAAATGGAATACTCCTGGAATATTCCTTTAACCAGTACATTTAAACCAATAGAACCAACATAAAAAGAGGGAGTCACTGAAGCTCAAAAATATGAATGAAGTGCAATACTTTATTGAGACACAATATGTAAAAACTTTAAAAAGACGAATCACTACAACAGATTAAGGGGTGTGCAGTTCTCCTGAGGTGAACAAACACTATTGGTAAGGTTACTTATGGTACTTGTCCTCATTAATTTTAACTGTGGTGCATTACATTATCCCTTTACCAGTTTGGGTAAATTTTGTCTCCTAACTACCATTGCCATGCAGCATCAGTAACTGTCTTGTTACTATCCCTCAGGAAAACCGCACTTTTTCTGTTGTAGCGAATCATCTTTTTAAAATTTTTATGTATTGTGTCTCAATAAAGTATTGCATTTCATTCATTCTTTTAAGCTTCAGTGACTCTGTCTTTTATGTAGGTTATATTGCTGTATATGAGTCAGCTCTTTATTGGTGTATTATTATAGTATATTATAGTATACTTCTGTAATTATCTTTATCAGTTACAATTAAACCAAGTAGGTCCTTGATTCCACTGGCAGGTTTGATTAAAATTTATCCAAACAGTATGGAAAGTTTTAAGCCCTACACTATGAGATCACAACCTGATAGTAAAACTCTATGAAAATTAAACAAAACTAAATGTGCAATTTCCACTAGCAAAAAGCAGTATTAGTGTAATGCATATCAGGAGGTCCAGAACACGTATGGCACGTGTCAAATAGCTTGAATTAAACAAGACAAAAGACCTGATCTGACTAATAAATTCTATTTTGTATCCACCAATTCAGGAGGCCAATGGACACAGAATTATGCTGAACATTATGATGATGATTATCATATAACACAAGCATCTGGTAGTATTACTTTAGGGCCATGAACAATACAGTATTGGCAAGCTATATGAAACTCCGATAATACATTTCCCATATATGAAATTTATATTATATACATACTATGAAAATGTGAAAATTATGTATTAACTATATTCATTAAAGCAGTAAAAATTGTCAGATAGCACAAAAAATCAAGTGTTTAAATGTGTTTCTTGTTCCTATCTAGTAAACTGAATTTCTCATTTTTTTAAATGTAGAAGTTAAGTAGAAATTTTATATTTTGCTCTGTCAGCAACAGTAAGGTAAAAAGAGTCTCAGGCTTAAATTCTGTTTTGAAATAGTTTTCCTTGGAAATTCATGGTGTAATTCAGACAGATCTGATTTCATAATGTGGCATTACTCTAAATGATACTATTAAAGAGTGGCTTAGGTTGTAGATAGGTAGTGTAATTATAGCAATTACATAAATTATTTTCCTATGAGGTAATGTTGAATGGAAAATAATTTAACAATGTCAGCTAATGCATGATTCATTCAAAAAAAACAAGCAACCTGATGGATATTAAAACATACTGATTGTTCATACTCATTGCCTATGTTATACCATATATGCCTTTGCAATATTTGATACAACCCCATTAAAGTATCTTAAGCAGTATTTCATTTTGAGCAATCAAAGAATTAGACTTTTTTACATGTTTCATTTAATCATATTTATTTTTAGCAAATTATACCATTTATAGGTTTTTAAACATTGAGGCCTTAAAAGAGAATTGTGACCATAGACATTCACGGAAACAATTATCATCCCCTCTGTGTCAGAAAAATGGAGCCTGCTACACAAAATGTAGGGACTTTTTGGGCGTTTTATTTACTGCCCGCTGCTTTTCAAAGTAACAAGCGGCGGTTTATCATATATACAATGGGGAACAAAAGTATGGAGGCACCTGAATAAATAGAAAATGTTGGTTGGGAATGCTATCCTGTGTGTGGCATGTTGACTAAGGGGAAGGGGGGAAATCTGTGTCCAAGTCAATATTTTCAAATGGGAAGAGATGCATCTGAAAATTTGATGAGGAATACAAATATGTGTTAAATGTTATGTACCTTTATTCTTGTCAAAGTTATAACAATTTTCTCTTTGATACAGACACAGATATGGGTGTGAGATTAATATGTGCAGAGGGAACAGAGATTGTGCTAATCTCTGGGGAGTGCAGTACCCGGGTCATTGCAGTGGATTTCAACATACCACCTATCCATCATGGCACAGTTGGCAAATTGCCTGCCAAATTTGGCCAAACACATTTTGTGTTGGACCTGCTAAAAAGTAGGCAATAGAGATTGGCGGAGAATTAAAAAAAATAGTTTTGGATGCTTCACAAATTTTTTTTTTTAAATTAGCTTTATTTCTAATTAATATCATGCAGGGAGTGTATATCTCGGTGTACATCACTATGCATTGCAGCAACATACATAGCTAGTCTTTTCTGGTAGTGAAACTGTCACTGTGACAGGCATGTGGACACCCCAATAACAGTAGAACTAGAAAGCGTATTCACTCCAATTTGAGAATCAAGGCATAATAGAATTTCTTATCTATTAAACAAAGTGAACACCCCAAAAACAGTTAAATTAGACAACATATTCACCCCAATTCAGTGTGTAAAAACTCTCCCTACACTGTCTGTGTACTGTCCCTTCACTGTACCTATACAATATTCCATAATTAAAAGCTTTTGGCAACACTGTCCCTAGCACTTGTCATGTCTCTCCCTATGCTCAACTCACAGTGAAATGGTGGAGACCACGTGGGATAAGGCTTTTAAAGGGTTGTGACATCACAGGGTCTGGCTAGCTGCTGAATGGCTGTCTGCATGTCACTATGGATGATCTCGCACTCTCAGGCTTCCTACTTTCACTTTGTAACATGTGTAGCCACCATTTTAGGTAAAAGAAAAACACAAAGTTCGAGGAAATTTGGATTTGCGGCGAATCAAGTTTTTTCTAAAGTTCGGATTGAATTCCACTTCGGATGCTTTGATTCGCTCAACACTAGCAGACATAAAAAAAATGCCACAGACAAAGAACGATGCTGAAGGACGTCAGGACGGCGTTCTTTTATCATTGAAATACAGTATCTGAAAAAATTACCACAGATCTGACTATGTTTATATAATTAATACATTACCATCTCCTTAATTAATAAACAAAGTGTCCATCTCACCTCTCTTCCATGTTTCACACAAGCCGTGTTCAGAAAATGCCAGGAGTATGGCAAAATCATACAAAAATAGAAAAATTCCAGCACCATTTCCAATGAATAAAAACATCTTCCTTCATTAATCCCCAATAACAGTAGAACATCCAACAAGAAACACAGGAAGTGTGCTCATTAAGTCATATGGCTGTGCTTGCTAAGTTCTCTATTTTATTTTTTTCTTGTGGATTAATAAAGGAAGATGTTTTTATCATTTGCCAATAATGCTAGAATGTTTCAGATTTTTTATGACCCCTCCCCCTTAATGTCCTCATTATATATATATATATATATATATATATATATATATATCTTAGGTACAGTTTTGTTAGTGATGTACACATTGGTAATATTTAACTTAATGCAGCCATCATCCATAGTATTGCTGGCTATGCATATTAATGTCAGCCTTAACCTGCTAGTTTTGCCATGACTGCATTGGGGCCTCTTGACTCTTCCCCAGCGGCAAAGAATTGGGCTAGATTTCAACATTCCTGACAGTATTGTTCTTGGGGAGATAAAACACTACCAGAGGTGTCTGACAGCAGTTTGCTCTCTAATCCTATATGTACACATGAATTCTTGCCTGAACCAAGAGAGATAGTTCGTCAACTGATAAAATAGAAATGTAAGACTATACTAGACCAAAGGTTATCTCTTGGATATGCAACATTATAGAAAAAGTGTACACAATAGTGGAAGCAGTAATATAAATATAAAAGTCCTGAACACGCCCCTAAGAAACTTTTTTTTTTATCACCAGAGCTTGAATGGCAAATAATATTAATAATAATAATAATAATAATAATAATAATAATAATAATAATAATAACAATAAAAAGAATAAAATCCATAGCTCATGTTTAAGAATTAATAGCATTAGTGCACTAGAAAGAATAAAGTTATTAAAAATGAACAGTGGTAACTAATAGTACTTGTCATATCAAATGCTGTATATTGGATTTAAATCCACAGCCTTAACCTCAAGGTGAATGTACTTCCCACATAAAAGCAGCAGTGCTTTGAAAACCAATTAGTAGTTCCTATCCATGCTTTCAACTAGGCAGATTTATTTCCTAAAACTTAGAAGTCATAAGGTGAAAATGCTCCCATGCAAATTATTTCTTGAAAATTTTATTAAATGCTGGCTGAGACAAATATGGACTACAATAACATCAGCTGCTTAAAATTCAAGACTTCAAAGGTTTCCCACATAAAGAAAGTCTTCTAACAGAAAATTAATGACTTTGGCGTGTGATGTCTTTTACTAGCATCAGTAGAAACAGAATAATTATGAAATAAAGGAGGATTTAGAACAAAAAAGAGGTATAAAAGACCAAAGTAAAAATGTCACTAAGGAACCAGGAAAAAAATAAAAATCAAGTAGATAAACGGAGATATAGGACCATGCCATAATTCTGCAATGCCAAAGATATACCTACAAGGGGTCACGTTACCATGGTTATTTCGTTTATTTCTGTAGCAGGAATATGCAATTGCTATAATTTATTTTGTTGTTGATAATACAAGTAATAGTTATATTGCAAATGGTTACAAAATTGCAGTGAATCTGGCTCATTCACATTACTGAAATTACTGATTTCATGTAAATACCAATCACCTGGTACATATCAATATAGCATAGAAGAAGATGTTTCCAGAAAATAAAGTACTGACTATTATATAACAGCATAACCTCAAATAACCATTAATAATACCACAAAAAACTCCGGATTGAGCCAGTCAGCACAGATATTATTTAGCAATATCATGCAAACAGCCTAATGTAAAATATCTATTAATCCAAGATCTTACAAAAGGGGACTGCAAATTTAAATAAATGCCTGGGTGTTCCCAATGGCCATTGCTTACAATATCATGGGGTATACTCATTTTCAAAGATTATATAACTATTGCTATCATTTGATTTGCCTGGTATAGATATATCGAAAGCTGGCCATACACCAGTCATCAACTTAACGTATATTGGGGCCTTCCAACTTTATTCTTTTGGCAAATGTTAGGGAGATATGGAATAGGCTGTTGGAATTCAACATACCTGAACCTTTTGCCTTCAGGAAAGATAAGTCATCATTGTGGATTCTGGCAGTAGTTTTGTCCTGTGTGTCTTGTCAGTCAAGTGTGTATGTGTATGGGAGGTATAGAAAACCAAAACAAGCCTCCTCACACCACCTACTATCGGTCATTTATAGTAATAGGCTTTTATGTAGTGGAAAAAGGGACTTTGGCACACTTGAGGGACCAGGACTAAGATGGGACTGCTACCTCTGAATCCCACCTATAGCTGTATCCCTGTTATGCTGTGGCCATGGGGTATTTTATCCATGTAAATTGATATTCATGCTTGTCTATCAAAACAGCAAAAACTTACCAGTTCCTATCAACGATTTCAATTTTTTTTCCTTCTACTGGTATTTGACTGCTTATATCTTCTGATCCAAAAACTGGTTCTAGATATTACCAAGCCATCTGTACTGTGAGCCAAGATTCTAGAATCTCTTGAAGGACCTGCTGAATGAAAAATAGCACATAAAAATCAAGTTATTTTTAGAAATGCTAATTGGAGCTCAGACAGATGTCTGAAACAAATCTGTGTATGATTGTAGGTGCAAACTGCTACTTTCTCACATGTTCCCTGCAATCACATATTCTAGTAGGGTTAAGAAATGCCTTCTCAACTCCTGTTTTCTGTTCTACTTGGTGAAGCACAGTGAAGAACGAGCCAGCACAGCTGCCTCTTTGTGTGTCTCACTTGGATGAGTCACTCTCTTACTAGGGGACTGTGTCTATTGCATTTAACCTCACACAATAAAACTAAAGTGAAATCAATGTAACATAGAGAAGGTTATATTTTTTCTACCCATCTTAGTACTTTACAGATTGCTGATGGCAGAGTCAAAAAGTTTGATATAATGAAAGTCAGTAAAGCGTAATTCGTATTGGATGGTAAAATCTGAGAAGTGGGTTGGAGATGAAATCTAAAAGCAAATTAAATTCAACAAGAGCTTCTTGAAAGGAAAATACCAGCTTAGCCTCCCATGTTAATATTTCTTTTTCGAAAGGTGTAATAAATGGAGAGCCTTTCATGGTTGTGGTTTTCACAATGTGATCTTCCAGTAAAACCTTAAAAAAAAGCACAAGTGTAAAAATAAAGCAGAGAAGCATTAAGCATTAAATGAAATCTAAGGGAAAATAATGGAAACGTTAGTGGTATTGAAGAGTCAAACAGACTGAACCTTTTACTTCTGGTTCGAAGGATATTCACCTGATACTCAAATGAAATTTGAAAAGGTCACAGTAAAAAGACTACACAAAGTAATTTCTTCATGAGTTATTACTATATAGTTTCAAGGTGTGTCCATAACGAGACACAAATTTATTTTAAAAGGGTTTATATTTTATCACTCCCATCTTGTCAACTGCCACATACAGTGACATGCAAAAGTATTCACCCCCCCTTGACTTTTTTCGTGTTTTGGTGCCTAACAACCTGGAATTAACATGGATTGTTTGAGGATTTGCATAATTTACAGAACATGCCCACAAGTTTGAAGATGTTTTTGTTTTTTTTATTGTGAAGCAAACAACAAATAGGACAAAATAACAGAGAAAGTCAATGCGCATGACTATTCACCCCCCTAAAGTCAATACTTTGCAGAGCCACCTTTTGCGGCAATCACAGCTCCAAGTCGCTTTGGATAAGTCTCTATGAGCTTGCCACATCTTACCACTGGGATGTTTGCCCATTCCTCCTTGCAAAACTGCTCCAGCTCCTTCAAGTTGAATGGTTTGCGCTTGTGAACAGCAATCTTGAAGTCTGACCACAGATTTCTATTGGATTGCGATCTGGGCTTTGACTAGGCCATTCCAACACATATACATGTTTCCCCTTAAACAAGTGTTGCTTTAGCAGTGTGTTTGGGGTAATTGTTCTGTTGGAAAGTGAACCTCCGTCCTAGAATAGCGCTGTATTTAGCACAATCCATCTTTCCCTCAACTCTGACCATTTTCCCAGTCCCGGCTGCTGAAAAACATCCCTACAGCATGATGCTGCCACCACCATATTTCACAGAGGGGATGGTATTTTTGGGGTGATGTGATGTGCTGGGTTTGCGCCAAACATAGCATTTTCTTTGATGGCCAAAAAGTTCAATTTTAGTCTCATCAGACCAGAGCACCTTCCTCCATACATTTTGGGAGTATCCCACATGCCTTTTCGCAAACTCACAACATGCCTTTTTGTTTTTAGCTAAAAGTAATGGCTTTCTTCTGGCCACTCTGCCATAAAGCCCAACTCTATAGAGTGCACGGCTTATTGTTGTCCTATGTACAGATACTCCAGTCTCTGTTGTGGAACTCTGCAGCTCCTCCAGGGTTACCTTAGGTCTTTGTGCTGCCTCTCTGATTAATGTCCTCCTTTCCCGGTCCGTGAGTTTTGGTGGGCGGCCGTCTCTTGGCAGGTTTGCTGTTGTGCCATGTTCTTTCCATTTGGTTATGATCGATTTGATGGTGCTCCTGGGGATCATCAAAAATGTGGATTTTTTTTTATGACCTCACCATGACTTGTACTTCTCAACAACATTGTCCATTACTTGTTTGGAGAGTTCCCTGGTCCTTATGGCAGTGTTTGGTTAGTGATGCCTCTTGCTTAGGTGTTGCAGCCTCTGAGGCCTTTCAAAAAAGGTGTGTATATGTAATGACAGATCATGTGACACTTAGATTGCACATAGGGGGACGTCATTTCACTAATTATGTGACTTGTGAAGGTAATTGGTTACGCCAGAGCTTTTTATGGGCTTCCTAACAAAGGGGGTGAATACATACGCACATGCCAATTTTCTATTTCTAAACAATAGTTTTCTTTATATATTTTTCTAATTTCACTTCACCCACTGTTCTGAGCCATCACATAAAATTCAGATGAGCAAAACATTGAACTTAATGCTGTATTGTAGCAAAACACGAAAAAAGTCAATAGGGGTGAATACTTTTGCAAGGCACTGTATATAAGAAAGAAAGATAGATACAATGAAAATAGGTTTAATGGCTTAAAGAAGGCTCCAGTCAAAACCAAAAGAAAAATTGCAATTATTTAGTGTTTCTTAAGAATAAGATTGACAAATCATTACTTTTTGCTTTAGTGGTGACACTGACCACTGTTAAAAAGTGACAACAGGAAATGCAACCATATTGGTGTTCATCTTTGAATTTGCATGTCAGAAACTGAAGAGTGTTATGAATTAAAAAGGTTCTTTCTAGTACAGCATGGTTTCTACATTATCAGCAGAGAGGACATATATTTTTGCATTCTCAGCTAAGTTCTCATTTGATTATGTAAGATTTGAAAATATGCTACAAATCTCTACTCTTTAGTTTTGAACCCTATGATAATCAGTATTCTACATTTCTGCTCATGTACTAAAAGCCTAAAGCGTTTGTGCAGCATTAGACAAAAATGGTCTACTTTTTCCTCCCAAGACAGCTGCTCTTCCATATAATGTCTCCAGAATACAACCTCATTCCTTTCACTATCGGTGGGATGGAAAGTTTACCAGAAAAAGTCTATGGACAAGAGTGGCACTATTTCTGGATAACAAAACTCTTTTTTCTAATCCTGAACAACCTGTTTTCAACATAAACCTTATAGAGGTACATCATACTTAAAGCCTACGTTCCATGACCAAAAAAATATCTGTTTTTAGAGGTGATATACTATGTAACATGATTGGGGCTTTTTTCCTGTGTGATGCCCTATTCTGCTCAAATGAGGTCCTTGCATCTGCACCTGCCATTAAAATGACATCATTTTATGTCTCAGTAACCATAGAGTCTGGCCTCCTAACAGAGTTAACCGTGGTGGTTACAGACACTCTTGGTTCTGGGCTAAATTAGTTAGATGCATAGTACTAGATGAAAGACAAATAAGTAGAAAAAAGTGGCTATGTACACAGATCTAGGAATTTTGATACAATTAATAAAGAGCAGAGTTTGTAATGGAATTGTTTGTAGGGTTTTATTTAATATTCAAGTTTATAAGTTATAAGAAAGCCAATAAAATCTTATTTGTGTATGGAGGTGATATATTGTGAAATGTCCAATAGATATTAATCAGATTCGTTGTTTAGTTTCTATTTATTGGATTTAGTGAGCTGAAGGCTAAAATATAATATTATATAGTCATAAGTTCACATTACGGAGCAAGTATTGTTTAAAAAGTAATCGCAACTGGCTGCTCGTATAATAGAGATAAAGCACAAACGTAAAAATCAAAGTGAGATATTGCATTTCCTTTACATCTGTATTTTAGAACATCATAAAGACCTGACATACACAGTTAAGTCACATTATTATGAACCCAGCTAATATCCAGAGTAACCACCGTGTGCAGCATAGACAGCAGCTAGACGCATCGGGAGTAAATCAATAAGGTCCTAGTAGGTTGTCACAGGTATATTGAGCCATGCTGACAACAGTGCACACCATAGCTGCTTTAGGGTGCAAGTGGGAGGATCCAGAGAGAGAATATGACAATCGAGGTGATCACACAGATGCTCAATTGGTTTCAAGTCTGGGGAATTAGGAGGCCAGGGTAGTATTTGGAATTCTTGATAATGCTCTTCCAACTAATGTTGGAAATTTCTAACCATGTAACATGTTACATTGTCTTGCTAGAAGATCCCATCTGTGAGGCCAATCAGCATGAATGGGTGTATGTGATCTGCAGTGATGGATCCATACCCAAATCAGTTGAGAGTGCCTTCCACATTGATGAATGGGCCCAGAGAATGCCATGAAAATATTCCCCAGACCATAACGCTGCCACCATCAGCTTATGTTCTTATAACAATAGTTGTAGGGTGTTTGTTTCTGACACGCCAACGTCCATCAGTTCAATACAGCAGAACACATGACTCATTGGAGAAAGCAAGCCATTGACAATCAGCGGATGTCCAATCATGATACTATCGCTAAAATTGAAGCCATTGCTGCAGACGCAACTTTATTGGCAGAAGAACAGTGACCATCCATCTGCTTTAGAGAACAATATGCACTGGGGTTAACTGAGTTGTTGACATGCGTCTGATAGCCCCTGGTTCATTTTGGTAATGAACTGCTCCACTATAGTGTGTCAATCTGCCCTCACGCACCTTCGTATTTGATGTTTTTCTCTCACATCAATGGCAGATGGTGCTCCACAGTTTCCACATCTTGCAACGGTGACATTTGTCCACTCACAATACACTTTCACCATAGCAGGACATGAACAGTTCATAAACTGCGCAGTTTCAGCAATACTGCTATCCTTGGCCGAAAAGCCAATAATCATCCCATTTTGCAACTCTGATAAATCGTCCCTTTTACCTAAGACAGCAACAAGTGATATGTGTTCAGACAGGCTATAGCACAAGTTATACACCCTCCAAGCCAGATCACGACATGTGACTTCCTTCATGAGCTACACACTGCTGACTTCGCAAGTAGGAAGTGGTCATAATAATGTGACTTGACTTTGTGTTTTGCTGTGGACAGTGTACAGTAGTCAATAACATGTCAATATGACAATGATTTTTTTTGAGAGTGGGAGGAAACCACGGAAACACAGGGAGAGCATATAAACTCCATGCAGATGTTGTCTCTGATCGGATTTGAACTCTGGACCCCAGGGCTATAAGGCACCACTGAGTCACCGTGCTGCTCAAGGAAAATATTTCCTTTTATAAGGGATATCAATTTAATAATAAACGCTTAGCAGCATTATTTTAACCATAAATTGTTCATTCTCTATTCTTTTAGCTAACAACATGACATTTTGAATTGACTATGTGGCTATTTCAATCAGAGAGTCTATGGCTGTAGTTTTCTAGAGTGAGCATTAAGCAATATGACAAATTGATTAACTTGTTTGTTGTAATTGTATAAAATTTCCTTAATTACTTGCAATAAATTCTCTGAAAGGATCACTTTAGAGCACTCCCTCAGGAAAACAGGCATTCAACCCATTTATGGTGACAATAGTGGACCGAACCTAATAAATAATGCCCACATTATGATACTGTACATGGATTTCATAAATCCATTAAATAATACAGGGCCATGGATCTAGGACTTTTCCTGGGTAGTTAAGTTTCTTTTCCAATCATTTCTCTTTTTTAAATCTTGCCTAGCAGATCTTCTCCTATATCTATTTGTGTGCTTCCATTTAAAAATATATATATAAGTGTTCAAATTGCACAGTAGTTGCATTGTAACATACATCCCTTATTTCAACCACCAAGAGCATAAGAATATACAATCAAGATTTTCACCTGGATGTCATCAACAGCTGCTAATACATGACTATTTCCATCCTTGTAGGGTGAAAAGACAAAGCACACATCCTTCCAATCTTCTTTATTTTTGTTCAGGGCTTTCTCTAGTGCATACTCTTTGCTGGCTTGCAAGCTGATCTGATTCAGATCGTCAAGGTATTTTTCAAGGCCTAGCTGCAGAATTTCAAGAAGAGAGGTGCCTTCATGTGGAGTGATGTTAAACCCAACCTAGGGATAAAAATATACCACTTATTACAATAGGTATCATATAGCAGAACCCCACACATTGCAAGACCCAGAAGTAAAATAAATTTACTTAAAACAATTCTTACATATATATAGAAAATAAAATAAATACAGTAGTTCGCAAAACAAAATATTAGACAAATTTTAAGCCTCAATACATCTAAAGTAAAAGTTGAAAAACTGGAAACAAATCATATTTTTTTTCCTAACATGGATCATAATAAAAATTATGATATTAATAACATTATGTGCATCCCCAAGGGGTATAAAAAACAATACACAAAGGGAACACTATGCAGTCTGTCAACGGATCCAAAATGAAATCAACACACCACCCTAATAGTGCCATTATAGGGATTGTATTCACTGGTAAGGCATGAGGATCAGCACTATGAAAATGTTTTACAAGGCTTCTTCTATTGTATATTGCACCTCATACAAATATTTTACAATGTCAAACATTTCAAGATGACAAGTTTAAGCTCTGCTGCACTAATGGGGCTAGGCAAAGAAAACAAAAAAATAAACTAGCTTGCTAGCAGAGAAAAATGTCATATGTAGTAAAGATAAATTTATTATCACAAACGCATTTCAGCACATAAATTGTGTTAGCCTTATACATGTATATTAAAGGTGTTTTCCCGCTTACTTCAAAAGGTCCTCAAAGCTTTTAAATGTGTTAAAATAATAAATAATTATACACTCGCCACTTAATCGCCAATTCCAGCTTGACTCAACACCTGTATGCAGCCCATGACTGCTGAAACCAATCATTGACCTTTGTAGTACACAGAATGTGACCACAGATATTGGTGATTGACTGCTGCATTTACGTGGGACATATGGCTACCACACCACTTCAGGCATGTAAACACAGAATGTATGTGAGGACTGGAGCTGCAGCACTGGAAATATCAGGGATAAGTACAATTTTTTTTTATTATTTCAAGACATTTATGGGTTTTGAGGACCTTTTGAAATAAGTTGGATGACCCCTTTAAAACTTACTTTTATGATAATGTACTACAAATAATAAATTCAAGGTAATACAGTGTTATATACTTTATGCTTGTATAGGGAGAATAAACCAAAAGACTAAATCCTTAAATCCAATTTAGCAAGCCTCATGAAAGCATAACAACATTACACTGAAAATTATATAAAAGTCCAGAAATGAGCTTTTCACTTGCAGCTGGGACTTTCAAGAGCATTTATTCCAGTTTTACATGTGAAATGATGCAACAAGCAGCACTTAAATGAAACTAGTTAATCTAGTCTTTGAAAAATAGGCCCATAGACTTGAGTTGTAGGAGCATTTATGAACTGCAGAAAGTAATTACTGAAAGATAAAATAGGATGTCACTGTGCTGTTAGTTTGCCATATTTATTGCTCAGTATTTTCTGTCGCCTCTCATGATGTCATTTTCATCTGTGATGGACACCATCACAGCAGGACAGTGTTTTTTTTCTAAAGTAGGGGGTGATTTTAATATGAAATTCTCCTTTGGGGCCAGGATTCTATAACAATGATGTATTGCCAGTGGTAGAAGTTGCAATGCTGATAAATAATTCACACATTCTGTCATCAGGAAGGAACTGAATTGTATATTACATTAAACTAAGGTCTGAGATAAAATAGCTTGTTTTACAAGCCTAAGAAATAGAGAACTATCAACTGGATATGTTGGCTGAAATAATTCTGAAGTATAAATAACATTTGCTTCACTGTATTTTTAATTCAAAGTGTAATTAGAGCAGGTATGCACACAAAAAAAAACATGCTTGATCTATGCCCCCACTCCAGAAGTGGATTATGACATACAACAAAGAGCAGTGAGCATTTTGTCAAAAACAATGATGGAGGAATTCTTGATATTTGAAATAAACCACTCTACATTTAATATGGGATTTTGTGTTAGACTGCACATGTTATTCAAGCCTATTGCACTGAAAATCAAATATGGCATTAACAGACTTGGCACTTGATGGCATCTTTACAGTATCTTGCTACCGTCTATATATGTTGCCTTTCATGATAGCCTGGCAGGTAGTGCAGTTCTAACATAGCACCACTGAGAATACAACATAGGTAAAAGTACCAGATCAGAAGTTGGCTCTTCTCGTTTCCATCAATTCAAAGACTTAAAGGATAACTTTAGATTATAAAAAAGCTTTTTGCTTATAACTCAACAGAACATAAGGTTGACTACTAGACAGTCTGTAGATTGTAGAGCTAACTTCCTTAGAAAGAAATAAAAACTGGATATGCCCCAGGCTACAGTGATATTCCAACTATGATTTTCCAAGTAGGGGGTTTAAAAATAAGCACTGATTTACTGCCATGGGGGCGTATTTTATTTCTTTTTGAACTTTTATACTTGGCCTCACATATCTCAGTCACCCAGTGACCTAAAGAGACCAAAGTACTGCATTTCCTTTATGATCTGGGAGAAATGTTGATGCCACTAACATCCTTGTGTTAAACTCCTTAAAGGGAATCTGTCAGCAGTTTTATTGTATCCTAACTAAGGGCAACATAAACTAGTGACAGGTCTCCTTAGCAAAATGCTGGGTCACTTTGTTTAATTGACCCAGTCATTTTGGTAAAATCTTGTACTAAACAGCTTGACTGTATGCTGAACGAGTCCCCATATTCATGAGCTGATGGCTCTCCACACCCACCTGCTACTGATTCATATGGAAAAAAAAATGTCAATCAGCAGCAGGTGGGTGGGGAGAGCCATGAGCTCATGGATATGAGGACTCATTGATGTGTTGGAGCTTTTAGAACCTAGCAGCATAAAACTGTTGACAGATTCACTTTAAAGGTGTTATTTCATCTTTTACTAAGGTATATGGATATTATAGACAATTGACTCCTTCTCAAGGCTACAATCTTTGAGCTAGGCAAGTCACAATGAGCTTCCATTGCACAACTAGCCCACATATATAATACATGGTTGGCCATCTCACTTGGAGATATCAACTGTTCTATCTTAAAATGACCCTGGAGGTACTGAAGAGGCTTAGTGTTGTATGGAGACATAATTGCTAGTCAATGCTTCATGGACAAAGTAGGCAAATTAATTGAAATCAGACAATCCAAAGATAGCTATCTGTAGACAGAACTGTTTCAGATTTCTTCCCTTACATCAGTACATAGAAGGGTACTGGTTGGCTGTATGAAACTGAAGTGATAAAAGTAATAAAGTGATATTTACTCAATTACCTATGTATGGGTGGACAATCATCAAAATATGTAACACTAATTGGTAAAACTAGAATAAGATTTAACACCTACAACTAAATCATGCTGAAATGTCATGTGTAAACACACAGCAATATGATAAGAAAGTTTTGCCAGCAGTAAATTGAATATGTTGTGTGGGAGCACTATTGTCTGCAAAAGGTTTCCTTTTGAGCAGGAAAGTACATATGTATTTTTGTAAATATGCTACCAACATCAAAAATGGGAAGCTAGAGTATAGGTGGCCAAGTAATGGCTCTATCATTTTCTTTTCTTCTTGTTTTGCAAATTGAACTCAATCAGATTTCACCTTTGATTTTCCAAAGGAACTATGAAAAATGAAAGCTGGAAATCTAATTGGGTGCTATGATAAATCCCCCCCAAATGGCTTCCAAAATGAATTTTAGCATCCATATTATTTTAGAATTACATTTGATTTTTGGAAATGATCCATAATAGGGATAAAGGTAAATGCCGTAAACCTGAGAATTGATCCCCAGGAGGGGGCTTTCCAGGAGTAATCTCATCTGGGGCATTTGTAGGATATGCCATAAATGTCTGATAGGGGCAGATCCCACATCTGGGACTTACTTCTTCCTCTAGAACAAGGACCTGAAGTGAAGGGAGGACAAGCTACACATGCGTGGCCATTCTCTATTAACCATGTTGGCTTGGCTATTTTCTGCAGTCCCATAATGGTGAATAGAGGGGTGGCTGCGCTTCTGTGGTTTGCTCTCTATTCTCTGCTATGGAACATCCAAAAATAGTCAAACGAACTCTGGAGGGGAGGTAAGAGAAAGAGGAGAGGGAGGAAGGAAGGAAGCAAAGATGGAAGGAAGGAATTATGGAAGGAAGGAAACAATGACTGGTTACTGCAGAATACTCTTTCTCGTTTTCTTTGCAATAGTGTTGAATTCATAGTTTTGGATAGCTAAAAGATTATAGAATGATAAAAAAAAGGATGGCTAGATTTGTAATAGATAAATGTGCAATATTAAAAAAGCTGAAATAGGACAGTCAGATTTGTATTTAAATATGTAGGGGTTTGTGTATATGTGTGTGTGTGTGTTTTCGTGTGTGTGTGTGTTTGTGTGCGCACATGTATATTTGACACCATACACTCTATTAAAGTGCCTTATTTTATCTGCCCATCTGTTCAGTGGAATTAAATTTAGAAATCATATGTAATATAGAAATTTCTTTCAGAATATCAGAAAACACTGACACATCTGAGCTTTCATTAAAAAGCCTAAAGATGGGACTTGAATAACAATCTGCCATCACTAATTAGTATTTTCAGTTTAGCATATTCACGTTCAGACATATTGCTGTATGCACATGGTAATTTAGGTAAACAGATAGCATCCACAGCTGCATCAATTAACATTGCTAATCAAAACTGAATTCAGGCAATTAGGCCCATTTATGCAAAAAGTCTGTAATTTGGGGGCGAAGATGGAATCTTTGGTAATATTCATAAAAGAATGCCTATTTTCTTCAACCAGACATCGAGAGAGGAATAAAGAAGAAATGCATGTATAAGTAATGCATGGGAACGAAATTGACAAATTGAGGCTTAGTATTTAATTACCCTATATTTCGGGGAACCTTCCTGTTTTTGCCATAAATGTTTTCACTCGTAATTAGAAATTATTTACATTTATGTAGCATGAACAGTATTATCAGGACTAATCTGCATATGAGCATTGCCCATACCTTGTAACAGCTAGCCATAGAAGATCACTTAATTTCAATTTACTGCAGTAAGTCTATGCCAAGTACACATTCCTAGATCTGAATTCACAGCAAATAGGGTTATGAATTCTAGAACATGCAAGATATATCATAACTTAAAGTATTATTATATCAAGGTGGAGACTTCATAAGAATTATTATAATGGATTGTGCTTGGTTATTTACAATGGAAATAAAAAATAAAACTGTCACAGTAATAAACTGACAAATTGTTCTATCACCTTTTCACTCATGACATTCCAGTATCTTGCTTTGATCCCCGGAGTACACAAAGCCGTTACAAGAGGCATGTTGATCTTAAACTTCTCAAGCTTGGTCTTTATGGTGGTAGCTACTTTAAGAGGTCCATGCAAGTCCGGATGATAAAATGCTTTTGTCAACTTGTAACTAGCCTTCCATAAATTCTGCACCTGAAGACAAACAGTTATTTTTTTTTCTTCAGAAAAGCAGTTATCGATTTTTTTTTACAGTTCAGTAGGACTCATCTATCATATTGCCATGTGCAGGATAATTCATGTCATATTAGACCAATACAATTTAAATTTATATTGATTTTACAGCAAAACAGCACTTTAGTCTTTTTTGGAAATGGCTAGCTCCCTTTCAGATGACTATTCCAAGAGGAGCTCCTTTCAACAATAGCACAAGCTTAACTGTATCATAAAATATAATCTAGAATTTTGCATGAACATAAGGGTTAATAGCCAAATCTGCCAATTGCATTTCTGTAACTGGATAGAGTAGTAGGAATTATCACTCACCTCCTCTTCCACCTCTTCTGCATTGACCTGTAACAGTGGACCATTCATCCATTTGTCGTAGCAAGTGCTGAAGTGCAAGGCTGTGGTCCACAGTTTCTCATAGGGCTTCTTTAATTTACAGATCTCTGATATTTGATTATAAGTGCCTATTTGCTCAATTCCAAGAAGCTCCTCCTCCTTGTTGAAACGAGCCCTTTGAAAGAAAGAAAACAGAAATCTTATTATTTTCACAGGGTGGGTGGTATGGTGATATCTATGGTTATGGAACAGAATGGCAGTGATGTGATTGGTCTGTGGAAATCAGATGTTGAATGCAATGGTACTATTAAATGGAACATCCTCCATTGCAGACTTTTTAAAGGATACAGAAGGAATCTGCTTAAACACCAGTTATCTAATGCATTGATTAAATCCTGCACTGGTAAATCTGTTTCTATGCAAGAACAATTCCAAAATGAGTTGCAACTGAGTTTCCATCAGCAAACTATAAACTGCCATTTTAGTAGCTAAGCTAGTAAATGGCGTAGGTTGCTATGGTTACATAATACATTTTTCTATATTTGATTACTATTCCAGCTATATTATGGAGTTGTTATTCAAGCTATTACCTAATAGGGACTGAATAGTAAGACCTAAGATGGAGAATCTTCCAAAAGTGCTGTAAATCTCTCACAAAAATATGGTTGCTATGGAAGAGTGAAGATGAAATATTCACTCTAACTCTATATTTATAACAAATGCACACGTGCACTTTATCAGGCGATCATTACACATTCATTCATTAGCATATACTCCTAGTCAACTGCAACTGTGCCATGCTTATAGGAAAATAGACAAAGCAGGCAATAAACACATTGGAAAAAGCCTGCTCTCAGCTCACAAGCTTTTAGATATTTGCACATAACAGCTAGACCATAAGAAAAGGAGAAATTGAGGACTATGTGACCTGGTTAAGTTTAGTTATTGGAGGAAATGAGCATGTGTGTAATAACAATCTTCCACGTGTCAGTGTTAAAGCAATAGAAAAAACTTGCAGGGACTTGCCTAACAAATGCCTCTTAACATGTCCTTGGACCAAGCGGTAGAAATGCATGCATGATTCAAACAAGAAAATATGGCTAGTAAATATGGGTCATATATCTGGCTTGGATGTAAAATATTGTATTTATAGCATTTTATTGTGGGTATAGGCAAATTCTAGTAATCTATAAGGTGCTACAGAGCTTCTCTACAAAGTATATGCTGTGTGAGTATGCACAGGTAGTAGGTAGACAGCTAAATAATGGGGAGACCAAGTTATGGCAAGTGAGACATGGGGACTCTACATTCTGTCTAACACAATGCCGTATCTCTATTTAGTCTGCATGTCATTGAATATTTCAAGTCCAAATACAGCATTGTCTTTAATTCAAGGTGTTTTAGAATGGTTGTGATCCCTTGGATAATGACATATAGTAAGCTGCTAATAGCATGACTAATATTGCTCCGATAGCAATGCACAATGATAAGACAAATAGAGATAAGGACACTGTACCTAAAACCAGTCAGTATTCGGCATTCTACCAGCATTATGAGCAGTAAAAATTAACTTTAAACAAGGCACAAAGCAGCAGCTTAAATTAGCTTTAAATAAGAAATAAGGCAGCGGATATCAATTTACAATGGCATATTATACTGTAATATACAATTTAGTGCATTTAACATGCAAAATGTTCTTTTATCTGTACTGAAAAAAGCAAGCTAAGCAAGCAGTCACATGCACAGTGTATGGTTTCTAGCACAGACAGAAAATGCAGCTATACTCTGTCATAGCAGGTAAAAGGCAGAACCTACCTCCTCCATAAACTCTTGTATTCTCCTGTTGATGGTGCTGAGTTTCTGTACATAAGTGCTGGCCTCGCTCATCCTTTCTTTCTTCTGAAATTCTTTCACCTCAATGACCACATCAGCCAAGCGCTTTGTGAAATCCTTCTGCCACTGAGCAAGCCTTGCCAGAGCCCCATCATGCTCCCTCTGCAATCGTGTCACACTGACAAAGTGATTGCAAAGCACATAAGTAAAGGAAGGGGGGGGGGAGTGGAGGAGAAATGGAAGCTTCTTTTTATGCACTCTACTGGTATGCTACTTTTACTGTGCTCATGTTTAAATTGGACAGAATAATTTAGAAGCGGCTTTTAATTTCAGAGAGGTTAATCACCCTAATAAAGGTCAATCAAATTTAATCTTCACTAAAACTGCAAATGCTTCCATCACCTGCAGGACATGTATTATTATTACCCATTTCACATGCAAAAAAGAAAGACATGGGCAGTCCCTTTCCTATGCATTGCTAATGTCCCATCTCTATCCGCCATTAACATTTCATTAAAATTATATTTTCTGCTGAATTTATTTGAGAGGTCATCTCAATAATTCCAAGAAGAAAATCCTGTTTAAAATATACTGTACATCAGCTGTGACACTGGCTTAACTGGCCTCTAATCCTCTTTCTCTTTTCATTACCCAGCTAACATATAACAATAGGCTAAATCCCAATTATATTAAACATTACTGGATTTAGGTTAAAACAACAGTCACATTTTCCCGTAGACTAATCTTCCGTGTAAGCCATGGTGACATCATCAATCCGCTTCTTATTTATATTCAGCCTAAGACACTCTTATTACATTCTAGGTGACAGTAAGTATATAAAAAAAATCCATTTGTCTGGTATCCATTACCTGCCACTAATGATAGGAATGATTCTCTGAGGCCAAGAAAACGTGTTTCCGTTTAGAATAATGTCCTTCTTTGATAAGGATGCATAGTCCATTAGGAAAAGCAGGTTCTCTGCAGCTACTGCCAGTTTATCCTAAGAATTGAAAGAAATGGACCAGCATTTGCATCAAATCCACCAGCAAAGAGGACAGAGGTGAGGCGTCTCATTATATGTCTGCCAACATGCTAAATGCTCAACACACAGTAAAAGCTTCATTAGAAAAAAAGCATAAAGTATTGCACACATCAACATTTCCCACCTTTATTCTACCACCTGATTAAGATGAAATGGTTAAAGCTATCTTTAGAATAGATGAAATATAATGGGAAGAGAGACTAGTAATTAAAAACAACTATAAAATAATATGGAAAAATACACCAGTTTTTGTCTCTGCACAACAAAGCTCTGCCACTGTACCAGATGAGAAATTAGAAAACGCACAAGATAAATGTCCACCTTATACCTTGCCATAATGGGCTTGATAACCTCCAAAACACTGGGATCACCTCCATAAAGAACCCAATTTATAATATAAATTGACTTATCAACTGGTAAGCTGGAAATGTGACAATATATAAATAATGTGCGCTTTTACCCTTCAACTTCCTACAAGTAGTATTGCTGTTAATGTATGCTACGAGGCTTCTCTCAGTCACTGTCACCAGTGACGCTCATTAACCATGTGTCATTGTGGCATTTTCACAACATCATCTGCAGGATAGATGCCTGGCTGAGCACAGAGCAAACTAACCAAACTGACAATGTAGAGAAGCACAAATTATGTTTAATGCCAAAAGTAAATGGTAGAAGACATTTGAGGGGCTTTAGACAAGGTCAATTCATGTTTTATGGCGCAGCCTATAAATGGTAGGACATAGACTGTTATCACAATGTTAAGCTTCACCTATAAAATGTGCAGTAGAATACTACCAAGAAATGTCTCTAACAGCTTTTTTTAACCATTCTCCAAAATACATGTCTATAAGCTACCAATACGGTGGACATAAGAGGAAATGTCATCTCAGATGGTGGAAAATGAAGGGGATAAGAACTTACCTCAATCTTTAGAAGATCTACAGTCCTTAGTGTGTGAATGTAATCTTGAAGCTCAACAAGGGCAGCCGTTGATTCAGCAATTGCAGTGATTTTTGTGACAATGTCATCATAGTGCTGGCAAATGTTTTGATTAAACTTCTCAGATGTTGAAGTAACTTTGTTAATTATGATATTAGTCAGCTGGTGGGTGCGATCAATCATCCACTGCAGGAAAAAAAAGTCAAAGTGATATTGAATCATAGATAAATTTTGTTTCTTTCTCATACGTGTCACAGATTCTATTCCTCCTGACCCTCTACACAGCCATCTACTGTCAAATTTAGATTCATCCAGCTCCCAGCTCTTCTTTATCCCTGTGTTTGATCTGAGACTCTTGGCTATCAGGACGACAAGCGTCACCAGCTGTCTCGAAGCAAGGAGGCAATCAGGTGAATAGTACTTATTATCTTTCATTGCTTTCTGAGGAGTGACAAGATTGATTTGGGACCAAGAGCACATCCCTATATCACAAGCAATTACCGAGGACTTAGGTTTCCTCCTTTGTACATATGTAATGCTGCAGAGTCTGCACCCCCCATACTATAAATAAGAAATTACAAAAATGCATCTAAACATTACATATACAGTAGAGCTGTGTTTAAAAATAACCTTGGCATTCCAGGGACAAAAAAAAATCTGCATTTTAATCTCACTGGCACTTAAGAGGCATTTTTTTCCAGTACATTAGTCTTAATTAGGCCCAGAGAAGCCATTAGTGGGTTTCAAAGTCTTCTCTAGGTGTATGGGAAGTGACATTCTTTTAAAACAGCTTTTTTTGCACGTTAAAATGATTTAACAATGTCATTATAACAGTAAATTCAAGTGTTTACAATGGCAGGGATAGACTAGGCAGTCATTATATTATTTTGGGTTATGTTTTATAATAACTGAGCACTGCAGCCCTGTCTGCCATCTAGACTCCCATATACACTAATTGTAATATACCTTTCACTCTATGCTTTACCTGGCATGTCAGCATAAGGCAAAACTCATGGGTAACTAGTGATTCTGTCTCCAGCTTACAGGTACAAGTGACATTTTAATATGATTTCTGAAATTGAAAATGGCAAATAAAATTCCATTGAAAAGCTGAAAGGTTTCTGTTTTGAGGCTGTCTGTGACATAAAACCCATAAAAGAAGGTGATAAAAGAGATCTCTTAGGCTACGTTCACACGACGACATTTGTCGCGCGACAAAAAGTCGCACTATTGTCGCGCGACAATTTTTATAATGGGAGTCTATGGTGTCGCATTGCGACATGCGACATGCTGTGACTGCGACACGACAGTCGGAAAAAATCCATCCGGGATGGGTTTTTCTGCGACTGTCGCGTCGCAGTAGCAGCATGTCGCATGTCGCAATGCGACACCATAGACTCCCATTATAAAACTTGTCGCGCGACATTGTGTGCGACAAAATGTCGCGCGACAAATGTTGCAGTGAAGTTGTGCCCTATTTGTCGCGCGACTTTTGTCGCGCGACTTTTGTCGTCGTGTGAACGTAGCCTAAGACCAGTGACTCATTGTCTAGGAAAGCCTTTACCTTGATCTACTTTTCTATTGTTTAGTGCCATAGAGGCATCCCAGGCTCCATCTCCTGCTAAAGCACAGATTACCATCAATTAATACTTTGTAGCAATCATGAGTGTGCTCTGTATTAGTAGATGGCATTAGAAATCAAAGCTGCCTCAAGACACCTTGCATTTACTTAAGCTCTTTTAAAAGTGATGCACATATTCTAGTATCATAGGTGTACTATTACTAACTCCAAGGACATTTGTACAACTGAAATACATTTATTTTAATATAATTTTTTAATATCCATTGAAATGTTTAGTCTGTCTTTCTACCAGAAGCAATTTGTAAGTCTACCTTTATATATAAACGATAGACTGTAGAGGTTTAAACTCCTTACTATTGGTTTGCTAGTAAGCAAAATAATTTCAGACGTTTAAGGGGCCAACGGTTTTCAACAAAACTTATCCATACACCCTAGAAGGATATATGGATATAACATTTGGTATACACTTGGAGCACCCTCTATTAAACTAAAAAAAGTCATAGCACAGATTTCCTGGCTGTTGCCCCCATTGATAGCAATTTGCAGCTTGACACCCTGAGATTAGCTCATTATTCAGGGACATGTTAATTCCGAAAGAGTTGTCCACTCTGCGAGAACCCTTCCAAAACATGTTCGCTCTGTGGTGCACATAGTTTCATTCATACTTGCATCAGTAATTTAAGCATGACACATGCACTTGAGAGCTAAAAAAAAAACACCAAAATAAATTTCTTAATTTAAATGGATTTTTCCTCAATGGACATTTATCACCTACATTAGACCCCCATGATCACCAGAACTGGTGTTTCCTTCAGCCGCATAGACATTGCATGGCCACCACTCCTTTGAAACTTATTTTAGCCATGCAGTGAGGAGTAATTTGGGAAGCTTACCTATCCCAAGCATGGGATTACACTCAATTATAGCCAGAGATAGGTAATAAATGTATTGTTGCTGAGGGGCTCTGTTGCTGGGACCTCTATGATAACTCAAATATGAGCCCTAAGCCCCCTATCCACCTCACTGCATGATTGGAAGAGGTTGAATGGAGTGGTAATCATTCATGGACACGGTTTATTCATTCACTGTCTAATGGTCAAATTAAATCTTCCATTCATTTGACCAGTGGAAGTCCAAGAAATGAGCTTTTGTGGATACAGGATAATTATATTTTTGGGACAACCCCTTTAATGTGGATACTGGTCATCTTAACATTTTCACTACTGGGGAATCAGTCAAATACTCTACTCTTACCAGTCAAATTATAATGGGGTGGAAAAAAATGAAACATTTGTTGACTAGCTCTATGGTTATATTTTGTTGACTGATTTGCCTACTCCCTATTAAGAATCATAAAGTAACACAAAAACATTTTGCCATCTTCATTGTAAAAGTGACAAATCTTATGGCACTGGGGTAGATTTATCAAATTGGTGTAAAGGAAAACTGGCTTAGTTGCCTACAGCAACCAATCAGATTCCACTTTTCATTTTTTTCAAGCTCCTGGATGTAGAATCTGATTGTTTGCTATGGGCCAGTTTTCCTTTACACCAGTTTGATAAATCTCCCCCACTGAAAATTCGGAGATCCAAGACCATTTTCAATAACTAATGTAAATAGAACTTTTCTGCAAAAAAAAATTTCCTATTAAACTGTTAATGAATCAGATCCAGACAGCTTTACATATTTAACTATGTTTAAAAAATATGAAGCAACATAGTTCAGTAGATTTACTCATATAATTGCAGCAGTCTTTAAACAGAATTTTATCTTTTTATGTATCCAGTACTCTTTACCCATGGCATTGTATAGTAGCATACTCCCTATTTCTCAATAAGTATAAACTTTTTGGGTGGATATGGCATAGACTACGTGCCTAAGAAAATATGCCTAAGAGTAGATCTTATAGTCTTAAGGGGAACTTATAAATTGATGTGGTTTTAGTGTCTGTTTTCAGTCTGGCTTTGCTTTGGGAGGTTGAGCCAAATTTATGAAATGGCACACAGTAATAGTATATCTAGTCTTTCTCCACCGCATAATCTTTATAAATGTTTAAACAATAAAAATAAAAATTTGTATCAGTTGCCTACAAAGATTACCTGAACAATCCATCAACAACATCTTCATGGACACGTGTACTGGCAACAACGCAACATCTGATGCCAGTTTTATCATATTGTCCAGTTCTCTGGCATAGACCTTAAGTCCAACAGCTTTTTGTACTAATGTTTTCAGGCGCCTTTCAGCAAGTGGTGAGAGCAGATGTAGAAAAGGCTTGTACATCAGAGTGTATCTAAAGGACACAAGTAAAACTCATTTGCTAAATAATAAATAGGGCACTGAATAGAAATGGGTGACAGTAATTCTTAATGAAACCACATACAAATGTAGGCCATTTTTATAATTCAATAATAGCACAGTCACACAATGAATGTCAGTAGGAACAGTGCTTTTTTATATGGCATCATTTTTTATGTCAAGCATACAATACGTTGGCCTATATATCTACAGAGCCAAGCATGAACATGTATTATATCAAAACTAAATGGGCTTAATAATAGAAATGTGGGTTCGCTTTTGTTCAAAAATATTATTAAAAGAAATATATGATGGATCTATGTGCTTTCCCTGCTGAGACTTCCACGGCTTCCATCAGCTCAGAAGGTCACACATACAGTATGCTACAAGTATGACTAGTCTTTGGTTTATCAAAACCTCTTTGGACCTCATGCGACAAAACTGTCTTAGAGAAGTGTCCCAGTCGCTCAAAAATATATATATTTACATATATATATATATATATATATATATATTGTATATATATATATATATATATATATATATTAGCACCCCTAAAATCAAAGGTTGCTTATAAAGGGCTATGAAAACTCTTTTCTTCAGGGGCACATTTCAAACACAAACTCCAGAGCATTGATGGAACCCTAAATGAATAATGAGGTCCATCAAGCTCAGCTCAAATCTGTCATAAGACTGAGCCAGTACACCATAACACCATTATAGCTTCTGTTAGGAAGAGAAGCCATAATGTGAACAGAACCTAATGGGGCCTGTCTTCGCGCACAGGTGAGGTTCAGTTAGTGATCAATGTGGATAATGAAGGGTGAGCTGGAAACAGAAATGTAAATCACTGGAAACCAAGGATAAATCGGAAAAGGCAAGGAGTGTAGATCAGCATAATCATCAGCTTTTTATCTTTAGATGGTGCAGGGCCCATTCCAAGCTTTATCACAGAGTTCCCATAGTTACTTTTCATTATACATACAAACATACACCAACTCTAACATGGCAGTTATGACAATAACAATCATGCATATGTATGCCTGTTACTGTAAATGATTAATAATATACTAATATACTAATCAGATATCTCATAGTAAGTGTTATGCTATTTATGCTGCTTTGTGATGGCATTATTGTGGTATTGTTGACCTATGTTATGATTAATAGTGATGAGCGGGAGGTGCCATATTTAATTTTGCGATATTTCGTGAATATTCTATATATTGCGAATGTTACGCGAATTTATATTCACATTGCAAATTAAACTTAGAGCTGAGTTCCTAATGGTTGTAACTTGTATTGCTAGAATTGACGAAGATAACGAATATCACGAATATAGCACTATATTCCCAATCTTCGTTATATTCTAGCAATACAACCATTAGGAACTTAGCTCTAAGTTTAATTCCCAATGCGAACATATACTCGCATTGGAAATTCAACTTAAAGCTGGGTTCCTAATGGTTGTATTGCTAGAATATAACGAATATAACAAATATAGCACTATATTCTCAATCTTCGTTATATTCTAGCAACAACCATTAGGAACTCAGCTCTAAGTTTTATTCGCGAAGCAAACATATAATCGCATTGCGAATTGATCTTAGAGCTAAGTTCCTACTGGTTGTATTGCTAGAATATAACAAAGATGATTAATATCACAAATTCATGAATATAGCACTATATTCTCTATATTCGTTATATTCTAGCAACAACCATTAGGAACTCAGCTCTAAGTTGATTTCGCAATGCGAACATATACTCGCATTGCGAATTCAACTTAGAGCTGGGTTCCTAATGGTTGGCTTGCTAGAATATAACAAAGATTGAGAATATAGTGCTATATTCATGAATTTGTGATATTCGTTATATTCTATCAATACAACCATTAGGAACTCAGCTCTAAGTTGAATTCGCAATGCGAGTAATTCAGGTTATATTAATCGCATTGCGATTACAACTTAGTCAAATTTGTGAGATCGTGATTCTCACATCTGACAGTACATTTTAGCATGGAGGCGTTCCCATGCACATAGAAAGTGGCAGAAGCAGCAACGGGCATTGACTGGAGTGGGCAGGGAGCCAGGAATCCTCTGGACAGTTAAGAACAGCTTTTGGGAAGTGGGAAGACAACCAGAGAGCAACAAGGATTAACAACTTTAAAAAAAAAAAGAATATTCGAAATAGCGAATATATAGCGCTATAATCGCAATATTCGTGAATTTGCAAAGTGCCGATATTCGCAAAAGAAATTCGCTATTCGAATATTCGCACTCAACACTAATGATCAACTCGTATTTTATGATCAAACAAAAAAATGCATACTAAACAAATAAAGAGACTGAACTAATGGACACTAAACTGATGCAAAATGATGCAAACTGATGCATTCTGAGCGGATTCTCTTCCATTCAGAATGCATTAGAATGCAAACTGATCCATTTTGGACCGCTTGTGAGAGCCCTGAACGGATCTCACAAATGGCAAGCCAAAATGTGAGTGTGAAAGTAGACTGTCAGTTATTTTGCCATTAAATGTCAAAAATGCATCTTTTAATCCAATGAATAAGCCTAGTTATCATAACTTCCATCGCCTACTGTTTAATTGTATTGTTATTATGTATTGTTGAAATAATTTCTTGTTTTTGTCAAATATGTCCCAGTTGTTTTTTCATTAAACTCTTTTGGTGGAAGATTCCAGACTCATTCCTATTGGAATTATAATTCTTAAGTTTTTGCTGGGTGTCCTCGATGGCAGGGGTATGGCATAGTAAGAGTGGTATTAATAAAGAGGAAGCATGCATTGGAACTTTATAATATAAAGTTCCAAGTGAAAATGAATATTTGTTTAATTTGGGAACCAGTTTTTAATGAGAAGCATGGCTAATGTCTGTTATATTTATTTACTTCAATATAGAGAAGACTTACGATATGGTGGCATGATAAAACACCATAGATAAATGCTTTAATGGTCAACACAATAAATGTTGTGACAGTTTTATTGTCCCTCCTTCCAGAAGATACATGGTCAGGTCACCATTTGCAGCTAGAAGAAAAGAGATTTTATCTCCAACTACACATTGGTTTCTTTACTCCTCAAGCCATAAAGCTA
The DNA here is from genome assembly GCA_033119425.1 of Bufotes viridis. Taxonomy (NCBI): domain Eukaryota; kingdom Metazoa; phylum Chordata; class Amphibia; order Anura; family Bufonidae; genus Bufotes; species Bufotes viridis. Next base: position 277,467,889 of record CM065590.1, read on the forward strand.
TAAAGTGTCCTGCTACATGAACTGTTATTTGCAGAGAGTGATATTTTGGAAATGGCTGGTCATTTTTCTTCGCAAAAATCTGATGTTACTAATTGCCCATGGAGACTATGGGGTTTTCAAGGACTGAAAACATTTTACTCTGCCTCAAATTCTGATATAATTCAGTTCTCAATATATCAGGCTTTGGAATTCTTCATCATTCCTTTGCAGATGCAATTTGTGCATCCTCAACATTTCTGTCCACATGTCTTTTGGATGATGTGTAGTTTAAAAGGCTGAAATGACACGAGTTAGCTAGCTAGATAGTAATGTCATTAGTGTTAACACATCAATGCAATGATTTGTGATTGGCCAGCCTACACATGTGACAACCAGCACAGAGACATGAATGTAGAATGATGTGGTGTAGGGCACTAAAGAAGAATGCAATGATAAATTCTAAATTACTTACATACTTACCTGTCTGCACGCCTTCCCTGGGTACGGTATTTAATCTTCAGCACTGCCGGCGTCTGGTTACCAGGACTACTAGGCCAGTTTGCAGGGCATCTGATTTGAATCAACGTCACTTAGGAGCTAGGTGCGATTTGGTCTTCTGTAGCCCACTAGCATCTTATTGCTGTTCTGGACTTCTGACACCCTGATTTTTAGCTTTGTTCTGGCTGTTTTCTTGCCTCACATTTTTGGACTTGATGTGACCTCCTAGTATTTGACTACTGGCTTGGTTTTGTGCTTACGACCCTTGTCTCTAATTTTGTCTCTAATGTGTCCCGCTGTATTTGACCTTGACTTGGCTGACTTGTCTATTTTACTTTTTATTTTTCTGGATTCTGTCTGTTTAGTTTTTCTCCCTTAGGTCATGTGCACTTGAAGATGGGATTGTTGTCCAGTTGGGACCTGCAATTGCAACATACTAGCAAAATTCTAGACAGACTACAGCTCACCACACACGCACTGTGCAGACATACATAAGCACATATTGAATAGGCATCTTCACACAAGGTATTACAGTCACATGATCATATTTTTTAAATGTCATCTTTTGACACAAAACTTAAGACATGGTGATCTGAGAGAAAAGGTAAAAAAAGACACGCCTATAACTTCTTTTGTAATCTAAACACTTTGCAAACATTAATATTAGTTGGCATAAATAGATCTATAATACAAGAAATTTAGAATATTCAACAGAAATTGCTTAAATGTTTAAATCTACCATTGTATAGGTATGTTCAAAGATGATTTTCCACCATAGATTTTTCTTTAAACAAATGCAGTGGAAATTCTTCAAAAACTCCATATGTGAATATATCCTCAAAATAATTTTTTATTATAGTTTTCAATGTAGCCAGAGTTAAGTTTGAAAGTGGGTTTGCGATGACCCAAAAAATTTGTTTCCTAGAGAAGTGACTATCTGTAACAGATAATCTAGTCTTCTAAAAAGGGTGGTCTTCTAAAAAGGTAATATTTTGAAACAACTGCTTTTTTTATATCATTGGTCAACATGAATAATGGTGTAATAGCGTAAAAGTGTAAAAGACTCAAAATGCTGCCAAGGAACATAGTGAATAATGCACTTCTGATATTTAGTTTATATAAAACCTTGTTTGTTTTACAAAGTGTCTTATATTTTGCAAACTATATCTCAGCATTCAGTTATTCCCCCTCAAGTGCCAAACTCTATAATTCTTCATCTTCCTCTAATAAAAAAACTAACAGTTTTTAATATTGTTGCAACCAAAATGGATGCTTGTGTATCAGAAAAAATCAACATGACAGAGATTTTGTGATAAAATCTCATTTTTCAATTATCTATTGCCTGAGGACAGAAAAAAAACATAAAACTGTGATTGTGACAATCTGATTCATTAATCTTGTCAATGGTTTGCCAAAGATAAAGCTGGTCAGCCCTTGAGGGCTAGAAGTTCCTGGATCAGGAATTCAATCTTTTAGGCATACTTCATAGTGTTGGACTTTGAGAGAAGACTGCAATTGTTCTTAGTTTAGTAATATTGATGTGTACACATAAGTCATAAATTTATATCACTTAACTCACAGTCAAATGTTCAGTGGGTTTCAATATTGTATTTCTATTCTATTATCCACATACATTTACAGTCCAGTCATTGACTGTCAGACAGGAGAACAAAGCAATATTGATAGATTTTGCTGAAAATGAGCAATAGTTGGGGTTGGCAAGATCATGCATTAAGATGAAGGATGAAACAGATGCAATGCACGGCCAAGATCAAAGCGTCCCGTCAATTCATTCTGAGAGTCAAAATCCAGCTGAGCATCAGGAACCCTGTCTGCATAATAAGGAAGGTTGACTAAAACATAAGGATTAAACAGATGAGCTGTCTCTTGTGGATGTATGGCTGGGAAGCCCTGCTGAGCCACTTGTAAAGGCACTTTGCAATCATACACCTGCTACTTAGCAGAGAATTCTACAGGAAGCTTGCCTAGAGAATATACTGTATTCTACTAATGGACAAAATGGCTTGGCTAAGAATAGGATTCCTAAACGTCTACTATTTATATAGTTCCAAAACTGTATTTCACCATACCAGATAAACATGAAATTAGAGAGACCACTATATTTCAGTATAGACCTTGATATAGTATATATGAAATAATGTAATTTTATTATTAGTTATTGCCAGATCACGTACATCAATATGTGTTATGTAGGTAGATTATAGATAGCTGAAATGTTTGCTGGAAAGAATATATTCATATTCTCTACACCGATATCAAAGTCAGCATTCAGTAGCTTAAATAATGGGTAGATTTGGATTTCCTAAGCCACCAGGTCTGAGTACATGTTGCTTAGAAACATTTCATTTTCTAACCTCTGCTTAACATTAAGGAAAAGCTTAAAAAGGTACTAACCTGCTTGGACTATGCATGTTGTTTTCAATCACCTCCTTTATTCTCGCCTTGGCTGACAGGACAATCTCTTCATGGATTTGTACTGAGCTGATGTATTTGATTTTCAGATTATCTACAGCCTGCAGATACAAGTACCTCCATTGTTTATTTTTGGAAGCTATAATGAGCAGGCATTAGCTTGCTCACCAGAGACAGATTTAAGAATTTTTCACCTGTTTCTATGAATTTCATGATATTTTCATTGTACTATAATATATGCTGTATACAAGGTTGCATTTTATTGTTATATTGCATTTTATTGTTTTTTTTTACCTATTCTCAGGATAGATCATCAATATTAGATTGGTGTTGGTCCGACATCTGGCACCCCTGTTGATCAGCTGGTTGAAAAGATGGCCGTGCTCCATGCGATCGCAGCCTTCCCTTCATTGTTTACCTGCTTGCCATCGACATTGTAGCGGTGATCAGGTGTAATTACAAGCAGTCCCATTCACTTCAATGGGATGGCTCCTTCCTATACACTTGAATAGGAATGAGCTGTCCCAAAGAAGTGAATGGGATGGCTTCTTGTAATTACACCTGCTCACTGTTGCGATGTCAATGTCGAGCAGGAAAACAATGAAAGCAAGTATGCACTCGCACAACTGATCGGTGGGGGTCCCGGGTGTCAGATCCACGCCAATCTGATATTGATGACCTATCCTAATGATAGGTCATCAATATTAAAATCCCAGAAAACCCCTTAAATTTTTGCAAATTTTGTTCAGACATCTTCAAATCTGTATTACAATATTACAAGTATTACATCACTTTTTTTAAAGCTAACCATAGACATCAGATAGCTGTTGACTGAAAGGACAGTTTATTAGCCTGATGTCCTGACCGATCATGGGGCCCACATATACAGAAGATCATTCACCAGAATTCTGATGCAATTTTGGCAAATCAAACCACAGTATATACCACATTTATTAAGTGGTTTAGACACTTTCAGATGTTTGTTTGTTACTTGTCCAACCAGGGATATGGCTTATCAGAAAGGGGCATGGTTGCACAGGGAAGCTGCATGGCTTAAAGAGGACCTGTCCGCACAAAATGTAATGCATTCTGACAGCACCATGTTATAGAGCAGGAGGAGCTGAGAAGATCGATATATACTTTTGTGGGAACAGATTCAGTAAAACCCGTAGTTTATACATTTATATCTCTGCTTTTTCTACCTCCTGTGAAGAGCTATCAGTACAGGGAGAAGTTATCAGTGATTGACAGCGTTGTGCATATAAGTGTGCATACACAGACAGATGTCAGTCAGTGATATCTCCTCCCTTCTGTACAGGTAGCTCTTTATAGAGCTGCAGATATAAATATAAAAATTACAAGTTTTACTGAATATTTTCCCACAAAAATATATATCAATCTGCTTAGCTTCTCCTGCTCTATAACATGGTGCCTTCAGATTGCATTACATTTTTTGTGACATGTCCCCTTTAAAGCCAGACACACATGAGCGAGTTGATTACGATAAACTTACAGCATACAGTGTGTCAGTGAGAGGTCCTGTTCTGGCCTCCGCTTCTCTGAAATCTATTGTTTTACACTGACAGCATTATATCAGTGTTATTCAGTAGATTTAAGAACTCTAAGGATTACACAGCATTATAAATCATTATAATGCTGTGCAATCCTGTCAGAGGAGTCAAGGTCAGAATGGGACCTCTCACTGGCACACACACTGCAAACTTATCACATTCAACTTGCTCATGTGTGTCTGACCTAAGTATGACTCCATGCACCAAACTTTTGGCTTGTGTGTTCAAGTGAATAAAGCCAAAAAATTGGTGGTGTAAATGTATACTAGAAAGACTACAGGTTTGTCAGATTTATCATCCACTGTGATTAATCTGGTTCACACTAGCTTACTTTTAGACAATATTAGTAAATGTAGGCCATCGTCTATTCCCACTGAATCAGTGTGTTCAGTTGCCTTTTATTTGATGTTTATTATTATTATTCATGAATTGAGTCAAAATTTGTGCATTCTGTTCACATTCCTTTATAATAACAAGCATAATATACTCAATAATATATGGTTCCATTCTATTTTTCCTTTAGATTTACTACAGAATGATAAAAAACTATAATAGGCAACTGAGACCTAAAATGCTTAATGAGTACGCATGAACTATTTGTGGACTGTAGTAGTAACACACTCTTGGTGAAAGGAATGACAGATAGCAATATATAATAGATGTTATCCAGTGTTTCTTTAACTGTTAACCAATTTACAAGATGATTTTACAATGGATTCATGAAATTAGAGAATTAAAGTGGAGAATATGAATAATAGTTCAATAGTGTGCTGAAGAATTTTGGCTAGTCAGTATCTTTCAAAATCTCATATTTTAATATACCATACGTTAATAGAGACACTAGCACATTTATTAATCCTGTCTAATTTGCAGAAAATGTAGACAGACAGCATGAAAATATGCCAACTTTATCATAGTGGCTGATGCATCTTTAGACTGTCTAGTTTTGTCTATGCCACTTATTATTTGGATTAGTTTATGCAGAAAATAAACCCTTGGAAAACCATCCCATTGCACCTAAATTCTGTCCCAATTCACTGACATTTTGTCTTCATGTTACAAATCTGTCCCTATGCACCAAAAATTCTGTTCACCAAAAGCTTCAGTCCAGCTGTAAGAGTCTAAACAAATCACTTTTATGCGGCAAACTTGTGGATTTCAACTTTATAAATGTGTCTAAAAGGAAGACAAGAGCTACTGCATGATGACATTTTTATTTTCTATATTTTTATTGTTTTAGGGTACTTTCACACTAGCGTTAAACTTTTCCAGCATTGCATTCCGTCCTCGGGGCTGAATACAGGAAAAAAATGCTTCAGTTATATCCTAATGCATTCTGAATGGACAGAAATCCGTTCAGTATGCATCAGGATGTCTTCAGTTCAGTCACTGAACAGCGTTTTGGCCGGAGATAATACCGTAGCATGCACAGACCTATAAAAATGTGAAAAAAAATAATACCGGATCCACTTTGCCGGATGACACAGGAAAAACAAATCCGGAGTTGCAATTCATTTTTCTGACTGATCAGGCATTTTTCAGACCTGATCGGTCTGAAAGATGCCTGATCAGTCATAAAAAATGACATGAGTTTGCATACAGTTTGCCTGATCAGGCAGGCAGCTCAGGCAACAGAACTGCCTGCCGGAATCAAACAACGCAGTTGTGAAAGTACCCTTATTTACATCACTGACTACTGTATCAATCTGCTACTATATGTTTCATTATTATTTTTTTTGCATCCCAAGCATTGTTTTTAATCATATTGAAAAGACTTAGCAATTTCTTCCTATGATTAAGGAATATAATTCCTCATGGCCTTTACAAGCCTGTGTGCATTATCAGTTTATTATTTCTATGATTAGCTCACATTGTAAAACATGGATGAAGTGCTAATTACATAACAGAGATAACTGATTATTAATACCTATGGCTTACCTTATGACTACAAATGTGATGATATGTTATCCTAGACCAACTACTGTAATCAAAAACAATTTAACCACCCCTGCTATGAAATCAAGCTGGTCTGAGCAATCTTGCCCACTGTAGATTAAGTGAAATAACAGCAATCATACAAATAATAAGCTTCATTATTAACTAAGATAATCGTATCAGACTCTCCGATTAAACTTCAGGTTAATCGCATATTGAAGTATTGGCCCATTATTTCTTTTAAAACAAACACAGTAAACATCTCTTTTGAGACCACTTGTTTTAAAAGACCATCTCTGTTTTTAGACATGATTTGTTTTCTAACAAAGATTGTCAGTTACACCATATGTATTCTCTCTGAGAAGACCAGAATCCTACAACACCTCTTACCAATGTAGTTTGTAGACGACTATCAAAGAGGGCTCTATGTAGATCAACCTTTTCAAGTGCTTTTTTGTGGTGGACATTTATGAGGAGGACCCCTTGTTAAATGATAATGAAAATGATACTGTGAAAATATAATTTGTTATCAAATGTTAGGCTTCAATTCCAGTGGAATGGTTTTTCTTCCCTTTCATGACATGCTGTACTGGTTATGCTGCCTGGTTTCCACGAGGCCTTATTATATAGCCCACACTGAAAGAGACTAAGGGGGTAATTTATTAAGACTAGTGTTCTAGACGCTGGTCATAATAACCAGTATATCTGGTGGTTGATCTGCCAAAGTTATGAAAATCTACATAAGTTTAGCGCATCCAGAGCTAGTCTAAATGTAAGCTTCTTAGCTGGCTTATATTAAGACTATTTTCTATGCCTAAAACAGGCGTAGAAAATTATGAATGAGATGGGCCTCCCAGCCCATCCCCTTCCCTGCCCACACCACACCCACTTTTTTAGACCTAACGTGAGCGGGGGAAAGTCGCAGATTGTGGCTCAACTAACCATTTTGCCACAATCTGTGCCTGAAATACAGGTAATAGAGACATATTTCAGGAGAATAAATGACCCCATAAAATTTTAGAGCCATGTTACTAATTTTATACATTAGTTTCAGGCTTTTTAGATTTCATCAGTGCACTATATGAAAATATACACTCGTGTTAAAAGGACTATCCCATAACACTATGGGTTTTAATATTCATAACAATACCCATAACAATATTTATGATAATGAGCTGCACAATGGATTAATTGTAAAAGCAGTATATAGTGGTCCCTCAAGATACAATGGCCTCAGGATACAATATTTTCAACTTACAATAGACTTTCTTGGGCCATCATAAATTGAAACCATACTTAACATACAATGTCTAAGTCTCAGATTCAACCAATCAACATGGCCATTCTCTGGTAAATCACTTGCATTGGTTGTCTAGTAGCAACCTTTTACAGTACAGTGTAACTACATGCTCTGCACTGCTTCCTGTCTGTGCCAGGATGAGCGAATCCTCTGGATAACAGGTGAGGGCTGCTTATTCTTCTGGTACACTGTGTGCTATACAGGACCGTAAAGAAGCTCCTATCCTCATCATAGGAAATTATTTACTGCTTCCAGCAGCTATTCTTTACTGATAAATGTAAGGACTTGCTTTATCTGTCTTAGTTATCTGCTTATTTATCTTAAATTTTCATTTTCTTATCTTGGGGTTACATTTTGGAGCTTTTGAAGCAAATACTGGTTATCCATAATCCTGTGTTACAATGGTCCTAAACATAAATGATCATTCTGGAACTAATTAATAATATAACTTGAAGGAACACTGGTATATTTTTATGTCCTTTTACCAAGACTGTGTTTCCAAATCTGGAACTAATTAATAATATAACTTGAAGGAACACTGGTATATTTTTATGTCCTTTTACCAAGACTGTGTTTCCAAATTTTGCAGTCAGGACGTCTAACAAACCTGAAGCTGCTTCATGCAATTAGTACTGTAACTCTATAATTTTGGTTTGTATCTGTGTTACAAAATAAGTTTTTTGATACAGTGGTAAATAGTTTACTTTCTATTTTCATTTTAGTTAATTGATTGAGGAAGAAGAATGCAATTACTTTCTAACAAATTACCTGAAAAAGAAAATTTTCAATCTTTCAATCATCTTTTGGACACTGATAACTAAACCTTCCACTATATTGTCAAAGCCACAGACTATGTCTTCAACCGATGGATTAAAGCTGGCATCCAATTCTTTTAGGAATGGTTTCTGTAGGAGGAAAACACACACTATTATTGCTTTTTATTTTGCAAGGGAACAATAGTTACAGTATTTAAATATCATTTTCATACCTTTATTGGTTTTGTGCCAAGAAGCTTTTCACATTCCATAGAAACAGATAAAGCAAAGAGTTAGAGCATAATGCTTCCATACATACAAAAGTTTCAACAATTCAAAATTAACTGTTTAAAAAAAATCCTGGAGTTTCCTCTTAATACAAGGGTTCTTTACGGTAAAAAAATGCTCAAACTTTGCAATTTCCTACTAAATGAGGCATAAAAGAGGTTTAGACATCTTTTCAAAATTGATTTCAGCAATTTTTTTGCCTATATAGTGCAGAAAATGCTATTATTAATGGTGTGCCATATAAAGTGTTTTTAACTCAATATTATCTATAGAAAACTTTTTTTTTTTAAAGAATTTCTGTCTGTTTTCATTGTGACAGTAATATGCCAAAATAATGTCTTTCTGTAGCAATCAACACAAATTATAATACCATCTATATATTTAAGAAACCCATTGTCAGTTTACTGCTGCTGTGAGGGGAAGTAAATATCTGAATGGTAATCCTTATGATAATATTATATATAGAATAGAGTTAATGTTATTAAAACAATATTCTTTTCTTTAAAGGGCAACATAAAGATCCCAGATTCCCAACAGAAGAACACTGCATTCATTAGTGCAACATAGCATGTTCTAATTGAGTAACTACAGGGGGGGGATCTGTAAAGAATAAATCAAGACAACTGGACTTGCTGTAGATTTCTTGAAAACATTTCACTCGTTCTTCCAACGAGCTTTCTCAATTCTGAGTGACTTGTACAAGAATTCTCTGGGAATAAACATGTAACTGAATCAACATCTGGTAATTAGGTCATTATAACCAGCATGGGGTCAAAGGTGTTGATTCCATAGTCCTAATTGGAGGAGTCAGTAGGTAATAATGACCTCCCAGAAAAAGGTGTCAAGACAGCATTGTAAGTGGCAGACAATAGATGTCTAACCCCCCCCCCCCCCGCCTATATTCAAGCTTGGCTTCTCCTTTTTTACGTAGATGGCCTCCTTCACACCTCGTTTGTACCAGTCGGCCTTCCTATCCAAAACACGTACTTCTTCAAAAGTGTGACCTGTTTTCTTTTAGATGTAAGTACACGGCTGAATCTTGACCAGAGGTTTTGGCTCTTCTATGCTGTGTCATACGCTGATGTAGTTGTTGTTTTGTTTCGCCGATATACAGTTCTGCGCATTCCTCATTGCACTGGACTGCGTACACAATGTTGTCCATCTTGTGTTTAGGCGTTCGGTCTTTTGGGTGAAGCAGTTGTTGTCTCAGTGTGTTGCTGGGTTTAAAGCAGACAGGGATGTTATGTTTATTAAAAATCCTTTTGAGTTTCTCAGACACCCCAGCTACATATTTGATAACCATATTTTTGTGTCTGTCATGCTTCTCGCCCTCACTAGTAGTCTTGGTGTTCTTTCTTCTCCTTCCTTCTGTTTTGACAAAGGCCCAATCTGGATACCCACAAGTTTTAAGTGCCCCTCTGAGGTGTTTGAATTCCTTCGCCTTGGCCTCTGTGCTGGTGGGGATTTTCTCTGCCCGGTGGTGCAGAGTGTGGAAGACTCCCAGTTTGTGGTCTAGAGGATGGTGGGAATCAAATAGCAGGTACTGGTCTGTGTGTGTTGGTTTTCGATAGACATCTATTCCCAGCTTCCTTCCCTTTTATACTGTTATCAGACAGTCCAGAAACGCAAGTTTGTTGTGCTGCATATCTTCCTGCGTGAACTTGATGTTACGATCCACTCAGTTGATGTGGTCACAGGGGGGTGCTTTCTTTGATCAAACTGATGGTCTGACTGAGAAAGTCAAGTGAAATTACATGCTGTTCTAAAAGTCTCCAGGGCAGGGCAGGAAGTAGAATACATGGTGTGACTTTAAAGATTATTTTCAGAAACCATACACTCATTTTGTAATAAAAAAAAAATATATATAATATTAAAACATGGGTTGGAAATATATGATTGTTAAATATTTTATTAAGTGTATATACCTGTTTCAGTGCTATATAAGAGCTGTCTCTTCTTCCCCTCTAATTTGGTTTTCCTACAGCAGTCTATTCCACAGTCATGCATTCTTCCTTTCCCATTATACCTCACACTGCACTTTATCTATTCTCTACTTAGAAAATGTGTCCTTTACTTATAAAAGTCTCTGGGTATTTCTATGTGATGTTGCTTCACACTGCTTTACTCTAGTGATAGTTTTCTCTCGGTCAGCTCTTACAAGTGGGGGACAGGGGAGAGCAGTGTGAAGGAGCATCTCAAGGAAATACACTAAAAATTTCACACAAATCACTCATAGATAGCATAGTAGGTGTGAGTCAGGGGAGCTAAATATTTGTGAGTCTAATTATTGTATGGACTAAGGGTGATCAACTCGAGCTTCGGATCTAAGATCCGAAGTCCAACTCTTTCCCTAACTTGGTTTTAATGATGTATAGAGACCTGTCTCTGTACAGCATTAAAATGTATATGCTGTGGTGAGGCAAAATTTGTTAAGTCTGAAGACTTCAGTGAATAACTTTGGGCTTCAATTCTTCAACTTTGAAAACATTTTAAAACAAGAATCAGAAGTTGGCTTTGGTACACAGGTACCAGCAGGTACCAAATCTGACTTTGGATTGCTGTTTTAAAATGTTTTTAAAGTTGTAAAATCGAAGCCCGAAGTTATTCACCAAAGTCTTACTCGAATTTAGACTTAATGAATGTTGCAGCACATACATTTTAATGCTATATGTAGATAGGACTCCATATTAAATGAAAACGAAGTTGGGGAACAAATTGACTTTGGGTCTTAAATCATAAGCTCAATTCACTCACCCCCATTTAGGGTCCTGTGGTAGAAATTACATTTTCAGCAGTACTCTATACATCAGACTAGAGAGCTCACAGAGGAATAAAGACTTTGCGGACTTTCTTGAGGATGGGTATAAGAGCTATCTAAAAAGGATTTGATGGACGCTGATATAATCTAGTAGTTTACAGAGAGCAAACCATGCAAGGAGATAAAACTGACATGGTGACTACATGGGAGAGCAAACTCTGAATTGGTGGTCAACGCTGGGAACGAATGATTTAGCTGCCCACAATAAAAGGATTAAAATATATATGGATGCAACTGAGCTGTTAAGTTATCATTACATATCCAAAAGAATATTGGTACAGTGCTGTTTTAAATGTTAAAAATATTTTTGCCTAAATCATCGGGGGTAGGGGAGCTTCTTACATACCAATTTATAAAGTGAACATTGCGTTCAACGAGGGCTATACAAATATGTATTCATTGAACACTCTGTGATGACAACCGTGTTCAGTCAAAACAATAAATTTTACTCTCTAGCTATGTGAAGGTTAGCAGTGGATTAGGAGCTTTGTATGCTTTGTAACAGAAAGAAAGCACTCCCAGCATTTCATATTTTATTAAATGAGTTAACACATCATTTTTATACTTTTCTATGGTGTCCAATAATTTCTGATTATAACCTTAAGGGGGCTTTGTTGCTCCCTCCTCTTTTGCCTTTATATACAATTTGTTAGCTGACAACTATCATAGCACTTATTAACAATGAATCAAATCTAAAATTTAAGCAGTCAATTGCCCCAACTGGCCACAAAAAAATACATGTCCATTGAAGCAAAAAAAATATGCTTCTAAGAAGGCTACAAGACTTTATACCTAGTTAGGTGATCAACTCATTAAGATCCACTCATTTTTTTTCTTTAATTTGTGCTTTTTATAAAGTGGAAGTCTAAGGATCACCTAAAGTATGAGGCTTTACTTAATCTTTTTGGCTTTAGCTAGACAAAAAGCTCACTAATTGACAAGTGAAAAGTGAATTCTACTCATAAGTCTTAACAGTTTAAATCACTCACAGAAATGCCAATTAAAGAAACCTCAACTTGTCCTAAAAAACAGCAATATAGAAATTAAAATAGTCAAAACTGTGGAAATTCATTAGCAACCAAAAGAACTTTAAAAATAGGAAAATGTCATAAGGTGAACTGCATGTGTGAAAAAAGCATATATAGAGGCAAGTGGAGAGATAATACAATCCTTTGCATAACTCCGAAGGTGAACTTGTGTATATTAAGAAAAAAATACATTTTGGATTGTGATAGACTCTTGAAAGGTTAAATAGCATTGACCATTACAAATCGATTTATTGTGCATGGAATACAAAGCAAATGAGGAAAGGCACAAATAAAAAGAAAATATTTACTAATATTGAGACAATTAATCTGGCTCAGCATTTTCATCTGTCAATAAACCATTTAAATAGCACGTTAAATATAGCAACATGTTATATTAGTTAAAATATTCATGTGTACATAGCTTCCAGAAATTTAACAATTAGACTATCTGAAAAATTTAAAATGATAGTCAGAAGGTGAATAAAAACTGAGTATAATATAATATTCTATAAAGCTGTTAGAAAATGTGGGATGGTAGTTTTCTGAGGAAGGCAATAAAGGTATACCATACATGGTAGATTTTGCTGCAGAAATTATGATTGCCGCCAAAATATCCACATTCAGAAGAATGGCACTGATTTTCAGTAATTGTAATTTATATAACAGTATTCTACCTATATGTTAAAAAGGAAAGACTTACAGGAATTAGAGTTAAAGAAAGATATATTATATTGAGTTTACTGTATTCCCGGACACAATTTACTGTATGTTCACTTTGACCTGATAGACTTGACAGTAATTTGTCATTTTATTTAGTGGTTATCCAAGCTAAGAAATATGGTCTTGCTTTGAAACAGTACCACTCTTGCCTAAGTGCTGTGTCTAGTACTGCAGCCTATAGACAAGTATGTATCTGATTTTGGGAATAACCCTGGATAACGCTTTTAAAGGTTAGGCTTATTTCAATATTACTTGCCATTCATATACACACACACAGTTGAAGAGCTTATGTCAAAAAAATTAACAACCTGACAGTATAAACCTCTGACAATTATGGAAGATAGTTAAACACTAGTGATGAGCGGCAGGTGCCATATTCGATTTCGACGAAATTCGCGAATATTCGAATGAATATTCGTTTCATATTCGTCGAAATCGAATATTCGTCATTTTTTCTAGTTATCGCGATTAACATGCGATTTAAATAATCGCATATTGCGATTTGTACTTAAGGCTACTTTCCTATTGGTTTCATATCTAGAATTAGCGAGGATGACGAATATGACGAATGTATTCGTCTATTCCTCAAACCGAAGATAACGAAGTATTCTACATCTTCGTTTTAGCTACCTATTCGTCAACTTCGCTAATTCTAGCAATCAAATAGGAAGGTTGACTATAGAGACAGCTGTGTTAAATTAGCTATGCGATTTTTTTTTTTAATAAATAGAATACTTATAATAATTTTATCAAGTAATATAATTATTGTATTAAAAAAAAATCGCATAGCTTAATTTAACACAGCTGTCTGGTAAGTCAACCTTCCTATTTGATTGCTAGAATTAGCGAATAGCGAAGTTGACGATGACGAGACGAATAGATAGCTAAAACGAAGATGTAGAATACTTCGTTATCTTCGTTTTGAGGAATATGACGAATACATTAGTCATATTCGCTATTCGCTAATTCTACCAAGCCAACCATAACTTCTGTGCTCATGGAGCGTCCCCATCACCATGGGAACGTCTCCATATACTAAAATGTACTGTCGGATTTGAGTAATTACGTTGAAATCGCAATGCGATTAATTCAAGTTATATTAATCGCATTGCGATTTCAACTTAGAGCTGGGTTTATAATGGGTCAGCTTGCTAGAATTAACGAAGTTAACGAATATGGAATATAGCAGCAGTGCTAAGTTGAAATCGCAATGCGATTAATTTAACTTAAAGTATTCGCATTGCGATTTCAACTTAGCACTGCTAGTGCATAGCTATACTCCATATCAGTCTTGCTCATATTCGTTAATTCTAGCCTATGTAAGATAGCAGTGCTAAGTTGTAATCGCAATGCGATTAATATAACTTGAATTAATCGCATTGCGATTTCAACGTAATTCCTCAAATCTGACAGTACATTTTAGTATATGGAGATTCTCCCATGGATGGGGACGCTCCACATGAGCACGGAAGTCGGCAGAAGCGGCAACGGGCACTGACCAGAGCAGCCAGGAAGCCAGGAATCCTCAGGACAGGTAAGAACTACTTTTGGGAAGTAGGAAAGAAAAAAATATAACTAAAAAAAAACAAAAAAAAAACGAATATTCGAAATAGCGAATTTATAGCGCTATATTCGAAATATTCGCGAATTAGCGAAGTGCCGATATTCGCTAAAAAAATTCGCTTTTCGAATATTCGCGCTCAACACTATTAAACACATCAGTATATTCCAAAAACATAAATGTAGTCCATATACTCAGTTAAAAATATGTTTTCATACATAAGTGAGAATACATTTCCATGTCTTCTAGTGTTAATGACATGTATTGTTAGGGTCACACAAGCAGATATGTATGCGCCCATATTGATGTCCGTGTAGAAAATATGTGGAATTAAAGATTTTTCATGCTGAAAATTATACCATATAGAATAAACAAACAAATGTGTTTGTCAAATATTTGCATGTGTTATGGTGTATTTTTTCTGTTCATCTTACACAAGGATACTTCATTGCCATCTGTATTTACAGCTCTGCAAATGGGCTTGATTTCTAGCACAGATTTAGTGCCAGGATTTTGCTAAGAATGACAGAAGTTAGTGTTGCATGACACTGTCAACATACATATTTATGTTTTGTGTGAAAATAACTATTTGTAATTCAAACCATCAAAGGGATTTTAGCAGACTAAGTGCCATTATTAGATGAAAACAAAGAGCACTGTCACATATTTTACATGTCAGCCATATACCTTGTGCCCAACTTATACAAAAAGAAATATATGCAGATTATCATTAAACTGTCATTGTAAGCCATTGTCAAAAGAGCACTTTTAGCTAATGTTGGACTGAATAATCGAAAAGGTAGCACACTGTCCTCCTTGGTTTTTGCATTGGGACAGAAGGATACATGATAAAATCTAGAGTAAGAGGGAGGAGAGACAGGTGGAGATAGGGTGTGGGTATGGAGTGACAATAGGGAGGGAAGATAGGGAAGAGACAAAAAGTAAGGGGTATAGAAAGAGAAGAATAAAGTGAGAGGGAGGGATGAAGAGAGACATAGGTGAAAGATTTCTTAAAACATAGTCACTTTAAAAATTATATACTTTAAACATTTTTGCTAAGGTCTATATGAAACATACCATAAATAAGACAATAGGATGAGGTTTTACTGGGTACCGAAGACCGTCAGGTTGATAATTTCCTTCATAGTGATTCCCTTTACAGTAGTTTTCAATCATTTCCACTAGGTCAGTTAGAGAGGTCTCCACGATATGTCTTTGAAGATTGGACATTAGGGTTGCCAAGCAGCAAAATAAATGATCCATTTTCTTTCGCCGTAAACCCTAGCAGAAATATAATATATGATTGAAAATCACTGCTTTGCTTTCACACGACCTTCAAGATCAATAAAAATATATATATTATTATCTGAGAATTGCATAACTATAGCACAAAGAAAAATATAAAAATTCTATATAGTTTCATACCACCCTCAGACGTTACAGTGATTGGAAACATTAGAAAATTGTCACTGAGCATAGGCTGCAGATGTATGCGACTGTATGGTATTCAGTCTATGGATTTCCAATGACAAAAAAGAACATGTACTTTGTGCTATGTTTTTTTTTTTTCCGTTTAGTTACAGTAGCTATAGAATGTATACACTACTTTGTTAAAATGCCAGGGATTGTCATGTAAAAAATCAGACCTATAGCAGTTATTTCAGAATAATTTTCTCCTTCAATGTGACTTATAATCTGTACAATTCCTTTAAAAAAATAAACTGAAATCATTTAGAGGGACAAAATAAAAATAATACTAAAATAAAAATGTAGCCAAGCTAAAATTGATGATTAACGCATTAAGTACAGAATGACAAGAAAATGTTAATTGACCTTTTCAATGGGTCATGTGTTATCAGAGTCAATTTTAGCTTGGCTACATCTGTAATGTGGTTACATAAATGTGAACACCCTCTTATAATTGGGTGTGTGGTTGTGTTCAGAATTAGCAAATCACTTTTAAACTTAAAGCAGTCAATACAAAGCTGCCACCATTTAAAGTGATTCTGATTAAGCCCATAAAAAGTTCAGCTCTTTTAGTCGAATTGGATATCCCTCAAAAATTGGCCCAGAAAGCTGCCAAGAGGCCTATAGCAACATTAAAGGAATTGCAAGAATTTCTGACAAGTACTGATTGTGTACTACACATAAATGACAACAATATGACAGATTTGCATGTGCCATGTTCATAGACTCCTATCCAAAAAGACTAAGGGGGTCAATTATTATTGGAATGACACCAGTTTTTTGGTATGCTTTGGCCACAGATTTAGTCGCAAAGGGAATTTGAGGCCAAGTCTGAAAATTTTCCATGTTTACACTACTTTTCTAAGGTGGTGGAAAAGAAGGGCGTGGCATGGGTGAGGAAGAGGGTGGGCCATCTGGTCCATCTCATTTACCATTTTCTACGCCAGCTTATGGCATGGAAAATAATCTTAAAATACGCCAGCATTGGAGCTGGGGTAGTTTAAACAATGCCGTATGGCCAGCAGAACCAAGTGCCAAAGTTATGTAGAGGGCTGTGCTTCTTTCTAACTTTGGTCCTTTAAAAGTTGGTCCAATGACGGGTTATAATAAATCGCCGGTCTCAATAAATGACCTAATAAATGTTGTCATTAATTCAAAGGGTATTATTTTCGTTCTTTATTTTTTCTTCCACCCTAAAAGGTTTAAATTTTTTTTTATGTATTTCACAGATTATAGGTGACATTGAAGGTGGACAATATTTTGAAATTATTCTTCTTGCTCTGATTTATTTTACATGACAAAAACCTGACCTTTTAACAGTGGTGTGTACACTTTTTATATGCACTGTACATTGAAAAGCCTACTTTTTATTTTAGCTGAGACAAAAGTCAAACATATGCTGAAATGGAACTCCTTACCATACTGTATGTCTGACTAAGAGAAGTTGATTGTCAATTTAGAGGTATTCATCAGAAAATATATTTTTAAATAGGATTCAGGAGTACCAGCTTAGGTCATACACAAATCTCCCACTTATCAATGCTCATAGAATATAAATAAAAGTCACAGGGTGGGAAATAGATTAGTAGTTATTTGTGAATATGTGATAAACTATCTCTGGATATAAAATACAGGTGAAAATATATAGGAAATAATAACTGATGGGCAGCTTAAAACTGGGCCAGGCAAGCAGAAGATGTGCCAAATTTATTACAGTGGTTTCTATTCTTTGATTGTTTTGGCGCATTTTGCTAGACATCACTACTAGCCATACATGAATGCATTTTGCTCCGCCATCAGTCCAAGAGTTATAACAAAGTGTGGGCTAGACTGAAGGTGCACAAATATTTCAAACTACAGCATTGGTTGACAATAGTGTTGAGTGAATCAAAGTTGTAACAAATCAATTTTTCCTGAAATGGCAGTAAAAAATAAATAAATTCTCACCTCATCCATTTGCTCATGGAGAGGCCATCGCAGCGATCTTGTTTTAAGAAATCGCACAAAATCTTGCACACAGTGACAGGCTACATCACCATGTCAGTGCACTGGCCAGGCGTGGTGTCACCACGCCTGGCTAGTGTGTTGGATGGTGACGTCATCACGTGCAACATTTTCTGCGTTTTCTTCAATCAAGATGACTGCAACAGCCTCTCTGCAAGCAAATAGATGAGATGAGTATATATATTTTTTGTACCCCTGTTTAACCCCTGAATGACCTCAATGTTACTGTCAGGTGCTGCGTTCAGCATTGAACGTGGCATCTGAGGGGTTCACCATTTCGGTCATTGTGCCCGTTACATACAATGGAATGCAATTTATGACAAAGTAATTTGTAACAAATCAAATTTATTTGTGAAATTCTGTGAAATTAGTTGACAGCTTTTATAGGACACTTGTACACAGACATTACATTCTTAGCAGGCTCATAATGACATTTTCTTTTCAGATTGTTTTAGGGTCTCTGTGAGAAGTACTTGTATAGTGAAGTCAGTGAGTGCACTTCATATCCCTAATGGACAGTGAAAAGATTCATTTATTTTTAAAATATTCTGTTCAACCATAAAGGACACTCATGTGTGCCCCCTTTGCCACTGAGAAGCACCTAGAGGGCTCGTGTGAACTCTTTTGAGTGTGTTGCAGAAAATCTTATGTTTTTGATTGATTGAAAACTATGTTTAGCAAATGGTAAGGTCATAGGAATATTGCATAGGAACCATATTGAGCACTGTTAGGTGACAGATGCTTGGTGGCAAAATGGCACCTGCCAATACAGAGGACTACTAATAGAGTATACTGTATGATTTACCATTTAAAAAATATACTGTAACATTTATTGTATAGGTGTAAAAGACTTAAAACATTCCTGTAGGCTAATCTTTTCTTTGAGAAATCTTGACTAGAGTAGAAGAGATTTCCATTAACTCCTCCATTTGACCTCTATATTTGGACAATATTTATTTTTACAGAAGTATCTTGGCCACATAAGTGCATATAACTTATTTACACTTATTTACCATCTTAATTTAATTGCCACCTACATAGAAGTGTTTATGTTGCTCGTGTTTGCTTGCACTGTTGTTAAAATATGTAATTAGTATGGCACATAAGCCAGATATATTACAACAAAATATGCTTGGCTAAAAGTTATGGACACCTATGAAAAAAAATAGTTTTACATATGTTGGTGGCAGAGATAAGTGAAGTTTAAAATTTTTTATTCAGTAGCTTTGCCGAAATTTGACAAGAAATTTGATTAGTTACAAATTAATTTGTGACAAATTGCTGTAAATCAGATATACCCATAATAACAAAGACTGCACATTATAGACAGTCTTCAATGTTAATGGCCGTGCGGCACCTTTAATACACCTTTAAACAGGGTCTGTACCCACTTCTCCAACCCCAGCGCTTTACTCCCCAACAGGTGGGAAACCTTCTTCTGCCAACTGCGTTTCCTTCTTTTCCATATCATCTAATATCAATGAGAATATCTCATCAGAAACATCCAGCTCCTCATCTTTCTTTATCTTGATGACTTTTAGAGGACATGGAGAACAAGATAGATGTAAGTAAAGCCAGCCAAAGATGAGTATGGTCATCATTAAGACCTGGAATCCCCTAAGGGGTGCAGACTGGATGGTATTAGTTAGCACTTCAATAATAAAAGCTTTCATCTTATTGGTATTGAATTACATATCTTAGTTCATGGCTGATGTAGAAATAAGTAAATAAAATAGATGCAGCTCCCTGCACTCTCCCTCATTTTCAGCAACACTGTCCGCATGAGCGCTTGCCATGTCTCTCCCTGTGCTCAGCTCACAGGACAATGGAGGAGACTGCACAGGATGATGGTTTTATAGGGTTGTGACATCATAGGGGATGGCTACCGTCAGATTGGGTGGCTGCACAGCATTATGGGTAATCTTGCTGTCATTTTAGGAAAACCTAATTCATTACCATGAAGTGCAAGAAAATTCCGATTTGCTGCGAATCATAGTTTTCCTAAATTTCTGACAGAATTGCTTTGAATGCTTTGCTTTGCTCAACACTAGTTGGTGGTTAGCTAAAAAAAATGCACTTGTTTTGTTTTAAGTCTGAAATCCTCACTCCACTGTTCATTTTCAGACCTGATATGTTTTAGTTGTTCTCTTTTTTGGGAATGCCCATCCCAGTAAAACACTGTAGATCTACATATATGTCTAAAGTGCTGCTACCTTCCTATTGAAAACTGCTCATATGTGCTTTCCTCAATATCTACAGGCGGCCTCAGCTATGCTTATTGGTTCCTCTCCCCACCTTTTACACAAATCTGTGTACAACCTTCTGCTACTATTTCTAACACTGAGAGAAGAGATAAAAGTGCATAGAGAGTGCTCAGAAACTGGAGGAATGTTATGAAGAATTTATACCAGATTCTACACCACCACCAGCAGGCTGAAGGACTTAAACACACTCTGTAGAAACAAAATAGCGGGAAATTTTAATGCCTAATTATAAAGTTGCTTAATGCTGCATTTAGGAAGCAAATGAAAATTAAAAGTCAGTGCAAAAGTGGCATAACCTTTACACACATTGGTAATAAACCCAGTAAACATATAGGATTTCAAATGGCACGTGCTCTCCATTTCTAGTACTTGGTTTAGTAAAAGATGGCCATCACTACTATATTGTCTTATTGTAATGTGGGTAAAATATTGAACTCACCTCATCCTCTGGCATTATAGATTCTATGTTGTCTCTGTTTTGTTCTACAATGTAACAACATCCCTTCATCCATGTTTCTTGCAGAAGTTCTGCCCTCTTTTTGGCAACAGTGCTCATGTGCATGATAAGATTTTCCAGCATCAAAGGAACATTTTTTAGGAGACTTTCAATATCAACCAGGCTAAAAGTTGCATAGCTAAAAAGCAAAATAGATAAAATGGACTTAAATGGTATGGAATAATAGGACAACCCCCATCATCAAGACATACTTAAGTCTCATGCATGAAGTGATATCCATCTGCTCACCGGAGAGCATGATATAATTAACTAGTTCCTACCAATATATCCTTTAAGCAAGTCAAAGGAATTAGAAAGTCAGCAGGAGTACATTAGTGATCAGTCATGAAGTGGAAGGTCAAAATGATTGATCATAGTCATTTACAGTATGTGAAGCCTGCTCACTAAGTACACGTGGAAAAGCAGATGGGTTAAGCCTTAACAGGTGCTTGTAGCAAAGAACTATTAAAATATATACTGCGTTTTACTATATTCCATTTAATATTGTACATTTATATGGTAAAAGTAGTAAACCACCCATGTCTACTATGTGTTGTAGCATCATTGATAACATACTTTCTATGGAAGTGAAGAAGAATCTTGGTCATGACAGGATGAGTGATATGCAAGCTATTCTTCAATTTGACACGTGCTGCATTAACACTTTTATGCCATGGAAAAGGATTCCGTCCAGCATTGTTGGACATCTTGGTGCAAATAAAACAAACAAGAAATATTTAGTTTTAATAGAAAAACTTGACATCATGCATTTCATAAATATATTCTTTATGGGGGTATTCACAATAGGTGTTAAAAATCTATATAATTCACTGTTATTCCAAATTATAGTATAATCATTCACTATCTGGTAAATTAAGATTATCTGAACATTTAGCTAAAAGTATAATATAATAAAATGATGGATTGCACATTATCATTCAGGCTTATGTGACACTGTGTTTTCTGTGTAAAAAATACACAGCTATCAGAAGCACCATGGAATAATTTCAATAACAATGCACAATCTATATACTGCCTGACAGCTCTTCTTCCCCAGCTCTCACTGTGCCTGCCACTCTTCTCATTTCAATCCAATCACCCTGTCCGCCTGTCTCCTTCCTTCCTTTGTCACTTTCTATCATCATGACCACAGCGTTTTTATTACTGCAACCATTCCCCTTTAGCTTTGCACATTTCAGATCTATATCTACAGCTTACATAGAAGGATCACATTAACAGGAGAGGTGAGAAATGTGATGGCAGTGCTATACCACCTTTCTATGCAGTCTACCGAGAATAGAAAATGCTCTGGTAAACCATTGTATGAGCTCCATCGAATACAATGTTCCCACAGGGCCGGCTTCATTACAAATATAAGTCTCATTTATCCCATACTTTTTTTTTTACTATAGCCCACAATAGCTTTCTAACATCAGCTGTGAAGCCTCATTATCAAGCAGAGAAATAACCTTCGTCTGTTTGGACAAAACATGCAATTTGGGACACTTCTTTTTTCTTCCTCTAGGAAAATCTATAGCTATTCATTACTCTGCCAAATAAAGTAGCAGTTTATTTATAGAGAGTAAAGTCTCGAGATTGCTAGAAACCCCTAAAAAGACAATTGGGTCTCTTAAGAAAGATAATGCTTCAAGACAGGAGAGAATTTTTTTTTTACCTTTGGGGTAATTTCGATTCCCAGCCTCTGTTGTTCCATTGGGTCCAATAATATGTAATCAAGCATTGATTTCTTTATGGCATATGTATAGTTTTCCTCTACCTCCTAGGGAAAGGCAAAAATTAAATATTCAAGAAAAAAGTGTTGGGCTGAAATGTTCTGAAATGTAATTTTGTAACATATATTTGTATACATGGATGATGAGCACCTTATTACTTCCTCAGCCTTAACCCTTATGCTAGCACTTTGATGATGAAGGTTATCCTAAAGTGAAAACCTAAGTTTAGGTAGGCGTCATCTTACCTCAAAAATGCAAACAAGCTAGTATATCATCCAAGTATCTAGTTACAATTATATATAGCAAAAAAGTTATTTATTTTCTATGTTCAAAATATTCCATATACACAGAGAAGGCAGGCACTTCATATTGAATATGTGGGTGCAATAAAAGTGCCTAAGGAAGCTGTATGTGAGGCATTTTTTCCCCCATACACCAGGTCTGTTTTATTATATCTTATTCTCTGTCTCGTTTCTCTTTCATAGTGCATGGGCAAATCTTTTTGAACTTAGGTTTTGGTATTATTTTAAGCCTGTCTTTAGGATATTTGATGTAATTGCATTGTATAGCACTCAACACTTTAGTAACATTAGTGGTTATTGTATTGAACTTGTTTCTAGATGGGTATATATATATATATATATATATATATATAGTAGTATATATATATATATATATATATACTAGCTGAAGAACCTGGCTTCACACGGGTATATTTCACCCATTTCATTTTAATGCTATAACAGTGACATCTACAGTATCCCAACCCCTTAACAGTGACCTCTACAGCCCCCACCCCTTAACACTGACCCCCACAGTGTCCCATCTCCTTAAAATGGGATCTCTCCACAAAAGCCCACCCCTTAACTTTGAACTTCATAGCAGCCTGCCCCTTTAACAGTGAGTTCCACAGCACCCCACCCCCTTGACAGTGACCTCCACAGTGGATTTCCCCCTTAACAGTGACCTCTACAGCACCCGGCCCTTAACACTGACCATAGGTTAGAGTCCCCTTAGCGGTGACCTCCACCATTCCCGACCCCCTTAACTGAGACCTCCACAGCGACTGCCCTTTTAACAGTAACTGCCACAGTAACCCATTCCCTTAACAGTGACCTCCACTGTACGCCGCTCCCTTAACAGTGACCTCACAGTACCTTGCTGCTTTAACAGTGACCTCACAGTACCCCACTGCCACTTTAATAGTGGCCTCCACTGTCCCCTCCACCTGTAATAGTGACCTTCACAGTGCTCACCCCTTTAACAGTGACCTTCACAGCAGCCTGCCCCCTTAACAGTAACATCCACAGAGCCCTCCCCTTTAACATTGACCTCTACAGTGGCCACCCCTTTATTAGTGACCTCCACAGTACCCCAGTGATTTCCACAATATCACAGCCCCTTAGCAGTGACATCCACAGAGCTCCATTCCCTTAAAATTTGAGTGTTGTCAGATTCTATGTTTGGTTCCTCTGATTTTACAGATGTAGTCTAAGGTATCTCTGCCTTCAACTTATTATTTCTTGGACGTGCTAATAATCGCTAGGGGTCTCTCTTAGCAGACCCAGATCAGCTTAGCAGTGGATCATTATAGCATTGTAAAGCTTTTGGAGAGCTGTATTCCCCTGTAATTGGGGATATTATGTTATCAGAGAAATCAGCAACAACTATGTTATGTTCAGTTTCTGTACTTTGTTCATAAATTAATTGGCTTATTAATGCCTAAAATGGTTCCAACTTCTGAGTTTTGGAATGTTATGGTGAGCACACTTTTTGTGACAAATTTGATTGTATATATATATATATATATATATATATATATATATTTGGTTTGTTTGTTTTTTATTTAAATCCAGAAGTGGGTTGGAAGGGAATGGCATATACAAAGAAAAATCTTATACTTCTCCTTCCTGCTAGATTCACTTCTGGCTTTGGTTAAAAAACAGGTGCTGGATCGGCTGCAGCATAATCTAAAATCTTGAGTATATTTACCTCAGGTTAATTTAATACCTCTCTTCTACTTTTAATGGAAATACCTCACCAAAAACATTGCCATGTACGAATATGTATTGTATTTAATTGAATTGTTTTTGAAGGCTTAAATCCTGAATGCATATTACCTATTTAGTAAGAGTATCCTGCTGCTGGAATCCTTATCAATCAACAATAATTTGCAGAAAAACCATGCAGCAAGGGTCTAGTTTCCCGTAGCACCCCTACAGGTGAAGTGAAGCACTACATGGTGCTCAAAAAAACCAAAGGGCTGGCCTTGTAATGCACAGTTATACTGGATTCTCCAGAGAAAGATAAAGCTACTTTTTGTAGCTAATTGATGGAGATCTCTTCTACTAACTCAAAATGCCTAAAGGGTGTATTCATATGGGTCAGACTTTTTGCAAAATATTTCCACAACTGAAAAGAGATTCATTATAAAAAAAAATGTTTTTTTTGTTTTCAGAATATTCATGGATTTGTTCATAGAACATTTGTTGAACCAGAGCTTTGCAGTTACTATTTTTCTTATAATACTCCTGCTTTTGACTATATGAAGAATAGCTTTGTTGACAGGATTTCTATTCAGTTATTTAATATTTCATTTCCTCCTTTTTTCATTTGTCATATATGCACATTTCACAAAATTGTATCGATAGATTTTACCTAAAGGACATTTGAGAATTTACTTTAATGAATCTACTTTGTGCTTTTTTTAAATTCACTATATATAAGCTTTCTGTATGGTGGCAATGCATTAATTTATTTTACATAAAATAATGGATCAAGATAAAAGAATCTTCAAGCCTTGCCGTCACTATTTCTAGCTATTAGTATAGCATTTCTTCTAAGTACAAATATATTGCTATAAAAAGATGTATAAGTATATTTCTGTCATTTTAGTTAAGGAACTTCTCATTTAACAATGTACAGAAAAGACTTTACAGTATTAATATTAATGGTCAATAAGTGGGTTGAATCCATTTTAAAAGGAGCTAACATGAAACAACAGTTTACATTTGAAATAATGACATTTATGATATACATTTTAAGCTTGAACGTTGTAGCTGGTATCTGAATGGTAGGAGATGGGAAGGAATTCTTATTAAAACAACAAGCTACATTTGGGCACCAGCTGTTCCGTTTTCAGTGATATTATCTTTAGTGCAAAAACTCTACAATCTTCTTGTAAATATGTTATTACTGCTATACATAACTATGGTGATTATTTCATTTTAATAGAATTAGTCTTTCAGAACTTTGTGGGTTGAAATGTAGTGAAAAAGTATTTTGAAGAATAATAGCCTAAATAGAATACAGTCTATTTATATTAAACATAATAAGTACTAAACTTTTCTTTCTATACACGAAAGAAAAGTTTAGTCTATTTCTACTAAAAGAAGCATTTACAAGCATTTAACAAACCCAACTGCTCAATTACAGTACCACACCAACATGTTTATTATTCCTAGCATGTTATACAAAAGTTTCAAAATAATAGATAGGACTACAAACAGCTATAAAGGAGATGTTTCACCACCAGACATGTCCATTTTAAGGTTAGAGCGAAACAACAGATTTGATTATATCACATCAAGTTGTGCAATCCAAAAATGTGTGTGATTTTCTAAATCTTGGCTTTGATTTGGCTGTAAAAGAAAACAACCAAACCGCTGACAGGTCACCAGCAAGTCACTGTCACATATAACTTACATTAAGGTTTATGATGGCAGCATCACATAACACTTGAGACCTGCGAACAAAAACCCAAGGAGTTTGGATTTTGGGCTACAGCTATGTTGAGGCCAAACTTTATGGAGCTCCTCGGTGTAACTTCACTGACAAACATGAGATGTTGTGTTCTCCAGCATAAATGTCTTATTCATGAAGATCCAACCAAAAAAGGGTGGTTGATTACCCCTTTCTCAGTAGAGTATTAACTGATAATACTTTTCCCCTCATTGATAAATATGGAAACAACTGAATGTTATATATATATATATATATATATTTATATATTACTATAATAGATGCTTAATGCTGCACTAATTTCCCACTAGGGCATTAACATTTGTTTAACCTCCTCCCTTCATCATTTGCAAAATCAATATTGTACGACATGACAATAATATTTGAAGTCTATTTTTTCCATTCATCAATTTAGGGTCGTTATAAAGGAATATTCTAGAAAAAAATAAACGTCGAGCTTCCACATAATGCTTTATATATTAATTTTAAGAGATAAGTGAATCAATTTATATTGAGGGATTGTAGAATTCCCTGGTTACAGAGCGATACTGTATTGTCCCCATATAAGACAATGCAGGATTAAACAGGGATCTGTATTAAAGCATTTTTATCATCTTAATTGTGTTTATGCAGATTCACTCATCTCCACTACCGACATTTTCATGGCCTTGTGTTAAAACAAATCGTAATAACTTATCAGTTGGATTCCAAGATGGAAAATGGCATTGGGCAATGTATCATCGAATACGCTAATTAAAATGTAAGTATTTATACATTTTGGGGTGCATTTATCAAAATTGGTGTAAAGTAGAACTGACTTAGTTGCCCTTAGCAACCAATCAGATTCTACCTTTCATTTTTCAGAACTCCTTTGGAAAATGAAAGGTGGAATATGGAAAATGAAAGGTGGAATATGATTGGTTGCTGAACCACTTTTTCTTTACACTAGTTTGAAAAAGCTCCCACTTTATTTCTAAATTTTAAGATCTCTGTCGTCATTGATATGCTGTGTAATTAATATCCAAAAGGAGAGAGTAATCACCATTCTAAAATGATATGATTACTAAAGTTTTCCTTCAACTTGTTATATGCTGGCCAAATAAGTTTAGGCTAAAAGGTAGACAGACATAATATAATAGAAAGGAAATGTTTTGTGTAATGTTATGAAGAGTTATGTTGCTATTACACTGATGTGAAATTAGCCAGTTGAGATTAAAAAAGGGCCCAAAAAAGTTAAAAATAAAAAAGAAACATTACTCACCCCAACAACCCTCTGCTGCTGCTTTTTTGTAGATGCTCTAATCCACACTGCTCTCCAGTTCCTGGCTTAATACGCTATAAATACCAGGAAAGGCCTGCTCAGCCAATCATTGGCCTCAATATTGAGCTACAGTACCTAAGCCAGTGATTGGCTTATTAGGCATTTCCTGCCATTTCTGATAAGTCAAGCTGGACCAGGAAATAGAGAACAGCATGAATCGGAGTAGCATCCGACTAGAGATGATGAGTAACGCTTCTTTTTTATTTTTCATTCTTTGTTGCTGTTTTTTTTAAAAAAAAGATCTCTCTGGAAATTGAAATTTACTAACCTCATATTTGATTAAAAATCCCTAGGTTTTTTAATAAGTCATTGAACAACTGTGCAACTAGGAACTTTCTATTTTTACTGCAAAAAAAAGTATCTACAGCCTATGTATTTTCAGAACTAATCATCTGTTTTTCAGAATGGCTTATTTTATGTCTAGAGGGTAGTGCGCATAAGAATAATTCTTCTGCTGTACTTGTCAAATATTCATGTATTAATAGCAATGAGAGCAGCCTGTAAAATATGACACAAATCCATATATACCTTTGTTAAATCCTGAAGGGATTTGCTCCACACTTTGCAAAGTTCTGCCGGTATGTATGAATAGATTCCCTGAAGCCATTTTACACTAAGTGGAGACACCATACAAGGGTCGATGGATTCTTCAATAAGCCTGTAATATCTACAGAATGAAAATGCGTTGTGAGAACAGTTTCAAAAGCTTTGCTGTTCCCTCAGCAGATGTTATGAATAGAAAAGATTTCCTTTTTTTTTCCAAAGTGTGTGACACCCTAGTTAAAAAATATGACAGTCTCTGCATCCTGTCACAACCTTGCTCTAGAAGATGTCAGGAATGAGCGTATAATAACAGTTATTTTGAATAATACAGTTAGGCCTATGATAACAGACTGACTTACTATTTCCTTGATTAATGTTCTTCACAGTAAGCGATGACTCGATTTCAGCCATTCTAAATTAAGCTAATTATTTCTTCACCCTGCTGTCAATTAGGTTAAATTTTGCAATATCAACAAGTTTAAACTTAAACAGAATTTGCATAATAAAATCATTAAAATCTTTTTAGAGGACATATGCTAATCGAAAATGTATGAAAGGCAATTTGAAATTTTCCGTGGAACCCAAAATAGAGCACACTTTTTACTTCATGGGCCATCCTTGTATATACACAATTTATATATTGCAAATATAATAAAATGATCTCTTTATTTCACCATAAATTAAAGTATATGAAACAAAATAAAATACATTTATAACATAGAGATGCTTACATCTTATTACATACAACTTGTGGCTCCCCAGGTTTTGGGAAATCATTACTCCTAGCATGGCCTTACAGCCATTTCTTGCAACTGTTGAGGACTCATAAATTGGAAACCAATGAATTTCTATAATCAAACCTTGTCCTGTTTTCATGATGTATTCTTTTAAGTATATCAGTTAGTTGAATAAACTGGCCAATGTAACGGCAGCATATTACAACAGGTCTGTACTCTTATCAGCCAAAAAGTGTGCTGGTTGGTTGATAAGAATGATGATAGAATTGAATGGTCTCATGGTAATAAGTAGTGAAGTATTGGAAAATTCAATTTTGCTGCTTCGCTGAATTTTACAAAAAAGTTTGCTTCATGAAGAATTACTTTGTTACAAAGCACATTTGTTTATAAGTAGTGGATGCGATGACAGGGAGCAGCGATTGCACCGCCCGTGGTCATTGTACCCCTCAGATGCAGCGTTCATAGCTGATCGCAGCATCAGATAGCAATAATATATGTGTAAAATAAAAGATAAAATAATACTTACACTCATCCATTTGATCGTGATAAGCCGGCCGCTGCCATCATGTTTGTAGATCCAGAGTGAAGTCTTGCGCGGCCTATGATTAAGTCATCATGTTCACCACGCACTGGATTTTGTGCAAGATCTTCAATCAAAATGACAGTGGCCAGCTCTTCGTGCTTAAACTGATGAAGTAAGTTTGATTTATTTTTTTATCTATTTTTACCCCCATCCAGGGAAAATCGATTTGTTACCACCAAGGAAATTCGGTTTCATGCCGAATCAAATTTTCACTCAAATTCAAATCAAATTTCACTTCACGGAGTTCGATTCGCTCAACAGTAGTAAAAAATATGATGTATTAATGATGGGAGTTCTTCCCCTATTCCTCACTGTGGTGATTGACAGGCTGCTATGTATAGATGCATACAGAGCTTTGAGGGTCGCTTTAATTGACTATTTTTTGGCTCATAGGTACAGAATGTAGCTGTAATATGCTGGTCTTACATAGGTCAGTATATTGGAAAACACTATGCAAGCATTAAGCTGTATTTGTGAGGGGAATATCCCCCACCTCTCTTTGTGGTGACTGACAGACTGCTGTGTATGCACCTATACACAGCAGCATGTCAATCACTGATATAAAATGCAGGGAAGAAGAGGGAACACTCCTTCCAGGAATACAGCATACACTTTAATCTTCCATCATTTCAACAGGACAGTGCAACAGCTGTAATTGGCTAGCATTATACGGGACAGCATATTCAGCTGACAGAATTACCTTAAATAATAGTTTACACTAAGCCATTAAAATGTATAGACAATTGTTATTTCTTAACCATGCTATAAACATTAATTTAACCACAATACGGTCTTAAGTAGGCGGCACACTCCTGATATATATATATCAACCACGAAAAATGAGTGCAAAGTACACCAATAAAAAGCGATTAAAAAGTAATGTTTATTAATGATAAGTATTAAAAAGTGATATACACAATACAAAATTAATAATGAATAAGTGGGGAAAAAACACATATGCACACCACCTAAATCGACAACTCATAGAAGAAATGTAACATGATATAGACCTATAGAAATAGTAATGACCGGCTCCAAATATGCAATATCACAGCCGGGTCTATATAAAGTGCATATGAGTGCAGAAGTATGTCTTAAAGTGACCTATGCATAGCATGAGCAGTAAAGTGACAAGTAAACAAGCTCACTAGCTACAAATATTGCATAAAAATGGCGACATACCACTAAAAAGAGTGACTGTGGGGAAGGTGGTGGCGCTCCTCGACTCGCGTTTCGCATATGATAGCTTCCTCAGGAGTAGTAATAGGTATGGGGAAAGTGACATGTTTAAAAAGGAGAAGCCTGCCAATGAGCAAATAGAGCAATGAGCATGTGACCACTCACTAATGTCATCATCACCGGAGCGGCGCATGACTTATTACATCCCGCCACGTCATACTACTTCCACCTTTCCCCCAAGGCTGGTGATAGAGAGGGCAATCACAGCGTAATGAAGTGGATTGCCTTCGCCACCACCTTATCCAAATGGAGAAAGGGTGGAAGCCGACCGGCGGGCGGAACAGCCATGCGCACTGATAACATTACAATAGGGACACAGCAAAGTAAACATGATGAACCTGCAAACTTGCATGAGTTTCTTTAAGACAGTGCTATCATCAGAAATGCTGCCATCAGCAAAGAAAGTGTTTAAAAAGTGCAAGACACAAAGGAGGAAGAGTTAAAATTCTCAATAACTTCCGCATTAGGATAGGTCATCAGATTAGTGAGGGTGCCACTCCTACACCCAATACAACCAGCTGTTTGAATGGGGTTGTTGTGCCTGTGCAAGTGCTTCAACCTCTTTGAAGTTTACCTACTTGATGTCTACTTTGTGTTGCGTAATTACAAATGTGCCATCCCATGCAAGGGAATTGGATGAGAAGTTGTACTTATACTGCACTGCCACTACAAAGGAGAAAGCATGTAGGTAAATGTTGAAGAGGATGCAGTGCTTACACAAACACTGTGACCCCTACAAACAGCTGATTGGAGGGAGTTTCGGGAGTCAGACCTCCACCAATCTGATATTGACCTATCCTGAGAATAGGTCATCAATATTATTATACTGCATAACCCCCTTTAACACCATATCTTAAAAGGACCTGGAAAAATAACTCAGGTTATTAGTAGTGTTGATCGCGCACCAAAGTGCTTGTGTGCTCAAGTAGAACACTTTGCGATGCTCGGGTGCTCTACCGAGCACCCAAGCACAATGGAAGTCAATGGGAGAACCCGAGCATTAAACCAGGCACCCCCTGCACTGAAGAAGGGAGGGTGTCGGGACTCTAGTTCAGCTCAGGAGTCCCTGCTCTGACTCCATATATAGCTATGTCCATATATGGAGTCAGAGCTTGGGGACACCCCAGTGTATTTAAATCTAATACTACTAGTAAGTATATCTATACAGTAGAAGTCCCATTTTTTATGACTGGCTATGCAGCTATATAGTATAGTGGTTAAAATTCTGGCTTGTGATGCAGAAGCTGTGGGTTCAAATCCCGTCACAAACTTTTTCAGAAATAGAGGCTAAGGCGAAAACATCAGTAGTAGTTACCCACATATGATGCATTCATATATATCAGAAGTATGATTTTATATATAATCCTCCTTGGCCTGTTGTGGTACTAGGATCTGGGGATAGATCGGATACAGATGCCCCACTCACATGTGGGTCTCTGCCTGATCTGCTCTTTTTGGGGAGGGCATTGCGTTCTGTGTAAGATGAGCTTGCTTTCACCCAGGTGCACTTTTCCACTGGGCTACACATTCGACTCTTGGCACTTGTTTGGGGGAGTTTATGTCTCCATCGACACAATTGTCAGGTCTGCAGTAGAGATGTCGCGAACATAACATTTTCCGTTGTGCAAATTTATGCAAATGTTCGCGAAACTCCCATGGAAAATTACGTAGTTGACGCAGAGTGTGGTAAGTTGAATTCGCAATGCGATTAATATAACCTGCATTAATCGCATTGCGAATTCAACTTAGAGCTGGGTTCCTAATGGTTGTATTGCTAGAATATAACGAAGATTGAGAGTATAGTGCTATATTCTCAATCTTCGTTATATTCTAGCAATACAACCATTAGGAACCCAGCTTTAAGTTGTAATCGTAATGTGATTAATATAACCTGTATTAATCGCATTGCGATTACAACTTAGATCTGAGTTCCTAATGGTTGTATTGCTAGAATATAACGAAGATTGAGAATATAGCGCTATATTCTCAATATTCATTATATTCTAGCAATACAACAATTAGGAACCCAGCTTTAAGATAAATTCGCAATGCGATTAATACAGGTTATATTAATCGCATTGCGATTACAACTACTAACACTGCAGCTTCAGAATGAATCTAAGATGGATGCCGTCCTTGCTTTTTGATAGGAGGTGGGGGGGGGTCTGGGAGGGAGGGTATGCTGATTTGCTGGAATGTGTCTGCTGACTGTGAGGTACAGGGTCAAAGTTTGCTTAATGATAAAGTATAGGGGCGAACGCGAACATCGCATATGTTCGCCCGCTGCGGCGGACGCGAACAAGCTAGGTTCGCTGGGAAACGTTCGCCGGCAAATAGTTCGGGACAACTCTGCAGCGATTTGACACATTATGAATGCGTATATGCATGCGCTATATAATTTATGGCATGTTTCCCTTATCGAATATTACTGCGGCGATCACTGAACTAGGGTGCGCATGCCCGATCCACTTCCTGATGTTATGACATGATAATCATCAGCAACGAATCCCTGACATGTGCAACAACCTGCACGATACACCGAGGATGGCATCCGTGATCGTCATTCATCTGGTCAGTCAATTACATTAGTACTTTTTTATGTCTCCTTCCCCTCTCCTGGGATAATTATGCACACGTCACTTTATTTAATCATGTACACATATGCACAATATCACAGTTCATTATCAATTAGGGCTATCATGTCTTTGATATTATGTATGGGATTATATACACATGAATTGTTGTGCTAATCATGCAATATCGCTTGACGTTTATTTATGGATATATTTTGAAATGTTAGTTTTTTCACAGATTGTCTATTTTGAATACTGATTTGATTAGTGGATTTTGATTATGATGTAATCACATGCAGATTGTGTTTGCTATATATACTCGATTGCTGAGCTGAAACGTCATTTTTTCCACATGGGTGAATAAAAGTTTATTTTTTCATTTCACCTATCTTGGAGTGCTGCCCATTTTTGTATTTTTTATATTGTGGGGTTAAGCTTATCCCCTTAGGCCTGCACCAATACATTGCTTGACAGTGGTGCCATTCTTTTTCAATTTTTTTTTAAATTATATAGGGATCTGGATAAATTGGAGGCTTGGGCAGAGAAATGGCAGATGAGGTTTAACACTGACAAATGTAAAGTTATGCACATGGGAAGGAATAATGCAAGTCATCCGTACATACTAAATGGTAAAACACTCAGTAACACTGACATGGAAAAGGATCTAGGAATTTTAATAAACAGCAAACTAAGCTGTAAAAACCAGTGTCAGGCAGCTACTGCCAAGGCCAATAAGATATTGGGTTTCATCAAAAGGGGTATAGATGCCCGTGATGAGAACATAGTCCTACCACTTTACAAATCTCTAGTCAGACCACACATGGAGTACTATGTGCAGTTCTGGGCTCCTGTGAACAAGGCAGACATAGCAGAGCTGGAGAGTGTTCAGAGGAGGGCAACTACAGTAATAACTCGAATGGGGCAACTACAGTGCCCTGAATGGATATCAAAATTAGGGTTATTTACCTTAGAAAAAAGACAATTGAGGGGAGATCTAATATCTATATATAAATATATCAGGGGTCAGCACAGAGATCTCTCCCATCATTTATTTATCCCCAGGACTGTGACTTTGACGAGGGGACATCTTCTGTGTCTGGAGGACGCCTGAGGAGGTGGTGATGGTTTGTACAATAAATGAATTCAAGAGGGGCCTGGATGTATTTCTGGAGTGTAATAATATTACAGGCTATAGCTACTAGAGATGGGTCGTTAATCCAGGGAGTTATTCTGATTGCCTGATTGGAGTCGGGAAGGAATTGTTTCCCCTTAAGTGGGGAAAATTGGCTTCTGCCTCACAGGTTTTTTTTGCCTTCCTCTGGATCAACTTGTAGAAAACAGGCCGAACTGGATGGACAAATGCCTTTTTTTGGTCTTATATACTATTTTACTACTATGTTACTATATATTTGTTTGAGTAGTCTCCAAGGCATTGTTCACGGTTGGCCAGAATCCTACTCCACACTGATGAGGGGCAACACCCTGAAACAGCTGTCTGTGGATGGATAACTGGCTTAGGTTTTCCCCGTCACATCCTTAAAGCTTGTGAAAAAGCGGGATGTTGACATAGGGGCCACTCGATATGGTGGATTTGGTGATCTGTGTAATGGAGACACCCCTTTGCATCGGTTTTACTTCCTTCGAGGGATATCTGGCTTTTATTGTGTTGTAGAACCAATGTTGGGGCTCCACATTTATTTTGCATATTACTGTTTCCCAGGGAAATTTGCACTTTGGATTGCTGTGTTGAGACCCTTAACTGAGTCTCCGCGGTGTTTTTGTGGCTGGTCTCCCTGAGATCACCTATTGTTTTGTTTGAGTAGTCTCCAAGGCATTGTTCCCGGTTCGCCAGAATCCTACTCCACACTGATGAGGGGCAACACCCTGAAACAGCTGTCTGTGGATGGATAACTGGCTTAGGTTTTCCCCGTCACATCCTTAAAGCTTGTGAAAAAGCGGGATGTTGACATAGGGGCCACTTGATATTGTAGATTTGGTGATCTCTGTAATGACGATCCCCCCATTGCACCGGTTTCCCTTCCTTTGAGGGATATCTGGCTTTTATTGTGTTGTAGACCCAATGTTGGGGCTCCACATTTATTTTGCATATTACTGTTTCCCAGGGAAATTTGCACTTTGGATTGCTGTGTTGAGACCCTTAACCGAGGCTCCGCGGTGTTTTTGTGGCTGGTCTCCCTGAGATCACCAATTGTTTTGTTTATGTTACTATATATATATATATATATATATATATATATTTTTTTTTTTTTTTTAAAGTAATTACACATTTATTTTGTGCCATACATTTTTTATAATTACTATGAAAAAAAAATGTAAATCTTTTAGTAATTTTTTAGTAATTGTAAAAAATGTATGGCACAACATAAAGGTGTAATTACAATATATATATATATATATATATATATATATATATATATATATTAAGTTTGCGATGGGATTTAAACTACAACCACTACACTCCATAGCTGCTTAGCCAGGCACTAAAAAAAAAAGAGAGACTTCTACTGTATAGGAATACTTACTAGTACCTCTACAGTAGAAGCCTCATATACATATAATTTTTTTTTTCGCAACTGGCTATGTGGCTGAGTGGTTAAGTGCCTTGCCTCTAATGCAGAAGGTCATGCGTTTTCTGAAATACAGGCTAAATTAGATTCAAATACACTGGGTGTTCTCCAAGCACTGACTCCATATATGGACATAACTATATATTGAGTCAGACCAGGGACTCCTAAGCCATGGACTCACACTGAGGGATTCCCTCATTGTACAGTGATCTCCTGCATAGAAATAGAGGCTAAATTAGATTTAAATACACCGACTAGAGCATCGCGCTTGAGCATACGCGGTGTTCGGCGAGCATGCTCGCTCAACACTAGTTATTAGCCGAATTAGAGACACACCTATCAGGGGCAATACAGAGACAGTTTCTTCCTTTTGGAGAGTCATTTTGCCTAGGTTCACAAGTAGAGAATCTCTTTCAAGATTGACATTTATCTTGGTGTGATTTATTTCATTAATTTTAGTCTAGATAATATATTTTGCTTCTCGAAATGGTCTTGCTGTCTTTTCCTCAAGGGCAAAATATCTACAATTCACAAGCAATTTCAACTTTTAGGCTCAAAAGTTTTTGTAACAAAACATTTTATTTTTTGTATTGAAGTGATGGTAGCTTGTATTGATATGCCCCATCAGCTCTTTACTAGTACTCCAAGCAATACCAAATGATCTGTACATTAGTATAAAGCTTCATTTTAGAGTCACCCACTCTTATTGCATATGTTATGGCAACAACCAAATACAGTCTTATCAAATAAAGTCA
The DNA here is from genome assembly GCA_033119425.1 of Bufotes viridis. NCBI lineage: Eukaryota > Metazoa > Chordata > Amphibia > Anura > Bufonidae > Bufotes > Bufotes viridis. The sequence goes on from CM065590.1 coordinate 277,504,819, forward strand.
GTAAAAAATGATTCTGATAAAAATACATATTTCCAAAGGATGGTTGTTAGGATTGTGTATCAAGCATGGAACAAGCGTACCATACTTCTCAGAAGTTGAAATCCTTCCTTTGCACCTACTTAGCAATTGTTGGCAGAGTATCAGTGCTTCTCTTCTTAGTCTTTTACAGACACTTCTACTGTGAATGCTTCTATAATCCATACTTTTATCTACTTTTTAGTACTAAAGTTGTTGATAATGATGGTAACAGTTAACAGCTTTATTAGTAAATGGAATAAGACCTGAAGATTCTAATTAGAGTTTATGAAATACTAGATATTAGCATTTGTGTGCCCATATCTACTATTTAGTTATATTTCCTTGTAATGTTAATATTTAGTTTAAAATTCTCAAAAATTAAATAATAATGTTTTAGATGATTTAGTTGGTCAGTCTGGGAACTATGAGGAACATTTATCAAGACTGGCATTCCCATATGCCAGTCTTGATCCCTCTGCAGTAAAGTGACCTGCACCAAATTTATTAGGAAGCAGATGCCTCTTAATAAGTTAGCTGTATCTCTGGCAGTCCATGCGCCAGAAACTGAGGTAAGTTATAATATATCCAGAGGGCCATGCTAAGCCCCACACCTCCTACTAGTAGTTAGATCCTGCCCTTGCCACTTTAAAAAAGTGTTAAGAAGCTTAAAAAATGTGGCATGCTCCATCAATTGAAAGCTACTAATGTGGCATAAAAGCTTTAGTAAATGCCCCCTATGTATATAAATATATATAAATATTTTGAGTGTACACAATATTGATTTTCTTTCATGAGCTCAGGATAGAACACGGTTAATGCTTAACCTCCATCCATAGTAGAGAGAATACCGTAGTAATTAATAAAAAGGCCAAGACAACTGGGCTATTTAACAAGCCTCTAGGTGTTAATATGGATTCTGCTTTCCTAATTGATTTCATCTATAAGCATTTATTATAAGGAGGCAGTTTCTATGCAAGGAGTACAAAACCTGTTATTACACATGATCAACAAAACTGCTTCAATATAATCAGTATAGATTATGCTGATGATTCAATTTTAAAAGCAATATTCTGAACATTCTGAGTTTCATGCCGCATATGTATATTTCATAATATTAAACCATATCTTTCTTTTATTGTCAAAAAATAAAGACACCTTTTACAAGACCATTTTATCAAAACCTTTATCATATTAGGCAAGTCTTTTGATAAACACTTACTGAGAGAATGAACATTTCATTCCACTCCTAGACTGCTATAAAGTTGAGTTAATATTCTGTATGTTTGAAGATTATCAACATATTCATCTAAAATACTATTAATACTATATAATAATGGCTAGCATAGTTTACTCTATAATAACACTTCTAAAGAGTAAAAGACTGAACAGAAAATTGTTTTCTAAGTGGAATAAAAAAAGGTCTTATGTAGTTATTTTTAAGAATCCATAAATGTCGATAATGTATTTAACCCAGTATCATTTCATAAATGCACTGATAGGAGTTTGTCTCTGAAGGCAACTCCTGTCCATAAAACCAATTCTGTGATCCCACCTCTATGAGACCAGATAAAGGACAGAGGGACTCTGTAGGAGCGTCCACAGCCCTAGCAGATGCGGCCCATCCATGTATCCATCAACATCATGTACCTCAATTACCAAAGAGATTCCCCCCAACAATAACAGCTGATAGTTGCATCATCTTCCAAATATCATTATGATTTTATTCTATTTATTTAAATGAAAACCAAAAGGTATAAACTAAACATAAAATACAATGGGAAAAAATATCAGTATGAATTTGAATTGGTTAATATTTTTATAATATATATAAAAAATACAATCCAAATTTAGTATAGGATATAAATACCACATATTAGTGGTCACGAATAATAAAGTGTACTAAAAATCTATATAGTTAATAACACAATTTAGCTTTTATCTGTTGGTTAAATGGTACAAACACATTATGTCATATTGTACAAAGAATGTACTCTCATCTGTCCATGTCCCCTGTGGGAAGCCACTAAAGAGGTTCACCACTTAAATTTATTTCCAGAACAATCTAATTAATAATGCAGCCTGTAAAGGGGATGATATAGATTGACTGATGTCAAGCTGCTTTCCCCCATCTCTGCTGTCTGCATAGTGCCAATGCTATTTTGGGCTGAATAGCTTAGAAGCTCACAGAACTACTGCCACAAGGATTTCTAACAGGAAATATAACTTTCTCTATCTCTTATTGGTAACTTAACCATTATTGTATTTGAAAAATAAATGTATATAGGCAATCTCTTTAACTGTAGAGTGTTTGATCAAACTTTCAAAAGGGATACCCACCTCAGACATTGATGGTACAGTATCTAGAATGGGTCCCACTAAGTGAAGGGGAGCACAACCAATATGTGCGGCCACCTTTAATTTACCGCTATGGGCGTTCGGAAAATAGCTAAACTCTGTCTTGGCTATTTCCAGCAGTTCCATAGCAGTAAATGGAGAGGCAGCCATACATACGTGCTGACTTGGCTATTTTAAGAACTCCCATTACAGTGAAGGACAGCATACCCCCACATGCACAGTGTGCTCTCCTTAATTTTGTGGACCTTATTCTGGACATAGGAGTGGGTCCGAGAGGTGGCACCTGCACCAATCTTACATTGATAAAATATCTTGTGCCACCAATGTCAAAGATGGGAATACTCCAACTCAGATGTTGCTAAGGAAAGATTTTAGACCATGACAGTCAATTTATATGTACTGTACTTTCAGTGGATGAAATAGAGCTATAGAAATCACTATCTGTACAAATAGCCATTCTAATATACTTGCTATTACAACAGTGTACAACCAGTATTGGTGTCAATGAGGTAAATGGTGCATAGGTCTGCTAACCCTGATACTGATTATAGCTGTCCAGAGACCAGAGACGATCATTTTCTGGATCTGATCTTGTCTAACAGACCAGATACAATATTGGATATGCAGGTCCTGGAACACTTAGGTAACAGAGACCACAATACTGTAAGTTTCAGTATAATATTTAATAAGGGCTTACAAAAGGGAACTCTAAAAACCTGGAACTTTAGAAAGCTAAATTAATTAAACTAAGGGTAGAACTTAGTGTTTAAGACTGGGATGATGTTCTAGTAAATAGGAAAACTGAAGATAATTGGATAGTTTCAAAGAGATACTACAAGACTCCTGTAGTGAGTTTATAGCCATGATTAACAAAATATTGAAGAATAAAGGGGAACCAATGTCGCTAAAAAGGGATGAATTGAACATAATAAGACGAAAACAAAGAGTATTTAAAACATTGAATGTCGAGAGTTCAGGAAAAGCATTCCAGTCTAAAAAGGAGCTCAGTAAAAAATATAGAAAGGAAATAAAATTGGCACAATTAGCCACAGTAAAACAAATTGTCAATGACTTCAAAACAAATCCCCAAAAAATTAAAAAATACAAAAATACCAAAAAGAAAAAAAATAATAATACTAGCTCTCTAAAAGAAAGTCATGGGAATATAGTTGTAGAGGACATAAAGAAGGCAGAGATATTAAGCTCTTACTTTTCATCTATGTTCACCAGCGAGCTGCCAGTGCCAGATATCATCAGGGGGGTAATAAACAAGGGTCTATCAAATGTCATTGTCTCAACACAAAAAGAAGAGCAGCTACATTGGAGCAATTAAATATTTAAAAAGTCCCTGGCCCAGATGGCATACATCCATGGCTGCTGAGGGAATTAGGCTCAGTAGTTGATAGACCATTGTATATCATCTTCTTACAAGATCTTGTTACAAGACCTCCACCACGGGACTGGAGTATAGCTGATGTTGTGCCAATATTTAAGAAAGGTAAAAGATAGAAACATGTAACTACTGACTTGTAAGTTTGACATCAGTGATATGTAAAATATTTGAAGGTATTCTAGGAGACAAGATGAAAAAGTATATAGCGGTGAATAACTGATAACCAGCATGGATTCATACAAACACGTTGCATCTAAAAAACATACTTAGTTTTTATAAGCAGGTAAGTCATATTTGAAATATCTAGATTTTAGATTTTATAACAGCATTTGATACAGTGCCACAGAAGAGCCTTGTGCTGAAGTTACAAAAGGATTAACTAGGGGACAATATTTGCACATGGTTAAAAAAAATTGGTTATGGGACAGCGAACATAAATTTGTAGTAAATGGTATATAGTCAAAATAGGCAAAATGAAGTCAGTAGCAGGGTATCACAAGGATCAGTGTTAGGTCCAATTCACTTTAATCGCTTTATCAATTACCTTGTGAATGGGGTTGAGAGTAAAGCATCAGTTTTTGTTGATAATACACAACTGTGTAGGATACTTAAAACTCAGCTTGAGTTTCAAATATAGAAAGGCCTAGATAAACTGGTGACATGAGGTGGATGCATTTTAATATTGGCAAATGTAAAATTATTCACCTGGGTCACAGTAATTATATGGCTGCATACACATTTAATAGAATAAAACTGGGGACAACAGAACAAGAAAAGGACTTGAGTATTCTTTTTACCAGTAAGCTAAGCAGCAATACTCAATGTCAGACAGCAGCTTCAAAAGGAAGTAACATTTTAGGATATATAAAAAGAGAGAAAAAAATAATCGTCCAAACAAAATATTTAAATCCTGTATAAAGCCACATTTTGAATATGGGATTCAAGGATATAGGTGAGCTAGAAAAGTTTCATAGCCAGGTAGCCAGATTGTAAAATGGGATGAAAAGTCTCTCTTATAATGAGACGCTTAAAAAATTGGGCTTGTTCAGATTGAAAAAACGATGCCTTGGGTGATCTCATATACATTTATGTAAAAACTGGCACATGATTTATTCATTCCAAAGGCATTACAAAGGACCTGAGGACATTCTTTTGTGTGGTGGAAAAACTATTCAGACATCAAAACAGGAAAGGATTTTTTAGTTAGGCTACGTTCACATCTCTGTTACGGAGATCCGGCTGCTTGATCTGGCGCAAATCCCAGTTGTTGGCCAGACCAAAATCCATTGCAAATAATGGTGTTTGCCTGGCCAAAACCCAGCATTTATACCAGAAAAATACCAGATCACCGCCAGAGCTTATTGCAGTCAATAGGGATTTGGAGGTGAAGCAGAGGACTGGCAGGCTACTCTGTGCAGGAACAGCCTGCTGGATCTCCTAATAGACATTTGAATGGGACCGAAGAGTAGATAAACTTTGGAATGCCTTACTCGAAGAGGTAGTAATGGCAGATACTATGTCAGCATTTTTAAAAGGGTTAGATGCTTATCTTAAATTATTACTAATTATATCTAATTACGCTAATAATTAAGGTTGTAAAGTTGGTCTAGAAAAGATTTAACTTTATGAACCTGTGTCTTTTTTCAGTCTGTGTAAATATATAACCAATCAATGATTATTTATTCAAATATATTATTAAATATTTGAGGTTTGGTTTAATATTCAGGATCTGAAAAGTATTTGTTAGACTGAAAATAATTTTTTTTTGGCTGGATGTACCAGAATGGATCAATAACAGTAAATTTACTTGAGGTCACAGTGTTTATAACTCACTTATTCTGTGAAGCCTGTGATGGAGATCTAGACCAAGTTGTCCAAGGAATTGCTCAAGCACTACAGTACACAGCACACCTAATAAAATGACAAATCAGGTATGACCAACGCTACTCCACCAGTTGCAAGCCACTGGTCATTGATGTTTTTGGGATACGGTTCCTACTGGTCATAGTGATGGTGAATTTTTGCATTACAAAAGACTACCCTTATAATCAATGACAGCAGACATCTGATGGCTTCAAGTTTAGGAATGATAATTACAAAACTAAGGTTTGTGGGGTAAGAACTTTGATAGTAGGCTTCGATCTTACTTTAGTACCAGCTACAGATATAAAGGACACAGTTATATTGATGTTATATCATGATGACTTTATTAATATAATGCGATCTTTTGAAGCCCCCATCTGTAATACATTAAAAAATTGTAAGTTAACAATCAATTTGTTTCTTTCCTCTATGGTTATTCAAATGTCAGTAACTCCCAAGAAACTGCAATATCTTCATGTGGAGATAAAGAAAGCAAGAGGAAAACTGACTAAAAGACTATGACAGGAAAACTCATGGGATCTTATACATATCAACTAAGTATACTATCAATCTGATACAAATGTCATAATTTTTAAATGCACGATCTCATGAGTACTATAAGTGGCCAATATTTAAAATTGATAGACTTCATAATAATTGTCATGTCAGGTGGAATAGAACCATTGTTCTCTGCACCGAAACACTAAACTGAATGTCTCAATTACTTAATATGTTTAATATATTTATGAGTAACCGTGGAATTGACAATCTAAATATACAATTTATCAGCATTCTGAGGCCAGTAGGCTGTGTATCAATATGTTAACTTATGAGTAAAGACCAAAAAGTGATCACATCAAACCAGTGTCTTTTCGGGAGCTGTTTTGGGTTGCAGCATTTGTAGACAATTTAGTTCAACCTCAATGCTATATTTTCAACAGTTAACCCTTTCACCACCTGAGTTTATTTTTTATTTTTTGCGTTTTCATTTTGCACTCCCTGCCTTCCCAAAGCCATGACTTTTTTATTTGTCTGTTCATATAGCCATATGAGGGCTTGTTTTTTGCAGGACAAGTTGTACTTTCCAACACCACCATTTCATATTGCATATGATGTAGTGGGAAGCGCAAAAAAAAAATTTCAAATGGGGCGAAATTGCCCCCCCCAAAAAAAAGCTATTCTACCAAAGTTTTACGGGTTTTTTTATTTACGACCTTCGATGTGTGATAAAATTGACCAGTTCCTTTTATTCTACAGGTCAGTACAAATCCGGCGATAGCTAATATATATAGTTTTTCTTGTGTTTTGATTGTGATAAAAAAAAATAAAAAGTAGGAAAAGATCAGTTTTATTTTTTTTTGTTGCCATATTTTGATCCCTATAACTTTTTGTAATTATGGCTACAGAGCTGTATGTGGGCTCATTTTTTGCGGGGTGATCTGAACTTTTCATTGATACCATTCTGGGGTGTGTATGACTTTTTGAATTTTTTGTAGAAAATAAAGCGACTAAAAACTTTGGTTGAATCAGCCATTTTGATGCTTTTTTTCCATTTTGCTGTTTGCTGTATGGGGAATATATTTTTATATTTTTATACTATGGGTGTTTTCGCACATTGCAACACTCATGATGTGTATTTTTAAATTTTTAAATTTCTTTTATTTTTATTTTGGGAAAAGGGGGGTGATTAGAATTGTTATGTTTTTTATTTATTTATTTTTTACTTTTTTTTTTACACTTTTTTATAATTCCCAATAGGGAACTATAACTATCAATCATCTGATTGCTAATATCATAGACTCCAATGCACTTGCATTAAAGTCTATGATGATGTTACTACTTTTCTATGGAGGCCTATTACAGGCAAGGACTCCATAGTAAATACTATGCAGCAGCCTCCTGTCATTCAAAAAGCCAGGAGCTGCTGCATACAATCTCTGGCTCCTCCGATCACCACATGGGGGAGCCGGAGCACCACCAAAAGTGCTCGCTTTCGGTTTTCGGCTCACTTAGATGCTGTGGTCAGGATTGAACACGGCATCTGAGGGGTTAAATGTCTGCGATCGGCATTACTGCCAGTTGCGGACATGAGCGGCGGGTGTCTGCTATAAGAAGCAGATGGCCACCCATGGCTATGGCACCCTCAGCGCTCAGGAGTGGGCGCCATCTTTAAAGACTCGGCCAGCACCGTACTATTACAGTGCTGGTCGGGAAGGAGTAAAAAATCCATAATGTTATTTACAACATACTAAAATATGTTATACTAAAATAAGTATGATGACATAAATGACTCATAGATAGATTACTGGGTTAATACACACCTACATAATATTTTTTCTAGCATGAAAAAATTGGTGGCAGCAGGCTGAGTGGCTTAAAAACATAAAAGAAGAGATATTTACCTCATCTCACTCATTCCCTGTTACTGTTGTTCTAATGTTGCCTGGGTCCCCACTATTCTCTACTTCCTGTTTCCGTCTTGACTCACAGGAAATTCCCACTCAGCCAATCATTAGGAAAAGTGGGCCAATGCTATATTCAGTGATTGGATGAGAGGGCATTTCTAGACATATCCTGGATACTGAGATAGTAGCAGAAACTTGAGGATAGCGAGGACCTGGACAATGTAGATAAGGCAGTGATGGTGCATGGGGGAAGTGAATATTGTTTTTTTTATGTTTTGAAGCCACTTCAAGTCCACTGCCTCAATTTTTTAGCACTGTAAGACTTATTGAATAATAGTTATAGTGGATATATTTTATAAGATGTCTGAAATATATTGGTACTGCTCACCATCAATATAAAGTAGTTCATTGGGGTTGAAATCTATGCTTGAAAAAATGTATTGCCATATGCCTTTAATAATACCATGATATGCTATGGAATAGCTATGTTATTCAATGGTTCCATGTTTACATTGTGCTTCAGTGTGCCAGGTGAATATGGCCTACTCCATTAGAACATCATCACTTGTGAATTAGCAAAGGTATTAAAAATTCGATTTGGCTGCTTTGCCAAACTAAACAAAAAAATTTGATTTGTGCTAAATTACTTAGTCATGTAGCGCATTCCTTTGTATGTGGTGGACCCAATGATTGGGAACAGTGATCATGCTGCCCCCTATCATTGAACCCCTCAGATGCCGCATTCATCTCTGATCATGGCACATCTGATGCTACAATTGAGACCTTTTAGGGGTTAAGCAGGTTAAAAAAATACCTTATCCATTTGCTTGTTGAGAGCTGGCCGGGTGTGGTGACATCTTCACTGATAAGCAAATGGATTAAGTGAGTATGTTTTTTTTTTTTTACCGCCATTTCAGAAAAAATAGATTCCGAAATTTGTATCAAAGTCAATTCGGTTGGCTTTGATTTGATCAACACTAATCATCACCAGCAGAAATTGACAACTTTCACAAGATGGCTTCATGGCCCCATGCCATTGGCATCAAATGCTAATCTTATTCACTTAATGTCTACGAACCTGGAGTTCTTTAGGACTGCTGATTTTGAGTGATTATATTTTTATTCATTTTCTTACTTATTTTGGGAAAGAATAGAACATGATATTGTCAACTCATGATATATTACAGCCTGAACATGTCAAAGACTGACAAACTATGAATGCTGTGATGGTTCTGAATCACAGAATAATAAATTAATAGAAAACACATGTACTCTTTATGTTTATTGCACCACATCAAGTGCAATTTCTTATCTTAAAAAGTCTTTTTATTTATGTTGCTAATAATATCTGGAAGCCTTGTAATATAACTTGTTAAGTAAATGAGAAGGAATAATATCTGACTTAAAAAATAATTATTCCACCTTGAGGATATGTTTTATGATTAACTTTACTTTTCAGTATAAACACATTTATTATGTCCAAAAGTTGTGAAATACATGCTTTGAACTAAATTAACATAGTTTATATTCTCATAAGATGGGGGAAATTAAAAATGCTTTTGCAATATATGATAAAACAGTCTTGGAGGCCTTGGGTCGATAATAATTAAAAAATAGAAATTTACATGCTAATTGTGGAGCTGTCCAGTGCTGAAACATTTATTTAAGTGTATTTGCAAGAGGTTTTAATGTTTTACAACGATTTATATTCATACATATTGAGTTTAGCCTACAGATATTAAACTAAAGTAATATTTTGTCTAGGTTTGTCATAGCGTGCAGCTATAATATTCCAATGTAAATAGTTCCCTTTAATATATCTTGGCATTTTGTGACTGAAATATGTCTTATTAGAGATTATATTTTAAATATGCTAATGTATTGTCTTTGAAATTATATGTTTGGTAATTTATTACAAAAGCTCAGTAACTGATATTTCATGTTATGCAGTTCTATTAAAGGGAACCTGTCAGGAGCGTTAAGCTACATGCATAAGATACCTACAGATAAGATGCCTACAGGCTCCCTGGTTATAAACAGCTATATTTTACTCTGAATCATTGTGGTGCTTTGTGCCTATGGCAGTGCATGTTGCCATAAGACACCATTGCATCATCGAGGCTGAGATCTGTGTTACCGACACTGATATGACATCATTATTTGTTTCAGCACTGACACAGAAATTCTCCCTGTGCCCAAAGATATTGGGGACCAGGGTTTTGTGGTGACTCATTGATAGCCGTGCTTGCTGGACTGTCTGAGTATGAACACTGTTAGCCTTGTGCTAGCCCATGCCTGCCATCAATCTTGCTTGGACTAATGACACAGAGGAGGTCTCTATGCAACCTTGCTTGGTGGAAGCCCTGTGGAGCTTGCCCTGGGTGCCCTTCCTATAATCCAGCCCTGGTTATAAAGTCATCTCTGAGCAGTCTTCTACTTTCTTAGCTTGGCTTCATTCATATTTCTCTAAATAGGGCCAATCCCATGAGTCGTTTCCTCATTCCTGGCTTGATTTTAAACTATGCTTTCTCTTTAATGCAGTAGCATTTCAAAATGTATATGTATTTGTTTGCAACAACATAATTTATCAGTATTAATGCTGTCCATTCTATGGGCAAACATGAAACTCATTTGATCAAATTTTCTAATGCTGGATTGTTCAATAACTTGTAATATGTACTTATTTGACAGAGTCTTTCATTCTTCTATTTGAGTTTCTCTAGTATTAATTGGTTGTTCCATTGCTAGAGTATGTTACATGCTTTTTTATGATATATTTGTCTTTTTACATTTTTACTAGACTTGAAGTGCTAGTCTTTACAGAAAACAAAATGGCTGAAATGTCCTAATAAAATTCATCGACAGTATGGGGAAATGGTATCTTTGTTTACTAACATACATTTATAGGAAGGATATCATGTGAAAGTTGTTATGGGGAATATGGCACATTTATCAGAGTGAAAATTCCATTTTTGTAGTCAGTCAATGCTTTGAGGTAAAAAGCTAAATGATTAATATTTAAAAGATGTTGCTGCATATGACTTAAAATATCACCATATGTTTGAAGTGTGCATTTATTTATAATTGTTTTCATTTTCTTAAAAAGGTGGTAGTCAGGAAATGAATACAACTTAATAAGATTCAAGGACAACAACAAATATCTGACATTGTCCTTAAAGGGGTTGTCTCACAATAGACATTGATCACCTGTCCACAGGATAGACAATAAATGTCTGATTTCTATGGCTGATGACCAGAATGGGGGTCCCAAGCCCTCTTTTCATCTCCTCACTACATGACTGCAGTGAGTAAATGGAGTGGTTCTAACTTGTGCCATATCCTCCTGCTCCATTCAATGTGTATGGGGCAGTGGGGAAAATTAGAGCACTGTCCATGCCAATTTCTGTTTAATACCATAAACTCCAAAGTGGCTAAGTGATGCACACAGGAGTAATTGCCTACAGTATTTACTGAAGTTCTTTAGAATTACTGGATATATGGGTAGATTTCCTGTGACTTCATTGTGCTTGATGTGCTGATTTTGTGCATATTCATAGGAACCCTTCTAACATCCTATCACTTTGAGATATGAATAGCCCTTCAATTTTCATTTTAGTAGGACTTGTGAGAATTTTTTCTTACAACTTTAATTGTATAATCATTTCAGAGGTGGTATAATATTGTGTTATTTGTATCATATGTCCTTTTATTATCCCTTTCTGTACCACTTTTTTTTCTACCAGTGACATATAGTAGTGCATAGTACAAGACATATCATTAAGACCAACCCAACATGTTTTGGGGATAAATCTTTGAAGCAGAAGGGAAATGTTGCTAATATAAATGGTATACATAGGCATAGCTATAGAGAGCACACGTAGCAGTTGTATATGATGCCTAAGGAGCTAAAAGATCCCTCCATCACATTAAAAAAAACACCGGTGTTAGGCTACTTTCACACTAGCGTTTCTCTTTATCGGTATTGAGATCCGTCGTAGGATCTCAATGCCGGAGAAAAACGCTTCTGTTTTGTCCTAATTCATTGTCAATGAGGACAAAATGTAACTGAACAGAGCGGAATGCTCCAAAATGCATTCTGTTCCATTTGGTTGCATTCCCATACCAGAGAGCCAACTGCAGCAAGCTAAAGTTTTCTTTGTGTCCTGGGATGTTGAGCAAAAAGGATCCGGCATGACCCACAATGCAAGTCAATGGGGATGGATCCGTTTTCTCTGACACAATCAAATGCAAATGTGAAAGTAGCCTTAGAAATAATACCTGATAGGTAATGAGCCCTGTTACAAATTTTGCATTCTGGCCAAGTGGCTTTAAATCACATCTCTGAAGTTATATGTTACATTATATGGTATGCTATAACATAGTATTTTGTTGTATTTCTTATCACATTGCTTTACAAAGTGAAGATACAATAAAGTCTTTGGCTTTTCAATGTCAAAAGACAGTCCCATTATGAGACAGAAGGAAACAGCAGAGGGCTTTACTTGACATTTTCTGTCAAACCTATAGTCTTTTAAATAGCTAGATCATCTACACAGGTGTACAGCCTTTTGTAAGCTGGGTACATAGGTATGATTTGCCAATTGTTGGAATGTCCACAGGACCCTCACCAATATATTATCACTTTATAAGATGAGAATAGCCCTTCAATTTGATTTAGTTCAGTATATTTTTATTTTAGTAGGATTATTAAGAATTTTTTCTCGAATTTTGATTTGTATAATCTTATCAGAGGTGTTATAATGTGGTGTTATAATATGACATAACATATCCTATGTCATTTTATCACCTTCTGTACTGTTCCTAACAATTACTTATTTTCTACCAGTGACATATAGTGATGCATAGTACAGTAATGTATCATTAGGACCAATCCACCACAGTGTGTGTGTGTGTGTGTGTGTGTGTGGGGGGGGGGGGTAGTGGGTTACATTTTGGTAATATAAATTGTATATGTAGACATAACTACAGGGAGAGCAGCAGATGCAGCTGTACCTGATGCCTAAGGGCCCTCCACTACATAAAAAGACGCTGGCATTATAAATTGCACCTGTTACATATTTTGTATTCTTTCACCTCTCTGTAGGTATATGTTACATTATATGGTTTATGGTGACATAGCATTTTGTCGTATTTCCAATCTAAAAAGTGAACATACAATAAATACCACTTGTGTGGCATAAATAGGTCACAAATTTTGTCACACCCCATTTGTATGGTAAAATATATGGCTTTTCTCCTTCACTTTTCCAAAATAGCAAGGAAATGGGGAGTGGCAGAGGCAGGGAAGTGGGCAGTATGGCAGGCCCGGCTCAGTTACAATTTTTCACACTGTTTTTTGACGTGGAAAATTACTTACATCAATGCCAGCAAGAGGACCAAAGCAGAGATAAGTCTGTCACACAGTCTGCCAGATGTCGCTTCAAACTTATATAGAGGCCTGCTCCTCTACAGAGCTTCCCCTGGCAGCACTTGAGACCAATGTGGAAAATGCTGGTCTTAATAAATACCCCGCATTGTGTTTTCAAGGTGAAAAGTCAGGCCCATTCAAAAACAGAAATAACTATAGTACAAACATTTTGAATAAAAAAATAGTTAACTGGTCAAATAGTTAAACTTTATTAAGGCTATCTTTACATAAAATAGTATGGAGGGCACTGGGGAAAACTGGTATTGTTCTATACTTATAAATGAAAATGTCATTTGCATTGTCTGGGAACACGCAGTATTGTGTTGCTGAATGGGTAGCAAAAAAGATATTTTTCAGGTTAGGAACTAGCATTGTGCACTAATCTAAAAAGGAACAGCCCATTAGTGAAATAGATGTGCTCAATCTCAGGTGGGTTCCTGCTGAATTTCTTCAGCCATACCCTGCTGATTGATTGATGTAACACTGCTAGGTAATGCAGATCCAAAGTTCCCTCTCATAATGATGGAGGAGACCAAAACATTCATGCTGGGTGCACATTAATCTTTGCATAAAAAATAAATTAGACGAGTTATGCTTACACAGAGCTGCAGTCTTTTACCCTCATTTGCCTCTCTGTCATGTCTGACTTTTAACACTTAGCCTGCAATTGCTGCAGCTGCTATACCCAATGGAAATGAATAAATATTGGATGAAATAATGAGTATCATCAGGGATTCAGCAGAGATTAATGCAGCTTCATTGTACACAGTCCTTTGTTTCTAAACATGAAGACAGAAGAACAGGAACGAGACCTCAAAATTTAGATTTTTTATTAGAACTTGGGAGATATAGCTTGTTTTTTTCAAGGACCATTTGATACACTCTAATTACATTTTAAATATATGTTCCTGAAGGGGCAACAATTTGCCATAGCTATCATTTTCGAATGTCCAGGGGCATCTACCTCATCAACTCCCACATATACAAATATGATGACTTGTAGCCAGTCACTCATATCACAGCACTAGGACATAGAACAATCACATGGATGGAGGCTGATAGAAACTGCTATCATTATGTTGGTCTCCATAATATTTTGCTTTCCAGCAAAAAGCTGACAATTTCCCCTTTGCTCATAGAAATCTTTTTTTTCGCAATCCATAAACCTGCCGCTACTGTGGTGGGAATAAATAATTTCCTCCATATTGGGCTATTATATTTAATCATCAATTGTAGACTGCAAAGGGCTATAATGTATTTCAAACCAATTGACCTTGATAAGCAACAGGGCTTGCTGATCTTTTTCACAAATATATGTCAGATCCATCAGTTTTGACATACTCAAACTAATTATGAAGATTTATGGCATTGCATAAAGTTTGTATAGCCCTCAGATTTGTATAATCCTTTTGTATAACATTTTGACCCATCTGAAAAAGCTTAAGGACTTCTGATGATATCTTGGTGAAATAATACATTATACAAGATAGGTTTTTGTCTGGATCTTTAACTCTAACACTAAAGACCCTTTCTTTAAGAGCCAATGTCATAAAAAATCACATTTTTGACCAAATTTTCAATTTCATGGTCATTTATACTTGACAGCTGCTTTTGTTGCAGCTCCCATGCCTGCACAATTTTTTAATAGGGTAATCTAGTTAATGCTAAAATACATTATATTCACTACTTTACAATACAAACTAACTCGACAAGAAGCTGAATTGTAATATCACTGTATTTCCAATTCTTTCAATTAAAATGTCCTTCCTTTTTAAATACACCATCCATTTGTCTCATGGAGTGAACCTCCAACCCAAATACATGAAACATAGACAAAGGATTGAAGACCTAATTAGGGACAAAGGCACTCACATTGCCTGGAATAAGGAGAAAATATTTCTGAACTGTCTAAGGTGGGAGTTTGCTATTCATGATGATATAAAAACCAATAAGTGGACTTAAATCTCTTCCTATCCCCATTGGTGTGGAAGCTAAAATTAAAAAGATTAGACGATGGTGTGTCAATCATACAGGGCATTATGGTGATAGAATCATATACATCATCTCTTAATACTTAACTTTCTTATTGACCCTTTCAAGTAATTAAAGTTGTTAAATAGACTCGCTTCCAGGTGAAATATCAAACATTTATTTAATTTCTAATTGCTTTACTAATATATGTATGTATTTGTATATACATATCTAAGTATAATATATTTTCTGTGTGTCTATACCTATCAATGCAACTCACATTTACCTCATATCTATTTAATATATCTCTGTACCCTATCTATCCATCTAACATGCATTTATTATCTATCTCATATCTATCAATATGTCTATGTATCTGTCTAGGATCTATCTATCTATCTATCTATCTATCTATCTATCTATCTATCTATATCATATCTATCTATCTATCTATCTACCTATCCATCTCAGATTGTTCTATTTCTTGCATATCTATCTATTCCAGCTTCTTATCATCTATCTGTCCATCTACCTATCCACCTAATCTATCGATCTACTATCCATCTACCTATCTTGCATTTTTCTATTATCTATCTATCTATCTATCTCATATCTATCTATCTTTCTATCTATCTCATATCTATCTATCTATCTATCTATCTATCTCCTATCTATCTATCTATCTATCTATCTATCTATCTTATATCTATCTGTCTATCTATCTATCTATCTATCTCATATCTGTCTATCAATCTCATATCTATCTATCTATCTATCTATCTCATGTCTATCAATCTCATATCTATCTACTGATTTCATATCTATCTGCATCTTACATATTTATATACACACACAATTTTGTACAAGTAAAAACATATATTTCAACAGCAGTAGATGATACCATATGACACAAGTAAGAAGCCTCATTACTTTTTAAACCTATGTGACCTCAGTGCAATTTACAGATTGTAAACATAGTCACAAATTAGATGACGGACCATTGTTGCTTAATATTGCATATACACTGTGAACAGCATGCTCCCATACCATATATTGCTCATTATAAAGCACGCTGCTCAAATAATATTGAGATAATTGTATCCCACATAAAAAGGTCCTAAGGCTTCTTAGCCACAACAGTTCCCAGGAATAATGTGTATTTTTGTATTTCCTTGTGTTTGTTCCATAGCTTACAACATAGTCGGATAATGACTGTCCTATAGAGTTACACTGGTTTAGAGAACAAAGAACACTGTTCCAGGGAAATTTAACATTAGCTTAGACTTTATTATAGAAATCCACTTCCTTAAAAACAAATTAAATAAAAAAATATCAGTGGTCTTTTGTATTGTTCTATAGCTACGATGTCTTGCCACCATGGAGACTGTATCTATAATGTGTGTCTGTTACAGCTGTGACACTAATCTGCCTTTGCAGGGAAATACAAGGGGGTGAAGGAAGAGCCAAATGATAGCCTGCTGACTTCTAGACTGGGAACCAAAACCTAAGGCCAAGTCAAGGCTGAATGGAAGCGACATCAAGTTAATGCTTCAAAGTTCTGTCCTTCATCAAGAAAGGTATGCATCATTTTTTCACCCTCTTTTCTTCTAATGAAAGGTAGACTGTCATTAGGGATTCTTGTTGAATCCCGTCTAACAGAGACAGACCTTATACAGATTGCTAGTGTCTGCCAAGTAGCCTACAAAGCGTACAGGTAGCTATTGTTCCACAGGCATATATGAAGCCAACTGCTTCAGTCTTTGATGGATCTCGGTAAGAAAATGCCCAGGTTTCCTTTTTAACTCTTAGTTGGCTCTGGTCTTTTGCTGCTTTATTTCTCAGTAGTACAATAGCTGGTCAGCAGAATGCTGCACAGGTCAAAGTGAGGGGTATAATACAATATAATCTGGCACCACTGTTGTATGTGTAGTGCAGTTATTTTAATTATATTGAAATATGAGGATTTATTCCATTCCAATAACCTACAATGTTTGACATTTCTTATGTGTCTTACATAAAATTTTTCGAAAACTAGAAATTTAAAGAAGCTATGGTATTATGACTATGTTTTAGATAAAACTAATAGCATCAGAACTGTTCCCATGGCAAATCTCAGCTGTGTTAGTCCTGATCATGTGACCTTTCTTTTTAGAAAAGATGTTAATCCTTATATCCAGACCATTAGTACTGGAGATAGATCGATAGATAGATAGATAGATAGATAGATAGATAGAATCACGAGATAGATAGATAGATAGATAGATAGATAGATAGATAGATAGATTTTATTGTTAAGACAGTAAGTCAGTTTTAGTGACATTGCATTAGCCAGACCCCATTTAAACACATTTAAAGTGTACTGTAACAGAAACATATAATATGATGTGCGAATGAATAACAATACTAATATTGTATGGGTGACGTTGAACAAATCTGTAAAACAGACTCACAATCTGTAAAGCATCATGCACTGCACTAGACTTATTTATATTGGTATATTTATACAGATTTGATGTGAAGAACAGCTTATTATTCACTAACATTTTAGAAGGAAATAATCATTACTATAAATAATTTAAAAACACATTTGCCATAGGCATTAGAATACGGCTGTTAACTGTGTGTAGTGGTATCATAAACTGTATTAAATATATACATTTTGTATAGGAAGTCAGGTTTGCCTTCCCCTGTCCATCTATTGCACTGGTACTGCAGTTTTATGACCCCAGATAACACTGTGTTAGTTAAGCCTTACACTTGCCTACTCTCTTAATGCTATTTGACAAGCAGAAAGCAGGTCTTAAGGAAGTCAATGAATCTGAACAAAATCATCTAGAACTATTATGCAAACTGACAGATTACATAAAACAATCACATTGTAGCTGTATGTTTGTTTGGCATATTTCTTCAATTAAGATATTTTGAAGGGAAGTAGTGACACTCAGCCTTCCAAAGTAAGTGTGCTCCTGGCTTCCTATTGCAGAAGATGGGGTGTCTCTATGGGTACATCAAATAATTGTAACGTGCTTTATTTACGACTTAATCAGGGGTTCCATTGTATATGTCCTCCCTATTTAGTTTCCTTATCAAAATGCATGTATAGAAATGCTTCCCTATTCTATCCAAATACAAGAGGGGAGAAGTATTGATCAGACCAAACCTAGCAATTATGAGAAGCAAAGCATACTTATTTAAATAGTGATTTGGAAACAATGTGATGAATGGGAATTTGACTAGATTAATGGACAATCTATACTTTGGACTTGTTGCTGAAAAGGCGTTTGCTGGCATTAACTTTGCAGCAGGACAACAAATAGCTACTGGGATTAATGGAGATTAACATTACAAAAAAATGGGGACTTAATAAATGCACAAAATATGATGAAATGTAGGCAAATCACTGAGCATAATGGAGAAAGATGTTATTCAACATGTAAGATGATGTGATAAAAGGTAAGTGACTGTAATGTTAATGATTACCTATAAAATTTACCAGTGCAGATACCCTTCATTTGGTGAAGCCGGTCTGGAGAGGCCATGTGTGGAGTAGGTAGGTGGGGGGAACATCACAGAGAGAGCTTCCTTAGTAGATACATCATGTTCTCTCAGGTCTTCTGCAGCAGAAGCTTGAATGAAAGTTCAAAGTGAAAAACAATGATTAAAAGTCAGAAATGTAAAATAGCTGATACATTGTAGAAATATGTATTTTATGAAGAAATAAAGTCTGCAACACTCTTTTGTCCATCACTGACTTCTTGGAAGCTGCACAATCCTAGAAAATGTTTTAAAATTAAAATTCAATTTCATACTTAATTTGTTTTAAAAAAAAAAAAGATAAAATGATGTTAAATTCTTGCCTTTATTGTTGGGTAAGTGTGTGTTATTGTAATATATGAAGTATTTCTTTTACTTACCAAGGTGTTTGTTCTTCTTGTTCTTGCGAGCATTGGTAGAGAATGAAGGGGTTTCAGGCTGAGTGGAGCATAAAGTCCCCTCCAGTTCAGTTGCAGGTGTGCTGAAAGAATGACTGGCTTTGTCTGGAGATAAAGACAGTGGACTGTGTAAGCCAAGGCTCTCTGCATTGTCTGATGATGTTGGAAGAAGTGGCAAAGTCCTATGGGGAGACAGGTATTTGCTGCAGTCTGCAATCCATACAGGTTCATTTGTGCTCTTATAATGACAGCAGCCTCGGTTTTTGTGTCTCAGAGTGTCTGTGCACTGATTCGAGGGATGTCTCTTCTCCTTAGTATTTATTTGCTTCTGGATTGGAGGGAGAGGTTCTGAGTTTCTCAGTCCAACATCAAAGGCAGGCATGCAATTGGATGATACACTGTTTTCTGACTGGCATTCTGTTCCCTGGTTTGCTGCATTGCTGAAACACTCACAGTGGTCTTCATTCCAGGACCCAGGAGCTCTGTGTGATTTAAAAAATAATCATTTAAGAAGCAGGCTTGCTCTATACTCCTCCCCTCATCACATTCTTGTTTTTTTTCTAGTGCAAAACAGTAACTATTTCAGCAAAGGGATCACTTAATAAAGCCAAGGTCAGATGATGTGAAAATAGCATACTCCACCATAACAAAACATTAACAATAAGATCATACAAATTTATGAATTTTATTTCCCTGCAGTCGCAAACATCAGACATTTATTCTAAAAAGGAAGCTGTTAGATCCTTCCTCCAGTTTCCATAGTGATTTTATTTTTCCCCCTTTTATCACAGATTGGCTGTAGAGCTACTAGCCTTTGTTGTATAAAAGGCTTATGCTACCAACTGTCAATATAAAGAGCAAGTAAACACAATAGAGCGGAAACCGCCAATTGTGGATAGGAGAGTAAAATAAAAATGTACAGGGGCTCAGTGACGGGTGAGATATTTATAACAGACACACACAGACATACACATTACACATACAAGCATACACACACATTTACACATACACACACACACATACAAGTACACTCAGACACACATACACACATATACACATACAAGCATACACACACATTTGCACATACACACACACATACAAGTACACTCAGACACACATACCCACATATATACACAAACAAACAGATATGCAGACACATATACACAGAGACTCACACACACATGTATACATACATATATAAATACACATGCAGACACATATACACAGACACAAAAATACAGTATATATGCACACACATATATACACAGACATAACAGGCTAGTGAATTTACAATAGCTCATTTGGCATTGCACACTTTGATAGCACAACATATTTTCAGTAATTTTTCTACTGAGGTATTTCAAATCAGTGAGTTACAAAAGCCAATATATAATTCAAATTCAAATTTTATTTGTCACATGCGAAATCATACAGTATGACATGCAGTGAAATGCTTTTTTATGACTCTCTTACCATTTCAGTAAAAGTAGAATAAAATGAAAAATAATAAAATATAAAATATAAAATATAAAATATATGCACTGTATATATGACTAAAATGCATAGTGCAAACAATTGTGCAAACAATGTGATTGTGCAATGTGTGTGTGTGTATGGACAGATGGATGGATGGACTGACAGACACATAGATAGATAGATAGATAGATAGATAGATAGATGTGAGATAGGTATATGCTAGATAGATAGATAGATAGATAGATAGATAGATAGATATGAGATAGATGGATATATATATATATATATATATATATATATATATATAAGATAGATAGATAGATAGATAGATAGATATAGAATAGATTGATAGATAGATAGATAGATAGAAGATATATATATATATATATATATATATATATATTTATTTAATAGATAGATAGATAGATAGATAGATAGATAGATATAGAATATATAGATGGATAGATAGATAGATAGATAGATAGATAGGCAGACAGATGGACACACACATAGTCACACCAAGATAAGTATCAATATGGTATGTAGCTCACATGTTTTACTATTTTCCTGCCATGACAGCTACACAGCCAGTCTTCACCGATGAAATATATGAGTGCAAAGATTAAATATTTCAATTAAATCAGATTCCTAATCCTCACTTATGAAACTAATAACCAGGAAGCGATGTGGTTAGTTCAAGTCTTAATTATTAAATTTGTATTTAAAAGCTTTTTCTTTGCACTGAACAACTGACTGCACATTAAATCGATTGATTTTCTGTCAACATTTTATATATGCAATAAAAATCGGCTTCCAGCTTTACATCCTTAGCATCAGCTGTACAGTGCATGGCTGTAGTCAGTAGCCTGCAGACAGCCTTGAGATATGCAAGTGTTTTACAAGGCATATGAATTGAAGCTACAGGATGCATGCAGGCTGTCTCCGAAGAAAGGGAAGGTGATGGCAGATGAATTCTGCCCGGACTATTCCCTTCCTCAGGAAAGTCCCTTTAGATGAGAGCTAGATCCAAGCTTTGTTCCTTTACTACCCAGAAGATTAGAAGACATAAAACTGAAAAGACCGGTAAAAAATATACTCCCCTGCATGATTAACTTAACATATACTGAAGGGGGAAGCAACGATGCATGATGTCTTAGCGCATCAGATTGGTTGACATCTCCAAGGAGTAGTAAAGTAGGGGATGCATGAACATCTTAAGGCACACAATATGAAGCACGTATGGTTTGCGCACTAGGTAGATATTTTAGATTCAACATGGCATACAAAGGTTAAAACATATCAGAATTGGAGGCTATACAATATTTAATGTTGCAGAAGTGTGATTAATTGGACTCCTAATTAAGTTCATTATTCTAATTAAAGCACAGAATGGACTATTTTGACAGAATGTCTGTGTAGATTAAGATCATCAGACTACTATAACAGGTTGTTTAATAGTACTATTGGATTTCCAAGCAGGGTCACACTGTCCAGTGGAGGAGCTTTGGAGGACATATGCTCTAGCACAGGGATGCCCAACCTGTGGCCCTCCAGCTGTTGCAAAACAACAAGTGACAGCATGCCCTAATAGCTGTAGGCTGTCCGAGCATGCTAGGAGCTGTAGTTTTGCAACAGCTGGAGGGCCGCAGTTTGAGCATCCCTGCTCTAGCACAATAATAAGGCCCACCAACAGTGAGCAGGAAATCGAAAATTATGATTATTATGCTCTTCATTTTATCCTCTGTTTTTGACCTTTTCTGGGCCTATTAGCCAGGGCCATAAGTTAGGGTAGGGTTCTGACAGATCAAATGCCCCGGACACTTGATGAATCTTAGACTTCAGTAAAGAAAAGCCTGTCTATGACCATATTAGGGTACTTTCACACTTGCGTTAGTGTGATCCGGCGGGCAGTTCCATCGTCGGAGCTGCCTGCTGGATCCGCCGATCAGTGTGACAACTGACAGCATTTGTAGACAGATGCGGATACGTCTACAAATGCATTGCAAGAAC
Source organism: Bufotes viridis (assembly GCA_033119425.1). Lineage (NCBI taxonomy): Eukaryota > Metazoa > Chordata > Amphibia > Anura > Bufonidae > Bufotes > Bufotes viridis. The sequence goes on from CM065590.1 coordinate 277,527,670, forward strand.
GGATCCGTCTCTCCGCTTGTCATGCGGATGGACGGATCCGTCTTGCAGTCTTTTTCACAGTTTTCCCGGTCATGTGCAGACCGGAAGGACGAATCCGTCCTTCAGTTGTTTCGCAATGCCGGATGAGGCAGTAATGCAAGTCAGGGGGAATTAATGCTGGATCTGGCATTTTGGCGACTGATCAGGCATTTTGTACGGACATAATACTGCAGCATGCTGCAGTATTATGTCCCGTCAAAACGCCTGACAGTGACTGAACGGAAGGCATACTGATGAAAACTGAATGAATTTCGATCCATTCAGAATGTCCACTGAAAAAACTATAAGTAATAAATACTAAATACTAGTGTCCCTCAGACGTATCGTTGCAGCGAGTCCAAAAAGTGCTGTGGGTAATTCGCACGTAGTAGTCTAGTAGGAAAGTGGACCGCGCTCTATTCCCATATCCTCCTCTTTTGTTAGCATAGGTGACCTCCTGGGTTAACAAGGATACACGCTGAGCTTTATGTTCCCCTACTGTTCTGTAAAATGATCGTAGTATACAATAGTGAAGCTCCGTTACATGAATACACCACGGTATATATAAGACCTACTTACAAGCCGCTGGACAATAATTCAGCCTTCAGTGATCTCATAACCGCGTAAACGGTCTCCACAATCTTCCCCTCTTCCCACGATCGCTTAATCGTAGCTGTGGTATTTCACCTGCAGCTACGATTAAGCGATCGTGGGAAGAGGGGAAGATTGTGGAGACCGTTTATGCGGTTATGAGATCACTCAAGCTCAGCGTGTATCCTTGTTAACCCAGGAAGTCACCTATGCTAACAAAAGAGGAGGATATGGGAATAGAGCGCGGTCCACTTTCCTACTAGATCCATTCAGAATGCATTGGGATATGCCTGATCAGTTCTTTTCCGGCATAGAGCCCTTTTGACGGAACTCTATGCCGGAAAAGAATAAAGCAAGTGTGAAAGTACCCTTACCTGTCTGCTTGGCATTATGCACTACTTTTCCCTTCCTTCTTACGAACATTTAGGGAATGACCACACATGGGAAAATCCATAGCGTAGGCTGTGTTTACATCTGATTTTTGCCCCAGATTTAACATATACACATGACATAATTTTAAATGGATGCCTCTGTCAGTTGCCATACTGCGACATCCGTTATTATAAGCTTCCATGGCAAATAATATATCTGTTTAATATATATGGAAAGTGTAGTGTACTATGCTTTTACATGCTTTTTATTAACATATATATCAACCGTGTGACAAAAACATGATGTGAACACAGCTTTATCTGACCACAATCTGCAGATAGGCCACAGATTTCACTCATTGTAAGCACACATGCATACGAACGTTTGTGTTTTGCTGTCCTCAAATTGCGGTTCCACCAAAAAAACAGATGACGTCCGTATGGCATCCTTTTTTTTGCGGATCCATTGTAACAATGCCTATCCTTGTCCGCAAAACGGACAAGAGTAGGACATGTTTTATAATTTGTGCGGGGCCACGGAACAGAGCAACAGATGAGGACAGCACACTGAGTGCTGTCCGCATCTTTTGTGGCCCCATTGATGTGAATGAGTCTGCACCCGAGCAGCAAAAAATGCGGCTCGGATGCGGAACCAAACAACGTTCATCTGCAGGTAGGCTAAAGTTCATGGAGGAAACCAGAGGTGTAAATTGGCATGCAGCAGATTCAAAGTCTACTCCACATATCAGGTTATATGTGGATTTAATTTTCAGAAACTTTTTGCAGAGTGTGGATGATATTTTATTAAAATCTCATCCATTTGCTGCTGCTGTAACCTTGGTGGACTTTCCTTTTGGAAAATGCACAGCATTTATACCACTTGAGGTACTACCCTTTATTTTTCTATTCCCTTGCATCATTCAGATTATTGTATGTTCCCAATGGCGGCAACATTGTGATCACAAACTAAAAGTAAAACTGAAAGTAAAAAAAAAAAAAAACTCACCTCAGCCACTTGATCACGGAGAGGCTGTCCACTCCTGTCTTGATTGAAGAAAATCCGCCAAAGAATCAAGCGGATGAGGTGAGTATAATTTTTTTTAACCCCTGAACAGCTGAAAGTGAGTCACAGACGTGATTGCCATACCCCATCATTGCGCCCACTCCATACAATGCAAAGCGATTTGTGACAAAATAATACATAACGAATCAAATTTCTGATCAAAATTCGGTGAAGGTGTAGAATCAAATTTTTCAAAACATCGCTCTAGTCTTGGCGACCCTCCTTTTCTATGTGGATTTATTTAAAGGAGTTGGCCAATTTTTGGCTATCTGTGACAATATGTGTGTAAGATGACTATACGACACTTACTAATATAGCCTCTGTTGATATTCTGTGCTATTTCATAAAACATGCCCCCTTGTTAGTCAAATCTTCTGTGCTGTCCGTACAGAGGTCCTGTCCATAAGATGGCCGCTGATGAAGGGTCATGTGACCAGACAGATGACTCAGACTCCTCCATTGAAACACACTGCACCTGCACTAAACTCCCAACAGAACAAGTACAGGTAATAGGTGTGGTGTATTTGAACAGAGGGGACATCACTTGGAGGTGATTTGCATGACCCTCCTTCAGCAGCCATTTTATGGACAAGACGTCTGTGTAGACAGCAGAAAAGACATGGCACACAAGGGGGCATACCTTATGAAATATAGAAAATGGAGCATAATTTCAACAAAGGCTAAATTAGTAAGTACTATGGTCATCCAGAAAGTGGCCAACACCTTTAAATGCACCTTGATCATTAAGTTTAAGTGACCTTTCCCACATTCCTTGTACATACATTTAATGTATCCACGTATTAAGCATTATCAGTTATGAAATGATTATGGAAGCATGTTGAAAAGATGCAATAAATAGCACAAAGTAAATCAACAGATCACATCATTGCAGGCTCCACATTTTGCCCCAAACCATTTATTTTATCAGTTACATCCACAACAAAAGAAATTGTGATGTTTCAATGTAGCCGGAGGTTACATCTAATTTATGCCAAGGCACAGGCCACATTATAGATTTAAAGCATCCTTCAGCAGGTTATGCGCCAGACTACCATCAATGCAAGTATCAGTAGCAGATTAATATCTGAAAACAGGTCATTTTTGGTGGCAGATTTGTAATTTGGTGGTAGTTTCAGTGGAGTTTTTACAAGAGTATTAGAAGAGTGTTTGGTTGAGGTTTCTCTGATTCCCCTTGACTTCTATGAAATCCGCAACCAAATAAACTTTAAAGAAGTAATTTGTCACTTCTAAAGTAATTTTCAAATCAGCTACTGGAAAAACCTCTACCATTATACATTGTGTGCACAAGATGGAGACTCAAACATGAAAGTCAATGGGGAAACTGTAGATGAGTTTTGAATGTGGATTTAGCAGCAGAAAACACCGATTTTCAGCTGCTTAATCAGTGACAGATTAGTGTCGGATTTTAGTTATGAACATGCCCTAAAACCTCCACCAAATTAGAATTTTGACACCAAAAACAAGCTGTTTTCAGCTAGTAATCTGCCACTAATCTGTTATTGATCTCATACTAGTTTTTCCAAATGCTGATTTTGCAGTGTGAATTAATCTGAAAATACAGCACAGGTAGGGCTAACCTACGTCAATTGTGATTTCAATACGGGAATACTGTTTGTTTTAAGAAAACCTCTCTGTAATATATACATATTTCGGTTGCTGCTAATTTTACAGATTATTCTGTGATGATATAGCCCAATTTCATATCTTACATTTAAGAAGGTTTTATGCAAAAGTCTGACGAAGTTGTATTCAAATTAATCTTATAAATTCTATTTGTGCTTTATACACAAGGAATGGAAAACATAATTCCTAATGTAAAAGAACATTTCCATTTTCTGCTATGTATCTACATCAGGTAACAGTAACATTACAGTACTATAAAAATATAGATAGATAGATAGATAGATAGATAGATTGATAGATATGAGAGAGATAGATAGATAGATAGATAGATATGAGATAGATAGATCTCTCCAATATTTACACTCCTCCCTCAACAAAATGTCATGTTTAGGATTCCTAATGATTATACATTCAGATATTCAATAACATTATTTTAGGGACAGGAATAAGATGTGCTCTGCTGGTTTCCTCGACTTATGAGATCTACTTTTCTTCATTTAAATGATGGTAAATCTATCAAAATGACATTAATTTATGCAGAAAGAGTAAACATTGTAATGGCCAGATATACATGCTGATACACAGGGCAAGGAGGCATCAATATTGCATAGAAGAATTTGCATATCAGGAAACCAGGCAAGTGTTAAAGTGATGCTCTGGTGAAGGCCACTGCCATGTAAAGACGTACAGGATTAAAGCAGCACAAGGTATTAAAGGCCACATTAGACCCTCCTGTGAGTGATGACACAGATGCAGAATGTTCCTTGTCAAAAGCTTGTGTTTCCATTGATTTTTTTTCTGCTGGAATCGATCATGATGTCAGGAAGCACAACTTGTAAAATGATAAAAGATTTTTTTTTTTTCAAGTAAACTATTGGTAACATTAAACTTACTGCACAAGAAATATCCATACCTAAAATTTAGTGGCCTTCTCAGTGAGCCGGACAAAGAAATAATAAAAAGAACAAACAGCAGGTGGCGCTATACAGATAGATTTTATTGAATAAAGTGACTATACAACATTTTCAATTACCTGCAATTACAAAAATATTCAGATCCATGTGCTGGTTTGAGAACTGTAAAATATTTTTCGTGGGACAACCCCTTTAAATAGCATGATGCTGAGCTGTAAAAAAACAGCAAGCAAAGGGCTGTCTCTAAGCCAAGTGGTGGGGCTTTTTGTTCTGGGCCTGGAAAGGGGTCCCAGCTCCCTGCATACAGTGTGTTTTCTGACATGTTTCATTGACATACCAGACAGTAACTTGCTTACAGAAAACTTTAGAGGAAGGGAATTTAAAATTATAATATAAAGTATGATGTTCAGAAGTGAAAACTTATCAGATTTAGGCAGAATCACAGGACATTTTCCTAAATTCTCTCATGACAGCATCTAACAAAGTGAAATTATATAACAATAGAAAAACATGACAAAGAAAGAAAAAAATAAAAATCCTTCCACACCTTTGGCCTTGGGCTTCTACCTAAGCACAAACCTCTAAAAGAGAGGAAGAAAGAAAAGGTGCAAAATGGATATTAACAGGTGCATTCACATAGCATAAAAATGGGCATGCAAACATACAGTATCTCAAGGAGGTTATAGACAGTCTACAAATGATTTTATCAATATTCCATGTTTGATTCTGGAGTTTTCAAAAATTCTATTGTCAATGACTATTCCCAATAAACCTATGTTAAATCCATAAATACATGTCCAATGCAAATTATTGCTTGACAACAGAAATATCCCATTACTCTGGGTGATGGTCATATGGTGATGGTGGAATAATAAACATCCACTGTAAAGCTTCTATGTTTATGAGGGCTATATATTGTTCTTTGGAGGCCAAAGGATATTTTAGGGGAGCAACATGATACAAGCTGTCAGATGCTCTAGGCCGATCAGAATAGTTGAGAATCAGCCTAGTAATGCTGACTGAAGGAAAACTGCAGCATCCATTAATACTCCCATCATCCTTTCAAAGGGTTTGTCCAATTACAACATGTTCCCTATCAACAAGGTATCAGATAAGTATCTGATCAGCTGGGTTCTCCATTTCAGTGGAGTGGTGGACAAGTATTTTTGCTGCTGCTCTATTCAGCTCTATGGGGCTGCTGGAGATAGCAGAATGTCTGTACTTGGCTATCTTAACCAGTCCCATAGGGTTGGATGAAGTATCTTCTCAGTTCAAGTGGGAAAATATTGCCCCCATTTTCATGATAGGGGAGGCCCCAGAAGCTGGACCACCACCAATCACTTATCCCCTATTCTGTTGTAATGGAACCACTCCTGTAAGCTACATGCCTTGCATTCCCTATAGCACATGAAATTCTGAATTTATGAACCATAAGATCAAAGCTCTTAGGTGGAAATTTATCATAAACCCCTGCTTTATGCCAGTCTATGGTATCCCCTGCGCTGCCAGAAGATGCGGCTAATTTATGAGGAGAAAATTGATGGCACAGAAAACTGGCGTAAATTAAGATAAATATGCCAGGTCTGCTTGCCCCGTCCCCACTCTATCCTTGACATGCCCCCTTTTCGGGAAAGTTGCAAGTATTTTAGGCATTTCTTTTTGCAAAAAGTTTCCTTATATTTTATTAAAAATGTATAACAGTGTAGTTAAGAAAAGCTAATTAAAGCTTAACTGTCACTTATAAAATGCTTCCCTAGTTAAAATGAGTATTTATGCAATAAAGAATATGTAGTACCCTTTTAACAAAATCTAACAAAAGGAATACTGTGAACTTATGTCAGCCCTACTTAAAATGTACATGTATTTTTATATGTTAGATTTGCTCCAATTTAATATCATTCTTTCCCACTGTCAATGTAAAACACAATAGAATATCCTACTTATGCAATGACAAGCTGAAAGTAGTACGGATCCAGAATGTTCTAAATAAAATCCAGTTCTATTGAAAATTATCTGGTTAGAACATGTAACTCTACAATTTGCAGTTCCAGTTATTCCTCTTAGAAATTTATGAATTAGTAATAATTAGGTGCTACATTTCCCTTGATTGGACAATGTCAGACTGTGTAAAAGCACATCAGCAACTAGTATTACTCAATTGTATTCATACATTTCTAGTAAAAATAACAGGAACAGCACAATGCAAAGGTAAAAAGAAAAGATGATCAAGAATTATTATAAAATTGAAAGTAACAAAGTAACATAGTAACATAGTTTATAAGACTGAAAAAAGACATTTGTCCATCCAGTTTGGCATGCTCTCCTGCAATTTGATCCAGAGGCTGGCAAAAAAAAATAACCTGTGAGGTAGAAGACAATTTTCCCTACTTTAGGGGAAAAAAATTCCTTCCCGACTTCAATCAGGCAATCAGAATAACTCCCTGGATCAATCCATCGACCCATCTCTAGTAGCTATAACCTGTAATATTATTACACTCCAGAAATACATCCAGGCCCCTCTTGAACCCTGTACTGACCCCTGATATACTTATAGATAGTTATTAGATCTCCCCTCAGTCGCCATTTTTCTACAGTGAATAATTTAGATTTGCTGTTCACTAAAATTCCTAAGTCATTTTCCATGTCAGTGTTACCCAGTGTTTTACCATTTAGTATGTACTGGTGACTTGTATTATTCCTACCAATGTGCATAACCTTACATTTGTCAGTGTTAAACCTCATCTGCCACTTCTCTGCCCAAGCCTCACATCTATCTAGATCCATCTGTATCAGTATACTGTCCTCTTAAGTGTTAATTTCTTTACATAGGTTAGTGTCATCTGTAAAAATTGATATTTTACTGTGCAAGCCTTCTACAAGATCATTAATAAATATATTGAAGATAATAGGGCCCAATACTGACCCATGAGGTACTCCATTAGTGACAGTGACCCAATCAGAGTATAGTACCGTTAATAACCACCCTCTGTTTTCTATATCCTAACCTTTTATGTGGTACAGTGTCAAATGCTTTGGAGAAGTCAATGATATACGACATCCATTGATTCGCTGCTGTCAAGTCTACAACTTACCTCCTCATAGAAACTGATTAAATTAGTTTGACATGACCGATCCTTCATGAAGCCATGCTAATATGGCGTTATTTGCTTATTTTCATTGAGGTACTCCAAGATAGCATCTCTTAGAAAACCTTCAAACAGTTTACCCATGACATATGTTAAACTTACCGGCCTATTGTTTCCAGGCTCTGTTTTTGGTCCCTTTTTAAATATTGGCACCACATTTGCTATGCGCCAATCCTGTGGAATACCCCCTGTTCAGTATAGAGTCCTTAAATGTCAGAAATAAGGTTCTGGCTATGACATTACTTACTTCTCTCAGGATACGGGGGTTTATGCCATCAGCGATTTGTCTATTTTAATCTTTTTTAGATGCCGCTGTACTTCTTCCTGGGTTACACAGGGCACTTTTAATGGGGAATTTACTTTTACATTCTGCATTTCTTCAGAAAAATATTTAATAGCTTTGCTTTCTCCTCATCTCCTCATCGCTCTCTGCAACTTTCCCCTCATCACCCTGTAAAGGGCCGACACCTTTTGATTTATTCCATTTATATAATTGAAGAACATTTTAGGGTTAGTTTTTCTCTCTTTGGCAATTAATCTCTCTGTCTCTAGTTTGGCTGCTTTTATTTGTCTTTTATATATTCTATTTTTTTCCTTATAGTTTTTCAATGCTTCCTCGCTACCCTCCTGTTTTAGTGATTTAAATTATTTATTTTTGTAAGTTATTGCTTTCTTTACAGTTCTATTTATCCATATTGTTTTTTTCTTGTTCGTTAACCTTTTATTCCCATGATATATGTACCTCTCACAATTAGATTTTAGGATGCTTTTAAAAATAGACAATTTTTGGCTGTATTTTTTTATTTTTTGAGCACTTTGCCCCAGTTGCCCCAGTTAGAAAGGTAATCTCTTAGTTGGCTAAATTTTGCTTTTTTGAAGTTTGGTATTTTTGTTCCTCCCTGAAGAAACACTATTTTGAATGACAACTGGAGGGCTATTTCTTTATGGTCACTATTTCCCAGGTGTCCTCCAACCTGCATATTTGTTGTTCTGTCAGGTCTATTGGTTAATACTAAGTCCAGTGTGGCAGTCCCTCTAATCGGGTCCTGAACCAGTTGGGAAAGGTAATTGCCTTTGGTTATTGCCAAAACAGACAAGGAGAGGTGATATCCTCTTTAACACCTTTGTTTTTTGTTTGTAAGACGTTCTACTAGTAATCTGATAGCTTTGCTGGACCTGGACTTTTTTGCAAGTAAATACATAAACTTACTGCAAATACTTTATGTACGTAACATGGCATACCGGTGAGTGACATGATCAACATAGCCATCTACGGAAGAAAAAGTACAAAAGTATTATTAAATATAAGAGTAAAAGTTATAGATAAAGATTGAGCACAGTTCTCACCTTGCACCCTCTCATCCTTTTGGTCCAGAGCGATAACTGTCTTGCTATGTAGAGTTATACTCAGCTCTGAGTAGGTGGGACCAAAGACTTTTCTTATAAGTTTCATTTAAGATAGTACTACCTATTTTATTCCATTTGGCACAGACACATATGATATGTACTTAACAAAATCAAGCTTTAAACAATTCCATAATATATTATGAATATTATATTTCAAGTTAATATATTTATTTATTTATTTATTTTCAAACCATCTGATCTAAGTACATTTGTAATTACATTTGCATGTAATTAAATAGTATAGCCAGTGAGCTACTCAATAAAATCTATCTGTAAAGCGCCGCCTGCTGTTTGTTATTTTACTTATTTCTCTGTCCACCTCAGCATCCTCGCTGAGGTGATTGCAATGAGCCACAGGGGTGGTGTGTAGGATAGGAGTAATTGTACTCAAAGTTCATACACTCCCTGGGCCATAAAGTGACGGGATAGGGGAACTTTTTCTTTCCTTGGGGCACATTCTTGGGGTTCTCGTGCCTGGTTTTGGTTGCCATGCCCTTGTTGTTAATGGATTCTATGAGGTGCAAGGCAGGGTCCACTGGCTGCAAATGATAGTATGGCAGTGCAGTGGGGCAGTATGGGCAATAATGACACAATGTAAAAAAATAGAATGGTTCTTTGCTCAAGAATCAAGTTCTGGGACATTAGATTGTAGTCACAGTTCTCACTATGCATCAACTGGCAGTTCTTGGACAGATTTGCAATGTCCACAGTTCTTACAAGTTCCGCCGCTTTCTGTAAAAGCAGTTACAAGACAAGATGTTTCCATAATGCAATTTTCCGCATACTTCACTTCTCTAGCAGACTTTAACTTAAGCATCAAGAAATAGGGGTGCACAATTTCTGCACCTTATGTAGGTTTATGTACTTAATGTTGAATACACGGCTTCCTCTGCAGGATGCAGGTTCTCAGTAGTGATGAGCGGCAGTGGCAATATTCGAATTTGCGATACTTTCACAAATATTAGGTAGAATATTCGTCATATATTCACGAATTCGCTATTATTTTCTAGATTGCAAAAATCGTCAATGTAATATTCGCGTAATGAGCGCAAAATACAGGCGTGGGTCACTATAGCTACATTTTTCAAACTGCTTGAAGTTTAATGAGACTGTAAAAAATGGTTGGCACAGCAGAACATTACAATAGCTTTATATGCAGATAGAGTGCTCTAAATATATTCTCGATTTCGCAAATTTGCAATAATGAAGCGAATATTTTTGCGCAATACGTGCAACTTCACATTTTAGCAGGTCTGACTACATATTAGTGATTGGTGCGCTAAGTATTGTTGTGAACTTGTGACATCACAGCGCTATGTATGTATGTAGCATGGATACATACAGCACTATTGTATGTAGCATGTATGTATGGACAGCACACTACCTAACACCCAGCACTGGAACACTATATCACAATCTAACCTACACTATCTCCCATTAACTATCTGTATTATATATATATTAGCTATCTAACTATCTAATGTAATGAGTGGAAAGCAGAGAGCACAGCATTGACACTGCTGTCTCTCGTAGAACTGTAATAAACTGTAGAAAATGGCTGTGGGGAGGTTCTTATATACTAAAGGGGTAGGCAACTTTTCTATTGGTTGCTAGGGATGTTGCTAAGCTCAAACAAAAACATTGCAGTCTACTCATTGGCCCACAAGCAAAAAGGGAGTTTACTAATAAAATAAAAAGGAAGAATATTCAAAAATACAAATATATATCACTATATTCTAAATATTTGCAAATTCTTGAAATTGCCATATTCGCAATTAAAATTCGCGCCCAACACTAGTTCTCAGTAGACACCCTCAGTCTGACACTAATGCATACTTAATGCATACACATACAATGCATTCAGAAAGTTTTCAGATCCTTTCACTTTTTTCACATCTTACATTGTGGCATTGTGCCAAAAAAAATATTTTTCTCCATCAATCTGCACTCAATATTCCATAATGATGAAGTAAAAACAGAATGTTTTAAATCTTTACTAATTTAATAAAAAGGAAAAACTAAACTCATGCATTGACATAATTATTCAGATCTTTTACTTAGTATGGTAGTTAGTTGAAGCACTTTTGGCAGTCATTACAGTCTCTATACTTCTTGATGTCTCAAGGTTTGCATACCTAGATTGGGAGATTTTCTGTCATTCTTCTCTGCAGATCCTCTCAAACTCTGTCAGGTTGCATAATGACCATCAGTGAACAGCCATTTTCAAATCTCTCTAGAGATGTTTAATTGCGTTTAAAGGGTATTTGTCACTCTGATTTTTGACCATTATCGACACTAATACATGAGTAGAACTACAAATAAGAAGTCCAGATCTCTATTTTTTTTTCCTACTGCTTCCCCCTCTGTCAGTGCTCAGAGCTGCATTGGAATACATTGTCAGGACTGCTTTGCATGCACATACGAGTCCTCTCCATTATGTTAGAACAGTACAGCAGTCCGAACTGTGTATTTCAGTCCACCTTTGAGTGCTGAGAGCGGGGGAACCAGGGGAAAGAAAAAAAGGAAAAAAAATTGTGATCTTGGCTCCTTATCTTCAGTACTATGCATGTATTACTGTAGATAATAGTCTAAAATTGAGGTGATAAATTCCCTTTAAATCAGGGCTCTGGCTGGGCTACTCAATGACATTCACAGAGTTGTCCCTAAACCACCACTGTGTTGTCTTGGCTGTGTGCTTAGGGTCATTGTATTGTTGAAAGGTGAATCGTTGGCCCAGTCTGAGATCCAGAGCACTCTGGATTAGTTTTGAATCAAGAATATCTCTGTACTTTGCTCCATTCAGTTTTCCCCTTGACTAGTCTTCTTGTTCCAGACACTGAAGAACACTCCCACAGCATAGTGCTGCTTTCAATCTTGGTTTCATCAGACCAGAGAATCTTGTTTCTCACAGTCAGAAAGTCCTTTAGGGTTTTTTTTTTTTTTTTTTGCAAACTCCAGGCAGGCTTTCATGTGTTTTTTACTGAGTAGAGGATTCTTTCTGTCACCTCTGCAATAAAGCCCAGATTAGTGGAGCACTGCAGTGATGGTTGACCTTCTAGACATTTCTCCCATCTGCACACTGGATCTTTGGGGCTCAGTCAGAGGGACAACTGGCTTCTTGGTGGGGTGGCCAGCTCAGCTCTGGTTGTTCCAAACTTCTTCCATTTAAGAATTAAGGGAGATACTGTGCTCTTGGAAACTTTCAGTTCAGCAGAAAAATTGTAGTACCCTTCTCCAGATCTCCACTATCCTCTAAGCTCTATAGACATTCTTTCCTCCTCATGGCTTGGTTTTTGCTCCTATATGCTTTGTCAGCTGCGAGACCTTAGGTAAATAGGGGGGGGGGGGTATCTTTCCAAATCATGTACAATGAACAGATGTACTCTAATCAAGGTGTAGAATCATCTAACAAATGATCAAGAGAACTAGGAGGCCGCCATGCCTAAATTTCCAATGCTATAATCAGTCATGTGAAATTTTAGTTTTTCCTTTTTAATAAAGTTGCAAACATTTCCGAAATTCAGTCATCACTTTACAGCGGATTGAGTAAAGCTTGATGGGGGAAAGCACAAGATTGCAACAAAACAAAATGTGTAAAAAAGGGAAAGGAAAAAACTTCCCAAAAGCATTCTATGTCCAATCTCCTGGAGTTTCTATTGTTGCAGTGAACCTGGCTGTGAAGTCTCTATAGAGTCCTTTGTAGATGACTTATCTTCAAAGTTTTAAGTTTCTTCACACCTGCTCTTAACACTGGAATGCTTTGTAAATTCTCTGTTTCTTTTCTTCACTTTTCCTCTACAGGTTTGCTTTTCTCTGGCTGGTTTTGTCCCTTGGTTGTGTCTTTCCGCATCTGTTCACTACATTATCTGGACATCCATTGTCTAGCTCCAGACTGACACTGACTATTCTGATCTAACTCCTCCTCCCTATGGGGAGAGTAGTACAACCCCACCAAGGAACTGGTTTCTATAGCCCGTTAACTCCTTCCTGCCTATTAGGAAAACAGATACATAATAAAGCACATTTTTAACCCTTTGGTAGCACACATACAGAAAATGCATATAAAACCCCTTAGAAGTGGATTACTACCATATCAGTGGGACACTGCATATACACAGTTGCATATTTCAACTGCCATCGGCTGTAACTACTGTTAGAAGCTGTGACAGTTACAGGAAGAGAGCTGCAGCAGAAATAATATTCCCACTGAGCTGTGACAGGGTGAGAGATGAAGCAGAAAGGATATTTTCCCTGAGCTATGACAGGTTTGGATCTACAAGAGAAAGGATACGCCTCCTGAGCTATGACAGGAAGAGAGCTGCAGCAGAAAAGGCATGCCACCTTAGCTACAGAAAAATGGCATGCCCCCTGAGCTTCAGGATAATGGCTATGCCCCCTGAGTTGCCATCCTGAAATAAATCTAGCAGAGCAACTAAATAGCATTAAATAGGGGGAGCTCTGGAACCATGTGAGGTCTAGGAAGGGTTTTAGCTAGTTTTAGTTTAGTGTTATGTACTATATAATGTCAGATTTTTATTCTATATATTAACAATTGGGATTCCCCACTTTATTATAAACAAAGAAAAATATCCCTTCTCTATATACAATACCCAGTTCCTACAAGTATTATTTTGACTGCCTTCACAAAATGATATAGAGTAAATTATAATGGACACCGTTATAGGTGGCACTAATCTATAAAAAAACAAAAAACTCTATAATAAACAACTACAATACACAGCACATGGGTGTCTTATACCCACAACACCAAGATAATATAAATAATGACAGACCTATGCAGAGAAAGGACAAGTTCTCTTAATGCATCACCATGAGCAGCTGGGGTTACCATAGCAACAATTATAGCTTATCTCTACAGCACTCCTTAGATAAACATAAGATAGTGTTGGTATAAGGTGCACCTTTGCCAAATTACAGCTACTATTACTAAAATATAATGTGTAAGATACACAATTAACCGAATTTATGAGACAACTAATGGATATCAATAAATATTAATACTTATTCTCATTACCTGTATGTATATCTAAGAACGAGCAGTGATTTAGCTTCTCTATTAGGGCTTGTTCACATCACCATTATGGATTCTGTTTTTGTTTTCTGTTATAACATGTTTATAACGGAAAATAACGGAATCCACAAGACGGAAGTCAAAATGAAAGCCTTTAAGAGGCATTCCATTTTGATCCTTCATAACAAAGTCTATGGGCAGCATAATGGATCTGTCCTGGTTTCCATTATGCAGGAGTCAAGCCCTGCATAACGGAAACCAGGACGGATGCGTTATGCTGCCCATAGACTTGTTTTATGATGGAATGCAAAATGGAAGCCTTTAAAAGGCATTCCGGTTTGCTTTCCATCATAATAGAAGTCTATGGGCAATCATAATCCATCGACAGGACTTTGTTTTCAGTCTTGCATAAGGGAAAACAGAAGGATCCGTTACGATTCCCATAGACTTCTATTATGATGGATCAAAACGGAATGCCTCTTAAAGGCTTCCATTGTGACTTTCGTCTTATGGATTCTGTTATTTTCCGTCATAAATATGTTATAACAGAAAACAAAAACAGAATTGATAACGGTGATGTGAACAAGCCCTTAGTTATTTGCAACAGTTTTGACTATACTGTAACACATACTCTTCTTATTCTGCATACATTAAAGTTCCATGTACCATGATCATGTAGCAAGTAGCCAGTGCACATTCCTAGGATGTAATTATACACTACAAAGCCATTAAGCCAAGTAGCCATTTCTTTTTAATAATACTTCAATATTTTACAATGTAGATGCTGGAGGAGGTGTGCACAGCAAATGTGTGTAGCATTACTCTCAAGAAAATGTGTCAAACAGAATAAAAATTGAATTACATTTACTGTAATTGTAAGCCTTGTACATTTACACATAACACATAGAAGAAAATCCATAGTTGTCAAATATCTATATAAAAAGTCATAGTGAAGACTAAATTCTCGTCCAAAAATAGTGAAATTGTGAGAGATTGGGTGTAATCTGAGGGGGAACACGAAAACAAATGTTCAGCTACCCTGCAGCACCACTACGGTTTAAATAAAGATTTAAACAGTTCATTCAAATCAATGGGCTGTCCATGTAATTCATGGAGGTGTTAAGACCTGCAGAACAAAAAATACTCCTTATAATCACAAAGATGGTCTTAACCACTTCAGCCCCCCTAGCTTAAACACCCTTAATGACCAGGCCACTTTTTACAATTCTGCACTACACTACTTTCACCGTTTATTGCTCCGTCATGCAACTTACCACCCAAATGAATTTTACCTCCTTTTCTTCTCACTAATAGAGCTTTCATTTGGTGGTATTTAATTGTTGCTGACGTTTTTACTTTTTTTGCTATTAATCAAAAATTACCGAAATTTTTGCAAAAAAATGACATTTTTCACTTTCTGTTGTAATTTTTTTTTTAAAACTACATTTCTATATAAATTTTCGCAAAATTTATTGTTCTACATGTCTTTGATAAAAAAAATACAATAAGTGTATATTTATTGGTTTGGGTAAAAGTTATAGCGTTTACAAACTATGGTGCAAAAAGTGAATTTCTGCATTTTGAAGCAGCTCTGACTTTCTGAGCACCTGTCATGTTTCTTCAGGTGCTAGAATGCCAGAATAGTATAAATACCCCCAAATGACACCATTTTAGAAAGAAGACACCCCAAAGTATTCATGGAGGGGCATGGTGAGTTCATGTATCATTTCATTTTTTCACAAGTTAGCGGAAAATGACACTTTCTGAGGAAAAAAATAAAAATAATAAAGTTTCCATTTCTGCTAACTTCTGGCAAAAAAATGAAATCTCCCACGGACTCACTATGCCCCTCAGTGAATACCTTGGGGTGTCTACTTTCGAAATGGGGTCACTTGTGAGGTGTGTTTACTGTTCTGGCATTTTGAGGCAGGGCTAAATTGTGAGCAGCCATGTAAAAGCTAAAGGTACTCGTTGGAATTTGGGCCCCTTTGCGCACCCAGGCTGCAAAAAAGTGTCACTCATGTGGTATTGCCGTATTTAGGAGTAGTAGGGCAATGTGTTTTGGGGTGTATTTTTACATATACCCATGTTGGGTGAGAGAAATATCTCTGTAAACTGACAACTTTGTTTAAAAATTTTTAAAAAGTTGTCGATTACAGCGATATTTGTCACACAAAGTATGGGTATATATAAAAATACACCCCAAAA
Source organism: Bufotes viridis (assembly GCA_033119425.1). Classification (NCBI taxonomy): domain Eukaryota; kingdom Metazoa; phylum Chordata; class Amphibia; order Anura; family Bufonidae; genus Bufotes; species Bufotes viridis. The sequence goes on from CM065590.1 coordinate 277,544,064, forward strand.
CACATTACCCTACTTCTCCTGAGTACGGCGATACCACATGTGTGCCACTTTTTTGCAGCCAAGATGCTAAAGGGCCCTAAAACCAATGAGTACCTTTAGTATTTCACAGGGCATTTTTACGCATTTGGATTCTCACGCTTTAGGACCCCTAAAATGCCAGGGCAGTATAAATACCCCACAAGTGACCCCATTGTGGATAGAAGACACCCCAAGGTATTCTGTGAGGGGCATGGCGAGTTCACAGAAAAAAAAATTTTTGGCACAAGTTAGCGGAAATTGATTTTTTTTTTTTTTACAAAGTCTCATATTCCACTAACTTGTGACAAAAATAAAATTTTACATGAACTCCCCATACCCCTCACGGAATACCTTGGGGTGTCTTCTTTCCAAAATGGGGTCACATGTGAGGTTTTTGTACTGCCCTGGCATTTGAGGTCTCCGCAATCATTACACGTATGGCCAGCATTAGGAGTTTCTGCGATTCTCCGTATATTGAGCATACGGGTAATGAGATTTTTTCCGTTCAGCCTCCGGGCTGATAAAAAAAAATAAATGAACGGCACAGATTTTTCATTCGCATCGATCAATGTGGATGAAAAAATCTCTGCCAAATCAGTGACTGCGGTGCGGTGGGCTGGGCGCTAGCTACCTAACAAGTAGCTAACTAACTGGCGGTGATAAGGGACCCTTATGCCCCATTCACACGTCCGAAATTCTGTTTGCGGAGCGGAATTGCGGACCCATTCATTTCTATGGGGACAGACTTTGTCCCGCTCGGATCGGAATTGCGGATCCGCACTACGAGTCTGCATTTCCGTTCGCAAAAATATAGAACATGCCCTTTTCTTGTCCGCAGTTGCGGACAAGAAAAAGCATTTTCTATATAGTTCTGGCAATGTGCGGATCTGCAAAATGCGGAAAGCACATTGACGGTGTCCGTGTTTTGCGGATCCGCGCCGCGGATCCGTGGCACGGATCTGTGGATCCGCCGAACCGCAAAACACATATGGACATGTGAATAGAGCCTTACAGGGGGTGATCAGTGACAGGGGGTGATCAGGGAGTCTATATGGGGTGATCAGGGGTTAACAAGGGGTTAATAGTGGTTATAAAGTGAGGGGTGTGGGGGTGGGGTTAGTGTAGTGTTTGGTGCAACTTTACATTGTTACCTGGTCCTCTGGTGGTCGATCCCAGTAAATGGGACCACCAGAGGACCAGGTATTAAGTATATCAGACGCTGTTAGCAACACAGCGTCTGATATACCACTTTGATCTCATTTATTTTACATTTACAGCCTGCCAGCGATTGATCATCGCTGGCAGGCTGTAGTACAACTGCAGAGCCGCGCTCTGCTGTGAACGCGCGCGCGTGCGCGCGTTCACAGCAGATCTCGGCTCTCGCGAGATGACGCACGGATGCGTCCAGGAGGAACAAACTTGCCGCCGCCTGGACGCATCCGTGCGTTAGGCGGTCGGCAAGCGGTTAAACAGGGAGGCTCCTATTAACTTATAATTTCCAAATAGGATATTTGAAAATGGCTTTTCTAAACCAGACATCTTAGGCTAGGCCACCTCTTCTAAATACTGCACGGATTTCCTGTGCAGCCCATAGCTGGAGCGTGACTCAGATGGGCTCCTGCTGTAAATACCCAGATCAGCAAAAGCATTTACCCAGGCTGTTTAATAGTTTAGGTGCTGCTGCTAATAGCAACTAAGGCATCTAAGTGATTTCGAAGGAGGAAACTCCCTCTGTCATTCATTGGCACCCTCGCAAATGAAATCGCAGGTGTTTTAGTATTGTAGCAGGGGCCTAATGAAGGCCTCCAGGTCTGTTTGTAATGTTTGCCTTACCAGGCGGTGCCAGACGAGCAGTATAATACACTGTAGTGCATTATAATGTATTATAGAAGATATCAGAAGATTGCTTATCAAGGTTTGCTAGTGGGATTAATAAATTGTAAAAATAAAATAAATGAACCTTTTTCCGTTGAAAATATGATTTTCAATTAAAAGAATTGCAAAAATAAAACCCCCTCCATAAATTTGATATTGCCATGTCATAATTATCATGAAATTTATTTCGTATAGCAAACATTGTAAAATAAAAAAGCAAATTAAACAGGATTATAGCTGTAATCTTACTGACCAAAAGAATAAAGTTAGTAACATAATTCATAGGGCCGAAAAAAAGACATCTGTCCATCCAGTTCAGACTGTTATCCTGCAAGTTGATCCAGAGGAAGGCAAAAAAAAACTGTGAGGTAGAAGCAAATTTTCCCCACTTAAGAGGAACAAAATTCCTTCCCAACTCCAATCAGACAATCAGATCCAGATTACCTGGATCAATGATCCATCTCTAGTAGATTTAACCTGTAACCATCCTGAGAACGGCATTAGAGCGACCAAATATCGCTGTAGATTCTGGCAGCTACTGGTACCTGAGGCAGTTGGTTCACTAGGACGTGTAGCTGTGGCAGAACGGCCACGTCCTCTCCCAGTACCAGAGGGTCCACTAACACCACCACGACCATGTCCGCGTCCCTTATTAGATGTTTTCCTCACTGTTACCATTCACCACAATGAGGAAAAACTTATTTGGCCTAATGTATAGAATTCAAATTAAGGACTTTTTTCTTTGCAAATAGTTTTTTTTTTTGTTTTCAAAAATGTTATAACACACATTGCACTCAAGAGTATACAAGCATCGTAAATCATTTAAGTAATTATTGCATCACTGTTTAGTATGGTAGATATATTCACATATAGTTGCGAGAAAAAACATATTGGTATATATATCAACAATGTTGTCTGAACATGAATGGTCGTAGTACATTCTGCAATATTAATTGTAATAATATATAACACACATAATAACTAAAGAAAAATACAGCAAGAAAATCTGTGATTCTTCATATTATTCTCTGAGCAAAGTTCCACTCCTCGGCCGCGGATATGTACTGTATTACACTAATACAGGCACAGCAGAAACCACAGAGGGGAATATCAATTTTAGGCCTAGTATTTAGGCCCTGGCTGAAAGGTATCCTTTTACGGACAGAATTACACTTGGAGATGCACAATAGCGTGTGTCAATATAGAGGATTACACTTTCAGGCCTTGTATTTAGACACTTAGTTTAATATACCCTTTTACAGACAGAAATACACTTGGAGATGCACAATAGCATGTGCAAATATAGAGGATTACGCTTTCAGCACTTGTATTTAGACCTTGAGTGTAATATACCCTTTTACGGACAGAAATACACTTGGAAATGCACAGTAGTGTGTGCAAATATAGAGGATTTAATTTTCAGGCCTTGAATTTAAACGCTGACACGCTTCATGTAATATACCCTATTGCGGACAGAATTACACTGGGAGAGGAACAGTGGAAAGCACAGATGTTGAGGATTTCTATTTCAGGGATTTTATTTAACCACAGAAAAAAAATCTATCCTTTGACGGACAGTATTACACTTAGACAGACACAGCTGGAACCCCACATTTAGGGGATTGGTATTTTGGCAATAGAATTTCACCACAGAAAAAAAATCTATCCTTTTACAGACAGTATTACACTTGGCCAGCCACAGCTGGAACCCCAGCTTTAGGGGATTGTTATTTTGGCAATTGAATTACACCCAAGAAAAAAATCTATCCTTTGATGTACAGTATTAAATTTAGCCAGCCACAACTGGAACACCAGATTTAGGGGATTGGTATTTTGGCAATTGAACTTCACCCCAGAAAAAAATCTATCCTTTGACAGACAGTATAAAACTTAGCCAGCCACAACTGGAACAACAGATTTAGGGGATTGGTATTTTCCCAATTGAATCTCACCCCTAAATAATATATAGCAATTTCTATCCTGTGTTTCAAGGTTTGACAATAAGCACAGCCCCTAATGTAGGATATTGCAAAAAAAAGCCTACTTTTGAACCCAAAAATGTATGTTGAACTTGGTGGCAGCTCAAAACATGTGCTGGTGCACCAAAAGATCACAAAATGGCCACCGATCACCCCAGAAAACAGTGACAGAAAAAGGCTCTGGGCAGCCTAAAAATCAGTGAGCAATGAACTAACAGAAGTTGAATGATTCACAGCTGTAGATCGATCACTTCATTGAGTGGTTTTGCTGAGTCTTCCCTCCCTAATCTCGCCCTGCATCCTCTCCCTACAATAATCAGAGCAGAGTGACGGGTGGCGCTACGTGACTCAAGCTTAAATAGAGGCTGGGTCACATGCTGAACTTGGCCAATCACAGCCATGCCATTAGTAGGCATGGCTGTGATTGGCTTCTTAGGGCAAGAAGTAAAACGTTAGGTGATTGGCTGCTGTGCAGCCCTTCAGAAAGCAGGAAGAAATCGCCAAACAACAGACCAGTAACCTGAACTTTTTTGAAAATATTCGGGTCCGGGTCCGTGTCCCGAACACCCAAAATTCGTTACGAACCCGAACTATACAGTTCGGGTTCGCTCAACTCTAATTATTATACATTTTTATTTTGAGGTGTATTAATAGGAAAAAAAATACATTTTATTTGCAGTTCTGCTGTGAAGTTACTTTGTACTACAGCCATTTACGGGTTGTATTAATAGAAAATATATGTACGTCCTATTAGCCGTTCTGCTGTGAATTTACAGTGGATATAAAAAGTCTACACACCCCTGTTAAAATGTCAGGTTTCTGTGCTGTATAAAAATGAGACAAAAATAAATAATTTCAAAACTTTTTCTACCTTTAATACGACCTATAAACCCTACCACTCAATTGAAAAACAAACTGAAATCTTTTAGGTGGAGGGAAGAAAACAAAAAAATATGAAATAATGTGGTTGCATAAGTGGGGATGTAGCTGTGTTCAGAATTAAGCAATCACATTCAAAATCATGTTAAAATGGAGTCAGCATACACCTGCCATCATTCAAAGTGCCTCTGATTAACCCCATATAAGGTTCAGCTGCTCAAGTTGGTCTTTTCTGAAATTTTCTTAGTCGCATCCCACAGCAAAAGCTATGGTCCACAGAGACTTTCCAAAGCATCAGAGGGATCTCATTGTTAAAAGGTATCAGTCAGGAGAAGGGTACAAAACAATTTCCAAGGCATTAGATATGCCATGGAACACAGTGAACACAGTCATCATCAAGTGAAGAAAATATGGCACAACAGTGACATTACCAAGAACTGGACATCCCTCCAAAATTGATGAAAAGACGAGAAGAAAACTGGTCTGGGAGGCTACCAAGAGGCCTACAGCAACATTAAAGGAGCTGCAGGAATATCTGGAAAGTACTGGCTGTGGTACATGTGACAACAATCTCCCGTATTCTTCATATGTCCGGGCTTTGGGGTAGAGTGGCAAGACGAAAGCCTTTTATTATGAAGAAAAACATCCAAGCCAGGCTGCATTTTGCAAAAACACATCTGAAAAAGGGAGGATAGGAGACATTGAGTGACTAAATCTCACTTGAACCCTAAGGGTGCCCACACGTTATTCCCCTTTTTATAGACAACAGGTTTGGTAGATGTGAGAAGGTATTATCACCCCGAAGGGAGGGAATTTTCTCACTATTCTCACGCCCAGTCCTCCTGGTCGCGACTGGTCTATTTTCTTGTCACACCAGAGGTAGTATCCACAGTCCAGGTGGAGATCTCTGATCTAGTTATATTGGATCACGCCCATATAATCTTGGAGATGAGGGATGGGTCCCTCAAAGGTTCGGACTTTATATGGCGACTGCCATCCCACCTATTGATGGATGAAGAATTTATGGAAAGATACAAAGGGGTGGTGGTGGGAATACTAGCAGGACAATCAAACCCACAAATTAGATTCGCAGCTGTTCTGGGATACGGTCAAGGTAGTGATTAGGGGTAGGCATACCATCGGGAAAAAATGGGAGGCACAAAGGAAATACCTTGAGAGAGGCCTATACCGCTTTTGTCCAAGTCCCAACTGAGGCCAACAAGGGGCTGTGGGTGATGGCGAAACACACTTTTGACTACTACTTAGAGAGCAGGGCTAGATGGTATTGGGAATGTAGGAAAGCAGACTTTTTCCGTTTTGGCAACAAGGTGGATAAGCTACTGTCAAAACTAGCCAAACCTTATACGAATCAACCCCAATTGCACCTCCTAAAAGACACCTCGGGAAAACTTAACACCCACCCGAAAGAGATTGTGGAAATTTTGGGGGATTATTTTAGGTCCCTTTATTCTGAAGATCCATTTGATGTGGATAGGGCTAGAGAACTCCTAGAAAGGATTAGCCTGCCATCTTTATTGGCAGAATCTTTAGCTTATTTGAATAAGGAGATATCTTAAGCAGAGTTTAATGCCACTGTCACAGGCCTTTCAAATGGGAAAGCACCGGGGCCCGACTGGTACCCTGCAGAATTTTATAAATTATTACCGGAAGAAGCCAAAACAGTACTGTTTAATTTGTTTTTAATGGGTGGAAGTTTACCTCCCTCCAGGAAAATGGCCTATATTAAGGTCATTCCGAAGCAGGGCAAAGACTTATCTCAACCTGGATCTTTTAGGACCATTTCTCTCATAAACCAGGACATCAAAATACTATCCAAGATTCTAGCTAACCGATTGGCGGAGACACTCCCAACTCTAATAAGGGATCATCAAGTAGGTTTTATGAAGGGTTGCTCCGCTGTCACTAATATCATTCGAGTTCTGTTAACGCAAGACAGTCAGAGAATTAGAACCCATGGAAATCCAGCTCTTCTGACATTAGATGCTGAAAAGGCCTTTGATAGTGTGAACTGGGCCTGGTTGGGTAAGGTCATGGATGCTATGGGTTTAAAAGGGGACTTTCGAAATTACCTGAAGGCCATATATGAGTATCCTCAAACACAAGTGTATGCCCCGGGGTTCTTGTCCTTGAAGATTACGCTAAAGAAGGGGACGAGACAAGGGTGCCCTTTGTCCCCCCTATCATTCAATTTGGCCCTAGAACCCCTAACTCGGCTCTTGTTGCAGTATGACTTATATGAAGGAAACCAGGTGGGGGGAAGGGTCGGCAAGTTAGTCTGCTTTACCGACGATTTGCTGATCTTTCTGCAATTCCTAGACAAACACCTCAAACAACTCCTAGATACCCTACTGTACTATGGTTAGGTGACGGGTTACAAAATAAATGTTTCCAAAATCCAGATCCTTTTCTTTCACTCTGGGGAGCCGTGTCTGCAGGGACAGTGTGCAGTCAAAGTGCGACGCGATTATATAACTTACCCGGGAGTGAAACTGGGGCGTTCACCAGCCACCCTTTATTCTCTAAATTATCCTCCCTTGATCCAGAAAATAATTAGAGAATTGTACAGGTGGAAGGATTTGCCTCTCTCCTTACATGGTAGGGCTCAGCTAATGAAAATGTCCAGTTTCTCACGCCTTTTGTACCCTTTGCAAACCATCCCCCTACTGCTGAGGCACACTGACTTAATGGAATTGTAGTCAGCTTTTAACACCTTTCTGTGGGGTAAGAAACGGCCACCCAAATTTTATGAAAAACTGACCATGCTGAAGTGGGAAGGAGGTTTACAGCTTCCAAGCATTCGTAATTATAACCTCTCTGCGCTATTCCGCCATGCCAGGCATTGATTGTGGGGAACTTCATATTTTACAGCGGGGCACATAGAACAGGAGCTCACTGCAACCTGGGATTTAAAAGGTTTGCTGCACACTCGGTTAAAGGACTTACCCCAACGTATCAAACAGTCCATCCTGCTCCGGGACACCATCATGTCATGGAAGGCTATACGTAAACTCTATGGACTCCCTATGTACCTCACCCCCCCTTATGCCGCTGTGGACATTGCCTGCCTTTTCACAGGGTAGAGATAATAAAATGTATAAGGCGTGGAGAAGGGCATCCACACACTTAGAGATATTTTAGACACCTCAAAGCAGAAATTGATAGAATGGGAAGAATTTCAAAATAAATTTGAATTAGCTGCCACCCACTATCTTTCATATCAACAGTTACGGTCCTACTGTAGAGCACAGTCAGAGAGCTTGGGGGAAACATATAGATTAGCGTGGTTTGAGGCATTGGTGGGGGGTAAATAACTCTATGCTCCCTCTGTCAGAATTGTATCGCAAGATTCAGAACACAAAGAACATCAGTGTGGTGGCCAATGCCTCTGCGAAGTGGGGGAGAGAAATTGACTCTATGGACTTGGCCAAAAAGATGAGAGAGGGTTATGAATTTGTGAGAAAAGCTATATCCAATTAACAGTGGAGGGAGACACAACTGTGGTTAATTTTGATCTCTCTTTTAAAGATGCGCCTTCCCACTATCTGCTTCATTGTCTAAAATGTGAACTGTCTAGAGCAGGTCTTCTACACAGCATATGGGATTGCCCGAAGCTAAACAGTTGTGGTCAGAGGGAGTAAGATATATTAAGGAGGTTTAGGACGTGGAGGTATTACTTAGGTCAATGCAATGTATCTTTCACTACATTCCGAAAAACCATTCCAACTCAAAGGAGGTCTGGGGTATCCAAAAAGGGAGTCCATATATTACTTATGTCCATTAAGAAGGCGCTCTTAAGACATTGTCTGAAAAAATAACCCCCTCATGGCAAGTGGTGTTAGGTATTATGAAGCAGGTGCTCTACTTGGAAAGGTTGGAAATGGAGAGACATAGAGAGTAGAGAACAATCAATTCACACCTTTATAAAAAAAGGAGATTCATCGAAGCTTCTTTGTCGATAAAAGAAATGAAAGAACTAATGTCGCCATTTACCCAAACTACATGGTATTTAGAGGCTACAGTAGGTGAAAAATTAGGCAAGTTGGAAGTTTAAATGTTTTTTCTTCTTCTCAGGTTGGATTGTAACACATTAATATCTATACTAAAATCCGCCTCTTCTATTGCCCTCACAAACAAGAGAGTACAGTGTGAGTTCTCCTCACAAATGACAAGGTTCTGTGGGGGGGGGGGGGGTTATGTTATTCTTAAGTTTTTTATTACTTGTTTTCTCTAATTGTTTGAAAACAAAAGGAAAAAAACATGGTAAAAAAGGGAAACATGAAAGTATAACTGATGCTGTATTGAACTACTGTTTCTTTGGGGGCATGCTGTATTGCCGTCCCTGCTGGCTAAATGTTGACATAAGCAGGGATATGATTGTTATTATGTACCTGACATTATTTTGTCCCCATGTTTTTGTTTTCCCTTTTTTGTCAATAAAAAAGAAGTTAAAAAAACATACACATCTGAAGTCTCCCAAAAGCATATTGGAAAAGGTGTTATGGTCTGATGAAATCAAGGTTGAACTTTTTGGCCATAATTCCAAAAGATATGTTTGGCGTAAAAACAACACTGCACATCTCCAAAAGAATACCATACCCACAGTGAAGCATGGTGGTGGCAGCATCATGCTTTGGGGCAGTTTTTCTTCAGCTGGAACTGGGGCCTTAGTTAAAATAGAGGGAATTATGAACAGTTCCAAATACCAGTCAATATTGGAACAAAACCTTCAGGCTTCTGCTAGAAAGCTAAACATGAAGATGAGCTTCATCTTTCAGCATGACAACAACCCAAAGCATACATCCAAATCAACAAAGGAATGGCTTCACCAGAAGAAGATTAAAGTTTTTGAATGGCCCAGCCAGAGCCCAGATCTGAATCTGATTGAAAATTTGTGGGGTGATCTGAAGAGGGCTGTGCACTGGAGAGGCCCTCGCAATCTGACAGATTTGGAGTGTTTTTGTAAAGAAGAGTGGGCAAATCTTGCCAAGCCAAAATGTGCCATGCTGATAGACTCATACCCAAAAAGACTGAGTGCTGTAATAAAATCAAAAGGTGCTTCAACAAAGTATTATTTTAAGGGTGTGCACACTTATGTAAGCATATTATTTTATTTTTATATTTTTTCTTCCCTCTACCTAAAATATTTAAGTTTGTTTATCAGTTTATAGGTCACATTAAAGGTGGAAAAAGTTCTGAAATTATTCATCTTTGTCTCATTTTTTTACAGCCCAGAAACCTGACATTTTAACAGAGGTGTGTAGACTTTTTATATCCACTGTAGATTGTTATACATTTTTTTGGGGAAGTATTAATGGAAAAAAAATACATTTTATTTACCGTTCTGAGGTGAAGTTACATTGTACTTTTTTGGGGTGTATTATTTTACTTTTAATAATTTTATTGTACAGTATGTCAGACAGACAAGTGACAGTCCCTTCAAAGGGAACGGGGAGTGGCCAAAATGTTTCTTCCGCAGGCAGAAGTACTGTAGCAGGAGAAAAAGTGGGGTGGCAGCAGGAGTCGCCGCAAGAGGCCTGATCTCCCAGTGTCATCTAGCGGTCATGTCTTGACCAGCAACCCACCGATCCTTGAATGGGTGACTCAGACACCCCCAGCCAAGAGTAGGTGGGTTCATCTGACATGACACTTAGTTGCAATGGCCTAGGAGCAGGCCCTGTTCCCCCAACTGTCCCCAACCTGCCTCTGTAATTTTCTGTTCACTCAGCGTGAGAAGTATTATAGGCCCGGCTCCATGTTCAACGAGGATGAGCTACTAGAAAACAATCAGTAGCTACTGCCCAGCCAAGATCTGGAGGAGACATCCGCAGCTTTCTCCAATAGGTGAGGAAGCAGTGATGATGAGAGTCGCGTGAGAGCTAATATTACGAGCAGTCAGGCTCCTGGCCCTGAGACTGTTGAGGAGGACATCAGTAACGCGCAGACCGTAGCGGATGATGATGATGTAGCCTATAGCACTTGGGAGCCGGGTGAAGAATGGGCTTTATCATCATCAGGAGAAGAGGGTGGCAGCTTGCGCATGAGGCAGCAGCTGAGACAACAGGTGGTAGCGTGGCCATGAGTCAGCAAAGTGGCAGAAGTGGGAGGTCGGAAGCCAAACATGCCCCAGGTAAACCACCCGCTTCGAAGGAGCCTACCTTCCCGGAAAGTAGCTGTGCAGGCTTTCGCTGAGGCAGCGGTGAGGCAGTTTTTTGTTAAGATGCTGAAGGAGGTCAACATGGTCCTTTGCCAAATTTGTAGGCAGAAGGTGAAGTGTGGCCACAGTGCCAATATTGGCACCTGTCATGCCAGGAAGGGTACAAGATACAATAGAAACACAAGAAACAACAAACAAGCGTCTAGGCAAAAGCTAGGGATAATGGTCACCTCCTAACAAGATCCTATCAGCTGACCCTAGACTGCTGTGCACACGTTTCAACCCCAAAAGTGGGAATAAACATGCCCCCGTGCCTAAGACTGTATAAACCCTATAGTCCCTGAGATAGTGGACAAGGGGAGAAAAAGGCAGTCTGCTTCCTCTAATCCTGGAGGAAGCAGGTGTCCAACTAACAGGAAATGGAAACCAAAAACACACTTATCTTTGAAGCAGAGCAGAAACAGCAATCCAACTTTCTTCAGAGTGAGAAAGAAGCTATAACCCGCAAGGGACACTGGGTAGTTGCTTGATTTAAACTCACACAAACGACCCCACCCAGTTCACCTGAAGGGAGGCAGGTACAGCTCACTCCAAGTAAACAGAAAACTACACACGTGTTGCCAACCTGACAGACCTCGGCACCTCACCAGAATAGGGCATGACAGTACCCCCCCTTCTACGGGTGACCTCCGGACACCCAGAACCAACTTTATCTGGGTGGCACCTGTGAAAGGCCCTCACCAGTCGGCTGGCATTAACATCCACAGCCGGGACCCACGTCCTCTTCTCAGGACCGTATCCCCTCCAGTGTACCAAGTACTGAAGGGAACCCCAAAGAACACGCGAACTCAAACCCAAAGTTACCATCAACCAGAACAGGGGGAGGAGGCAATGGTGATGGTTCCACTGGTCTCACATATTTCTTAAGTAAAGATCTATGAAACACTTCATGGATCTTCCAGGTCTGTGGAAGATCCAAACAGAACGCAACTAGATTGACAACCACAGATATTTTGTAAGGTCCAATAAATCTTGGACCCAGTTTCCAAGATGGTACTCTTAGTTTAATATTTTTAGTAGATAACCACTAGTGTTGATCACGAATTTTCGAATTGCGAATTTTAATCGCGAATATCGGCACTTTGAGAATTCACGAATATTTAGAATATCGTGAAATCTATTCGCAATCGCGAATATTCATTTTTTTATAAATACCAGCTTATGCGAATTTTTATTCAAATAATGTCATTATTTTCTTGATTGCGAAAATTCGCATATAAAAATTAGCATAAAATTTTGCATTAAATTAGCATAAAAATTCAGATAAACTGGTATTTAAAAGATACCTTTTGAATACCAGTTTATGCGAATTTTTATATGCGAATTTACGCAATCGAGAAAATAATGACTGGGAATTACAAATTCACGAATTTTCGAATATATGGCAAATATTCGCCCAAATATTTGCGAAATATCACAAATTCGAATATTGCCCCTGCCGCTCATCACTAATAACCACACCAGATCACCCACACAGAGGTCCGGACCAGTCACACGTCTCCTGTCAGCCATTCACTTATACCTCTCACCCATCTTCTCCAAATTGCCCTGGATCCCCTGCCAGATAGAAGACAAGGCAGAAGAGAATATTTCCTCCTCTGGCATCCCAGAGGAACCAGTCCCAGAAAAGGTACCAAACTGAAGATGAAAACCGTATGTGCCAAAAAATGGCGACTTACCTGTGGTCCTGCTTACGGTTATTCAAGGCAAACTCTGCTAGAGATAAGAATGAGGACCAGTCCTCCTGGTTCTCAGCCACAAAACACCTCAAGTAGGTCTCCACGTTTTGGTTATCACGCTCTGTCTGCCCATTCTACTGCGGATGAAAAGCCGCAGAGAACGAAAGTTCAATGCCAAGACAAGAGCAGAACGCCCTCCAAAACCTGGAAACAAACTGAGTACCCCTATCAGAAACCACATCCGAGGGAATACCATGTAATTTCACAATGTTATCAACAAAAACCTGAGCAAGAGTCTTAGCATTGGGCAGACTAGCTAGCGATACAAAGTGAGCCATCTTGCTAAAACGGTCCACAACCACCAAAATCACAGTTTTCCTGGAGGAACTTGGCAGATCAGTAATAAAATCCATAGAAAAGTGCGTCCAAGGATGAGAAGGGATAGACAAAGGAAGAAGTGAACCAGAAGGTCTAGTGTGAGCAACCTTTGACAGTGCACAGGTCTCACAAGCTGCTACGTAATCCTCAATACTCTTACGTAACCCAGGCCACCAGAACCTCCGAGAAATAAGATCAAAGGTGGACTTGCCACCAGGGTGTCCAGCAAGGATAGTATCATGATTTTCCTTGAATACTTTGTATCGTAGTCTAGAAGGAACAAACAACCTCCCTGGGGATAAGAATCAGGAGCCGCCTCCTGGAGTTCCAACACCTCCATCTCCAAATCGGGGTACAGAGCGGAGACAACTACTCCATCAGCCAAAATCGGAGCAAGATCCTCCGAATCACTTCCCCCAGGAAAACTACGAGACAAAGCATCTGCCTTGACGTTTCTAATCCCCAGGCGAAAAGTAACCATAAAATTGAATCTAGTAAAGAACCATCTAAGTGACCATCTAACCTGTCTAGGATTTAGGCACTTGGCGGATTGCAAATAAGCCAAATTCTTATTATCAGTATATACAGTAACGGGATGATACGCCGCCTCCAACCAGTGACGCCATTCCTCAAAGGCCAAATTGATTATGTGGTATCGCCGCTTTTAGAAGAAGTAGGGCAATGTGTTTTGGGGTGTATTTTTACATATACCCATACTGTGTTTGAGAAATATCTTTGTAAATGACAATTCTTTAAATTTTTTTATACAAAGTTGTCAATTTACAGAGATATTTCTCTCACCCAGCATGGGTATATGTAACAATACACCCCAAAACACCACCATTGCCCTACTTCTACTGATTACGGCGATTCCACATGTGTGCCACTTTTTTGCAGCCAAGATGCGCAAACGGGCCCAAAATTCCAATGAGTACCTTTAGGATTTCACAGGGCATTTTTACGCATTTGGATTCTCACGCTTTAGGACCCTCAAATGCCAGGGTAGTTTAAATACCCCACATGTTACCCCATTTTGGAAAGAATACACCCCAAGGTATTCCGTGAGGGGCATGGCGAGTTCAGAGAAAAAAATATTTTTTGGCACAAGTTAGCGGAAATTGATATATATAGAAGAAAAATGACGGCACTAGTCAAAATTGGAGGAAAAATGCTGGGTGCACGTTCCAAGGTATAGGTTTCTTACCCCAAAATACTGTCGAAAAAGCGAACAGCACTCCGATAAAAAGTGGAAAAAAAGGAACTCCTTTATTCACCTGAACAGTGCTACGTTTCAGCTCCTACAAATAGAGCCTTTCTCAAGCGCTTGAGAAAGGCTCTATTTGTAGGAGCCGAAACGTAGCACTGTTCAGGTAAATAAAGGAGTTCCTTTTTTTCCACTTTTTATCGGAGTGCTGTTCGCTTTTTCTACAGTATATATATATATATATATATATATATATTTATTTATATATATATATTTTTTTTTTCAAAGTCTCATATTCCACTAACTTGTGAATTTTTTTTTTTTTTACATGAACTCACCATACCCCTCACGGAATACCTTGGGTGTTTTCTTTCCAAAATGGGGTCGCTTGAGGGGTGTTTGTACTGCCCTGGCATTTGAGGGTCTCCGCAATCATTACATGTATGGCCAGCATTAGGAGTTTCTGCTATTCTCCTTATATTGAGTATACAGGTAATGAGATTTTTTTTTTCCCGTTCAGCTTCTGGGCTGAAAGAAAAAATGAACGGCACAGATTTTTTTATTCGCATCGATTAATGTGGATGAAAAAATCTCTGCCAAAATCAGTGACTGCGGTGGGCTGGGCGATAACTACCTAACAAGTAGCTAACTAACTGGCGGTGATAAGGGACCCTTAGGCCCCATTTACACGTCCGCAATTCTGTTTGCGGAACGGAATTGCGGACCAATTCATTTCTATGGGGACAGACTTTGTCCCGCTCGGATCCGGAATTGCGGATCCGCACTTCCGGGTCTGCACTTCCGTTCCGCAAAAATATAGAACATGTCCTATTCTTGTCCACAATTGCGGACAAGAAAAGGCATATTCTATATAGTTCTGGCAATGTGCGGATCTGCAAAATGCGGAAAGCACATTGCCGGTGTCCGTGTTTTGCGGATCTGCTAAACACATATGGACGTCTGAATAGAACCTTACAGGGGGGTGATCAATGACAGGGGGATGATCAGGGAGTCTATATGTGTGATCAGAGGTTAGTAAGGGGTTAATCAGTGACAGGGGAGGGGTGTAGTGTGGTGCTTGGTGCTACGTTACCGAGCTACCTGGTCCTCTGGTGGTCGATCCCAGGAAATAGGACCACCAGAGGACCAGGTAGCAGGTATATCAGATGCTGTTAACAAAACAGCGTCTGATATACCTGTTTGATTTTGTTTATTTTACTTCTACAGCCTGCAAGCGATTTATCATACAGTGAAATAGAGTTGCAAAAATAGAAATACAGTAAATCTGGTGTTCCAGCTGTGGCTGGACAAGTTTAATAGTGTGCGGCAAAGAATATATTTTTTTCTGGGGTGAAATTTAATTGCCAAAATAGCAATACCCTGAATCTGGTGTTCCAGCTGTTGCAGGCCTAGTTTAAATCTGTCCATAAAAGGGTATATTTTTTTATGGGGTAAAATTTAATTGCCAAAATAGCAATACCCTTAATCTAGTGTTCCAGCTGTGATTGGACAATTCCCCTAGTGTCCGTCAAAGAATATATTATTTTCTGGGGTGAAAGTCAGTAGCAAAAATAGAAATACAGTAAATCTGGTTTTCCAGCTGTTGCAGGCCTAGTTAAAATCTGTCCGTAAAAGGGTATATTTTTTTCTGGGGTGAAATTCAATTGCCAAAATAGCAATACCCTGAATCTGGTGTTTCAGCTGTGACTGAACAATTTCCCTAGTGTCCGTCAATGGATATATATTTTTTCTGGGGTGAAATGCAGTTGCAAAAATAGAAATACAGTAAATCTGGTGTTTCAGCTGTGACTGGACAAGTTTAATAGTATCCGTCAAAGGATAGATTTTGTTCTGTGGTGAAATACAGTTGCAAAAAGATAAATACAGTAAATCTGGTGTTCCAGCTGTGACTGGATAATATTCATAGTGTCCGTCAAAAAATAGATTTTGTTCTGGGGTGAAATGCAGTTGCAAAAATATAAATACAGTAAATCTGGTGTTCCAGCTCTGACTGGACAAGTCTAATAGTGTCCGGCAAAGGATATTATTTTTTTCTGGGTGAAATTCAATTGCCAAAATAGCAATATCATAAATCAGTGGTTTCAGCTGTGGCTGGCCAAGTTAAATAGTGTCCGGCAAAGGATAGATTTTTTTCTAGGGTGAAATTCAATTGCCAAAATAGCAATACCGTAAATCTGGTGTCCCAGCAGTGGCTGGCCAAGTTTAATACTGTCCGTCAAAGGATTTATTATTTTCTGCGGTGAAATTCAGTTGCCAACATAGAAATACAGTAGATCTGGTGTTCCAGCTGTGACTGGACAAGTTTAATAGTATCCGTCAAAGGATAGATTTTGTTCTGGGGTGAAATTTACTTGCCAATATAGCAATACCCTGAATCTGGTGTTCCAGCTGTTGCAGGCCACGTGTTAATCTGTCCATAAAAGGGTATATTACACTCAGCGTGCATCTCCAAGTATATTTCTTTCCGTAAAAGGGTATTTTACAAAAAGAGTTACATTTCAATTGCTGAAAGCATAATCCTATAAAGCTGCACGCACTATTGTGCATCTCATAGTGCATTTCTGTCCAGAGAAGGGTATATTACACTCAAGGTGTATATACAAATGCTGAGAGGGTCATCCTCAATAACTTCACACGCTATCGTGCATCTCCAAGTGTATTTCTGTCCGTTAAAGGGTACATTACACAAAGTGTTAAAATACAATTGCTGAAGGCATAATCCTACATATTTTTTCGTACGCTACTGTGCATCTCCAAGTGTAAATATGTCCATAAAAGGATACCTGTCATCCAGGGCCTAAATACTAGGCCTACAATTGATATTTTCCCAAATCTGTGGTTACTGCTGTGCCTGGATTAGTGTAATACGGTACATAAATAAATAGGCAGATAGTGTTAGGTGCCTATAAAAAATGGCCTGAATTTTAAATCAATACATTGGGCCAAATATTTTTTTCTTATTGTGGTGCTTGGTGAACGGTAACAATGAGGAAAACATCTAGTAAGGGATGCAGACGCGGTCGTGGTGGTGTTAGTGGCCCCTATGGTGCTGGGAGAGGACGTGGCCATTCTGCCACAGCCACACGTCCTAGTGAACCAACTACCTCAGGTTCCAGTACCCGCCAGAATTGACAGCGATATTTGGTGGGGCCCAATGCCATTCTAAGGATGGTAAGGCCTGAGCAAGTACCGGCTCTAGACAATTGGGTGGCCAACAGTGGATCCAGCACATTCACAACGTTATCTCCCAACCCAGTCTTCTGCAGAAAGCGCACAGGTGGCGCCTGAAAACCAAGCCCATCAGTCTGTCACATCACCCCCATGCATATCAGGGAAACTGTCTGAGCCTCAAGTTATGCAGCAGTCTCTTATGCTGTTTGAAGACTCTGCTGGCAGGGTTTCCCAAGGGAATCCACCTAGCCCTTCCCCAGTGGTGGAATACATAGAATGCACTGATGCACAACCACTTATGTTTCCTGATGATGAGGACATGGGAATACCACCTCATCGGAGTCCGCACGTCTATGATGATGACGAAACACAGGTGCCAATTGCTGCGTCTTTTTGCAGTGTGCAGACCGAACAGGAGGTCAGGGAGGAAGACTGTGTGGAAGACGATGCAGGGGACGGTGAGGTCCTAGACCCCACATGGAATGAAGGTCGTGCCACTGACTTTTATAGTTCAGAGGGAGAGGCAGTGGTGAGACCAAGCCAACAGCGTAGCAAAAGAGGGAGCAGGGGGCAAAAGCAGAACAGCCGCCGCCAAGAGAGTGATTTGCACGCTGTTCCATCAGAGCTTGAAGCGAGGCATTAACGTTCTGAATCTTAGCACAACCTGCATGACCAGGCATCTACATGCAAAGCATGAACTGCAGTGGAGTAAACACCCTAAAAACAAGGAACTCACTCAGGCTCCCCCTGCTCTCTCTTCTGCTGCTGCCTCTTCCTCCACCTCAGGAGAAATGTTGCCACCTGCTGCCCACCAAACAGAGGATGTGCCACCGACACCACCACCTGTGTCACCAAGCATCTCCACCATGTCACACGGCAGCGTTCTGGCCTTTGAAATGCTGTCATTCAGGCTGGTGGACAGAGAAAACTTCAAACAGCTGATGGCGATGGCTGTCCCACAGTATGTTGTTCCCAGCCGCCACTACTTCTCCAAGACAGCCGTGCCTTTCCTGCACAACCAAGTATCCGACAAAATCAAGTAAGCACTGCGCAATGCCATCTGTGGCAAGGTCCACCTAACCACAGACCAGTAATCACGGCCAGGGACGCTATATCTCCCTAACTGCACACTGGGTAAATGTAGTGGTGGCTGGTCCCCAGGCGGAGAGTTCTTTGGCGGACATACTTCCGCCGCCAAGGATCGCAGGGCATCACTCTTTGCCACCTGTAGCCTCCTCCTCCTACTCGGCTTCCTCCTCCTCTTCTTCCCCCTGCTCATCCAGTCAGCCACACACCTTCACCACCAACTTCAGCACAGCCCGGGGTAAACGTCAGCAGGCCGTTCTGAAACTCATATGTTTGGGGGACAGGCCCCACACCGCGCAGTAGTTGTGGTGGGGTATTGAACAACAGACCGATCAGTGGTTGCTGCCAGTGAGCCTCAAGCCTGGCCTGGTGGTGTGCGATAATGGGCGAAATCTCGTCGCAGCTCTGGGACTAGCCGGTTTGACGCACATCCCTTGCCTGGCGCATGTCCTGAATTTGGTGGTGCAGAAGTTCATTCACAACTACCCCGACAAGTCAGAGCTGCTGCATAAAGTGCGGGCCGTCTGTGCACGCTTCCGGCGTTCACATCCTGCCGCTGCTCGCCTGTCTGTGCTACAGCGTAACTTTGTCCTTCCCGCTCACCGCCTCATATGCGACGTGCTCACCTGGTGGAACTCCACCTTGCACATGCTGGAGAGACTTTGCGAACAGCAGCAGGCCATAGTGGAGTTTCAGCTGCAGCACGCACGGGTCAAACGCACTGCGGAACAGCACCACTTCACCACCAATGACTGGGCCTCCATTCGAGACCTGTGTGCACTGTTGCATTGCTTCGAGTACTCCACCAACAGGGCCAGTGGCGATGACGCCGTTATCAGCGTTACAATACAACTTCTATGTCTCCTTGAGAAAACACTTACCCTAGGTACACACCTAAGCGTTTTACAGCGCATTCAAACGCGCTGTAAAACGCACAACATGTGAAAAGCCATGCTTCCCTATGGGCATGGTTCACATTTGGGCGTTTTACAGCACGTTTGAACGCGCTGTAAAATGCCCCATGCCCAAACAAGTACATGAGCTTCTTTGTGGCGTTTTAACGCGCCTATGGACAATGATGCCATAGGGGAGAATCACTGAATCGCGCATATGACGTGCGTTTCTTAGTTACAAAAACGCGCATCCTAAAACGCGCGTAAAACGCGCGATTCAGAAACGCCTAGGTGTGTTCCCAGCCTTAGGGCGATGATGGAAGAGGAGGTGGCCCAGGAGGAGGAGGAGGAGGATGAGGGGTCATATTTAGCACTTCAGGCCAGTCTGTTAGAAGTGCCTCAGAAGGAGGTTTTTTGCAACAGCAGAGGCCAGGTACAAATGTGGCCAGCCAGGGCCTACTACTGGAGGACGAGGAGGATGAGCAGGTGGAGGAGGATGAGGGTGAAGCAGGCTCACAGCGGGCTGGCACCCAACACAGCTCAGGCCCATCACTGGTGCATGGCTGGGGGCATACGGAGGACGATGACGATACGCCTCCCACAGAGGACAGCTTGTCCTTACCTCTGGGGAGCCTGGCACACATGAGCGACTACATGCTGCAGTGCCTGCGCAACGACAGCAGAGTTGCCCACATTTTAACGTCTGTGGACTACTGGGTTGCCACCCTGCTGGATCCCCGGTACAAAGACAATGTGTCCACCTTACTTCCTGCACTGGAGCGTGATAGGAAGATGCGCGAGTACAAGCGCACACTGGTAGACGGGCTCCTGAGAGCATTCCCAAATGTCACAGGGGAACAAGTGGAAGCCCAAGGCAGAGGAGGAGCAAGAGGTCGCCAAAGCAGCTGTGTCACGGCCAGCTCCTCTGAGGGCAGGGTTAGCATGGCAGAAATGTGGAAAAGTTTTGTCACCACGCCACAGCTAACTGCACCACCATCTGATACGGAACATGTTAGCAGGAAGCAGCATTTCACTAACATGGTTGAACAGTACGTGTGCACACCCCTCCATGTACTGACTGATTTGTCGGCCCCATTCAACTTCTGGGTCTCCAAATTGTCCACATGGCCAATGCTAGCCTTTTATGCCTTGGAGGTGCTGGCCTGCCCAGCGTCCAGCGTTTTGTCTGAACGTGTATTCAGCAAGGCAGGGGGCGTCATTACTGACAAACGAAGCTGCCTTTCCACAGCCAACGTGGACAAGCTGACGTTCATAAAAATGAACCAGGCATGGATCCCACAGGACCTGTCCATCCCTTGTGCAGAATAGATATTTATAACTACTTCCCCCTCAACCATATATTATTGTACTCCAGGGCACTTCTTTATTGAATCCCCTTTTTTTTATTTTACCATTATATTGCGGTGCAACCAAAAGTTGAATGAACCTCTCCTTCGTCTAGGTGCCAAGGGCCTAATTATCTGAAAGTGGCCTGTTCCAGTGGTGGGTGACATGAAGCCTGATTCTCTGCTATGCGACCTCTGTCCTCTGTCTGGGTGCCGTGGGCTAAATATCTGGAAGTGGCCTTCTCTATTGCTGGGTGAAATAAAGCCTGATTCTCTGCTATGCAACCTCTCTCCTCCGTCTGGGTGCCAGGGGCCTAATTATCTAAAAGTGGCCTTCTCCATTGGTGGGTGACATGACGCCTGATTCTCTGCTATGCGACCTCTCTCCTCCGTCTGGGTGCCAGGGGCCTAATTATCTAAAAGTGGCCTTCTCCATTGGTGGGTGACATGACGCCTGATTCTCTGCTATGCGACCTCTCTCCTCCGACTGGGTGCCAGAGGCCAACAATTTGATCAAAAAAGTCAGAAAGGAAGGGAATACTGATCACGGACTGTAATGAGATTTAATTCTCGAAAATCCAAGCAAGGTCTAAGTGATCCATCCTTTTTCTTTACAAAGAAAAAACCAACTGTGACCGGAGACTTTGAGGGCCTAATATGACCCTTTGCCAAAACTATCGGCTATGTACTTCCGCATGACCTCTCTTTCGGGTTGAGAAAGATTGTACAGCCGATACTTTGGCAACCTGGCCCCTGGGATGAGATTTACAGGACAATCATATTCACGATGAGGAGGCGACTCCTGAGCACCACCCTCCGAAAAGACATCTGCAAAATCTGAGAGATACTGAGGTAAAATCGTAGAAGACACCCCTGCGATAGTTGCACTAAAGCAATTGTCTGAACAAAATTCACTCCAACCAATGATCTGTCTTGCCTGCCAATCAATAGTAGTGTTATGTTTAATCAACCATGGCAAACCAAGGACCATAGGAGCAGCCAAATTTTTCATGAAAAAACACGAAATTATTTCAACATGCGAATCACCCACCCATAGCCAAATACCATGAACAATTTGACTGAGATTCTTCTGAGAAAGAGGGGAAGAATCAATTGCAAACACCGGAATCTCTCTCCAAAGTGCGAGTACTTAGGCCCAGATTTTGAAGAAACTGAAAATTAATAAGGTTCACTCCAGCACCACAGTCAATAAACACTTCAAACTTAAATTTTCCTGATTCTAGCGCCACCATAGCTGGAAGGAGATTATTGCATGGAGATTGCATTCCTGCTTGCTTCGGCACCCCATTCACACTACCAAGAGTCAGGGATGTTTCTTTTTCTTTTTTACGTAAACCTCTTTGTGGACCATTCTCATCAACTTGCGTTTTAAGCAAAGGACAAACATAAACAAAATGACCCTTTGCTCCACAGTAAAAACATAACTTATGCAACCTCCTAAAGTTCCTATTACCTGAACGAAAAGGTTCCTCCCCCATCCCAGAATTAAATGTCATATTAACCTGGGGAACCGGTGAGACAAAACAACTGTCAGAAGGAATCCCTCGCACTGAAGGGGCTTTATTCCTCTCTCTAATGCGTCTATCTAAGCCCACTGCCAAACACATAGCATTTTCCAACGTATCCGGATACTCATGAAAAGCAAGGGCATCCTTCAATCTCTCTGATAACCCCTGACAAAACTGACTAAACAGCGCTGGGTCATTCCACTCAGTCTCCGTAGCGCATCTCTAAAATTCAGCACAGTACACCTCTGCAGTATGTTCTCCTTGAATCAAATTACGCAACCTAGATTCCACCATCGAGACTCGATCTGGGTCATCATAAATCAATCCCAAGACCTTAAAAAATTCATCCACCAACCGAAGTGCCAGACAACCGGTCGGCAGAAAAAAGCCCCAGGATTGCCTTGCCTGCTCTACCTGAGGCCTGCATTACTAAGTGGCTGCTTTCATAAGTGGAGTTAAAGAAACTGGAGTTTAAGAAAAGGAGCAAAAAAAAAGATTCATTAGATCATCCTTGTATACAGTTGTTTTCTAGCTAGTCTTCCTACTGCTGTAAGGGACCACAGTAAGTAAGAATCCTGATATCACTGCTCTATATTGTATTTTTTTCCCCTCTCTGTTTGCACGGTTGGCAGATGAGGGGGGGTGACAGTTCAGGGAAAGCACTGCTGCAGCCGGACCCTTCCTCTGCCAGTCAGGGGAATGTCAGCTCCAGTAAGCAGGGGACCAGGAGAGCAGAGCAGGCCAGACAGGTGCTGGTAGTACATATGGCAAGAGAGAGAGAAGGCGCTCATAGGGTAATACGTTACTTCCAAAGGATTGGACTAGAGAAGTGTGAAAATTAGGCTCACCTTGCGAGGTTGTGCTATCTTAAGGCACAACTCTTGTACAGGCGATGTGAGGAGGTTGGTGCCGCCAGATGGTACCGCAACAGTCCGATTGGGTGGTTTGCCAGAACCCCCAAGGTACTGAAAAAAGGAACACAGGCGAATAGGATGTGCAGAGTACCTGCACTCCCAGTGTGGTACCTGATGGGGCGCACTCGAAAGACCTCAAGACAGGAGTATTCTTTTTAGGGATTTATTGACAATGCGTTTCGGGGCATACACGCCCCTTTTTCAAGTCTAAAGTAGGTGAAACATAAAACGAATACATATAGACATGTAGTGAGACCATTTAACAAAAAAAGCATAAAAGAGATGAATATAAAAAAAAGAATAAAAAATTGAATACGCGTTCCCACGTGTCACGGAGCTACTCCTGAGGTACTCATTAAAAACTCTATGCATCTGCCAATTATTGTCCTGCATAACATACATTAATTACTTACTTTTACTCTTCCATCTACCATATCATCAAGTTTATAGTTATATGTGTCTTATCATTTATTTGCTGCAATATAGCCTTTTATTTGCTGCAATATAACCTTTTCATAGGATTTTTTCATCCTTTAGAGACATCCTTGGTGTACTCCTATTCAAAAGCACGGCACTCCAGGTAAACCCCTTTTTGCAATCGCCATCACTGTCCTTTTTAAAGGGTCTTTTACCCACATATCCACCCTTGAAAATTAATTAATTATTTCAAAAAACTCCAAACCTCATCATTGATATTAAACGTATAGCGGCTCTATTCACACTTATACTTATATATACTCCAGGTAAACCCCCCCCCTTCTTTTAATCGCTATCAGTGTCTTTTATTAGGGTTTCCTACCCATTTATTTATCCATTCTCAAAAACAATCATTTACTTTATTCCATATGTACTTAAGGGGGAAAAAAATCCTTATTTATGTATAAATATATAGCGGTTCTATTTTTACAGAATCAAAAACATTGAATTTATATTTATATTTATTATCAATTTTATACATATATTTTTAATATTTATGTGTATTTTTTATTCAATTTTTTATTCTTTTTTTTATATTCATCTCTTTTATGCTTTTTTTGTTAAATGGTCTCACTACATGTCTATATGTATTCGTTTTATGTTTCACCTACTTTAGACTTGAAAAGGGGCGTGTATGCCCCAAAACGCGTTGTCAATAAATCCCTAAAAAGAATACTCCTGTCTTGAGGTCTTTCGAGTGCGCCCCATCCGGTACCACACTGGGAGTGCAGGTACTCTGCACATCCTATTCGCCTGTGTTCCTTTTTTCAGGTGCTGGTAGTGGGAGACTCAATTATTAGGGGTACAGATAGGGCGATCTGTCACAAAGATCGTGATCGCTGAACAGTGTGCTGTCTTCCTGGCGCTAGAGTTCGACACATCGCGGATCGGGTTGACAGATTACTGGGAAGGGCTTTAGAAGACCCAGCGGTCATGGTCCATATCGGAACCAATGACAAAGTTAGAGGAAGGTGGAGAGTCCTTAAAAATTATTTCAGGGTTTTAGGTCAAAAGCTTAGGGCAAGGACCTCAAAAGTAGTATTTTCTGAAATACTGCCGGTACCACGAGCCACACAAGAAAGGCAGCAGGAGATTAGGGATGTTAACAAGTGGCTCAAGGGGTTCGGGTTCCTGGAGAACTGGGCCGACTTCTCTGTCGGCTACAGGCTCTATCGTAGGGACGGGCTGCACCTCAATGGGGAAGGGGCAGCTGTGTTGGGGAGAAAGATGGCTAGAAGGTTGGAGGGGTGTTTAAACTATGGACTGGGGGGGAGGGTAATTACATTATAGGAGGGGAAGATAGTGCAGATAGAGACCAGGGGCAAGGTAGTGTGACTGGGGGAGGAATGGAAGGGGGGGACTAGAACGGCTCAGAATGAAAGATGTAGGGTAAAAAATACACATAAACCTGTCAAATGTATGTATACTAATGCCAAAAGCCTGACTAACAAGACTGGTGAACTGGAATTAGTTATGTGTGAGGAGGACTATGACATAGTGGGAATAACTGAGACATGGCTGGATGATAGCTATGACTGGGCAGTTAATATAAAAGGTTACAATCTGTTTAGAAAGGATCGTCAAAACCGGAGAGGTGGAGGGGTCTGCCTCTATGTGAAGTCCTGTCTAAATCCCGTAATTCGAGAATACATCTCTGAGGGACATGAACATGTGGAGTCACTGTGGGTAGAAATACATGGAGCAAAAAACAATAATAAATTACTAATAGGAGTGTATTATAAACCACCTAATATACCAGAGTCCACAGAAAATCTATTACTAAACGAGATAGACGAGGCGGCAAATCATAATTAAGTCATTATTATGGGGGACTTTAACTACCCAGATATAGACTGGGAAACTGAAAGCTGTACATCCCAAAAAGGAAACAGGTTCTTGGCAAGAGGCAAAGACAATTTCCTTTCCCAACTGGTTCAGGACCCCACTAGAGGGACAGCCATACTGGACTTAGTATTAACCAATAGACCTGATAGAACAACAGATGTGCAGGTTGGGGGACACCTGGGAAATAGTGACCATAAAGTTATAACTAGTGTTGAGCGAACAGTTCGAGCATCGTTCGGGTTCGTACCGAATTTTGGGGTGTCCGGGACCCGGACCCGAACCCGGACATTTTCAAAAAAGTTCGGGTTCGGGTTCGTCGTTCGGCATGTATTTAGGCGCATTTTGAAAGGCTGCAAAGCAGCCAATCAACATGCATCATACTACTTGCCCTAAGATGCCATCGCAGCCATGCCTACTATTGGCAAGGCTGTGATTGGCCGAGTGCAGCATGTGACTCAGCCTCTTTATAAGCTTGTGCGCACGTCGGGACGTGCTCACTCTCGATGTGAATAGAACAGGGATAGACGCAGCTGATGCTAGGGCGAGAATAGGCAGGGATAATTGAATAACTGGAAGCAAATTTCTCTCCTCCACCTGTGATTCATCTGAACAACTGCAGCTGAGCTGCTTTTTTGATAGGGATTGGCTATTTTTAGAGTGGCCAGAGTGATTTTTCCATCCACATGTACCTGGGCTGACCGCCGGCCGCCATTTTGCGACTTGTAGTGCTGCAGCAGAAGCTGCCACAGTGTGCATTTCAAAGCTCCAAACAAGTCAGACATCTACACCTGGGATTTAGACCAATAGCGATTTAGCAGCACAGTCCAAGGCTATTTTTTTAAAGGTTGTGCAGACCATTTTGTGGCACATGTTACTGGGCTGATAGGCGGCGGCCATCTTGGGACTAGTGCTGCAGCACAATCTCTCCCAACGTCCATTAATCACTTGTAATAGTGGTCTGTGCCATAGAAATCCTACATCAGGGACTTGGGTGTGCTTGTGTCACCCCTACTAATACCAGTCCACCTGTAATCCATACAGTCAAAAGACTGAAAGTATTCCAGTGAGGGAATTTTTTTTTATTTAAAAAGGCCAAGTTAGTTTATCTGGCGTTCAATATACTAGATACAGTTAGGCCTGCGTTTCATACATCTGGAATTAGCAAATTAATGTGCTGGGGTTGGGAAAACATATATGTACCCATACTAGAATCTGTCAAAGAAAGCGGTACTCACATATAACAGTCATTCCATCTGTAATCCATACAGTCAAAAGACTGAAAGTATTCCAGTGAGGGAATTTTTTTTATTTAAAAAGGCCAAGTTAGTTTATCTGGCGTTCAATATACTAGATACAGTTAGGCCTGCGTTTCATACATCTGGAATTAGCAAATTAATGTGCTGGGGTTGGGAAAACATATATGTACCCATACTAGAATCTGTCAAAGAAAGCGGTACTCACATATAACAGTCATTCCATCTGTAATCCATACAGTCAAAAGACTGAAAGTATTCCAGTGAGGGAATTTTTTTATTTAAAAAGGCCAAGTTAGTTTATCTGGCGTTCAATATACTAGATACAGTTAGGCCTGCGTTTCATACATCTGGAATTAGCAAATTAATGTGCTGGGGTTGGGAAAACATATATGTACCCATACTAGAATCTGTCAAAGAAAGCGGTACTCACATATAACAGTCATTCCATCTGTAATCCATACAGTCAAAAGACTGAAAGTATTCCAGTGAGGGAATTTTTTTATTTAAAAAGGCCAAGTTAGTTTATCTGGCGTTCAATATACTAGATACAGTTAGGCCTGCGTTTCATACATCTGGAATTAGCAAATTAATGTGCTGGGGTTGGGAAAACATATATGTACCCATACTAGAATCTGTCAAAGAAAGCGGTACTCACATATAACAGTCATTCCATCTGTAATCCATACAGTCAAAAGACTGAAAGTATTCCAGTGAGGGAATTTTTTTATTTAAAAAGGCCAAGTTAGTTTATCTGGCGTTCAATATACTAGATACAGTTAGGCCTGCGTTTCATACATCTGGAATTAGCAAATTAATGTGCTGGGGTTGGGAAAACATATATGTACCCATACTAGAATCTGTCAAAGAAAGCGGTACTCACATATAACAGTCATTCCATCTGTAATCCATACAGTCAAAAGACTGAAAGTATTCCAGTGAGGGAATTTTTTTATTTAAAAAGGCCAAGTTAGTTTATCTGGCGTTCAATATACTAGATACAGTTAGGCCTGCGTTTCATACATCTGGAATTAGCAAATTAATGTGCTGGGGTTGGGAAAACATATATGTACCCATACTAGAATCTGTCAAAGAAAGCGGTACTCACATATAACAGTCATTCCATCT
This sequence comes from Bufotes viridis, assembly GCA_033119425.1. Classification (NCBI taxonomy): domain Eukaryota; kingdom Metazoa; phylum Chordata; class Amphibia; order Anura; family Bufonidae; genus Bufotes; species Bufotes viridis. The sequence continues at coordinate 277,571,974 of CM065590.1, forward strand.
GTAATCCATACAGTCAAAAGACTGAAAGTATTCCAGTGAGGGATTTTTTTATTTAAAAAGGCCAAGTTAGTTTATCTGGCGTTCAATATACTAGATACAGTTAGGCCTGCGTTTCATACATCTGGAATTAGCAAACTAATGTGCTGGGGTTGGGAAAACATATATGTACCCATACTAGAATCTGTCAAAGAAAGCGGTACTCACATATAACAGTCATTCCATCTGTAATCCATACAGTCAAAAGACTGAAAGTATTCCAGTGAGGGAATTTTTTTATTTAAAAAGGCCAAGTTAGTTTATCTGGCGTTCAATATACTAGATACAGTTAGGCCTGCGTTTCATACATCTGGAATTAGCAAACTAATGTGCTGGGGTTGGGAAAACATATATGTACCCATACTAGAATCTGTCAAAGAAAGCGGTACTCACATATAACAGTCATTCCATCTGTAATCCATACAGTCAAAAGACTGAAAGTATTCCAGTGAGGGAATTTTTTTATTTAAAAAGGCCAAGTTAGTTTATCTGGCGTTCAATATACTAGATACAGTTAGGCCTGCGTTTCATACATCTGGAATTAGCAAATTAATGTGCTGGGGTTGGGAAAACATATATGTACCCATACTAGAATCTGTCAAAGAAAGCGGTACTCACATATAACAGTCATTCCATCTGTAATCCATACAGTCAAAAGACTGAAAGTATTCCAGTGAGGGAATTTTTTTATTTAAAAAAGGCCAAGTTAGTTTATCTGGCGTTCAATATACTAGATACAGTTAGGCCTGCGTTTCATACATCTGGAATTAGCAAATTAATGTGCTGGGGTTGGGAAAACATATATGTACCCATACTAGAATCTGTCAAAGAAAGCGGTACTCACATATAACAGTCATTCCATCTGTAATCCATACAGTCAAAAGACTGAAAGTATTCCAGTGAGGGAATTTTTTTATTTAAAAAGGCCAAGTTAGTTTATCTGGCGTTCAATATACTAGATACAGTTAGGCCTGCGTTTCATACATCTGGAATTAGCAAATTAATGTGCTGGGGTTGGGAAAACATATATGTACCCATACTAGAATCTGTCAAAGAAAGCGGTACTCACATATAACAGTCATTCCATCTGTAATCCATACAGTCAAAAGACTGAAAGTATTCCAGTGAGGGAATTTTTTTATTTAAAAAAGGCCAAGTTAGTTTATCTGGCGTTCAATATACTAGATACAGTTAGGCCTGCGTTTCATACATCTGGAATTAGCAAATTAATGTGCTGGGGTTGGGAAAACATATATGTACCCATACTAGAATCTGTCAAAGAAAGCGGTACTCACATATAACAGTCATTCCATCTGTAATCCATACAGTCAAAAGACTGAAAGTATTCCAGTGAGGGAATTTTTTTATTTAAAAAGGCCAAGTTAGTTTATCTGGCGTTCAATATACTAGATACAGTTAGGCCTGCGTTTCATACATCTGGAATTAGCAAATTAATGTGCTGGGGTTGGGAAAACATATATGTACCCATACTAGAATCTGTCAAAGAAAGCGGTACTCACATATAACAGTCATTCCATCTGTAATCCATACAGTCAAAAGACTGAAAGTATTCCAGTGAGGGAATTTTTTTATTTAAAAAGGCCAAGTTAGTTTATCTGGCGCTCAATATACTAGATACAGTTAGGCTCATGCGTTTCATACATCTGGAATTAGCAAACTAATGTGCTGGGGTTGGGAAAACATATATGTACCCATACTAGAATCTGTCAAAGAAAGCGGTACTCACATATAACAGTCATTCCATCTGTAATCCATACAGTCAAAAGACTGAAAGTATTCCAGTGAGGGAATTTTTTTATTTAAAAAGGCCAAGTTAGTTTATCTGGCGTTCAATATACTAGATACAGTTAGGCCTGCGTTTCATACATCTGGAATTAGCAAACTAATGTGCTGGGGTTGGGAAAACATATATGTACCCATACTAGAATCTGTCAAAGAAAGCGGTACTCACATATAACAGTCATTCCATCTGTAATCCATACAGTCAAAAGACTGAAAGTATTCCAGTGAGGGAATTTTTTTATTTAAAAAGGCCAAGTTAGTTTATCTGGCGTTCAATATACTAGATACAGTTAGGCCTGCGTTTCATACATCTGGAATTAGCAAATTAATGTGCTGGGGTTGGGAAAACATATATGTACCCATACTAGAATCTGTCAAAGAAAGCGGTACTCACATATAACAGTCATTCCATCTGTAATCCATACAGTCAAAAGACTGAAAGTATTCCAGTGAGGGGATTTTGCTTATAAAAATAATATATTTCATTGTGGTGCGAGTTGAATCGCAACAATGAAGAAAAATACTATTAAGGGACGAGGACGCGGTCGTGGTGGTGTCCGTGGAGCCTCTGTTGCTGGTAGAGGACGTGGCCGTTCGGCCCCAGGCGCACACAGTAGGGAACGAACTCCCTCAACTAGCCGGCAGAATGTACCGCAATATCTCGTGGGGCCCAATGCCGCTCTTAGGATGGTAAGGCCTGAGCAGGTACAGGCATTAATCGATTGGGTGGCCGACAGTGCTTCCAGCACGTTCACCACATGGTCTTCCACCCAGTCTTCTGCGGAAAGCGCACAGGTGGCACCTGAAAACCAAGCCCATCAGTCTGTCACATCACCCCCAAGCATATCAGGGAAACGGTCTGAGCCACAAGTTATGCAGCAGTCTCTTCTTCTGTTTGAAGACTCTGCTTCCAGGGTTTCCCAGGGCGTCCACCTAGCCCTTCCCCAGTGGAGGAAGACATACCATGCACTGACGCACAACCACTTATGTCTCCAGATGAAGAGGACATGGGAATACCACCTCATCGGAGTCCGCACGTCTCTGATGATGACGAAACACAGGTGCCCACTGCCGCGTCTTTTGCAGTGTGCAGACTGAACAGGAGGAGGTCAGGGAGGGAGACTGGGTGGAAGACGATGCAGAGGACGATGAGGTCTTAGACCCCACATGGACTGAAGGTCGTGGCGATGACTTTCACAGTTCAGAGGAAGAGGTAGTGGTGAGACCGAGACAACAGCGAAGCCAAAGAGGGAGCAGGGGGCCAAAGCAGACGAGCCGCCGCCCCAGAGTTCGCCTGCTACTGGACATCGCCAACAGGGACCCAGCCCCACAAAGGCAGCTTCAAAGAGTTCCCTGGCATGGCACTTCTTTAAACAATGTCCTACCGACAAGACCCGAGTGACTTGCACGCTCTGCCATCAGAGCCTGAGGCGAGGCATTAACGTTCTGAACCTCAGCACAACCTGCATGACCAGGCATCTACATGCAAAGCATGAACTGCAGTGGGGTACACACCTTAAAAACCAGGCACTCGCTGAGGCTCCCCTGCTCCCTCTACCGCTGCTGCCTCGGCTTCCGCCTCGAGAGGAATGTTGCCACCTGCCGAGCAGCAAACAGAGGATGTGCCACCGACACCACCACCACCGCCACCGCCAACTAGCGCCTCCACTATATCACACAGCAGCGTTCAGCTCTCAATATCTCAAACCTTAGAGAGGAAGCGCAAATTCCCCGAGTCACCCTCGAGCCCTTGGCCTGAACGCCAGCATTTCTAAACTGCTGGCCTTTGAAATGCTGTCATTCCGGCTGGTGGACACAGACAGCTTCAAACAGCTGATGGCCATGGCTGTCCCGCAGTATGTGGTTCCCAGCCGCCACTACTTCTCCAAGACAGCCGTGCCTTCCTGCACATGCAAGTGTCCGATAAAATCAAGTGTGCACTGCGCAACGCCATTTGTGGCAAGGTCCACCTAACCACAGATACGTGGACCAGTAAGCACGGCCAGGGACGCTATATCTCACTAACTGCACACTGGATGAATGTAGTGGCGGCTGGGCCCCCGGCGGACAGTTCCTTGGCGCACGTCCTTCCGCCCCTAGGATCGCAGGGCATCATTCTCTGCCTCCTGTAGCCTCCTCCTCCTACTCGGCTTCCTCCTCCACTGCTTCCACCAGCTCATCCGGTCAGCCACACACCTTCACCACCAACTTCAGCACAGCCCGGGTAAACGCCAGCAGGCCATTCTGAAACTCATATGTTTGGGGACAGGCCCCACACCGCGCAGGAGTTGTGGCGGGGTATTGAACAACAGACCGACGAGTGGTTTCTGCCGGTGGGCCTCAAGCCAGGCCTGGTGGTATGCGATAATGGGCGAAATCTCGTGGCAGCTCTGGGACTAGCCGGTTTGACGCACATCCCTTGCCTGGCGCATGTGCTGAACTTGGTGGTGCAGAGGTTCATTCACCACTACCCCAACATGTCAGAGCTGCTGCATAAAGTGCGGGCCGTCTGTGCGCGCTCCGCCGTTCACATCCTGCCGCTGCTCGCCTGTCTGCGCTACAGCGGAACTTCGGCCTTCCCGCTCACCGCCTCATATGCGACGTGCCCACCCGGTGGAACTCCACCTTGCACATGCTGGAGAGACTGTGCGAGCAGCAGCAGGCCATAGTGGAGTTTCAGCTGCAGCACGCTCGCGTCAGTCGTACTGCCGAACAGCACCACTTCACCACCAATGATTGGGCCTCCATGCGAGACCTGTGTGCCCTGCTGCGCTGTTTCGAGTACTCCACCAACATGGCCAGTGGCGATGACACTGTTATCAGCGTTACAATACCACTTCTATGTCTCCTTGAGAAAACACTTAGGGCAATGATGTTAGAGGAGGTGGCCCAGGTGGAGGAGGAGGAGGAGGATGAGGGCTCGTTTCTAACACTTTCGGGCCAGTCTGTTCGAATTGGCTCAGAGGGAGGTTTGTTTAAGCAGCAGGACAGGTTCACAAGTCGCCAGCCAAGGCACTGTACTGGAGGACGAGGAGGATGAGGAGGAGGAGGTGGAGGGGGACGAGGATGATGCAAGTTCACAGCGGGGTGGCAGCCCAGGCCCATCACTGGTGCGTGGCTGGGGGGATACGGTGGACGATGACGATACGCCTCCCACAGAGGACAGCTTGTCCTTACCCATGGGTAGCCTGGCCCACATGAGCGAATATATGCTCCAATGCCTGCGCAACGACAGCAGAGTTGCCCACGTTTTAACGTGTGCAGACTACTGGGTGGCCACCCTGCTGGATCCCCGGTATAAAGACAATGTGCCCACTTTAATTCCTGAACTGGAGCGCGACCGTAAGATGCACGAGTACAAGCGCACGCTGAAAGAGGCACTCTAGAGAGCATTCCCACATGTCACAGGGGAACAGGTGGAAGGTGAAGGCAGAGGAGTGGCAAGAGGTCGCCAACGCAGCTGTGTCACGGCCAGCTCATCTGAGGGCAGGGTTAGCATGGCAGAAATGTGGAAAAGTTTTGTCTCCACGCCACAGCTATCTGCACCGACACCTGATACAGAACGTGTTAGCAGGAGGCAGCATTTCACTAACATGGTTGAACAGTATGTCTGCACACCCCTCCACATCCTGACGGATGGTTCGGCCCCATTCAACTACTGGGTTTCGAAATTGTCCACGTGGCCAGAGTTAGCATGTTATGCCTTGGAGGTGCTTTCCTGCCCGGCGGCCAGCGTTTTATCTGAACGCGTATTCAGCACGGCAGGGGGCGCCATTACTGACAAGCGCAGCCGCCTGTCCACAGCCAACGTGGACAAGCTGACCTTCATAAAGATGAACCAGGCATGGATCCCACAGGACCTGTCCCTCCCTTGTGCAGAGTAGTCCTTATTAACTGCCTAAAACATGTCTTGTTGTGCTACGGGCCACTTCTTTATTTGATACAAATTTTATGAAACCCACAGTTGAATGAAACTCTTCTCTGTCTGGGCGCCGGGCCTAACCAGATGAAAGTGGCCGGTTAAACTAACGGGTGACATGAAGCCATAACCTCTGCCATGCTACCTCTGTCTTCTGTCTGGGTGCTGAGGCCTAAGTCAAATAAAGCGGTCTTCTGCTGTGCTGGGGGATATGAAGCTAATCTCTGACCTCTCTCCTCTGTCTGGGTCCAAAGGCCTAAATCACTGAAAGAGGCCTTCTCCTGTGGTGTGTGATATGATGCCAGAATATGTGCTGTGGGGCCTCTCTCCTCTTCCTGGGTGCAGGGGTCAAAGTAACTCAATGGTGGCTTACTCCTGTGGTGGCTGATATGATGCCAGAATATGTGCTGTGGGGCCTCTCTCCTCTTCCTGGGTGCAGGGGTCAAAGTAACTCAATGGTGGCTTCTCCTGTGGTGGTTGAGTATGATGCCAGAATATGTGCTGTGGTGCCTCTCTCCTCTTCCTGGGTGCAGGGGTCAAAGTAACTCAATGGTGGCTCCTCCTGTGGTGGCTGATATGATGCCAGAATATGTGCTGTGGGGCCTCTCTCCTCTTCCTGGGTGCAGGGGTCAAAGTAACTAAATGGTGGCTTCTCCTGTGGTGGGTGATATGATGCCTGGTTCTCTGCTGTGGGACCTCTCCTCTGTCTGGGTCCAAAGGCCTAAATCACTGAAAGAGGCCTTCTCCTGTGGTGTGTGATATGATGCCAGAATATGTGCTGTGGGGCCTCTCTCCTCTTCCTGGGTGCAGGGGTCAAATAAACTAAATTGTGGCCTACTCCTGTGGTGGTTGATATGATGCCTGATTCTCTGATGTGGAACCTCTCTCCTCTGTTTGGGTGAAGGGGTCAAAGTCTTTCAAAGTCGCCTTCTCCTGTGCTGATTGATATAAAGCTGATGGTTGTGCCATCTGACATGGTTGCCGGGGTCCCATTAAATTGTGGCCTACTCCTGTGGTGGGTGATCTAAATGCCTGATTCTCTGCTTTGAAACCTCTCTCCTCCGTCCGGGTGTAGGGGTCAAAGTCTGTCAAAGTCGCCTTCTCCTGTGCTGATTGATATAAAGCTTATGCTTGTGCCATCTGACATGGTTGCCGGGGTCTGATTCAATGGTGGCCTACTCCTGTGGTGGGTGATCTAAATGCCTGATTCTCTGCTGTGTAACCTCTCTCCTCCGTCTGGGTGTAGGGGTCAAAGTAACTAAATGGTGGCCTACTCCTGTGGTGGGTGATATGATGCCAGAATATGTGCTGTGGGGCCTCTCTCCTCTTCCTGGGTGCAGGGTCAAAGTAACTCAATGGTGGCTTCTCCTGTGGTGGCTGATATGATGCCAGAATATGTGCTGTGGTGCCTCTCTCCTCTTCCTGGGTGCAGGGGTCAAAGTAACTAAATGGTGGCTTCTCCTGTGGTGGTTGATATGATGCCTGATTCTCTGCTGTGAAACCTCTCTCCTCCATCTGGGTGTAGGGGTCAAAGTCTTTCAAAGTCGCCTTCTCCTGTGCTGATTGATATAAAGCTGATGGTTGTGCCATCTGACATGGTTGCCAGGGTCTGATTCAATGGGGGCCTACTCCTGTGGTGGGTGATCTAAATGCCTGATTCTCTGCTGTGAAACCTCTCTCCTCCGTCTGGGTGTAGGGGTCAAAGTCTTTCAAAGTCGCCTTCTCCTGTGCTGATTGATATGAAGCTGATGTTTGTGCCATCTGACATGGTTGCCGGGGTCCCATTAAATTGGGGCCTACTCCTGTGGTGGGTGATCTAAATGCCTGATTCTCTGCTGTGTAACCTCTCTCCTCCGTCTGGGTGTAGGGGTCAAAGTAACTAAATGGTGGCCTACTCCTGTGGTGGGTGATATGATGTCTGGTTCTCTGCTGTGGGACCTCTCTCCTCTGTCTGGGTCCAAAGGCCTAAATCACTGAAAGAGGCCTTCTCCTGTGGTGTGTGATATGATGCCAGAATATGTGCTGTGGGGCCTCTCTCCTCTTCCTGGGTGCAGGGGTCAAATAAACTAAATTGTGGCCTACTCCTGTGGTGGTTGATATGATGCCTGATTCTCTGATGTGGAACCTCTCTCCTCTGTTTGGGTGAAGGGGTCAAAGTAACTAAATGGTGGCTTCTCCTGTGGTGGCTGATATGATGCCAGAATATGTGCTGTGGGGCCTCTCTCTCTTCCTGGGTGCAGGGGTCAAAGTAACTCAATGGTGGCTTCTCCTGTGGTGGCTGATATGATGCCAGAATATGTGCTGTGGGGCCTCTCTCCTCTTCCTGGGTGCAGGGGTCAAAGTAACTCAATGGTGGCTTCTCCTGTGGTGGCTGATATGATGCCAGAATATGTGCTGTGGTGCCTCTCTCCTCTTCCTGGATGCGGGGTCAAAGTAACTCAATGGTGGCTTCTCCTGTGGTGGTTAGTATGATGCCAGAATATGTGCTGTGGGGCCTCTCTCCTCTTCCTGGGTGCAGGGGTCAAAGTAACTCAATGGTGGCTTCTCCTGTGGTGGCTGATATGATGCCAGAATATGTGCTGTGGTGCCTCTCTCCTCTGTCTGGGTCCAAAGGCCTAAATCACTGAAAGAGGCCTTCTCCTGTGGTGTGTGATATGATGCCTGAATATGTGCTGTGGTGCCTCTCTCCTCTTCCTGGGTGCGGGGTCAAAGTAACTCAATGGTGGCTTCTCCTGTGGTGGCTGATATGATGCCAGAATATGTGCTGTGGGGCCTCTCTCCTCTTCCTGGGTGCAGGGGTCAAAGTAACTCAATGGTGGCTTCTCCTGTGGTGGTTAGTATGATGCCAGAATATGTGCTGTGGGGCCTCTCTCCTCTTCCTGGGTGCAGGGGTCAAAGTAACTCAATGGTGGCTTCTCCTGTGGTGGCTGATATGATGCCAGAATATGTGCTGTGGGGCCTCTCTCCTCTTCCTGGGTGCAGGGGTCAAAGTAACTAAATGGTGGCTTCTCCTGTGGTGGTTGATATGATGCCTGATTCTCTGCTGTGAAACCTCTCTCCTCCATCTGGGTGTAGGGGTCAAAGTCTTTCAAAGTCGCCTTCTCCTGTGCTGATTGATATAAAGCTGATGCTTGTGCCATCTGACATGGTTGCCGGGGTCTGATTCAATGGTGGCCTACTCCTGTGGTGGGTGATCTAAATGCCTGATTCTCTGCTGTGTAACCTCTCTCCTCCGTCTGGGTGTAGGGGTCAAAGTAACTAAATGGTGGCCTACTCCTGTGGTGGGTGATATGATGCCAGAATATGTGCTGTGGGGCCTCTCTCCTCTTCCTGGGTGCAGGGGTCAAAGTAACTCAATGGTGGCTTCTCCTGTGGTGGCTGATATGATGCCAGAATATGTGCTGTGGTGCCTCTCTCCTCTGTCTGGGTCCAAAGGCCTAAATCACTGAAAGAGGCCTTCTCCTGTGGTGTGTGATATGATGCCAGAATATGTGCTGTGGTGCCTCTCTCCTCTTCCTGGGTGCGGGGTCAAAGTAACTCAATGGTGGCTTCTCCTGTGGTGGCTGATATGATGCCAGAATATGTGCTGTGGGGCCTCTCTCCTCTTCCTGGGTGCAGGGGTCAAAGTAACTCAATGGTGGCTTCTCCTGTGGTGGTTAGTATGATGCCAGAATATGTGCTGTGGGGCCTCTCTCCTCTTCCTGGGTGCAGGGGTCAAAGTAACTCAATGGTGGCTTCTCCTGTGGTGGCTGATATGATGCCAGAATATGTGCTGTGGGGCCTCTCTCCTCTTCCTGGGTGCAGGGGTCAAAGTAACTAAATGGTGGCTTCTCCTGTGGTGGTTGATATGATGCCTGATTCTCTGCTGTGTAACCTCTCTCCTCCGTCTGGGTGTAGGGGTCAAAGTAACTAAATGGTGGCCTACTCCTGTGGTGGGTGATATGATGCCTGGTTCTCTGCTGTGGGACCTCTCTCCTTTGTCTGGGTGCTGTGGTCAAAATAATAGTAAGTGACCTTCTCCATTGGTGGGTGACTTGAAGCCTGATTCTGTGCTATGGGACCTCACTCCAATTAATATTGTTTAATTTTTATTTATTTTATGTTAACTCATCATTTCCCTATCTACATTTGTTTGCAGGGGATTTAACTACATTTGGCTGCCTTTTGCAGCCCTCTAGCCCTTTCCGGGTGTGTTTTACAGCCTTTTTAGTGCCCAAAAGTTCGGGTCCCCATTGACTTCTATGGGGTTCGGGTTCGGGATGAAGTTCGGGTCGAGTTCGGATCCCGAACCCGAACATTTTTCGAAAGTTCGGCCGAACTCGTCGAACCCGAACATCCAGGTGTTCGCTCAACTCTAGTTATAACCTTCCAATTATCCTTCAAACGAGAGTTTCTAAAGGGAGGAACAAAAATATCAAACTTCAAAAAAGCAAAATTTAGCCAACTAACTGGGACAAAGTACTCAAAAATAAAAATACAACCATAAAATGGGAGATTTTTAAAAGCATTGTAACATCTAATTGTGAGAGGTACATACCTTATAGGAATAAAAGGCTAAGGAACAATAAGAAAACAATATGGATAAATGGAACCGTAAAGAAAGCAATAAATGACAAAAAGAAAGCATATAAATCAATAAAACAGGAGGGGAGTCAGAAAGCACTATAAACTATAAGGAAAAAAATAGAATATGTAAGAAACTAATAAAATTTTCCAAACTAGAGACCGAGAGATTAATTGCCAAAGAGAGTAAAACTAACCCTATAATGTTCTTCAATTATATAAATAGTAAAAAATATAAATCTGAAGGAGTCGGCCCTCTACATAACAATGAGGGGGGTGTTGCAGAGAGCGACGAGGATAAAGCAAAACTATTAAATATTTTTTTCTCCACTATATTCACTGAGGAAAATAAACTGTCAGATGAAATGCAGAATGTAAAAGTAAATTCCCCATTAAAAGTGTCCTGTCTGACCCAGGAAGAAGTACAACAGTGACTTAAAAAGATTAAAATAGACAAATCGCCAGGACCGGATGGCATACACCCCCGTATCCTAAGGGAATTAAGTGATGTCATAGCCAGACCTTTATTTCTAATATTTACGGACTCTATACTGACAGGGAATGTTCCACAGGATTGGCGCATAGCAAATGTGGTGCCAATATTCAAAAAGGGTCCAAAAACAGAGCCTGGAAATTATAGGCCAGTAAGTTTAACATCTATTGTTGGTAAACTGTTTGAAGGGCTAAGAGATGCTATTTTGGAGTATCTCAATGAAAATAAGCAAATAACGCCATATCAGCATGGCTTCATGAGGGATCGGTCATGTCAAACGAATTTAATCAGCTTCTATGAGGAGGTAAGTTCTAGACTTGACAGCGGCGAATCAATGGATGTCATATATCTGGACTTCTCCAAAACATTTGACACTGTACCTCATACAGTGGGAGAAAATGTCTGTATGTGGGTAAGTAACTGGCTGAGTGACAGAAAACAGGGGGTGGTTATTAACGGTAGATACTCAGATTGGGTCACTGTAACTAGTGGGGTACCTCAGGGGTCAGTATTGGGCCCTATTCTCTTCAATATATTTATTAATGATCTTGTAGAAGGCCTGCACAGTAAAATATCTATTTTTGCAGATGACACTAAACTGTGTAAAGTAATTAACACTGAAGAGGACAGTTTTCTTTTTCAGAGGGATCTGGATAGATTGGAGGCTTGGGCAGAGAAATGGCAGATGAGGTTTAACACTGACAAACATAAAGTTATGCACAGGGGAAGGAATAATACAAGTCACCCGTACATATTAAATGGTAAAAAACTCGGTAACACTGACATGGAAAAGGATCTAGGGATTTTAATAAACAGCAAATTAAGCTGCAAAAAACAGTGTCAGGCAGCTCCTGCAAGGCCAATAAGATAATGGGTTGCATCAAAAGGGGCATAGATGCCCGTGATGAGAACATAGTCCTACCACTTTACAAATCACTAGTCAGACCACACATGGAGTACTGTGTACAGTTCTGGGCTCCTGTGAGCAAGGCAGACATAGCAGAGCTGGAGAGGGTTCAGAGGAGGGCAACTAAAGTAATAACTGGAATGAGGGATCTACAGTACCCTGAAAGGTTATCAAAATTAGGGTTATTCACTTTAGAAAAAAGACGACTGAGGGGAGATCTAATAACTATGTATAAATATATCAGGGGTCAGTACAGAGATCTGTCCCATCATCTATTTATCCCCAGGACTGTGACTGTGACGAGGGGACATCCTCTGCGTCTGGAGGAAAGAAGGTTTGTACACAAACATAAAAAAGGATTGTTCACTGTAAGAGCAGTGAAACTAAGGGACTCTCTGCCTGAGGAGGTGGTGATGGTGAGTACAATAAAGGAATTCAAGAGGGGACTGGATTTATTTCTGGAGTGTAATAATATTACAGGCTACAGCTACTAGAGAGGGGTCGTTGATCCAGGGAGTTATTCTGATTGCCTGATTGGAGTCGGGAAGGAATTTTTTTCCCCTTAAGTGGGGAAAATTGGCTTCTGCCTCACAGGGGTTTTTTGCCTTCCTCTGGATCAACTTGTAGGAAACAGGCCGAACTGGATGGACAAATGTATTTTTTCGGTCTTATATACTATTTTACTATGTTACTATGTTACTATGATTGAGCGTCCCCTTTAAGCTAGGAAATAATTATCCCCACTCTCTGACTCTCATCGCCAGACGAAGACGGCAGCAAACGAAAGTAAAGCCTGCAGGACTCTCTAAAGCGAATAAAGTCACCCATACCCCCTGAAAATCTATCAGGAAGAGCGACTCTAAGCTCCCCATAAATTTAACCTCCTCCAATAGCACCTGATGCCAGAGCATTCTGACAACATGTGACAGAATTACTCAGATCGGCAACCTCCTGGGATAATCCAAGCATGCGATCCACTAATGCATCAACGGACTCCATTTCCTAGTAGCAGAGAAATGGCAGTCTAGGAATTATTATGGCGGGCAGGTTATGATGTCACGCCGGGAAGGGTACAAGATACAATAGAAACACAAGAAACAACAAATAAGCGTCTAGGCAAAAGCTGGGGATAATGGTCACCTCCTGACAAGATCCTATCAGCTGACCCTAGACTACTGTGCACACGTTTGGACCCCGAAGGTGGGAATAAACGTGCCCCCTTGCCTAAGACTGTATAAACCCTATAGTCCCTGAGATAGTGGACAAGGGGAGAAAAAGCCAGCCTGCTTCCTCTAATCCTGGAGGAAGCAGGTGTCTAACTAATAGCCTAGACAGTTCAGAAATGGAAACCAAAAACACACTTATCTTTGAAGCAGAGCAGAAATAGCAAATTCAACTTTCCTCAGAGTGAGAAAGGAGCTATAATCCGCAAGGGACACTGGGTAGGTGCTTGATTTAAACTCACACAAATGACCCCACCCAGTGCACCTGAAGGGAGGCAGGTACAGCTTATTCCAAGTAAACAGAAAACTATACACGTGCTGCCAACCTGACAGACCTCCGCACCTCACCAGAGCAGGGCATGACAGCAACATAGCCCTGCATCAACACATGCAGCATCACCATAAAGGGGCCTGGGAGAACCGTGTCTCCGATGTGGTGGTCCAGCCTGCTGCAGCAACCGCTTCATCAACAAGTGGCAAACCACCGATTTCATGCAGTCAAGTCTCCACCACCTCAGCCGAAGGGAGCTGTCTGTCCATTGTCTACTGGTCCTGAAGCTCCTGCTCCTCGACCTTCTACTGCTCATCATTCATTTCGTCAGCAATCGATCACCGAAGCGATTGCCAAGAGACAACAGTATTCGTGCACTCCTCCAACAGCGCAAAGGCTGAATGTGCTCCGGTCCAAGTTGCTGGTGCTGTAGTCCCTCCCTTTCCATGTGGGGGACTGTGCACCTTTCAGAGAACTAATGGCTTGTGCCGAGCCAAGGTGGAGAATCTCAAGCCGTCTTTTATTTGCAAAAAAGGCAGTATCAGCCCTGCACATATATGTAAAACAGAAGATGGACCAGTCCTTGAGCTTGTCAGTGTCTGCTACAGATGAGCAAATTCTTAAAAATTCGATTTGCCGGTTCGGCGACTTTTTGGGGAAAAATTTAGTTTGATCCGAATAATGTAGCTGTGAATTACGTTAAAAAATGTCTTTTTCCTGGCTGCTGAGAGCCTTTATAGTGGTGTAGAACACTGTGCCTTGCAGTAACACGCATAGGGAGTCTGCTTTGGTAGTGAAATAATTCTGTGAGTCCATATAACATGCAGATGACAGGCGTCTCTCTTAGAATCACTGCACACTTCACTTATTTGGGTAGTCATGGGGGTAAAATGGACCAAATAACTCAAGTATGAACTCAGCCTTACAGGCAAATGTTAGCGCGAAGAAGAAGTTCACTCCTGTTACACTGTCGCCACACTCGGTCAGCATTTGCTCAATATTCCATCAGTATTGCTAATGCCAAAAAAAACAGGAGTGGATGTAAAATAGAGATGACATGTGAATGGAATATTTGCATGTCTTCTGTGTTTTGTACCCACTCCTGCTTTTGACTACCAAATCATAAGCAAATTATGATGGGACCATACAGGCCTTAAAGCTGCTACACAGACAGAAGTACAAATCAGAAGAAGGGTAAAAAAAAAGATGATTTCAGCTAGGCGGAAGCCCAAATAGTGGACCAATCATGAAGTGGGGAGGGTGGGAACAGCATGGGAGATGGCAGCAGCAGCAACAGCATCAGGATAAAACAGAGTGGCAAGGTGACATAGTGTGGAGATGGCAGCAGCAGCATCAGGAGACCACAAAGTAACCCGGTGACAGAGTGGGGTGGTGGGTGGCAATACCAGTACCCACTGACAAAGGTGGGTGAAAGAAGGAGCACCTGGCATCAAATGTGTTGCATAAGGCGGGTGGCAGCATCAGAGTAGTAGCTAAGGCAGGTAGTCAGAAGAAACTGGTATCTGTTTTCAAGGTTTGGGTGAGGCGACATGGATGATCTAATCAGATATATCAGGAATTGGTGGGTGTATAATAGCAATTTGGATTCCCAAATTATCTTTCCCTGCATTTGTAAATCGCTTTTCTAGCGCTGTCCCTAGCTCCTTCTGACGTCTCTCCCTGCACTAAGATGCTTTAAAATGATTCCTCCTTATCCTTTCCCTGCACTTGTAAATCGCTTTTCTACCACTGCCCCTAGCGCCCTCTGATGTCTCTCCCTGCACAAAGATGCTGTGAAATGATACCTCTGTATCCTTTCCCTGCACTTATAAATCTTTTTTTCAGTTTTTTTTCTTCACAATGAGGTTTTTCCAATTGCTGTCCCTAGCGGCTTCTCAAATCTGTCCCTGCACTCAGAACGCTGGAAAATGTCTGAATCTTAGATTGCCGCGGTATTGGTTGAGCTGCTGATTGGCTGCATCATGCATGTCAGTCTGCATGATCCAGCCTTCCCATACTTCCTTTCTCCATGTCCTCACACGTGCAGCAGCCATTTTAAGAAAAATGCAATTCGTTACCATGAAGCACGAGGAAATTTGCATTTGGTGCAAATCGAGTTTTTCCTGAAATTCAGATCAAATTCCACTTCGTCAGCTTCGATTCGCTCATCTCTAGTGTCGACCAAAGTGCACAGCAGCGCCAATGTGTTGAGCTATAAATACGGTCAAGGACAATATATGTCCTTTACAGCACACTGGATAAACGTGGTTCCTGCCCAGCCACACCAGCAACTTGGCCAGGTCAGGCAACTTCCGCCTCCACATTCTCGTTAGTCCACATTAGTCCTGCAACAATGTCCGCCTCTGCCTCCTCATCATTGTGTCCTCAGTCTCCACTGCATGGACAATTCACAGTACTCCTCCAGCATACCACATGTTCAGGGCACAGCGGTGTCACGCTGTTCTGCACTTAGTTTGCGTAGGCGAACGGTGACACACAGAAGAGGAACTGCTCCGCGTCCTTCGTCAAGAAAACAAATCCTGAAATTTCTCCCCAACAACTCAAAATCGGAACCCTGGTGACCGACAATGGGAAGAACATGGTGTCGGTGCTGTGTCAACAAGGGCCGAGCCATCTGCTCTGCATGTTGCATGTGTTCAATCTTGTTGTAAAGCGGTTCCTGAAGTCTTCACCCGATCTGCAAGACATCCGGAAAATGGCCAGGAAACTTTGCATGCACTTCACCACAAAGGACACACTCTTTGAGCAACAAAGGCAGAACGGTGTCCCCCAACATAGGCTGATATGCGACATTTCCACCCTTTAGAATTCCACCCTCTATATGTTGGACCGATTATATGAACAGAGAAAGGACATAAACGATTTCAAGATGATACAGGTGGACAAAGGTACTCCCCTGTGTAACTTTGATGTTAGCCAGTGGCAGCTTATGCGTGACACCTGCTGTTTTCTTGGGCCATTTGAGGAGGCCACTTTATTTGTCAGTCGCCAGGACTGTGGGATGAATAACGTCATTCCAATGATTCATGTCCTGTAACAGATGCTGCTAAATCTGGCTGGCCAGGGGACAGAAGACGTGGCGACTACATCTCATGGCCACATGAGCCCTGTGGGGGCTGAACTAGAAGAGGAGGACATTTAAGCACAAGCAATGTGTAAAGAAATGGGTGGTTGTCCTACACAGCTGATAGGAGAGGAGGAGCCAGAGGATCAGGAGCAGCTGGATGAGCCACAGGGCGATGACCCAGGCACACTGTGACAGTATGCAGTGGAGATGGAGGTAGGGAGTCCCTCCGAGTCACTTAAGCAAATGGCCTGATGCATGCTCAGTTTCTTGCATAGTGACAGCCGAATTGTCACAATTCGGCACAGGGATGACTACTAGCTCTCCACCATCTTAGACCCTCGCTAACAGTCCAAAGTGGGGGCCCTCTTTTCCACCCGGTGAGAGGGAGGACAAACTGAAATACTATTGAGACATCCTATGTGCGCCATCGCCCATCCTCACGCATATCTGACCGTGGGGGCCCTCTGCTCTCACGTTTCACTGTCATGGCCTCCGGGGCTGGGGAGCAGGATAAGTACCAGCTCCATCAGCAGCAACTTAAGTCTAGAGTCGCTGATGAGAAGTTTTCTTCATCTGTCTACTGAAAAAACCACTCACCAGCAACAGCAGGTAGACATAGAGCAGAACCTGAACCAAAAGTTTGTGGCATACTTGGACTGCACGCTGCCACCCCACATTAAAGATTCCCTGGAAAACTGGACAGCCAAACTCGATTTGTAGCCACAACTGGCCGAGTTTGCCCTAGACAAGCTTTCCTGCGCAGCCAGCAGTGTGTCACCAGAGCGGGTGTTTATTGCGGCGGGGGCCATAGTTACCCAAAGGAGAACTCGTCTGTGGCGAAACTGACCTGTTAATATGAATCAGGCATGGATCAGACAGGATTTCCACCCACCAATGCCTGATGCATCTGATTAGATCATCTATGCCGCCTCACCCAAACCCTGACAAAAGAGACCGGTTTCTTCTGGCTACCTGCCTCAGCTACTACTCTGATGCTACTCTGATGCTGCTACCCTCCTGATGCCACACATTCAGTTTTGCCTGCGATTGCGTTCAGTTGTTCAGTTTTTTCCGTGCAGGTGCAAAGCATTTTGATGCGCTTTTCACATGCGTGATAAAAACTTAAGGTTTACAAAGAACATCTACTAGCAACCATCAGTGAAAAACGCAACGCACCCACACTTGCTTGCGGATGCAATGCGTTTTTCACAAAAAACGCAGAATATAAAACATGGTGCGATTTTTACGCAACGCACAATTGATGCGTGATGCGTGAAAAAAAATGCTCATGTACACAGACCCATTGAAAGGAATGGGTCAGGATTCAGTGCGGATGCTATGCGTTCACGTCACGTCTCGTGTGAAAGGGGCCATCTGCTGTAAGGACAGCGTCCTGACAGCACCCCAAAAAGCCCTTTTTAGGGCTGGTACATCAATCTGCTTTTATTTTTTTTTTTATATATATATATATATTGCAGTTGCCTGCCCGTGTGTGAGCGGCCGCAAGCCCACAGACTGTACTGTGTGCACACTACTCATATAGGGTGGCACAGTACCTTGCAGATAAAAAAGTAATTACATTTTTACCCTTTAATATAATTGCAGTTGCCTGCCAGTGTGTGTCAGGCCCACAGACTGTACTGTGCCTACTACCAGTGCCCACCACTCATATCGGGAGGCACAGTACCTTGCAGATAAAAAAGTCATTTAATTTTTACCCTTTAATATAATTGCAGTTGCCTGCTAGTGTGTGTCACGCCCACGGACTGTACTGTGCCCACTGCCAGTGCCCACCACTCATATCGGGTGGCACAGTACCTTGCAGATAAAAAAGTCATTTAAGTTTTACCCTTTAATATAATTGCAGTTGCCTGCCAGTGATTGTCAGGCCCGCAGACTCTACTATGCCCACTGCCCACCAATCATATAGGGTGTCACAGTACACTGCACCGAGCATTTGTCTTTTTCCATCTCCCGGTTCCAAAAATCTATTCACTGCACCGGCCCTGGCCCTGATAAGGGACAAAACAGAGATTAAACTGATAGGAATAGTACTTAGTTAACGCTAGTTGCATTGGTGGCAAATTCCATCGCAAGTGCCCAATATTAGAAGGAAGCGGACAGAGCAAGCTTTTTTCTCTATCCCCCCCATGCAAGGATTCAATTCAATACATATCCCCTGATAGGGGACTTAACAAAGATTAAAATGGTAAGAATAGTAGTTCACAATATTTGTATTGGTGACACAGTACATTGCGCGGCGCACGTGCAGTGCCCCAGATTGGAAGTGAGAGGACTGACCAATCATCTTTTTCCATCTCCCGGTTCCTTAAATCTATTCGATACAGGTCCCCAAATAAGGGACGTAACAGGGATTAAACTGATAGGAATAGTACTACTTAACACACCACTCATATAAGGTGGCACAGTACATTGCACGGCGCACGCGCAGTGTCCCAAATTGGAAGGAAGATGACCGACCAACCATCTTTTTCCATCTCCCGGTTCCTAAAATCTATTCCATACACCGGCATTACTGAACGCTCATGCACAATGGCTGTAGGCTCATGCATCCTTTTGCGGAGGTGACAAACCTGGTCAGTCAAACCCAAGGCAACATCATCGACCTCATCCCGTATGCGTTTTTTCTGGAGCGTGCCCTGCGAACAGTGCTGGATCAGGCCATAGATGAGCATGAAGAGGAAGAGTTGTGGTCACCATCACCACCAGAAGCAGCCTTGTCGTCGTTGATTGCTGGACCTGCGGCAATGCAGAGAGAGGAGTCTGAAGAAGAGGAGTCAGAGGAGGAAGGTGGCATTGAGTAGGTGGAAGACCAACCACAGCAGGCGTCCCAGGGGGCTTGTTGTCACCTTTCGGGGACCCTTGGTGTTGTACATGGCTGGGTGGAGGAAGAGACCTTCAATGATGTCAGTGAGGACAAGGAACGGGACATGGCTAGCTTGGTATCCAACCTTGTACAAATGGGGAGTTTGCGGTTGTGCAAATGGACTGTTTGCAGTTATTTGCGGTGCGTTAAACGGGGAGTTTGGTCTGTCAGAGTTTGGTCTGTCACTGTGAAGCGGGCGTAACCCTTACACTACCTGATCGATACAACATCATACCTGATCATATATACACACACTGGATGTTTTAAAGCACGTTGTTCCAAACAATTTAGGAATGTTATGTGATTTATGCGCTTTATGGATTAAAACCCAACTCTGCGTCCACTATGTAATTTTCCATGGGAGTTTTGCCATGGATCCCCCTCCGGCATGCCACAGTCCAGGTGTTAGTCCCCTTGAAACAACTTTTCCATCATTATTGTGGCCAGAAAGAGTCCCTGTGGTTTTTAAAATTCGCCTGACTATTCAAGTCTATGGCGGTTCACCCGGTTCGCCCGTTCGCAAACATTTGCGGAAGTTCGCGTTCGCCATTCGCGAACGGAAAATTTTATGTACGCGAAATCTCTATTGGCTTATAATTTGGTAGCCAAAAACAGGAGTCGGTACAAAACACAGAAGACATTCAAATATTCAATTCATGTGTCATCTCTGTTTCCTTTTTTTGCCTTAGCAATACTGATGGATTACTAACTAAATACTGACCATATGAAGCTCAACAGACAGCATCCCTTTTTGGGGGATATTTTTCTGATGGATCAGAGGAAGGCCAAATAATCTGTGATGTTAACACAAACTTACTGCTGACACCTTCTCCACTCTATCAGGGGGGCTCTACTTGTCTCAGCATTTAATAGAACAGGTTCTGTAGAAAAAATCTATGTGGAATGAGTGAATCGATGTAAAAGGAGTCCGCTCTTTCATGCTATAGTAGGATCTTGGGCCTCTGCATGGTTCTTTATACCTGGCGCTAACATTGACCTGTAAGGCTGAGTTCACACTTGAGTTATTTACTTTTGGCCCCATAACTGCCCAAATAAGTGAAGTGTGCAGTGATTTTAAGAGTGACGCCTGTCATCTGTGTTTCATACTGACTCACAGTATTGTTTCACTACCACAGCAGACTCCCTATGCATGTTTCTGCAAGGCACAGTGTTCTACAACACTATACAGGCTCTCTGCAGCCAGGAAATAGCAGTTTTTTTTAAGGAGATTCGCCACAAATAAATTCGGATAGAATCAAATCTCTTTGGAAAATTCAGCGAACTGACCAAATCAAATTTTTCAGAAATTCACTAATCTCTAATTGTCAAGTTCAACCAAAGTAAAAGTGAAAGTACCATTGACATAGCTGGAAAAAAAAAGTTAACCTTTTGTGACAGCTCAATATTTTTAATAAAGACCAATTGAAAAAATTATTTTAAGCCAAAAATGAATAAAATGCAATCATAAAAAAAATTGCCCCAGAAGGTGTACATAGCCTTTAACCGCCTGCCGACCGCCTAATGCAGGGCTGCGTCCAGGCGGCAGGCTTGTTCCTCCTTGACGCGGCGGGTGTCATCTCGCGAGAGGCGAGATTTGCAGATCGCGCCTCGGCAGTTGTACTGCAGCCTGCCAACGATGATCAATCGTTGGCAGGCTTTAGATCTAAAATAAAAAGCATCAAACAGGTATATTAGACTCAGTTTTTTTAACAGCGTCTGATATATGCTACCTTGTCCTCTGGTGGTCCCATTTCCTGGGATCGACCACCAGAAGACCAGGTAGCTATGTAAAGTAGCGCCAAGCACCACACTACCCCCCCTGTCACTTATTAACCACCTGTTAACCCCTGATCACTCCATATAGACTCGCTGATCACCCCCCGTCACTGAATACCCCCCTGTAAGGCTCCATTCACATGTCCATATGTGTTTTGCGGATCCACGGATCCGCAAAACACGGACGACGGTAATGTGCTTTCTGCATTTTGCAGATCCGCACATTGCCAGAACTTTATAGAAAATGCTTTTTCTTGTCCGCTGTTGCGGACAAGAATAGGACATGTTCTATATTTTTGCGGAACGGAAGTGCAGACCCGGAAGTGCGGATCCGCAATTCCGGACCCGAGCGGGACAAAGTCTGTCCCCATAGAAATGAATGGGTCCGCAATTCCGTTCCGCAAACAGAATTGCGGACGTGTGAATGGGGCATAAGGGTCGCTCATCACCACCAGTTAGTTAGCTACTTGTTAGGTAGTTAGCGCCCAGCCCACTGCACCGCAGTCACTGATTTTGGCAGAGATTTTTTCATCCACATTGATCGATGCGAATGAAAAATCTGTGCCGTTCATTTATTTATTTTTTTCAGCCCAGAGGCTGAACAGAAAAAAAAAATCTCATTACCTGTATACTCAATATAAGGAGAATAACAGAAACTCCTAATGCTGGCCATATATGTAATGATTGCGGAGACCCTCAAATGCCAGGGCAGTACAAACACCCCACAAGCGACCCCATTTTGGAATGAAGACACCCCAAGGTATTCCGTGAGGGGTATGGTGAGTTCATGTAAAAAAAATTTTTTGTCACAAGTTAGTGGAATATGAGACTTTGTAAAAAATAAATATATATATATATATATATATATAACATGAAAAATTCCACAGCACTTCCTTATTGGTGAAAAAAATTCTTACTTTATTTTCCGGGTAAAAAGCGACGTTTCAGTGCACCCAATGGCACCTTTTTCAAGCAGTGATACAAACTGGTGTAACGTTCAGTATATTTATACACATGTATTCAATTAATATGCAAATTCAATTACATCATTAGTGATATGTCAACAAAAGAAAAAATGTATTGTATTTAAAGATCAAAACTTCAGATTAGTGAAAATTCATACTTGACAGAAGCCACATACATAAGTGAAATGTATCCATACATATGAAATTCATAAAAAATGTGCTAGTGCCTAAAATCACACAAAAATAGTAAATTGCAATTTGCTAGGTGACAGGTGTGACTGTTAAAAAACGATTAAAAACATTACCGGAGCCTGGAGATGTCAGCTGTAATCGGCCTCATGTTTGGGACCCGCGCGTCCACAAACTTGGACTGCGTATGTCACTATTGATTTACATACTACGTTTGAATGAATTGAAACAAGGGTGTCTGTACGTCATGGCGTCATGACGTACCGCGTCACCGGAACTTACGATTCACCCTATTGTTGTGTGTTGTCAAGGTGACAAGAGGCCGATCCGATGAAGCACACGCCCACTGATTGTCATGTGATCCCAGCTAAACATAGGCTGAGATGACATCACCGGGGTCAATCGATCGGCGTCTTGTGTTCAAAATAAGCAAATAAAGTGACAGGTGATGATCTATGCACAGAAGAAGCCCAACTGAACTAGTGCAAGGAATACTTCAAAGAATGTTAGAAATGAAAATTTCATGCATATAATCGGGTGCACCTACTCTCTCACTCCCTTAGAGTGGGGCAGTTTAACCCTCGGTTATTGAACGTCCAGTGTACTCCATCTATAGGAGATAAGCAGATAATTGCTCAGCTGTATCCAGATTGCTCATATTTGGCAGTAGGGAGCCTGGGACTATATGTCTCTTGTTGGCGCGGCTAAGCGATTCCTCGCTATGCCCGCCTACAATGACCATTCAGGGGCACACATCAAATCACCGATGTGAAAACCCCAGGTAAGTCCTATCAGCTCCACCCCTGACTTGAATTAAAGGTATAGAGACGTAAGCACCGTATCGGGTTAATGCCCCAAACGAGAGAAGATCAATATGTGTCACCACCTCAGCATACATCACTATCCCCAATACAAGGGTCCATCATAATACTTAGAATGTCCAGTTGGTCTTATCCTGTGCAGAAATCATACTCTTGGGCAAATTTTAGTCTGTTAAAAACTTTCTCTATGTTCAAAACTTGTGGGCCCAGCTGAGATCTCCATTTTTCATCCGGTTAATAAACTGCAAATAGAAAAAAAGTCACAATGAATATGTGACAAACAAGAAACATCAATAATAATATTATTTAACACCATACGATAAAGCGGATGCGTAGCAGAGGGCACCTATCATGGCGACTGAATTGGATCAAAAAGATCCCTGGAATCCCATCTAAACCTATTGGACCATAGTGATTTATTAATGTGAAAATAAAGAACGTCATATCTGAAAAACTTTATAAAATCCATGGCCTATAGTCCACATTTAAGCCCCCTGGTTTGAGACTATTTAATTTTACAATCCATTGCATTTCACATTTTTTTAGAGCCAAATTTCTATTGCCACCTCTGCGTGATACAGGCACTTGGTCAATCAACATGCATTTTAGATCACTTTCTTTGTGACCCATATCCAGAAAATGTCTGGAGACAGGGAGATCCGCTCTTTTCTTTCTGATTGTATATCTGTGTTGATTACAGCGGGTTCGGAAATCTAACGATGTCTCACCCACGTATACTAGTCCACAAGGGCACCAAAGCACGTATATGACATATGATAATGTACAAGTCAGAAAAAATTTAATTGGATATATTTTATTAGCTCGTGGATGAGTGAATCCACTACCCTTGATCATGTATTGGCAATTAACGCAATTTAAACATGGGAAACAACCCTTTTTCTGCACATGCAAGAGCTGTTGACCAAGTTTCTTTTGAGGGCCTATGTCCGTGTGTACTACTTGATCCCTGAGATTTTTTGGTCGTCGGTAAGACATCAGTGGTAAACATTTAAATTCATTTATTTTGTCATGTCCACTCTGTAAGATTGACCAATGCTTGTATACAATGTCCCGAATCTGATGACTATCCTCTGTGTAAGTAGTCACTATATATATATATATATATATATATATATATATATATCAATTTCCGCTAACTTGTGCCAAATAACTTTTTTTCTGTGAACTCGCCATGCCCCTCATGGGAATACCTTGGGGTGTCTTCTTTCCAAAATAGGGTCACATGTGTGGTATTTATAATGCCCTGGCATTTTAGGGGTCCTAAAGCGTGAGAATCCAAATGCGTAAAAATGCCCTGTGAAATCCTAAAGGTACACATTGGAATTTGGGCCCCTTTGCGCATCTTGGCTACAAAAAAGTGTCACTCATGTGGTATTGCCGTACTCAGGAGAAGTAGGGAAATGAGTTTTGGGGTGTATTTTTATATCTACCCATACTTTGTGTGAGAAATATCGTTGTAAACGACAACTTTTTAAAAAATTTTATACAAAGTTGTCAATTTACAGAGATATTTCTCTCACCCAACATGGGTATATGTAAAAATACACCTCAAAACACATTGCCCTACTTCTCCTGAGTACGGCGATACCACATGAGTGACACTTTTTTACAGCCTGGGTGCGCAAAGGGGCCCAAATTCCAACGAGTACCTTTAGGTTTTACATGGCTGCTCACAATTTAGCCCTGCCCAAAATGCCAGAACAGTACAAACACCCCACAAATGACCCCATTTTGGAAAGAAGACACCCCAAGGTATTCGCTGAGGGGCATAGTGAGTCCATGAAAAATTGAACTTTTTGTCACAAGTTATCGGAAAGGGAGACTTTGTGAGAAAAAACAATAAAAATTCAATTTCCTATGTCTATTTCCAATCTACTATGAACTCGCCATGCCCCTCACTGAATACCTTGGGGTGTCTTCTTTCCAAAATGGGGTGACATGTGGGGTATTTATACTGCCCTGGCATTTTAGGGGCCCTAAAGCGTGAGAAGAAAAATGCGTAAAAATGCCCTCCTAAAAGGTACTCATTGGAATTTCGGCCCCTTTGCGCACCCAGGCTGCAAAAAAGTGTCATACATGTGGTATCGCCGTACTCAGGAGAAAGTATAACCCACCCAACATGGGTATATGTAAAAATACACCACAAAACACATTGCCCTACTTCTCCTGAGTACGGCGATACCACATGAGTGACACTTTCTTGCAGCCTGGGTGTGCAAAGGGGCCCAAATTTCAACGAGTACCTTTAGGTTTTACAGGGATGCTCACAATTTAGCCCCGCCCAAAATGCCAGAACAGTAAACACACCACACAAATGACCCCATTTCGGAAAGTAGACACCCCAAGGTATTCACTGAGGGGCATAGTGAGTCCGTGGGAGATTTTTTTTTATTTTTTGCCAGAAGTTAGCAGAAATGGAAACTTATTATTGTGGTACACTGATTCATGAACTCACCATGCCCCTCCGCAAATAGTTTGGGGTGTCTTCTTTCTAAAATGGTGTCATTTGGGGGGTATTTATACTATCCTGGCATTCTAGCACCTGAAGAAAGTCAGAGCTGCTTCAAAATGCAGAAATTCACTTTTTTGCACCATAGTTTGTAAACGCTATAACTTTTACCCAAACCAATAAATATACACTTATTGGATTTTTTTTTTATAAAAGACATGTAGAACAATAAATTTATGGAAAAATTTATATAGAAATGTAGTTTTTTTTAAAAAAAATTTACAACAGAAAGTGAAAAATTTAATTTTTTTGCAAAAATTTCGGTCATTTTTGATTAATAGCAAAAAAAGGAAAATGTATGTAACACCAGAATTGTAAAAAGTGGCCTGGTCATTAAGGATGTTTAAGCTAGGGGGGGCTGAAGTGGTTAAGTACCCAGGGACCCCTAGCCATAAGCCAGGGAGGCCAGAGGTGAGCATACTCACACACTAGGGAGACAGAGATTGGAGCACTGGACAGCAGCATGGATATGGGGGCATCCGTGCCCACTGGGTACAGCAGGACTGTGGGCCTAACACTGTGAAAATTTATAGTCCAGTGATACAGATCAGCGATTCTGGACCCACTGTGTCAAGCAACTATTTTGGCTTTAGGCATGCAGTTTTGGAAGTCAAAATCAGGAGGGGGTCAATAAAGGAAAGAAAGTCTAAACAACAGATATATCTTCTCCTCTTTTTTTTATCCATTTCTGGTTTTGGATTCCAAAATTGCATGCATAAAACTGACTGTGTGGTCATTCCTTAAAGGTGTTATTCCTGCACTCCCCTAGTATTCACTCTTCAACCCCTGTATAAGGATCTGAACATTGCTCAAGAAAACCAACCAGACCACTACCTCTTGTGATAGTCCAAGTATAGTTGGCAGCTAACCAACTGGAGTCAGGGACTCTGGTTCAAGTACCAGAATCTCAAAATACAGAAAATGCACCAACACCGCAGGTTCCATCTGAATAGTTACTAATTCTGCTGTGGTTTTTGGCAGAACTATAAAGTGTACCACAATTGTTGAAGCAGGCTGGACAGTCTTTAATACTGGAACTGCAGAAATTGGCAACACTGAACAGGAGACACTTGTGGTGGGGTATAATTGGATGCAGGAACAAGGCAGGCAGGGAACAAGGAACCAAGACTGTGAAGGCAGATTGTTTGGTGGCAATTCAGCACTTAGGTGATACTGGCCTAGTGATTATTGGTGATGGGTGGCTTGGCTATGGTCCCTCACTGTACAGCAGTGTCTCTAGATGCTGATCAGAGCTGTTCAATCTTCTGTCTGGGATCTAAAAGCTTCACTTGAGGACAATTTGAGTAGTTCTCTCAGGAGAACAGGAGCAGGAGTTTTGCAACTTGCTTCCTCTCCTCTCTGAGGTTACTCAGGAACTCCCGTTATTGGCAGAGAGCAGGTCCAGCCCCCGCCTACCAAGAGATGAAAAACAGAGTGGTCAACCGTGTATCTGCCAACCTTTTCCAATCTTTCCTTGCTCGTAGCTATGGCCAGGAACAAAACAGTAGAACACTATACATAACAGTATACAATTTGTAGTACCTCCAAGTCTGGGGTACTACACAAACAGCAGATTCCAGAGGATGCCAGGTTGCATGGTTCGTAACAGGGCAGTGGTGGGCAAAGACCACTGACCTAACACCCAGTCATGCGAAAATCTAGCCATGTCTCTGCCACACTTACTACATCAATTCAATCCATTACAATGAACCCAAGCTCCTCCATTTTGCTTGCCAAATTTCTGACAAGTATGAACATACATTTTAAGTAATTATTCACTTTTTCACACTCAGGAATGTGATTTTAGATAGATAGATAGATAGATAGATAGATAGATAGATAGATAGATAGATAGATATTGTGAGCGCTCATGAGCATAATGTGTGATGCCCTAACTGAGTTACTGCAGGTGGTTCTGTCAGATTGTAGTAAATGGCCTGCAAAATTAGTTGCCATGCTAAAAGTCCAAATAAAGCAGAAAGTTAAAGAGCCAAGACAGAAAGTATAATTCACGGAGTGACTTAAAAGAAAAACACATTAGAAAAAATATCCACCCAATTTTTTCTTAAAAAAGAAAGAAAGAAAGAAAAGAAAAAAACGACATAGAATATTCACATATAGGCATTTTATATGTGATTAAAAAAAAAGTTGATGGTCCCTTTAAATAATTTTTGGAACCCATTTGCAGTATAATATCCCTTTCTTTCCTTTTATGTTTTCATGCAAAGCGTGATGTGACATTCATCTTAAATCTTCTATTTTTATATTAAGAGATTCTCTCTAATTAATCTACTATTGTCAAACTACAGTAGTTATCACAGTTTCTGTTTGATATGTACTAGCTGTAATTAGAAATGTAACTCAGTATTTTTATAACAGTAGCATGTTATTTCAGTACTGGGGTTGTATCTTCCGTTTGTATGGTGACTGGCAGAAATAGGAAACTAAGGGGGTAATTTATTAAACAGAAATACACCTACATTATGTGCATTTCAGGTGCAGAATGTAGTGCAGAGGTCCTTTTTGCTGCAATCTGTGACTTTTCCCCACTCACCCCAGGTCTAAAAAAGTGGGTGTGGCATGGGTTAGGAAGGGAACAGGACGACAGGCCGGTCTAATTTACCATCTTCTACACCTGTTTTAGGAGTAGAAAATGGTCTAAATGTAAAACAGCTAGGAAGCTGGCTTACATTTAGAAACGGCGGTGGATCCTCAGAAATTATGGAGAGGCCTATACCTCCACATAACTTTGGTGATCCACTGCAGGGCTTCATTAAGACCATTGTCTAAAACGCTGGTCATAATAAATATTTCCCCTAAATGTATGCATTTTATGACATATTACAATATTTCCCTGCTAATTTCTTGACCAGCTATACTGTAGATATTATTTGAAATTACAATTTATATTAGGGTAAGAACACACGATCAGACTGCGCATGCAGCCACAACCCCATTCATCTACAGTATCCAGTAGTTGTTCAGTTTTGCTTTTAAAACAGCATTGTTACCATCAAAACTGTGCGACAATTGGCAATCGCAAGAGGGCGACGTTTCAACCATATGAGACAGTGGCTGAGTGTCCTTAACCTAACACAGCATATCAACTACCATATTTTCCAGTATATAAAACGACTTTTGAACACCTAAAAATCTTCTAAAAAGTCGGGGGTCGTCTTATATACCGGGTCGTTCTTCTACCCTGTGGCCGCCGGGCTCTCCCTCTTCTTGTAACTCACATGTCTGTGCCATAAGCATAAGCAATGCGCCGCACAGACATGTGAGTTACCTTACATGTCTGTGCTGCGCATTACTTATGTAGCATAAGCAATGCGCCGCACAGACATAAGTTACCGGAAGAGGGAGAGCCCGGAGGCCGCAGTGCATAAAGTAAGAGACCGGCTGGCCCTGTCTGCGCAGGAGCAGGCAGATAAGGGGCGGAGCAGGCTTTCCTGCCACACATGCCTGCGCCGCCTCTAAGTTTTCATACTGCCTGCTCCTGTGTATGGAGGGCTGATGAGAGGCTGGGGAGCTAATGAGAGGCTGAGGGCTGATGAGAGGCTGGGGGGCAGATGAGAGGCTGGGGGACAGATGAGAGGCTGGGGGTAAGATGAGAGGCTAGGTGGCTGATGAGAGGCTGGCGGGCAGATAAGAGGCTGGGGGGCAGATGAGAGGCTGGGGAGCTGATGAGAGGCTGGGAAGCTGATGAGAGGCTGGGGTAGTCTTATATGACAAGTATAGCCCAAATCCTATATTTTAACAGGAAAAGTTGGGGGTCATCTTATACACCGGAAAATATGGTATATAACTTATAACAGAATTCAATTAGAGTAGACGCTCCCATGATAAATTACCAACATCTCATGTGAATCTAAATGCAGATTCCAATAATACATAGTAGGTTAAAATGGCTCACCTTGCTCTGGGAAAGAAAGTAATTCCCAATGAGAATAAGGTCTTTTGATATGGGCTCACAATTGGGGCAATTATTAGGAACCAGCCAAAGGAAAGGATAACCTGATGAAGAAGGAGACACTTGTCCATTGGGTGATCTCATCCTTCCTGTGACAAATTAAATCTTCATCTGCTTAGAGCAGAACATCCTGTGTAAGCAGGGATGTGCTGTTAGCAAATAATGATTCTCTATAGGGATGAACGATCGCTTGTTCCAGTACAGAGGGGATGTGTCATGCAGCTTCCTGCACTGCGTAAAGATAGGCAGTTAATGGGAACAAATGGTGCGCTTTCAAAAATTGCCTGTTCAGTCATCCCAAATAAAAGGGCTTCTAAAGGAGTTGTCCAGGATTTTTATATTGAAGTGAATGGCAGCAGCACTGCAGTGACCAGCTGCGGCTGCTACACAATAGACAGAGCTGTTTAGTTCCAGCACCGACTAAATAATTCCAATCCATTTTTATTATAATAATTTAAATACAGATAATAAACCTAGAAAATTCAGCTAACAATACAGTAGGCTAATAGCATAACACTTGACTGTAGATATAGCTTGTGCATTCATCTGTTGTATAACTATATTGTTAACTGAATTTTCCAGGTTTATGCTCGTTATTTAAATTATTATTATCTAATCCGATTATGATCTTGTGATTTGAATAAAAATATAAGTTGTGTTGTGTGAATCGAAGTGAAACGAATTTAATTAGTTCCGAACTTCAGGAAAACTTCAAAAAACCACAAATGCAAATTTCTTCATGCTTTGTGGTAATGAATCTTTTTTCTCCCTAAAAGGGCGGCTACATTTGTTACAAAGTGAAAGTAAGAATCCCTGAAACGCGATGTGACCCATAATGCCATGCAGTTAGCCAATCAGCAGATAGCCATCCGCTGTGATGTCATAGCCCTATAAAAGCCTCATCTCACCTAGTTACCAAAGCTTTTACTTGTAGAATACTGGATAGGGACAATGCAGGGACAGTGTAGGGAGATTGTAGGGAAATTTTTTGCACACTGTAGGGAGAGAATAGCGAGACTGCAGGGACAGTGCAGGCTTAATGTAATCATCAAGTGCATTTTGTTCATCTGTTGCGCCATTCGTTCTTAATCTGTTCTGTTATATATAGGCTTACTCTGCATCAGACTCAATAGGTGGTCATATAAAGAGGCACGTTTACCTATTTCATCTGTTCTGCCATTTATACTTAATCAGTAGGGTTGAGCGACCCCGAACTGCAACGTTCCGGTTCATACCGAACTTTGCGAGTTTGGGTACTTGGACCCGAACCCAGACTTTTTCACTGAGGTTTGGGTTCAGGTGATTTTATTATTTTCCGTTATAACATGGTTATAACCGAAAATAATAGCATTCTTAAGATAGAATGCTAAATGAAATGGCGATTGAAAGACTAAAAATAATTAAAAAGCTCACCTCATCCACTTGATCGCGCAGCCAGTATCCTCTTCTTTCTTCAGGACCTGCAAAAGGACCTGCGATAACGTCACCACGCTCACCATGTGGTGTGCGAGGTGACGTCATCCCAGGTCCTGCTGAATGAAGATAGAAGATCCTTCTATCTTCATTCAGAAGCACCTGCAATGACGTCTCCATACTCACTATGTGGTGAACGCCGTGACATCATCACAGGTCCTTTTGCAGGTCCTGAAGAAAGAAGAGGATACGTCACCACACACAGGATTTCTGAAAAGATCTTTAAGCAAGATCGTGGCGGCTGGCCATTGTGAGAAAATGGATCAGGTACTTTTAGTTTTGTTTTTCACACTATTTCAGGTTAAATCAGTTCGCTACCGCAAAGCGCGAGGAAACTTGGCTTTGCGCTAAATTGAATTTATCCTAAAATTCGGATTGAAATCCACTTTGTGGACTTCGATTTGCTCATTACTACTATTAATAATTAATCAGTTCTGTGATACATAGACTTAGTGTGCGTCAGATTTAGTCTCAACAGGTTATCTAATATATAAACGTGTTTACCTAGTTCATCTGCTGCGCCATTTAATCTGTTCTGTTATATACAGACTTACTACATATCAGACTAATTGTCAACAGGCGGTCTAATATGTAGACACATTTACATAGTTCATATAAGCTGTGAATGGAGGGGGCACACCAATGTATGCCAAAAGGAGTGCAAAGGAGTGGTTTAGAATATAATGCAAAAACAAAAGGACTCAATGAAGAGTCAAAAGAACCACCCTAAAAAGGCACATCACACAATAACCGTAGGTAAAAAATGTATATAAAGTTTATTAGACAACTCAGACAAACAGACACATTAAAAATTGTATGCAATGTGAACAGCGTGTCGGATAAGACCTGCACATCCACATACAGAATCCACTGAACGTCCACAAAATCAGGACATAAAGTATATGCCAGCTATGCACAATATCAACATATAAGCATGTAGAAAAATGAGGTATTGCCACTAATAAATGGAAACAAATCTCAATAAGGTCAAAGAGTAAGAGCCAGAACCTGTAAAAGCAGCTGATGCAGTGGATCTGGACAGATTGAGAGACACCCAAAGCGTATCGCCTACATCTACTGTGCCTTTAATTATTAATCTGTTAAGTTATACATAGATTTACTATGCATCAGACTCATTGTCAACAGGTGGTCTAATACAGAGGCACATTTACCTAGTTCATCTGCTGCACCATTAACAATTAATCTGTTTTGTTATATATAGACTTACTGTGCATCAGACTTAGTCTCAACAGGCTATCTGATATATAGGCACGTTTACCTAGTTAACCTACTGTGCCATTAATTCTTAAACTGTTCAGTTTTACATAGACTTACTGTGCATCAGACTAATTGTCAACAGGCAGTGTAAGATATAGGCACGTTTTTCAAGTTTATCTGCTGTGCCATTCATAATTAAGCTGTTCTGTTATACATAGACTTACTGTGCATCAGGCTTATTGTCAACAGGCGGTCTAATATACAGGTGAGTTTTTCTAGTTCATCTGCGGCACCATTCATACTTAATCTGATACATTACTAATTCAGTTACTGTACACTATGGCCAACAGACAGTTGCTTGGGCCCTCAAAAGCAATGGGCAATGGGAAAAATGTTATTGTAGCCAGCACAAGTAGCAGCAGAAAAAGGGGTAGTGGTAGAATCAGCTGCAACAACAGGCCAGAGCTGCCACTGCCATCCAGCAGTCATGTTTTGACCAACAATCCATCTGTACTGGAATCGTTGAGTCACTCTTCAACATCATCTCAGGTGACACCAGGTACACACAGCAAGAAATCAGTGGGTTCCTCTGACAGCACATTTAATTGGCATTGGCCCAGGAACAACCTCTACAGGCCAGCACAGACTTGGTGGAGAGGTCTATTGCATCCTCCCTTAGTGGTGCAACTAGAGATGACAACAGCTGGGTGGGAGCTTGTGTTGAGAGAGTAGTGGGTGATGATGTAGGCAATCACATATGAGAGCGTGGTGAATAGGAGCATCATCACCAAGGGATGAGGGTGGCTGGCCTGTGAGACAACAGCAGGGTGGCAGCATTCTGATGAGCCAGGAGGGTGGAAACAGTGGGAGACCTGGAATCAAACACACCTGGGGTCAGAAAACAACTAGCGGTGCATGGGTTTATAAAGGCAGCAGCAGTCAGTCAGCACAGAGTGGTGGGGGTAAAATTACATACTCTGCAATGTGGGAATTTTTTATCAAGTCGCTGAAAGATGTTAGCGTGGTGGTATGCAGGATATGTGGGAAGAAGGTGAAGCGTTTTCAGGGTGAAAATCTTGGCATCCAGTCCCTACGTCAACACATGAAGCGCCACTATGAGGTGACCTGGTATAACCGTGGCACTAATGTAGTGGTACAGCTTGAGGCAGCAACTGCTGCATCTACCAGAGGCCCGCACGCCTTCTCTAGCAGTCAGGGTTCCCCAACCTCAGCAGAAGAAAGCTATTGTTCCTTTCGTTCACCTATTGCTCCTAATGCTCCTCCTCCTCATCATGTGTTTCATAAGCAAGTGATCACCGAGGCATTGGCAAAGAGACAAAAGTATGCGTGCACTTATCCAACGGTGCAAAAGCTGAATAAACACCTGGCAAAGTTGCTGGTACTGTAGTCCCTACCTTTGCATATTGTGGACTCTGAACATTTCAGAGAACTGATGGCCTGTGCCCACCCAAGGTGGAGAGTACAAAACCGTCATCACTTCTCTAAAAAAAAGTTGTACCAGCTAGTAATGATCGAGCACCAAAGTATTCGAGTGTTTGGCCCGAACACATTGCTATATTCGTGTGCTCGGCCGAGCACCCGAGTATAATGGAAGCCAATAGGAGACAACCAGGCACCCCCTGCTCTGAAGAGGGGAGGGTGCCTGGTCCATTGGAGATGGTCATAAAGTGACAGAAACACCACCAAAATTGTATATAAAGTGCAAGTGCTGCCAAAAATAACAAGCAAGAGTATATGACATAAGGAGGGCCTCATTCAAATTGTGGTATAATTGCTAAGGTAGTGGGACTCCTACACTCATAAAGCCTATGCACTAAGTGAAAGGGCTGGTAAAAATTACAAGGAACCGGCACTGCAATACACCCTTTATTACACATAAAGGAGGGCATCATACACACCCTTGAAAAATTATGATTGGTGGCCTGCTGGTGACCCTCAAAAACATTTTTTGCAAGGGCCTGCTGGTAACCCTCTAAAACATTAAGGGCGAGGGCGTGCTGCTGAGCTGACCCGCTAAAACATTATGTGCAAGTGCCTGCTGGTGAGCTGACGCTCTAAAACCTTAAATGCGAGTGCCTACAGGTGAGCTGACGCGCTAAAACATTATGTGCAAGTGCCTGCAGGTGAGCTGATGCTCTAAAAATTATATGCAAGTGCATGCTGTTCAGCTGACGCGCTAAAACATTATATGCGGGTGCTTGCTAGTGAGCTGATGCGCTAAAACATTATATGCGAGTGCATGCTGTTCAGCTAACGGTCTAAAACATTATATGCAAGTGCCTGCAGGTGAGCTGACGCTCTAAAACATTATATGCGAGTGCATGCTGTTCAGCTGACCCTATAAAAAAATTAGAGTGGAGGCAATATATACAATCTGGATGAGGAGGAGAAAACAAGATTCAACCATATACCATTTTTTATGGTGGAAAAGGTGCATGGGAATACACTACAGTAGATTGAGTATTATAAATGATTGAAATTGCCTTTATGTTCAATATCAGCTCAGCTCTCCTCTGGTGGAGTTGAGAAGTCAGGGGCAATACAGGCCTTGTTCCTTTTTATCTGAATCAGCCTGTCAACATTGCCAGTGGACAAGCGGATACGCTTATCTGTTATATTGCCACCAGCAGCACTAAATACACGCTCAGACAAAACACTGGCAGCAGGGCAGGCCAGCACCTCCAAGGCGTAGAGCGCAAGTTCGTGCCACGTGTCCAGCTTGGACACCCAGTAGTTGTAAGGCACTAAGGGATCATTTAGGTCACTGACATGGTCTGCGATGTATTCCTTCACCAATACGTTTCCCTTCTTGTACCATTACACCGCGTTTCAAGGTGAGGTTGCTGGCGGGGTGTCATGAAAGTGTCCCATGCCTTGGTGAGTGTTGCCCAGCCTTTGTTGGAACTGCTGTATGTTCCCCTTGTCTATCTTCATCAGTTACCTAAGGAATTATGGACTCTGGCGGCCGCGTTGTCAGATGGAAAATTTTGGAGCAATCTCTCAATAAGTACTTTCTGGTATTGCACCGTTTTACTCGTCCTCTCCACCATAGGAATGATAGATGAGAAGTTCTCTTTGTAGCGGGGGTCGAGAAGGGTGAACACCCAGTAATCCATGTTATCTAAAATGCATATAACGCGAGGTTCGCGGGAAAAGCAGCATATCATGAAGTCAGCCATGTGTGCCAGAGTGCCAACAGGCTAGACGTCGAATTCGACATCAGGATGACTCTCCATCTCCTCATCCTCCTCCTCGTATGCCCATTCACGCTGAACGGATTGAATTAAAGTTCCATGGGTACTACCCTCTGCAGCAGAGGCAACTGTCTCCAGCTCCTCCTCCTCCTCTTTATGGTCCAATTTGCGCTGAGAAGACAAACTGTGGGTGGTCTAGATATCACCCTGTGTAATGTCCTCCCCCATTTCCTCATCTGCCACATTCAGAGCGTCCTCCTTAATTGTGAGCAGCGATAGTTATCGCCACTAACCATCTGTGTGGATTCATCAAAGTTTTTTTCATTAGTAGCTCGTGCAAATTGGGGGAGGTTTTGATATCCAACTGAACCACTAAGTTTAAGACGTGGGCTAGGCATAGAATGTGTGTCAGGTTGCCGAGCTCCAAAGCGGCCACCAAGTTATGTCCATTGTCAGACATAACCATGCCTGGTTGTAGGTTGAGTGGCGAGAGCCACAGCTCGGTCTGGTCCCTTATACCCTGCCACAGCTCTGCGGCAGTGTGCTGTTTGTCCACTAAGCAGATCAGCTTCAGCACGGCCTGTTGACGCTTACCCACAGCAGAGCTACACTGCTTCCAGCTAGCGACTGATGGCTGACTGCTTCTGGAGGTGGAAGTGGAGGAGGAGGGGGCGGATGAGGAGAAGTGGGGGTTGGAGCCAGTAACAAAGCTGCTGGCGGAGACCCTGATGGATGTAGGGCCCGCAATCCTGGGCCTGGGTAGCACCTGTGCCATCACAGGGTACGACTCACTCCCAGCCTCCACAACATTCACCCAGTGTGCAGTCAGGGAAATGTAGCATCCCTGGCCACCAGCACTTGTCCATGTGTCCGTGGTGAAGTGGACCTTCCCAGTAAGTGCGTTGGTTAGAGCACGGGTGATGTTCTGGGACACATGCTGGTGTAAGGTGGGCACGGCACACCGTGAAAAATAGTGGCGGCTGGGAACTGAGGGACGGCCACCGACATCAGGCTGCGGAAGGCCTCAGTGTCCACAAGGCTAAATGGCAACATTTATAGGGCCAGTAATTTCGAAAGTTGCGCATTTAGTGCTATCGTCTGTGGGTGGGTGGGTATTTGCGCTTGCATTCAAATGCATGTGTTATCGACATTAGGAAGCTGCACTGGGACAGGGAAGTGGATGTTGTTGCTGACGGATCATTTGAAGGTCCGAGTGCAGGCCAGGGGCATCTGGGCCTGCACCTTCGACAGAGGATTGGCCAGCAGTGCGTAACACAGGGGAAGAGGAGGCAGTGGTGTGACCTGCAGACCCAGATTGTGGACCCAGGTGTTTGGCCCACTTATTCGGGTGCTTGGATGCCATGTGGCGATCATGCTGATGGTGGTGAGGTTTCTAGTGTTCACGCCCCGGCTCATATTGGTATGGCACAGGTTGCAAACTACCACTCTTTTGTCGTCTGTGCTTTCCTCAAAAAAGCGCCATACTGCGGAACACCTGCCCCTTGGCAAGGTAGATTTACTAATGAGGGTGCTCGGTTTAACGGTTGCGGGCCTGTTTGGTGTGGGCCGACTTCTCCCTTTTGAAACCCCACTGCCTCCTACAGACTGTTGCAGTGCTGCGGATCTCTTCCCCTCTGTACCGCTGTCCTCGCTCTGCTTTTCACCTTCCCATGTTGGGTCAGTGACTTCATCGTGCACCACCTCCTCTTCCACTTCCTCACTCTTCTCATCCTCCTGACTTGACCTAACCACAACCTCAGTGATTGACAACTGTGTCTAATCATCATCCACCTCGTGAACGAATGATTGTCGTTCACCACCGTCATCTTCTTGAGACTGTGAAGGCTCAAGACGTTGGTTATCAGGGCACAATATCTCAGGTACATCTTCAAGCTGGGCGCGAGGGCCAAATCTAATAGTGGCACTGGAAAGAGCTCCTCGTAATATCCGAGTGTGGAAACACTGGTTTGGCAAGCCTCTCCACGGTGGGAGGAAGGATGATCAGAGTGAAGATTTGGTTGACCAGACTCTTGGCTACAGAGACTGGATGAGAGGGTGGTGCTTAACCGACTGGAAGCATCATCTTCAGCAATCCAAACAACCAACTGTTCGTACTGGTCAGACTTGGACAGTGTTGTCCTGTGCCGCCCAGCTAATTTGGACATGAAGCAGGGTACGGTGGATGTTTTTTTTTTTTTTCTGGTGCAGTGGCAGCAGGCACAGTTTCATTGTGCCCAGGGCTACGGCCTCTGCGTGAACCATCAGCATCAAGCGCACTTCCCCGTCCCGTCGCCTTCTTCATATTAATGCTTTTGTCACTAGATGTGGCACAGATTGTTTTACTGTCCGCTAAAGACACAGTTTTCGGATGCAGGACAGGACAGTATATTTCACAGAAATCCACAGAACATGGACACTATATTAGGCTCAGATTATTGGAATTTGTAATACAGACACTGTTTGCAGATGTTCTACACTATTGGTTACAGAACACCACAGATTATGGACACTAGATGTGGCCCAGATGATTGGAATTTGTATACAGACACTGTTTGCAGATGTTCTTCACTATTGGTTACAGAACAGACCACTGATTATGGACACTAGATATGGCCCAGGTTATTGGAATTTGTAATACTGACACTCTTTGCAGATGTTCTACAGTATTGGTTACAGAACACCACAGATCATGGACACTACATTAGGCCCAGATTATTGGAATTTGTAATACAGACACTGTTTGCGATTTTCTACAGTATTGGTTACAGAACACCACATATTATGGACACTAGATGTGGCCCAGATTATTGGAATTTGTAATACAAACACTGTTTGCGAATTTCTACAGTATTGGTTACAGAACACCACAGATTATGAACACTAGATGTGGCCCAGATTATTGGAATTTGTAATACAGACACTGTTTGCAGATGTTCTACAGTACTGGTTACAGAAAACCACAGATTATGGACACTAGATATGGCCCAGATTATTGGAATTTGTAATACAGAAACTGTTTGCAGATGTTCTACAGTATTGGTTACAGAACACCACAGATTATGGACACTAGATGTGGCCCAGATTGTTAAAGACACAGTCATGTACAGATGATGTACAGTATATGTCACTAATAGGTATAAAATAAAAATATTTTGCTGCTGTCAAACATACACAGTAGTCCATAAAAGAACTTTGGGGTCTTTGAAAAGCTTTTAGTAGTAAAAACAGCAAATGTCTCTCCCTGCACAATCTGTCCCTTCCAAAGCACTGTCCCTGAAACTGCAGCAGGTAAATAGATTACTGCTCTAAAACACACACACACACACAGTAGTCCTTAAAAGGACTTTTGGGTCTTGGAAAAGCTTTCTCTGAATAAAAAATGTGAAAATCTCTCCCTACACTGTCTTTCCCTTCCTACGCTCTGCTCTCCCTGTCTACGTCTGAGCCGAACATTCGTCTTCGGATGCTGTATAGCACCCGATGACGCATTCCGGCAAGCCAATCACTGTAATGCCCTCAGCCAACATGGTTACTGGCATTACAGTGAGGACAAAATATCTGCAAAATATCTTGAAAATGTCAAGGAAACTGTGCATGTACTTCAGCCACTCTTACTGTGCAAAATACGCCCTTCTTGAGCTGCAAAGGCAGAATGGTGTTCTATTTCCTGATATGTGATGTTTCCACACGTTGGAACTCCATGCTTCATATGTTGGACCACCCGTATGAGCAGAGGAAACCCATGGCCGATATCTTGATGATGCAGACAGACAGGATTACTCCCCGTTGTAACTCTGACGTTAAACAGTAGCAGCTTATGCGTGACACCTGCTGTTTGCTCAGGTTCTTTGAGGAGGCCGCTTTATTTGTCTATTGCTAGGACTACTGGAAGAATTATGTCATTCCACTCCTTCATGTCCTGGAGGGGATGCTTATAAATCTGACTGGCGAGGGGGCAGAAGATGCCTATATCTCATGGCCACCTGAGCCCTGTGGAAGCTGAACTGGCAAAAGAGGAGGACAAGGAGGAAGAGGGCTTAAACACCCAGGATTTCTATATAGAGCTAGATGGTTTATCTGCCCAAGCAACAGGAAAGGAGCAGAAGGAGCATGAAGATTGATGACGAAGACAACCCAGATGTCCCTGACAGAATGTGGCAGGATGCTGTGGAGATGGAGGCAGGGAGTCTATCGAGATATCCTTTGAAGTTGGCTGCTGCCTATGCCCGCCATTGCCCATCCTCACGAAGGTCTAACTGAGGGGACCCTCTGTGCTTATGCTCCACTGCCTTGACTGCTGAAAGTGGGGGGAGGAGCAGCACTAACTCCACCAACTGCAACTTTAGTCTTGATTTTCTAATGAGCACTTTTCTTCACCTGCCTACTGTACCCTGCGCAAGATTTACTGCCCGGCTAGTAGTGTGGCATCAGAGCGATTATTTAGAGTGGCAAGTGGCATAGTTACCCCAAAGAGAACTCACCTTTCAGCACAAAATGATGATAGACTAACCTTGATAAAGATGAATCAGACCTGGATCAATCAGGATTTCCAGATACCGGTGCCTGATACAACAGACTGGATAATTCTGGCAGTAATCATCTTACTGTTTTTTCCTAGCCAATATTAATCAAATACTTATTTTAAAAAAATTACTAAATACTGAACATGTGACAGAGGGCGTAAAACTCCTGCAAATGGCCAATACTCATGCAAATTGAACATATGGCCTCAGTATTTTGCATTAGGATTTGATCATGATTTAGAAGCCAAAAGCAGGATTGGGTCCAAAACACAGAAGACATGCAAATATTTCCATCACATCATATCTCTGTTTTGGACCCACTCCTGTTTCTGCCTTACCAATACTGATCAAATGCTGACCAAATACTGACAGTTTGAAGACGGATGCTCAAACTACAGCATACCCTATACATTTTTTATTTTTTTTGTTAGGCTGTTCTGATGGATCAGAGGAATGGAAAAATAAACAGTGATATGAACATAGCCTTACTGCTGACACTCTCCCCACTGTCATAAGGCCACTACCTGAATCTTTGGCCACTACAAGATTAAGTCCATGACAATAAATTAGAGCTGATGCTAACATTGACATGTAAGGCTGAGTTCACATTTCTGATATTTGGTCAGTTTTTTCCATCACTTATTGTGAGGCGAATTCAAGAGCCAAGCCAATTCTCATATTAGGTATCATAAATAGATCTCCAAGTGTCCAGGTTTTTAACAGAACCTGCTTTGGGCTGACAATAACAGATGAGAAAAACTAACCAAAGTCAAGTGTGAAATAAGCCTAATGACACACAGTCATTCTGCAGCTAACAGAAGAGATTTCACCATTACTTTATTGACGCTGCCTCCATGTCTTTTTTTTGTTCCACTAAAGAGTCATTAGGACACCTGCAGGGGCGCACAGCATATATATATATTTTTTTGCTTTACCGAAAGATGCTGTATTTTTTGTTTGTTTGTTTAGCTGAGGTTAGCTAGGAATGTTGGTGGCCAGCACGAAGATATGCATGTCTATATATGTGACCTGCCTGTAATTTTGACACATAATAACTGTTTCGCTATCAGAAAGGACTAGTTATGCATGTTGCTCTGCTGCACTGCACAGTGATGTACACCAGAATACATTCTCACTAAAGTTTAACTGCAGTCCGGGATAGACTTGATTTAACGAACTTTGTGATGAATTAATTATTAACAAACACATTTCTTACAAAGACAAGTGTGTCCTGCCTACAGTCAAGCATGGTGGTGGGAGTGTCATGGTTTGAGGCTGCATGAGTGCTGCTGGCTGTGGGGAGCTACAGTTCATTGAGGGAACCATGAATACCAATACCATGTACTGTGACATACTGAAGCAGAGCATGATCCCCTCCCTTCGGAAACTGAGACGCAGGGCAGTATTCCAGCATGATAATGACCCCAAGTTAACAAAAACCAAGCACACCATTGTTTTTCTTGTGAAATTCCCAATAATTTTGATGTGTCACATGACCCTTTTCCTATTGAAAAAACAAAAGTTGGATTCAAAATGGCTGACTTCAAAATGGCCACCATGGTCACCACCCATCTTGAAATGTTTCCCCCCTCACATATACTGATGTGCCACAAACAGGAAGTTATTATCACCAACCATTCCCATTTTATTAAGGTGTATTCATATAAATGGCTCACCCTGTACAATATCTGAACAACACCATAGGCAACTGCTACAGAGACTTGGTTCTGAATTCTTAGCTATAGTTGTTTATTCTCAGTAAAACGGCCTATTGGAATTAATGTGATTTATTGATTTTCTGCATCAAATAACTATACTCAGTGGGTTTGGTTAGGAGGCTTCTGCTTGCAAGAGATTGGACTTTTTTTTCCCCTTTCCTTGGTATATTGATACTTTACAGTTCATTAGTCACTGCATCTCCATTTTTCCCCTTTTTTCATGGAAAGTGCTTCTCGTCTATAAAGCCCCTTTAATTAACAGTGAAGGCCGCTTCAGCTACTGAATCATATAACTTATTTGTGCCTTGGTGCATACATACCAATTACTACAAAAGCCTGTTATTTTACTTTTTGCCATATAAGAGTAAAGGTGAGCTATGTTATGATACTGGTGAAACACTGCTAAAATTCAGTTGCCTGATAGACTTTAACAATGCACAGTGAAAAGTTGGTAATATGACCTCAGAACAACAGTTTGAAAGATTTAAAAGGAAAGCAAATCCAGCAGAGCAGTTTGGATCTTCGTGTACTCTGAACTATGCTAAACAGAAAGCAAGGTGGCTTTCACAAGACACAACATTGACCATCTTGGTTAAGGGCAAGTTTAATCCTGTCCCATATGCGGCAGATGTCGGGTCTATAAGGGTGACATTTCACTCATTAACTAAGCTGCCACCATAGCAGATCGATGACTGCTGTTTTACACAGCATACACCTGCTGAAAGATTTCATATTCCGAGACAACCAGAGACTTTTAAACTGTCAAATGCTATTCAAATGGCTTCTGCGGCAATTTACATAAAACAGGCTGTTCTTGGCCATTTATAAGTGACAGATCTTGATAGTAACACAGTGATTTATCTATGGCATTATCAGACTGTAGTGCCTTGGGCCCACCAAAAGAAATGATTCTGAGGGCCCACCCTCTGTGTATATAGGACCTTAAGGTCCCTGTTTTATGAGGGGTCTATTATTGTTAGCTCTTGGGCCCACTGGAGGATCCTCTGGTACTCTGGTGGTCTAGTCTGACCCAGCTAACAGTTGTATGTTCAAGTCCCCTAGAGTGCTTAAAAATAAAGTTAAAAAAAAAAACTATTTTAGACATACAGTGTATACAAAAAAAATGCAATGTTCACATCACCTCTTTTGTTCATTTGGCCAATACACATAAACAAAAAAATGCAACATAATTGGCATAGCTGCATCCGAAAATACTCAAATTATTAGTCTTGATTTATTCTGTATGGAGAAGAGCTTAAAGAAAAATACTATTGGCAAATAGGGATGAGCGGACCCGTGGATGTTCGGATTCGCCGGATTCGGCCAAACTTCAGAAGAAAGTTCGGGTTCAGGACCTAAACTTGACCCAATCTCGAACCCGAACCCCATTGAAGTCAATGGGGAACGGAACTTTGGTACACTAAAATGGCTGTAAAATAGTCGTAGTGAGGGCTAGAGGTCTTCAAAAGAAAGTAAAATGGGGTAAGAGCTGGACAGTTAACCTGCAAACAAATGTGGCTAGGGAAATGACTTAAAATAACAGTATAGAAAAAAATAATAATAATAATTTTGAACTAGGAGGCGGAGGTCAAAGTGGAGTAGGAGGTTGAGGAGGTGGTGGTTCGAATTTGCGATATTTCGTGAATATTTGGTAGAATATTCATCATATATTCACGAATCGCGAATTCGAGATTATTTCCTTGATTGCAAAATATCGGCAATGTAATATTTGCGTAATGTGTGCAAAATACTGGCGTGGGTAACTATAGCTATATTTTTCAAGCTGCTTCTCATTGACCCACAAGCAAGAAGGGAGGTTACTGATTAAA
Organism: Bufotes viridis; assembly: GCA_033119425.1. Taxonomy (NCBI): domain Eukaryota; kingdom Metazoa; phylum Chordata; class Amphibia; order Anura; family Bufonidae; genus Bufotes; species Bufotes viridis. The sequence goes on from CM065590.1 coordinate 277,615,394, forward strand.
AAAACATATTCGAAATTCCGAATATATATCACTATATTCTAAATATTCGCGAATTCTCGACGTGCCGATATTCATGATTAATATTCGTGATTCGAATATTCGAGCCAAACACTAGCAGGAACCCACCCTCCGAGCCACTTGTGAATGACTGGCCTGATAACTGGAAATAATCCCTCTTCCTCCTCCTCTTCCTCCTGTGCCACATCGCCAAAAGTGTTTTTTAAAGGAGACATAGCAGTGGGATAGTAACGCTTAGGACTACAATATCAGCACTGGCCATGTTGGTGGAGTACTCAAAACAGCGTAACACAGCACACATGTCCCGCATGGAGGCCCATTTGGTGGTGAAGTGGGGCTGTTCCGCAGAGCAACTCACCCGTGCGTGCTGCAGCTGAAACTCCACTATAGCCTGCTGCTGCTCGCACAGTCTCTCCCGCATGTGCAAGGTGGAGTTCCACCTTGTAGGTACGTCGCATATGAGGCGGTGAACAGGAAGGCCGAAGTTACGCTGCAGTGCAAACAGGCGTGCAGCAGCAGGGTGAGAACACCAAAAGCACTTTCTGCAGCAGCTCTGACATATCAGGGTAATTTTTCAGAAACCTCTGCACCACCAAATTTAACACATGTGCCAGGCAAGCGATGTGCATCAAACCGGCTACCCCCAGAGCTGCTATGAGATTTTGCCTGTTATCGCACACCACCAGGCCAGGCTTGAGGCTCAGCAGCACCAACCACTAATCAGTCTGTTGTTCGATGCCCATCTAAAGCTCTTGCACGGTGTGGGGTTTTTGCCCCAAACAGATGAGTTTCAAAACAGCCTGCTGAGTAGTGCTGAGCGAACCCGAACCATAAAGTTCAGGTTTGTACCAGACTTTAGGGTTTTTTGTACCCAGACCCGAACCCGAACTTTTCCGTAAAAGTTTGTGCTCGAGTTCGGTGTTCGGCTGTTTAATAAAGCTTGTTGAAAGGCTGCAGGGCAACCAATCAACAAGCATTTAAGATGTGTGCCTTTAGAAGCCATCACAGCCATGCCTACTAATGGCATGGCTGAGATGGGCCAGTGCAGCATGTGACCCAGCCTCTAAATAAGCTAGAGTCCCGTAGCGCCGCATGTCATGTCAGCTCTTACTAGTGTAGGGATAGGATGCTGCTGCTGTGAGGGAGAGATTAGGAAAAATCTGATATCAGAGCTTGGTGCTAAGTCTGCGATCTACAGTGATTTTTTTTTGTGGGTGCAATGCAACATTTTTGTACCCTGCCCTGAGCACAGTGACTCAGAAAAATAAGTTTTATTCCATCTGGTAATTAGGTGGGCGTCGGCGGGCATTTTGTTCAAGTGCAGTGCACTTGCACCTGCATATGTGCCAGGGACAATAATTTATTCCTGTTCTTGTAGTTCAGTGGGCGACATATACCCATTTTTTAAGTGCACCTGCACTTCTTATGTGCCAGGGGAATTGAAAATAATATAGGTAATCCGTGTGAGTTCAAGGCCCCAGGGGGTGAAATATTCAAATTTTTTTTCTGTAAAGTACCCCTGGTCTGCATATTTGACAGTGAAATCAATTCAGTAAATCCATCTGTTAGATTCTGGGGGACAAATTCAATTTTTTGGGTGGTCAAGTACCCCTGCGGGCCTGCATTGCATACCTGACAGTGAAATCAAATCAGTAAATCCATCTGCTGGATTCTGGGGGGACAAATTCATTTTATTTGGCGGTCAAGTACCCCTGCGGGCCTGCACTGCATACCTTACAGTGAAATCAATTCAGTAAATCCATCTGTTTAATTCTTGGGGGACAAATTCACTTTTTTTGACAGTCAAATACCCCTGTGGCCTGCGCTGTTTATCTGACAGGGAAATCAATTCAGTAAATCAATCTGTTAGATTCTGGGGGGGACATTTCCAAGGTTATCAGGCCAGTCATTCACAAGTGGCTTGGAGGGTGTGTTCCTGATGCACTGCATACCTAACTGTGAAAAAAATTCTATTAAATTCGTCTTTCGCATATTTGTGTGACCTAAAGCAATTTTTTCTCTTTATGACACAGGCACTGCATATCTGACAGGGAAATCAATTCAGTAAATCCATCTGTTAGATTCTGGGGGGGACAAATTCACCTTTTTGGCAGTCAAGTACCCCTGCCGCCTGCGCTGTGTATCTAACAGGGAAATAAATTGAGTAAATCAATCTGTTAGATTCTGGAGGGACATTTCCAAGGTCACCAGGCCAGTCATTCGAAAGTGGCTTGAAAGGTGTGTTCCTGCTGCACTGCATACCTGACTGGGAAATATAATCTGTAAATTCGGCAGCGTTTAGATTGCTTGGTGATCTGTACCCCTTTTTTCTTTCAAACTACCCCTACACTGCATACCTGACTGGGAAATATATTCTGTAAATTCAGTGGCGTTTAGATTGAGGGATGATCTGTACCCCTTTTTTCTTTCAAACTACCCCTGCACTGCATAACTGACTGGGAAGTATATTCTGCACGCTGGTAGACGCGCTGCTGATGGTATTGCCACCTGACACCAGGGCATCAGTGGAAGCACAAGGCAAAGGCAGAGGAGGAGGAAGAAGTCACCAACGTAGCTGGGGCACCGCCAGCACTTCAGAAGGCAGGATTAGCATGGCCAAAATGTGGAAAAGCTTTGTCAGCATGCCACAAGAACCAGCACCACCAGCTGATATGGAACATCTTAGCAAGAGGCAGCATTTCAGCAATATGGTGGAACAGTATGTGTGCACATGCCTACACCTACTGACTGATGGGTCTGCCCCATTCAACTTCTGGGTCTGCAAATTGTTCACATGGCCTGAGCTTGCCCTTTACGCCTTGGAGGTGCTGGTCTGGCCTGCAGGCAGCGTATTGTCGAATTGAAGTGTATTGAACGTGTGTTTAGCACGGCAGGGGGCGTTATCACAGACAAACGCAGCCGCCTGTCCACAGCCAATGTGGACAAGCTCACGTTCATTAAAATGAACCAGACATGGATCCCACAGGACTTGTCCATACCTTGCGCAGAATAGACATGTATACCGGCCTCATTCAGCCTTTGTTATACTGTGTGAGAGAAAATGGGTATGTTACCGGCCAAACGAACAGTCAGATTAATTATATAAATTTCCCTGTCACGTATAAAGTGCACGTGTATCTCATACCAAAAATGGGTGTATGCCACCCACCGAACTAACAGACGGATTAACTATATTAACTTCCCTGTCACATATTCAGTGCACGTGTGTCTCGCACCAAAAATAAGTATATGTCATCCACCGAACTAACAGACGGATTAACTATATTAATTTCCCTGTCAAATATGCAGTGCACATGTATCTCACACCAAAAATGGGTATATGTTACCGGCCGAACTAACAGACAGATTAACTATATTAATTTCCCTGCCACATATGCAGTGCACGTGTGTCTCACACCAAAAATAGGTATATGTCACCGGGCGAACTAACAGTCAGATCAACTATAATCATTTCTTTGTCATGTATAAAGTGCACGTGTATCTCACACCAAAAATGGGTATATGTCACCCACTGAATTAACAGACGGATTGACTATATTAATTTCCCTGTCACACATGCAGTGCAGGTGTACCTCACGCCAAAATTGGGAATACGTCACCCACCGAATTAACAGGCGGATTAACTATATTAATTTCCTTGTCACATATGCAGTGCACGTGTATCTCACAACAAAAATGGGTATATGTCACTAGCCGAACTAACAGACGCATTAACTATATTAATTTCCCTGTCAAATATGCAGTGCACGTGTATCTCACACCAAAAATGGATATATGTTACCGGCCGAACTAACAGACAGATTAACTATATTAATTTCCCTGCCACATATGCAGTGCACGTGTGTCTCACACCCAAAATAGGTATATGTCACCGGGCGAACTAACAATCAGATTAACTATAATAATTTCTTTGTCATGTATAAAGTGCACGTGTATCTCACACTAAAAATAGGAATATGTCACCCACCGAATTAACAGACAGATTAACTATTATATTTTTGAGTCAGGGGTACAAAAATGGTGCATTGCACCCACAAAAAAATCACCATAGGTCATCCACAGTATTAACAGCCAGATTAATTAGTATATTTCTTTGTGCAAAGCTGGTGTATTGCACCCACAAAAAAATCAAAACAAATAGACAGATTCCTAACACTCTCCCTTGTTTCAGCTTCCTGTCCCTGCACTACTCAGAGCTGATGGTGCTACATGTGATGGACTGGCCAATCACAGCCATTGCTTTACTAGGCATGGCTGTGATGTCTTCTAATTGGCCACAGCTTAACAGCTTGTTTATTGGCTGCCCTGCAGCCTTTCAAAAGCTTTATAAAATGCCCGAACACCAAGCTCTGGGCACCTGAACTCGCAAAGTTCGGTACGGACCCGAACTTTACAGTTCGGGTTTGCTCAATCAACGCTATTGCCAAACTATCACCATCACTTCCCACAAATATTAAATAAAAAGTGATCTAAAAGTCATAGGTATCCCAAAATAGTATTAATAAAAACTACAGATCACCCCACAAAAATGTGTCCTTACAAAGCTCTGTAGTCATAAATATAAATACAAAATACATCAGTACAAATAAAGTTTTTTTTTTTTTAATCCAATCAAAATCTCTCACTCTCGTCTCAAAGACTTCTCGAGAGCTACAACAATTTTCTGGCATGCCCTACCGCAAACAATTATGTCAATTCATAACATCCACAGTTTTAGTCTCTATCCAAAAACACATCTTTTTAGGTAACCCTATCGCATCCCCTCATCTAACCCTTCTCCATTCACACCCCCCCCCCTTTCAGGATTATTGCTCTGAAACTAATCTATCAGTATCCACCACACCACATATATTCAGAAGCACTGCAGATTTCAGCTGGTGACTGACTCATATAGTCTTATATCTACTCCTCCATTGTGTTAAGATGGCTGGACCATTGTACAAAACAAGCACTTTTTACCTATTATGTAACCTTTTGTGTCATCCCCATCTCCCCATAGATTTTAAGCTCTTGTGAGCAGGGCCCTCATTCATCTTGTTTTAATTGTTGACCTGTTTGCTGCTATGTTATTTATGACTCTGTACTTGAACCCCCTGATTGTAAAGCGCTGCGGAATATGTTGGCACTATATAAATAAAGATTACTATTAATCAGTCTTTACCTGTGGATCACTTTTAAAACTTGGATCCAAACTCGGCTTAGGTTCCGAGGTACCAATCGAAACAGAAACCGAGTTTAGATCCAAGTCCTAAAATGGTTTTCTAGTTTAAAAATCAAGTAACAAAGTTATTAACCCAAGTCTCACAAGAATTTTGAATTTAACTGACTTCACCAGACATTTTAATGCTGTACGGAGAAGGACCAAAGTTTTGAGCGAAGTGACTTTGGATCTAGGATCCAAAGCTCGCTTCCCTTATCACTAGCAGTGACCAGTGGCCAGTTCATAAAAAAAACAAGAGACCTGATATGTTAAGTCTTAGGCCCCTTTCACATGAGCGAAAATTCAGAGCGGGTAAAATGCGTGACGCAAATGCATTGCGCCCCCACGGAATCCGGTCTTATTCATTTCAATGAGTCTGTGTACATGAGTGTTAGTTTTCATGCATCACTTGTGCGTTGTGTGAAAATCCCAGCATGTTCTATATTCTGCGATTTTCACGCAACACTGGCCCCATAGAAGTGAATAGGGCTGCGTGAAAATCGCATTGCATCCGCAAGTGCGGATGTGATGCGTTTTTCACAGATGGTTGCTAAGAGATGTTGTTTGTAAACATTCAGTTTTTTATCACGCGTGTGCAAAACGCATTAAATCGCATTGCACCCACACGATAAAAACTAAACAACTGAACGCGATTGCAGGCAAAACTGAATGGACTGTGAAATTGCGCAGTTTTTACTGAACGCATCCGCAATGCATCTGGACCTAATCTGCTCACGCTCGTCTGCAAGAGGCCTTATAGCAACTGCTATGCATGTTACATTGTTTAGTGAATAAAGTATACTCTTTCTATCACAGCACTAAGATAACTGGTTTTATCATCCTTACCTTCCAACAACTGTGAATTATCCTGGTATATAGTGGTTCTTCTATTAGTTTTTGATTCATCTGTTGCATGATTTGACAACATCCTGAAATCAGCAATGTTGTGACTGAAGAAGCTGGTGGCTTCTTCTGATTATGATGATAAATCATAACACCTGGATGGTCGGGTTCGAGAAGTTTGGCCGAACTTCCCAAAAATGTTTGGGTTCGGGATCCAAACTCGACCCGAACTTCATCCCGAACCCGAACCCCATTGACGTCAATGGAGACCCGAACTTTTGGGTACTAAAAAGGCTGTAAAATAGTCCAGGAAAGGGCTAGAGGGCTGCAAAAAGGCAGCAAAATTTAAGTAAATCCCCTGCAAAGAAATGTGGATAGGGAAATGAATTAAAATAGCTAAAAATTAAGCAATATCAATTGGAGAGAGGTCCCATAGCAGAGAATCAGGCTTCAAGTCACCCACCAATGGAGAAGGCCACTTTCATTTATTTAGGCCCCAGCACCCAGACAGAGGACAGAGGTTGCATAGCAGAGAATCAGGCATCATGTCACCCACCAATAGAGAAGGCCACTTTTCGATAATTTGGCCCCTGGCACCCAGACGGAGGAGAGAGGTCGCATAGCAGAGAATCAGGCTTCATGTCACCTAGCAATAGAGAAGGCCACTTCCAGATATTTAGCCCACGGCACCCAGACAGAGGACAGAGGTCGCATAGCAGAGAATCAGGCGTCATGTCACCCAACAATGGAGAAAGCCACTTTCATTAATTTAGGCCCCAGCACCCAGACAGAGGACAGAGGTCGCATAGCAGAAAATCAGGCATCATGTCACCCACCAATGGAGAAGGCCACTTTCATTTATTTAGGCCCCAGCACCCAGACAGAGGACAGAGGTCGCATAGCAGAGAATCAGGCGTCATGTCACCCACCAATGGAGAAGGCCACTTTTCTATAATTAGGCCCCTGGCACCCAGGCGGAGGAGAGAGGTCGCATAGCAGAGAATCAGGCTTCATGTCACCCAGCAATAGAGAAGGCCACTTCCAGATATTTAGCCCACGGCACCCAGACAGAGGACAAAGGTCGCATAGCAGAGAATCAGGCTTCACGTCACCCACCACTGGAACAGGCCACTTTCAGATAATTAGGCCCCTGGCACCTAGACGGAGGAGAGGTTAAGTCAACTTTTGGTTGCTTCGCAATATAATGGTAAAATTAAAAAAAGGGGATTCAATAAAGAAGTGCCCTGGAGTACAAGAATATATGGTTGAGGGGGAGGCAGTTATAAATGTCTATTCTGCACAAGGGATGGACAGGTCCTGTGAAATCCATGCCTGGTTCATTTTTATGAACGTCAGCTTGTTCACGTTGGCTGTGGAAAGGCTGCTGCATTTGTCAATAATGACGCCCCCTGCCGTGCTGAATACACGTTCAGACAAAACGCTGCCGCCCGGCAGGCCAGCACCTCCAAGGCATAAAAGACTAGCTCTGGCCACTTGGACAATTTGGAGACCCAGAAGTTGAATGGGGCCGAACCATCAGTCAGTACGTGGAGGGGTTTGAACACGTACTGTTCAACCATGTTAGTGAAATGCTGCCTCCTGCTAACATGATCTGTATAAGGTGGTGGTGCAATTAGCTGTGGCATGGTGACAGAACTTTTCCACATTTCTGCCATGCTAACCCTGCCCTCAGAGGAGCTGGCCGTGACACAGCTGCTTTGGCGACCTCTTGCTCCTCCTCTGCCTTGGGCTTCCACTTGTTCCCCTGTGACATTTGGGAATGCTCTTAGGAGCCCGTCTACCAGCGTGCGCTTGTACTCGCGCATCTTCCTATCACGCTCTAGTGCAGGAAGTAAGGTGGACACATTGTCTTTGTACCGGGGATCCAGCAGGGTGGCAACCCAGTAGTCCACAGACGTTAAAATGTGGGCAACTCTGCTGTCGTTGCGCAGGCACTGCAGCATGTAGTCGCTCATGTGTGCCAGGCTGCCCAGAGGTAAGGCCAAGCTGTCCTCTGTGGGAGGCGTATCGTCATCGTCCTCCATATCCCCCCAGCCACGCACCAGTGATGGGCCTGAGCTGTGTTGGGTGCCACCCCGCTGTGAGCCTGCTTCACCCTCATCCTCCTCCACCTGCTCATCCTCCTCGTCCTCCAGTAGTAGGCCCTGGCTGGCCACATTTGTACCTGGCCTCTGCTGTTGCAAAAAAACTCCTTCTGAGGAACTTCTAACAGACTGGCCTGAAAGTGCTAAATATGACCCCTCATCCTCCTCCTCCTTCTCCTCCTCCTGGGCCACCTCTTCTTCCATCATCGCCCTAAGTGTTTTCTCAAGGAGACATAGAAGTGGTATTGTAACGCTGATAACGGTGTCATCGCCACTGGCCCTGTTGGTGGAGTACTCGAAGCAGCGCAACAGTGCACACAGGTCTCGCATGGAGGCCCAGTCATTGGTGGTGAAGTGGTGCTGTTCCGCAGTGCGACTGACCCGTGCGTGCTGCAGCTGAAACTCTACTATGGCCTGCTGCTGTTCGCACAGTCTCTCCAGCATGTGCAAGGTGGAGTTCCACCTGGTGGGCACGTCGCATATGAGGCGGTGAGCGGGAAGGACGAAGTTACGCTGTAGCGCAGACAGGCGAGCAGCGGCAGGATGTGAACGCCGGAAGCGCGCACAGACGGCCCGCACTTTATGCAGCAGCTCTGACTTGTCGGGGTAGTTGTGAATGATCTTCTGCACCACCAAATTCAGCACATGCGCCGGGCAAGGGATGTGCGTCAAACCGGCTAGTCCCAGAGCTGCGACGAGATTTCGCCCATTATCGCACACCACCAGGCTGGGCTTGAGGCCCACCGGCAGCAACCACTGGTCGGCCTGTTGTTCAATACCCCGCCACAACTCCTTCGCGGTGTGGGGCCTGTCCACCAAACATATGAGTTTCAGAACGGCCTGCTGACATTTACCCTGAGCTGTGCTGAAGTTGGTGGTGAAGGTGTGTGGCTGACTGGAAGAGCAAGTGGAAGCAGAGGAGGAGGAAGCCGAGTAGGAGGAGGAGGCTACAGGAGGCAAAGCATGATGCCCTGCGATCCTTGGCGGCGGAAGGACGTGCACCAAAGAACTCTCCGCCTGGGGCCCAGCCGCCACTACATTTACCCAGTGTGCAGTTAGGGAGATATAGCGTCCCTGGCCGTACTTGCTGGTCCACGTATCTGTGGTTAGGTGGACCTTGCCACCGATGGCGTTGTGCAGTGCACACTTGATTTTATTGGATACTTGGTTGTGCAGGGAAGGCACGGCTGTCTTGGAGAAGTAGTGGCGGCTGGGAACAACATACTGTGGGACAGCCATCGTCATCAGCTGTTTGAAGCTGTCTGTGTCCACCAGCCTGAATGACAGCATTTCAAAGGCCAGTAGTTTTATAAATGCTGGCATTCAGGCCCAGGGTTTGAGGTTGGCTAGGTGGGAATTTACACTTTCTCTCCAAGGTTTGTGAGATGGAGAGCTGAACGCTGCCGTGTGACATGGTGGAGATGCTTGGTGACGCAGGTGGTGATGTCGGTGGCACATCCTATGTTTGGTGGGCGGCAGGTGCCAACATTCCGCTCGAGGCGGAGGAAGAGGCCGAGGCAACAGCATAAGAGGGAGCAGGGGGAGCCTGAGTGAGTTCCTTGTTTTTAAGGTGTTAACTCCACTGCAGTTCATGCTTTGCATGGAGATGCCTGGTCATGCAGGTTGTGCTAAGGTTCAGAACGTTAATGCCTCGCTTCAGGCTCTTATGGCACAGCGTGCAAACCACTCGGGTCTTGTTATCAGCACATTGTTTAAAGAAGTGCCATGCCAGGGAACTCATTAAAGCTGCCTTTAGGGTGCTCAGTCCCTGGTGGCGTTTGCCAGTAGCAGGCGAACTCTCTTGGCGGCAGCTGTTCTGCTTTTGCCCCCTGCTCCCTCTTTTGCTACACTGTGGGCTCGGTCTCACCATTGCCTCTTCCTCTGAACTATGAAAGTCAGTGGCACAGCCTTCATTCCATGTGGGGTCTAGGACCTCATCGTCCCCTGCATCGTCTTCCACACAGTCTTCCTCCTTGACCTCCTGTTCGGTCTGCACACTGCAAAAATACTCAGCAGTTGGCACCTGTGTTTCGTCATCATCAGAGACGTGCGGACTCCGATGAGGTGGTATTCCCATGTACTCATCATCAGGAAACATAAGTGGTTGTGCATCAGTGCATTCTATGTCTTCCACCACTGGGGAAGGGCTAGGTGGATTCCCTTGAGAAACACTGCCAGCAGAGTCTTCAAACAGCATATGAGACTGCTGCATAACTTGAGGCTCTGACAGTTTCCCTGATATGCATGGGGGTGATGTGGGCTTATGGGCTTGGTTTTCAGGCGCCACCTGTGCGCTTTCTGCAGAAGACTGGGTGGGAGATAATGTTGTGAACATGCTGGATCCACTATTGGCCACGAAATTGACTAGCGCTTGTACTTGCTCAGGCCTTACCATCCTCAGAACGGCATTGGGCCCCACCAAATATCGCTGTCAATACTGGCTGGTACTGGAACCTGAGGTAGTTGGTTCACTAGGACGTGTGGCTGTGGCAGAATGGCCACGTCCTCTCCCAGCACAAGAGGGTCCACTAACACCACCACGACCGCGTCCCTTACTAGATGTTTTCCTCATTGTTACCATTCACCAAGCACCACAATAAGAAAAAAATATTTGGCCCAATGTATTGATTTCAAATTCAGGCCTTTTTTTACAGACACCTAACACTATCTGCCTATTTATTTATGTACCGTATTACACTAATCCAGGCACAGCAGTAACCACTGATTTAGGAGAATATCAATTGTAGGCCTAGTATTTAGGCCCTGGATGAAAGGTATCCTTTTATGAACAGATTTACACTTGGAGATGCACAGTAGCGTGTGAAAAAATGTGTAGGATTATGCCTTCAGCAATTGTATTTTAACACTTTGTGTAATATACCCTTTAACGGGCAGAAATACACTTGGAGATGCACGGTAGTATGTGAAGTTCTTGAGGATGACCCTCTCAGCACTTGTATATACACCTTGAGTGTAATATGCCCTTTTAAGGAAAGAAATATTCTTGGAGATGCATGCTGAGTGTGATATACCCTTTTACAGACAGATTAACACTTGGCCTGCAACAGCTGGAACACCAGTTTTAGGGTATTGCTATATTGGCAAGTGAATTTCACCCCAGAACAAAATCTATCCTTTGACGGATACTATTAAACTTGTCCAGTCACAGCTGGAACACCAAATTTACTGTATTTCTATTTTGGCAACTGAATTTCACCGCAGAAAATAATAAATCCTTTGACGGACACTATTAATCTTGGCCAGCCACTGCTGGGACACCAGATTTACTGTATTTATATTTTTGCAACTGAATTTCACCCCAGAAAATAATATATCCTTTGCCAGACATTATGAAACTTGTCCAGTCACAGCTGGAACACCAGATTTACAGTATTTCTATTTTTGCTACTGAATTTAACCCCAGAAAATAATATATTGTTTGACAGACACTAGGGAAATTGTCCAGTCAAAGCTGGAACACCAGATTCAGGGTATTGCTATTTTGGCAATTGAATTTCACCCCAGAACAAAATCTATCCTTTGACGGATACTATTAAACTTGTCCAGTCACAGCTGAAACACCAGATTTACTGTATTTCAATTTTTTCTACTGACTTTCACCACAGAAAATAATATATCCTTTGACGGACACTAGGGAAATTGTCCAGTCACAGCTGGAACACCAGATTCAGGGTATTGCTATTTTGGCAATTAAATTTCACCCTAGAAAAAAATATACCCTTTTATGGACAGATTTAAACTAGGCCTGCAACAGCTGGAACACCAGATTTACTGTATTTCTATTTTTGCTACTGACTTTCACCCCAGAAAATAATATATCCTTTGATGGACACTAGGGAAATTGTCCAGTCACAGCTGGAACACCAGATTCAGGGTATTGCTATATTGGCAATTAAATTTAACCCCAGAACAAAATCTATCCTGTGACGGACACTATAAAAACTTGGCCAGCCACATCTGAAACCACTGATTTATGGTATTGCTATTTTGGCAATTGAATTTCACCCCAGAAAAAAATATATCCTTTGCCGGACACTATTAAACTTGTCCAGCCACAGCTGGAACACAAGATTTACTGTATTTCTATTTTTGCAACTGTATTTCACCCCGAAAAATTATATATCCTTTGACGGACACTAGGAAATTGTCCAGTCACAGCTGGAACATCAGATTCAGGGTATTGCTATTTTGGCAGTTTGATTTCACCCCAGAAAAAAATATACCCTTATACTGACAGGTTAACACTTGGCCTGCAACAGCTGGAACACCAGATTCAGGGTATTGCTATATTGGCAAGTGAATTTCACAGCAGAACAAAATCTATCCTTTGACGGATACTATTAAACTTGTCCAGTCACAGCTGGAACACCAGAATTACTGTATTTCTATTTTTGCTACTGACTTTCACCCCAGAAAATAATATATCCTTAGATGGACACTAGGGGAATTGTCCAGTCACAGCTGGAACACCATATTCAGGGTATTGCTATTTTGGCAATTGAATTTCACCCCAGAAAAAAATATATCCTTTTCCGGACACTATTAAACTTGTCCAGCCACAGCTGGAACACCAGATTTACGGTATTTCTATTTTTGCAACTGAATTTCACCACAGAAAATAATATATCCTATGACGGACACTATGAAACTTGTCCAGTCACAGCTGGAACACCAGATTTACGGTATTGGTATTTTGGCAATTGAATTTCACCCTAGAAAATGATCTATCCTTTGCTAGACACTAATAAACTTGGCCAGCCTCTGCTGGAACACCAGATTTACGGTATTGCTATTTTGGCCATTGAATTTCACCCCAGAACAAAATATATCCTTTGCCGGACATTATTAAACTTTGCCAGCCACTGCTGGGACACCAGATTTAGGGGATTGCTATTTTGGCAATTGAATTTCACCACAGAAAAAAATCTATCCTTTGCCAGACAGCAGACAGTATTACACTTGGCTAGCCAGTAATACTGGCAATTTAGGGGATTGCTATTTTGGCAATTGAATTTAACCCCTTAATAAAATATAGAAATTTCTATCCCGAGTTTCTAGGGGTGACAATAAGCACAGCCAAGTCCCTGATGTAGGATATAGCAAAAAAAAAAAAAACTAGTATTGATGGATTGATGGACTTGGTGGCAGCTTGTGCTGGTGCACCACAAGACACAAAATGGCCGCTGATCACCCCAGAAAAAAGTGACAGAACAACGCTCTGCGCAGCCTAAAAACCAGTGAGCAAGTAACTAGCAGAAGTTGAATATTTCACAGCTGTAGATCGATCACTTCATTAGGTGTTTTTGCTGACTTTTCCCTGCCTAATCTCATCCTCACAGAAGCTGCGTCCTCTCTCTACATTAATCAGAGCAGTGTGACGTGCGGCGCTACGTGACTCCAGCTTAAATAGAGGCTGGGTGACATGCTGTACTTGGTCAATCACAGCCATGCCATTAGTAGGCATGGCTGTGATGGCTTCTTAGGGCAAGAAGTAAAATGCTAGCTGATTGGCTGCTGTGGGAAGAAATCGCCGAACAACGGACCCGAACCTGAACTTTTTTGAAAATGTTCGGGTCCGGGTCCGTGTCCCGAACACCCCAAAATTCGGTACGAACCCGAACTATACAGTTCGGCTTTGCTCATCCCTACTAGACACTATATGTTTTTACATAACTGGCAACTATAATGTTATGAACTAGAGATAATGGGATCTATCCAGAATAACTGGTCTCTTTCTAAGTATCTTGCATGTAACAAGATGATGTCTAATGCAGTCAAGCAATTGAAGCATATAACCAGCCGCTTCAAATTGTAAATATTTCAAAATTTGTAAATGTAATAAGTAATAGTGTAAGGTAACAGTGTCAACTCAAACTATTTATTACTATTTGTGTCATAATTTGAAGTATCAGTAAACTGAGATAATGAATAGAAAATGGTGATTTGGATTACAGACTTTTTATCAAGTGTCATGTAGCATATAATGTGCTAATGTAATGTGTAGGTGTGTATCAGCAGGCGGTGTAAGACAAAGCAAAATCTAAAGTGCGTTTGCACTTTGGTAGAGCACATTGTGAAATTACACTACCACTATGTTGTGTAGGGCATGAAAAACCCTAATGTGTTTTGGCAAGAATGGGCTAAGTAGTCACATTAGTAAAATGTGTAAAAACATAGAGCAGACAATTCATTAACACAGTTTACAGAAGATGGTGCAGAACCAGATGGATCTCATATGAACTAATTTACAGAATAAGCATGAACAAAATAATTTAAAGACCTAAAGAAATCGACTTAGTTCTAGAATTTAGTACTATGATGGTTTTTAGTGATGAGCGGCAGGGGCAATATTCAAATTTGCGATATTTTGTGAATATTTGGTAGAAAATCCACCATATATTCGTGAATTTGAGAATTCGAGAATATTTAATTGATTTCGAAAATCGGCAATGTAATATGCGCGTATTGCGAGTGCAATACAGCCATGGGTCAATTTTACTACTTTTATCAAGCTGCTAGAAGTTTTCTGAGACTGGAGAAAATGGTTGGCGCGTGAGAGCATTACAATAGCTTTATATGCATATAGAGAGCGCCTATATAATCGCGAGTGCACAAATCGGCACAAATGATGCGAATATTTTGGCGCAATACGGGAAACTTTACATTTTAGCAGGCCTGACTACATATTAGTGATTGGTGCACTAAGTATTGTTGTGAACTTGTGACATCACAGCACTATGTATGTATGTAGCACAGGGGCGTAGCTAGAAATGACTGGGCCCCATAGCAAAAAGTTTTTATGGCCCCCCCCCCCCCCCGCAGCATGGGGTAGGTCCGATCGCGGCCCCTACTCCACTCACTGCCTCCCTCATACTTACCTTTCTGTTTCTCCTGGCTGGGACTTCAGCGCACCCTCGATGCAGGGATGGATGCTGGCAGAGAGGCAGCTGCAGCTGAGATGTCACGTCACACTCGGGTCGCGCAGCAGGTCTGAGAGTCAGTTAGCCACTCCTCCTTCCTCCCTGGCCGGAGGTTCCGGAACTAAAGATTAATTGTCGGGTCCGACCAGGGAGAGGTATACCCTATTACCCTAAATAAGTCCCCTCACCGGCTGCCTCTGCTGCCAGCGAGGGGGGCCCTTTGTACTGATTCACTTATTTAAGTACTCACCGATACCAATTACCGATACCAAGTGGGTGTTCACGGCTGGTTTGGGGTTTCTGGGGTGAGTTTATTTTAATACCCTACCTGTGGACCTGTGGCTGACACTCATGGGGGACTTGTGGCTGACACTCATGGGGGACCTGTGGCTGACACTCATGGGGGACCTGTGGCTGACACTCATGGGGGATCTGTGGCTGACACTCATGGGGGACCTGTGGCTGACACTTATGGGGGATCTGTGGATGACACTTATGGGGGATCTGTGGATGACAATTATGGGGGATCTGTGGATGACACTTATGGGGGACCTGTGTGTGACACTTATGGGGGACCTGTGTGTGACACTTATGGGGGACCTGTGTATGACACTTATGGAGGACCTGTGTGTGACACTTATGGGAGACCTGTGTGTGACACTTATGGGGGACCTGTGTATGACACTTATGGGGGACTTTTGGGTGACACTTATGGGGGACCTGTTGGTGACACTTATGGGAGACCTGTGGATGACACTTATGGGGGACCTGTGGATGACACTTATGGGGGACCTGTGGATGACACTCATGGGGGACCTGTGGATGACACTTATATAGCATCTTATGCTATATATAACATCCACAGATCTCCCACAGACACTCTGCTGACACTGCAGTGGGGAGGGAGGAGGAGGTGACACTTGTGGCGGGCCGGTACTGTGACTCTGCTGCTTCCTCTAATACACCGGCCCCGCTCCTATACCACATTCATGTAATTAAATCTGTAAAAGTAGCGGCAACCCAGGGGTAGTTAGTATGGTACTTACTAACAGAGGCTTACACAACTGATCCTCGGGCCCCCTCCTCGTCGTCGCCCCCATCAGACCTCAGATCAGACGAAAGCCAGTCGACCCCCATCAGACCCCCACTCGGTCCCCATTGGCTCAGGGCCCAGGCCAGGCACCAACATACTTACCTGCTCTGCCCCGCCACTGCGGCTACTATTCCTCGCCAGAAGTCTCGCTCCTCTCTGCCTTCCCGCCCGGCACTGCACTGTCATCTGACAGCGTGCAGCATCATGTCATAGTGTGCGCACTACGTCCTGACGCTGTACGCACTCAGGACAGTAAAGCGCCGGCCAGGGAGGGTAAGTATAAAGGGGCGGACGGCCTGCTGGAAACGAGGGGAAGGGCACTGGGCCCCGGGACGGGTATACAGCACTACATGCAGGCAGGGCAATCTTTGATATTGAGTGGACCCTGGACAAGAATTTACTTGGGTACCCTGGATCGTGATTGATAATGCTCCGTGCCTCTCTGTGATCTTTTCAATACAAAATCACAGTGAGATAAAGTTTTAACCCTGATTTTGGATTAAATAGATCACAGAGAGGCACAGAGCGTTATCAATAATGTTACTGCTCCGTGTCTCTGCTGTCCAGAGCGGGGCTTGGCTCTTTTCACTCAGCAGATTAGCCGCACGGGATCCGCTTGTGTGAAAGAGCCCCAAGCCCAATGCATGGCTACACTCACCCAGTCCTAATAAAATCTGGTCCTACCTCATCCAGGGTGTCGCTGGTGTCGGTGTGATGTCCGCTGGATCCAGAACAAGATCCCTATGGTGATAGAGAAAAAAAGAATAATCACATAAGGAAGGGATGGTGACTGCCCCAGCGAAATCACCAGCAGGGGGCGCTGTGCTGGCCTGTAAGACTGAGCCATGCCAATGTATAGCGGGTAATTTCCCCTAAGTGTTACCACACAGTACTAATGCCCACCTTGTCGTCCCTTCAAAATAGTTATGTCCTCTTTGTGCCCCCACAGTAGTTATGCCCAGATATTTGCCCGCTCACAGTAGTTATGCCTGCATATGTGCCCCCTCACAGTAGTTATGCCTGGATATGTGCCCCCTCACAGTAGTTATGCCCAGATATGTGCCCCCTCAGAGTGGTTATGCCCAGATATGTGCCCCCTTACAGTGGTTAGGCCCAGATATCTGCCCCCTCACAGTGGTTATGCCCAGATATGTGCCCCCTCACAGTAGTTATGCCTGTATATGTGCCCCCTCCCAGTAGTTGTGCCCGGATTTGTGCCCCCTCACAGTAGTTATGCCCGGATATGTGCCCCCTCACAGTAGGTATGCCCAGATATGTCAGAAAAAGGCATTTACACACAGTGGCTTCACCTAGGTTCCCACTCTGACGAGGGTGCTCTTCCCTCGGCTAACCCCTATGCCGTTCCGAACGAAACAGTGGTATTATATCAAAAAGGGAGGCACTCAACTAACACTAGAGCACATGGAGACTAGTTGCATTAAAATTTATTTGGACTATATATCCATAACACATCTAGTATATATATACTGAAAACATATTTAAAAACAATAAAAATGAACCTAAAATTCACAATATCCTACACCGTATTCAATGTGTTCGCCTGTACAAGGATTACACAAGCCTCTAGTGTTTCAACCGCTGCCGTCTTACACCTTACATGCGGTTTTTATATTAATATTCACCATAAGATAAAACCAAAGTGGATATATCCTGATTCATATAAACAGCTGGTTTGTTCTATAGTTTAACCATGGGGTACACATACTCCCCGTGTTGCTCCACAACTTTAGATGCTCAAATCCTTATAATCCACCGCCCTATATCGCGGTTTTTACATCGATAGATCAGGAGGGTAGGAGATCACAATCTAATATGTTAGTCAGCGATCAAAACACTGTGTTCCGCCGCCCAATACTGCAGTTCTTAATTCAATAGTCTTGATAGATAAAGTATTGCGGTTCGAATCTTACAAGGCAGCGTTAGTTGTATGTGACCCAAATCATTTGTAAAGTACGTTACCGCTCACAGTGTTCTTCTTCTCCCGACCTCCGTTCACTCAGCCTTGTATGCTGTGACCTGCCAGGACCTACCGTGGCGTCCCACGTGGTCACTACCGTCATCCAATGGCGTCCCACGTGACGGCGGCTGGGGCTTCTTATTGGTGGTTCGCTTCCCTGCTGTACAGCGTTGAATGACGGGGAAGAAAGTTTTTACAAGCCCAGATTGATCGGATCCAGCTATGGGCCAAGTATGTCCGCCTCACTGCTGATTCCTAATGGACTTGGTACCTTCGCCTCACTGTTAGTTCCAATTTTTAAATATGTTTTCAGTATATATATACTAGATGTGTTATGGATATATAGTCCAAATAAATTTTAATGCAACTAGTCTCCATGTGCTCTAGTGTTAGTTGAGTGCCTCCCTTTTTGATATAATACCACTGTTATGCCCAGATATGTGCCTCCTCACAGTAGTTATGCCCGGATATGTGCCCCCTCACAGTAGGTATGCCCAGATATGTGCCCCCTCACAGTGGTTATGCCCAGATATGTGCCCCCTCACAGTGGTTATGCCCAGATATGTGCCCCCTCACAGTAGTTATGCCTGTATATGTGCCCCCTACCAGTAGTTATGCCCAGATATGTGCCCCCTCACAATAGTTATGCCCGGATATGTGCCCCCTCACAGTAGGTATGCCCAGATATGTACCCCGTCACAGTAGTTATGCCCGGATTTGTGCCCCCCACCCCCACAGTAGTTTTGCCCGGATATGTGCTCCTTCACTGTAGTTATGCCCGCATATGTGCCCCCTCACAGTAGTTATGGGCAGATATGTGTAAATAATGTGACCCCCCCCCCTTCTTCAGACCCTCCAGCATACAATACCATGTAAATAATCCCCCATCATAGTTTTATGTAAATAATATCCCCCCCCCCCGAGCTCCCCCAGCATTGTCTTTTGTTAATATCACCCCCCTCCAGCATACAGTACCTTCAGACCCCAGGTAAACATAACAGTGAATCTTCTCCACTGTACACATACTGACCTGCAGCTACTGCTCTTCTCTCCTTGGTCTGTATCTCCCGCACATTGTGAAGCTCCGCCCCCTGCACTACGAGGCTCCGCCGCTTCCTATCATATCTAGAGCCACTCCATTCTAGTGCGGGAGGGGAAGGGAGCCAGAGGCATTGAAGTTCTTGCTGCCTCTGGGGCCCCCCTCCCCCAGGATCCGCCAGTGAGCATTACTGCAGGGCAGCAGGGGTCCAGAAGCGGCCAGGTGACCATGAATATGAAAAAATACTCAGCCGCAGGCTGGGCCCCCAGTGGCGTAGGGTCCCATAGCCTGATGGTGCTGATGTAGCATACATACATACATACAGCACTATGTATGTAGCATGCATGTATGGACAGGAAAACCTATCACACTACCTAACACCCTGCACTGGAACCTATCAGCTACACTATATCACAATCTAATCTACACTGACTATCTTCCACTAACTATCTGTATTATATATATAAGCTAACTAACTAACTATGTAATGTAATGTGACACAGCAAAGCACAGAGCACAGCAATGACACTGCTGTCTCTCTCAGAACTGCAAAAAAATTGACAAAATGGCTGCTGGGGAGTTTCTTATATATTAAGGGATAGGCAACTTTCCTATTGGTTGCTATGTTGCTAAGCTCAGACAAAGACATTGCAGCCTTCTCATTGGCCCACAAGCAAGAAGCAGGGTGGGAACATGGATTTAGAGGGAAAAAGAAATCTAGATTATTAGTGAATACGAATATATAGCACTATATTCAAAATATTCGCAAATTCTCAAAGTCGCGATATTCGTGATTCGAATATTCGCTCCCAATACTAATGGTTTTTAGCTAAGAGCTATATGTAATTTTTTTACTTACCCAGAGTGTCTTTTCTACATACTATATAAACTACATTAAACATTTACAAGGCCAGTTTTATAAAAAATAGGGCTGTGGACAACAACAAAAAGTAAGACCCCCCTCATTTGCTTTTATATAGGTCAGTAAGGAAGACAGAGATGACAGATGTAAAACTACATGCAGTTACATCATCACTGCAGCCTGTAAACACAGACCAAGGGCTCATGCTTGCAAACGGTTGGATGTTTTGTGCAAAACATGGATACCGGCCAGGTGCATTCCTTATTTTTCAAAAGGGAGAGCTGGACCCTAATAAAGCAGTCCTATCCTTGTCCATAATGTGGACAATATTAAGGCATGTTCTATTTGTTTTTGTAACGGCCATGCAGACATACGGAAGCAGTATGCACACGTAGTCATTTCCTTTTTTTGTGGCCTCATTGAAGTGAATGGTTCTGCATATGGGCCACAAAACAACCGGAACAGACACGGAAAAAAATATGTTTGTGTGCATGAGCCCCAAAGGTGGGGATCAAAGCAGCTTTATTGAAAGGTTGTAAGCGCTGAGCATACATTTATACAGCCACATCTTCAGGTTTCTTGATGCAGTTTTGGAAGCCAAAACCTGGAGTGAATTTCTCCTTAATACTTTATTCACTTTTATGATCCGGTCCTGATTTTGGCTTAAAAAATTTCATCAAAAAGCCTAAATGTGGGGCCATACCCTAACAGTCACATAGTCAGGTAGAGCATGGAGTGTAAATGATATCTCTACTTGATTGCTGAAATTGGTAGTGAAATGAAATATTTTCTTTGCTCTAGTCTATAATGCTTATGGGTTTTCTGTTCTTGAGGGCACACTAGGAAGCAGGACTTGTGAGCAATTGACCAGTCTACCAGCCACTGGAAATGGATATTTGTTCCTCAGAGATGAAGAGTTCAAGTTACAATTAGATACATGGTGGGAATTTATGAAGCTCAAAGATGCACAAAGATTTTGTGACTTTTTGCATTTTGACACTACTTAGGGCTCATGCACATGACCGTGGCCTGGTTTGTAGTCTGGAAATTGCGGATCCACAAAACAAGAATACCGGCTACATGTGTTTGGCATTTTGCAGAACAGAATGTACGACCCATAATAGAACAATCCGTAATGTGGACAAGAATAGGACATGTTCTATATTTTTGCAGATGCCACAGAACAGCCATACAGATGCGGATAGCACACTGTGTTGTAACAGAGTGACTGCTGAGGTGGAGCTAGAGTCAAACACTGTGGGGATTGAGGTGTCTATCGACAGCGGGGCTGGGGTGAACCTGATTGATGCTCAGTTCGTCCGTATGCACGGGATGTCACTGAGTGCATTATAAAAAAACATTTCTGTTTTTGCTATCGATTCTGCATCTCTAACTCAAAAGTGTTTATCTCAAGTGGTGCATGATATCAGATTAAGTGTGAGTGACTTTCATCAAGAACTTATCTCGTGTTTTGTAGGGTCTACCGGGTCTGGTGGTTCTGGGTTTACCGTGGTTAAGCAAGCACAATCCAACCATCTATTGGCAAGTTAGACAGATTTTGAATTGGGGTGATTGCATTGATAATTGTCTGAAAACATATTTTACTTTTTTAACGACTAAAGCATTAGCCTCTTTTATATCTGATTTTCCGATGTATTTTCTGAGAGTGGATGCCAGGATTAACCTCCACATTGGTAATATGATTCCTGGGGCTAAGTTAACAAAATTTAAATTGTATAACATATCTGGACCTGAAAGATTGGCCATGAGAGAGTATATTGCCAAGAGTTTGACTAAAGGACACATAAGACCTTCCAAATCTCCAGTGGAAGCAGGGTTATTTTTTGTTAAAAAAAAAACAGGACGGAGGTCTTCGGCCATGTCTGGATTTCCGTGAACTCAATTGGATTACTGTCCGTGATCCTTACACTCTTCCTTTGATTCCCGATTTGTTTAACCAGATTGTTGGTGCCAAGGTGTTCTCCAAGTTGGACTTATGGGGGCATATAATCTGGTTAGGATCAAGAAAGGGGATGAATGGAAGATGGCTTTTAATGCGCCTGAGGGGCACTTTAAGAACCTGGTCATGCCTTTTGGATTGACCAATGCTCCTGCGGTTTTCCAGCATTTTGTGAATAACATTTTCCATCACCTTGGATGACATTATTATTTATTCTCCAGACGTGGAGATAAATCAGTATAATGTTAGACATGTGTTACAGATCCTAAGAGATAATAAATTGTATGCAAAATTAGAGAAGTGTGTCTTTGCTGTACACGAGGTGCAGTTTGTGGGCTACCTGCTGTCATCTTCAGGTTTTCAAATGGATCCAGAAAAAGTCCGTGCTGTATTGGACTGGGATCGACCCAAAAATCTGAAGGCTCTTATGTGGTTTTTGGGGTTCACCAACTATTACCGAAAATGTATTCTGAACTATTTGACAATAGTAAAACCCTTAACTGATATGACTAAGAAAAGGGACAGATGTTTCAGTGTGGTCTGATTCAGCGTTGCAAGCCTTTTCTACGATTAAGGAATGCTTCTCTTCTGCCCCTATATTGGTGCAGCCGGATGTATCACAACCTTTGATTGTGGAAGTTGATGTGTCTGAGGTGGGGGTAGGAGCAGTTTTATCGCAGGTCCCATCACCTGGTAAATGGCATCCATGTGCCTTTTTCTCTAAAAAAAACTCTCTTCCGCAGAGAGATATTATGATGTGGGGAACAGAGAGTTACTGGCCATTAAGTTAGCTGTTCAGCAATGGCATCATTGGTTGGAAGTTGTGATTCATCTGATCACGGTGTTCACAGATTACAAAAACCTGGCTTACCTGGAGTCGGCTAAATGACTGAACATGAGGCAGGCCAGATGGTCTTTGTTTTTCACCAGATTCAATTTCACTGTCACCTATTTTTCTGGGGTTAAGAAAGTCAAGCCAGATGCCGTGTCACGTAGTTTTCCCGGAGGTGGTGATTTTGAAAATCTGAGTCCTATACTGTCAGAAGGGGTGGTGATATCCGCTTTTTACCCTGACCTAGTGGTGAAGGTGTTAGAGGCTCAGGGAGATGCACCAGATTCTTGTCCCTCTGTGAAACTGTTTGTGCGTAAGTGTGTTGAGGATTATGTGTCAGCCTGTAGTACCTGTCCACGCGCTAAGGTGACACATACTTGGCCTTCAGGATCTCTATTTACATTCCCCATCCCTTCCAGATCATGGGCTCACTTATCCATGGATTTTATCACTGATCTACCTAATTCTTTAGGAAAGACAGTTATTCTGCTGGTAGTTTGGGAGGTAGTTTGGAATTTCAGATCACCAAGAAAATTGACTCTCGAATTCTCCATAGATCTCTTCAGTTTCTTGTTCACTGGAAGGGTTATGGACCAGAGGAGAGGATGTGGGTACTGGCATCTGACATGAATGCCAGTTGTTTGGTCTCACCCTGATAATATCAGTCCTGGGGGTACTGTCAAGGAATTTCCTGCGACAGGTGGCAGGAGATCGGTGAGACTGGCAACACGTGGTTTGATCTGACATGTTTTCTATTTGGATCAAATGATGTCTGTGTTGTTTCTGGTGCTAGCCACAACTTCTTTCCCGAGGGATGGCTATTAGGGTCATTTAACCTTCTGTGCGGTTAATAGCTTCTGTTTGGACCTTTGGATAGATTGTGGTTGGATCTCGGCTGAGGTCCTGGTGCTTCCATTGCTCCTTTAAAGTTAAGTCTTTCCTTTCCCTTTTGTATTTTGTTTGGGTTCTGTGTGTTGCATTTCCCTATTGTTTGTATTAGGCCTGAAGAGGACTCTGGTTCGTCCTTCCTTTTGGAGGAATAGGTAGTCTTGTCCCTGCCATTAGAACCAGGTTTGATAGTACTATAAGTATTCCTGCGTATCAACTCCCCTACCTTTTAAGTCTGTTCATACTGGTAGTCAGTCACGATTTTGGTTAGGGTTTTCACTAGCAAGCGTCCATTTTCCGTCCCTAGTTCTCAGGCCTGATTTCCTGTTCCCCTCTTCTCTCCTATGCTCACTGTGGTGTTTCCCTCCCAACAGAATTGTGACATGTGTGTGCTGTCCGCATCTTTTGTGGCCCCACTGAATTGGATCCGATGCAGACACAATGTGGATCAGATGTGCACAAAAATGACATTCATGTGCATGAGCCCTTACTCCAGTTTTAAGAGTGGGTGTGGTTAAGCTATGTTAATGAGTTTCACTCCAGATTTAGCAAACTATCAACTGAGACATTTGATAAATTTGGCACAAAGTACACTAATGTAGACTCAAGGAAAATGGACTTTAAATATTTCCCTCATGACAAATTCCCCCTTAGATGGTAGAACAAGTAAAATCTGCCTATACTAGCAAACCTGAACAAGCAGAATTGATATTCCTTTTAAAGGGACACTAACATAAATTTTTTAGCACATATTAATGAACTAGTCCTATATTTGAATATTCTATGTAATGTGTTTTTTTCCCCAAATAAGAGGTGGATGGTTTTCTGGTTATATTTTTTTTAAGTCATTCAATTCTACTTCTTGTCCTGGCACTTTTAAAATGTTGACTTGTAGCATGGCAAACAGCTCCCCTTGACTTTTTCACTAAGACCATTCACTTTGGTCTAAGCTTTACACATTACATTAATAAATGCAATGCTCTTCTATGTACATCTTTATATAGTCAACAGAACAATACAGCTGTCATAATGTCATCCTAAATTCTACTTCTACAATTTTACAGATAAAATTTTTCCCTTACAGTGTGAGTAAAAAAAAACAATAGGATCTCTATCTATATAATAGTTGTATCTCTCTGTGCTGACTGCTATAGAAGTATAGTATCTTGTATTTAATTTGTAATGGTATAGTACTGTCAAAATTAAAAGAAAAAAAGTCAAAAATTATTTAAATAAGTTTTCTCTGAATATTGAGTTTAAATAATTACCCCTTTCCGGTAGAAATGTCCATTTAAGTCTATGGGGATATGAAGTACCACCACTCAAGCAGGTTCTATGACTGTCATAGAAGTCTTGTGTACTGATATCCATGGTACACTTCTTTTCAATGCAGTATTTATGATAAACTTGATAAACTAATTTTATATTGGGGCTCTGTTTCAGAAAAAAATTTCCGCCTCTCAAATAGTTATGGTGCATTTCTGAGACAGCAGAAAAACAAAAATAAATATTAAAAATATTGTAAAAAAATCCTTACCAGTCTTAAAGGGGTATTCCAGTTGCCATAAATATAACTTTTTTAGGCTAATTCATCATCAATAATTACCTAATATAATATACATTTCCCATATTTACCGTTCAGTAGTTATAAAAGTAGTTTTCTTCCTCTGCTACCCACTGTGTTTCCACATAAATTACCATGGCATCGACCTGTAGTTCTGAGCCTTTGTTAGGTCAAGCATGCTCAGTGTGTTAATATGAATTCTCTAGTGAAACAAAGGGAGTGTTAGTGTGCTGCTGATTACTGAGTAGAGGGGGCTTGACAGGACTGTATATAAGGCAGTCAATCAATAAACATCAACACTCAAAGTTACGGATTGTATTCTTTGAAGTTTAGTGAGGGAAGATCATGGGCCATGATACTCCCAGTGTATTGCAGGCTCACACAGGCGCTAGACAAATATATTGCAAGATAAATTGAAACTCTGGTTATATCTATAGGTATGGGTTCTGGTTGGGAAACAGCTTGCAGCCTTAATACAGTTTTTCAAAAATTAAGTTACTTTACCGGAATATCCCTTTAAGGCTTTGTGGGCAGCAAGTAGGAATTGTGTCTACAGTGATTTTCCAATGGTTTAGGCCATGATAACATTTGTCACACTGTCAACTTATCAATAGGGAATAGGGATGTATTATACAGAGGCAGCTATGTGGCTATATGATGTGATATCACTTTGGTCTAGTCATCACATATATGCATGGAGAACCAGTGGCAGCAACCAATGAAAATATTGATTTATATTATTTTCATAATTAAGTATGGAAAATGTTAATAAATTTATATTTCAGAAGAAATTTAAAAAATAAAAGTGGGCGTCTGGAACCCCATTGCTCAGGTTCTATATGATTTTCAGTCAACCCCTTTTCTGAAATGTTTCTTTATTTGTGCAAAAATAAAAAGAATGCTTAACAAGCTACTTTGGATAGCTGCTGTTACTTTGTCACTTACTGGTCATATAAGATCTTCATCTTTATAGGTTAGTCACTGGTCTGAAGTGAATTTTTGCTGTCTACCTGAACTTGATATTTACATTTTGGTTCTATATGTGGAATGTTCTGATCTGCCCTCAATTTCCCACTTCTAGTCTGTTGCATGGCTTGCAATCACTCATAGTATAGCATTAACACTGCTCATATGCTGGTTCTTTGAGCATATAATTGTGATATAGACAGCTTTGAGTGATGCTGGCATTTCTAGCATCACGAAATGCTACAGCTGCCAACTGGATTAGAATATAAAGCAATACTGAAAGTTAATAAGAAAAGTGAGATAGCTAAAGGAGAAGCACAATTATTTTATTAGTTTTCCTGGATATCTATAGTCATGAAACAGTCCATAATAAAAAAGTGCGTGACTGGCTTCAATGTTTTCTTTAACTGGACAGTAGAAAACATTTATGCTTAAAGAGAATAAATAATCATAAATGTCATTTTATTACAAAAAAAAATAATTCATTATAAACATACTGTACAGTACTTTTAATGGGGTGGTTACTGTTTAGCAATGTGCATATAAAATGACTATATGACACTTAATCTGAAATACGCCTAAGCTAAGCATATTTCAGGGGGCAGATTGCAACTTCTCTCCGCTCACACCTGGTCTAAAATTGTGGGCATAGAATAAGGTCTAAATGTAAGACAGCTCAGAAGCTGCCTTACATTTAGAACTGGCGGAGGATCCGCTGAAGTTATGGAGAGTCCGGCGCCTCTTAAAAACTTCGGCTGATCCACTGCCAGCTTAAGGGTTTATTAAGACTGACATCTAAAATGCCAGTCTTGATAAATGTGCCCCAAAATATTTACCTAACAAGGGACATGGCTCATGAAATATAGGAAATGCCAGAGAATATCAACAAAGGCCATATTAGTAAGTGCCATATAGTCATCTTACCTAGACATTGGTCACAAGTAGACAGAAAGTGGCCAACTTCTTTAAATATTTTGAAGTACTGTTTTGTGCCTAAGCACAGAAAAAAAAGAATAAAATCTTGAAATATGCAGTTACTACGCTGACCACCAGGGCAACTTGGCAGTGTAGACTGGAACAATGTCATTAGTTTTCTCTAGGGGCAGGTATACAATCCAAAGGTTCCCATAAACTATACTTGTCACAAAACTCATACACTCAAGAAGGAACAATGTGCTTCTGATATGGCAGACTCTATTTTTTTTTCATTTAAAAAACTACAACATAAAATGTTTTTAAACAATTAAAAAAAATATCCTTTTTCTTCTGCAGACTTAAATTAAATTAAACTAAAATAAAATTCATAACATGAGACATTCTTCAAGAGATCAATGCAGGAATGAGTCTGCACGGCCATCAAGTCTATAATGAGGAAGTCCACAAACAGTCACAGGGATATCTCAGTACAGTCTTCAGTTGGTGCTCACATAATCGATGAAAACGAAGATGGAAAAAGTATGGCACTTACCCTCTCATTAAAACTCAGATTCCACTTTTCATTTTCAAAAAGGGCTCTGAAAAATAAAAGCTGGAATCTATTTGGTTGCTATGGGCAACTAAGCCAGTTTTCCTTTACAATATTTTTTATAATTCTTATCCTCTCTCTTTATTGGTCATGTAGGATACATCAGATAAGTATAAAACTGAGTGACAGCTGTTTTGTGCAACACTGCAATTCATCTGGCCCTCGAGAAGACAGAGTGCAGTGTTGTACGAAATTACTGTTGCCAAGTTTTATCCTTATCAAATGTATTATGCTTGAGCAATAAAGACACAGTCTTATCCTTAGGGTGGCTGTCGTACTGTTTCCATCTTCTTCTTCATCAATTCTTTGAAGAATTGCTCTCCTGATTTGTCTGCTTTAGTTAATAATTATATTACCCATGAAATAATTCTGGAGTATATTTTCTTAGAATTCTGCATTGTGTATTATTCAGTAATTTGTCTTGTATATGTATCAATAAATAATAATAATTGCCACATTTCAGCCACCTGATAAATGCTGGAAATTAATGGCAACTATGGGTCTCATTTCCACCTAATTTGCAGTCCACTGTAAAATCTGTCTCCAGTAACAGAGACATAGAAGACTGCTCATAGTAAATGGGTCATATCAGAGTTAGCTGAGCTTGTGAACCTTGCAGACTAGCATAGAAGGGAGATGACCCATGCGTCAGAGAGAAAGGCTTCTAGCTGTGTAGGTGAAGCAATAACTTGGTTGAGAAACACATTAGGAAACCCCCAAAAGACCTGTTCCTTTACAGTTATGATTGTACAATAAAGCATAGCCATTATGCACACACTTTTTTTTACTCAGGTACACTTAACAAACTCAAATACCCTGCTGCCAGTAACAGCGATTGAATAGTGAATGTAGTTGCACAGAAATCCAACAGATTGGAATCCTGCTGACTGTTGGGTCATGAAATCAGCACCTTGATGGTCACAGTAAGACACATATTCAGTTAAAGCGTTTAAGATGTGTGCCCCTAGAAGCCATCACAGCCATGCCTACTAATGGCATGTCTGTGATTGGCCAGTGTAACATGTGACCCAGCCTCTATATAAGCTGGAGTAACGTATCGCCGCACGTCACGTCAGCTCTTACTAGTGTAGGGATAGGATGCTGCTGTGAGGGAGAGATTAGGAAAGAATCTGATATCAGAGCTTGGTATTAAAACTGCGATCTACAGCGATTTTTTTTGTGGGTGCAATGCAACATTTTTGTACCCTGCCCTGAGCCCAGTCACACAAAAAAATAAGTTTTAATCCGTCTGTTAGTTAGGTTGGCGCCGGCGGCCATTTTGTGCAAGTGCAGTGCACTTGCACCTGCATATGTGCCATGGACAATAATTTTATCCTGTTCCTGTAGTTCAGTGGGCAACATATACCCATTTTTTAAGTGTTCCTGCACTGCATATCGGCCAGGGGAAGGGAAAATAATATAGGTAATCCGTCTGTGAGTTCAGGGACCAAGGGGGGAACATATTCACATTTTTTTCTGTAAAGTACCCTGTGCTACATATGTGACAGTGTAATCAATTCAGTAAATCCATCTGTTAGATTCTGGGGGGATACATTTTTAATTTTTTTGCCATACAGTACATTTGCAGCCTGCACTACATTTCTGAGAGTGAAATATAACCAGTAAATACAACTGGGACATTGTGGTTGAAAAAAATCATGTATTTTTGCCATAAAATACATTTGTGGCCTGTACTGCATTTCTGAGAGTGAAATATAACCAGTAAATAGAACTGTGACATTGTGGTTGAAAAAAATCACGTATTTTTTGCCATAAAGTGCATTTGTGGCCTGCACTGCACTTCTAAGAGTGAAGTATAACCAGTAAATACAACCGTGACATTATTGGTGAAAAAAATCAAATATTTTTGCCATTAAGTACATTTGCGGCCTGCACTGTATTTTTGAGAGTTAAATATAACCAGTAAATACAACTGTGACATTGTTGGTAAAAAAAATCACTTATTTTTGGCCATAAAGTACATTTGCGGCCTACACTTAATTTCTGAGAGTGAAATATAACCAGTAAATAGAACTGTGACATTGTTGGTTTAAAAAATTACTTATTTTTTGCTATAAAGTACATTTGCGGCCTGCACTGAATTTCTGAGAAGGAAATATAACCAGTAAATGCAACTGTGACATTGTGTTTAAAAAAATCACTTATATTTTGCTATAAAGTAAATTTGCGGCCTGCACTGTATTTCTGAAAGTGAAATATAACCAGTAAATACAACCGTGACATTATTGGTGAAAAAAATCACTTATTTATTGCCATTAAGTACATTTGCGGCCTGCACTGTATTTTTGAGAGTTAAATATAACCAGTAAATACAACTGTGACATTGTTGGTTAAAAAAATCACTTATTTTTTGCTATAAAGTACATTTGCGGCCTGCACTGAATTTCTGAGAGTGAAATACAACCAGTAAATTCAACTGTGACATTGTGATTGAAAAAATCAATTATTTTTTGCCATAAAGTGCATTTGTGGCCTGCACTGCACTTCTAAGAGTGAAGTATAACTAGTAAATACAACTGTGACATTGTGGTTGAAAAAATCACTTATTTTTTGCCATTATGTACATTTGTGGCCTGCACTGTATTTTTGAGAGTGAAATATAACCAGTAAATACAACTGTGACATTGTTGGTTAAAAAAATCACTTATTTTTTGCTATAAAGTACATTTGCGGCCTGCACTGTATTTCTGAAAGTGAAATATAACCAGTAAATACAACTGTGACATTGTTGGTTAAAAAAATCACTTATTTATTGCCATAAAGTACATTTGCGGCCTGTGCTGCATTTCTCAGAGTGAAATATAACCAGTAAACACAACTGTGACATTATTGGTGAAAAAAATCACTTATTTTTTGCCATAAAGTACTCTTGCGGCCTGCACTGCATTTCTCAGAGTGAAATATAACCAGTAAATCCAGCTCTTAGATTGTGGGTGGACATTTCCACGGTTATCAGACCAGTCATTCACAAGTGGCTTGGAGGGTGTGTTCCTGCTGCACTGCACACACAAATTCTGTAAATTTGACGTCGTTTAGATTGTTGGGTGATCTGTAGCCCTTTTTTCTTTCACAATACCCCTGCACTGCATTCCTGACTGGGAAATATATTCAGTAAATTCGGCGGCGTTTGGATTGTTGTGTGATCTGTAGCCATTCTTTCTTGCACCCTACCCAAGCACTGTGTAACGCATCAACGGGTGTGGACCCGCTGTGCCACTTACCGGTTTGGCTTTGGGCCAAACTTGGGAGCAGAGTCTAAGTGTCCCCCTGGTTTTCATACTTTATCCCGCTCCAGGATGCGGAAGCTGGACTCAGCTGCAGGGGAGACACCAGGTCGCTACCGCAAGAGTGGTCCCGGTTAAGTGGCAGCTGGCCGGGCTGGCCAGAAAGCTCTGATGCTAGCACCGGGGAACAGGCAATATAGCAGACAGCCGCAGGAAAATGCTGAGCTGAACAAGCGGTATAGCAGAGCTAGTGCTGTGAGAACAGCAGGGTTGAGTTAGTCCAGGTGGAGCTGGTGTAACGATCTGCACAGCAGACAGAGGCGTGGTCGACAGTCCGGGTCTTTAACTTGAGAGCAGCGAGGTACAAGAGGATCAAGCAGAGACGAGGTCAGGATACAGGCAGAGGTCATAAACAGGATATCGAATGCAGGAACAACAGGAGCCTTAGCTGTAGGAAGTACAAAATTGCTCAGGCATTGCAGGAAGGGGGAAACACCCTTATAAAGGTGGTGCCTGGCCAGGATTGGAAAGAGGGCGGAATCAGGGGCGTGCATTAACCCTTAAGGTACCAGGACGCCTGCGGCTCCTACAAGATACAACAGAAGCTGTCGTAGCCTGCGACAGCGCAGGAAAGCGGGTCCGGAGCCTGCAGCGAAGAGGAGGAGCCCGCGTGCAGCTCGACTGAGGTACGTAGTCGGACGCACTGCACGCTGGCGGCTGCCAACTGCCATTGTTACAGTATCCCCCTCTCACGCCCCTTCTTTTTGGCCTTGATGCGCTGAAAAAATCTTCTGAGAAGATTCGGAGCATGTACATTCTCCTCCGGCTCCCAGGAACGTTCCTCAGGACCATAATTCTTCCAGTCTACAAGGAAGTACCTCTTACCACCAACAACCTTGGAATCGAGGATGTTCTGTACCTCAAATTCAGGCTCACCGTCAGTAGGCACGGAAGTAGAGGTGGAGGGAGGCCTGGAAAAGGAGTTGAGGACCAACGGTTTCAGAAGAGATACATGAAAAGAATTTGGAATCCGGAGAGAAGAAGGCAACCGGAGTTTATAAGAAACACGGTTGATACGCTCAAGGACCTCAAACGGGCCCAGAAACCGTGGAGCAAATTTGTAACAAGGTACCTTCATGCGGATGTTTCAGGAGGAAAGCCAGACTTTGTCGCCAGGAAGAACTGAGGAGGAGGTCTACGTTTGGTATCCACATTTTTCTTCATACGAGTAACAGCCTGAGAGATGGAATCCTTAGTCTGTCTCCAGATGCTGAGGAAGTCTCTGAACAAAGAATTAGCAGCCGGTACCTCGGAAGATGCGGACAGGGGTAAAGGAGCAGGAGGGTGTAGTCCATACACTATGTAGAAGAGAGAAGAGCCCGTGGATTCTCCGGAATGGCTGTTGTACGAGAATTCTGCCCGAGGCAGGAGCTGCACCCAATCATCATCCTGAGCAGAGATAAAGTGACGTAGGTAGTTCTCCAAAGTCTGATTAACTCGTTCAACTTGCCCATTAGACTAAGGGTGGTATCCAGAAGAGTAGTCCAACTTCACCTCAAGTAGCCCACAGAGCGCTGTCCAGAATTTGGAAGTAAATTGTACCCCTCGATCGGACACAATGTGCAGAGGTGGGCCATGAAGGCGGAAGATGTGTTCGAAGAACAGACAGGCTAGTCGCTTAGCAGAGGGCAATCCAGGAAGCGGAATAAAATGTGCCATCTTGGAGAATCTGTCTACCACTACCCAGATTACAGAACAGCCAGCAGAGGACGGGAGATCTGTGATAAAGTCCATAGCAACATGCTGCCAGGGAACTTCAAGAATGTGTAACGGTAGTAGCAATCCTGCTGGTTTGGTTCGGGGAACCTTGTTGCGGGCACAGGAGGTACAGGCAGACAAAAATTCCCGGACATATTTGGGTAGGGTCGGCCACCAGTAGTGACGGGACAGCAACTCAAGGGTCTTACGTACCCCAGGGTGACCAGCGTACTTGGAGCAATGTCCCCAGAAGAGAATCTTCCTCCTCTTGGCTTCCTCCCCCGGAGGAATATCTTTTACTCGAACTGGTGTCACTGAAACCAGGCAGGACGGATCGATGATATGTTGAGGTTCCTCAATCTGATCGGCTGGGTTAAAGGAACGGGAATGCGCATCAGCCCTCACATTTTTGTCTGCCGGTCGAAAATGCAGAAGGAAATTGAATTGGAGAGTGCCCATCGAGCCTGACGTGGATTAAGACGTTGTGCAGATAACTCAGATTCTTGTGGTCAGTGTATATAACCACTGGATGCAAAGCCTCCTCCAGAAGGTATTTCCATTCTTCCAAGGCCATCTTGATAGCAAGCAGTTCTCTATCACCGATGGAGTAGTTTCTTTCTGCAGAAGAGAAGAGCTTGGAGAAGAAACCACACGAGACAAATTTCCCTTTGGAGGTCTTCTGTAGCAGGACTGCACCTGCACCAATAGAAGAAGCATCCACTTCTAGGAAGAACTGTTTGGAAGTGTCTGGATGATGGAGGACAGGAGAAGCAGCAAAGCAATCTTTGAGTTGTCGGAATGCAGACTCTGCTTCAGGGGTCCATTTCTTTGCATCCGCCCCTTTCTTAGTCAGCGCAGAAATAGGGGCTGTGAGAGAAGAGAAGTTTGGAATGAACTGCCTATAGAAGTTGGCAAATCCCAGAAATCTTTGAATGGCACGGAGACCTTGAGGACGGGGCCAATTCTGGATGGCAGAGATCTTGTCGGGGTCCATTTGCAGACCAGTGCAGGAAACAATGTACCCCAGAAAAGGTAAGGAAGACTGCTCAAAGAGCTTGGCAAACAGACCATTCTCTCTTAGGCGCTGCAGAACCAGGCGCACTTGTCTTCGGTGAGTGGACAAGTTAGTAGAATAAATGAGAATATCGTCGAGATACACTACTACACACTTGTATAACAGGTCCCGGAAGATGTCATTTACAAATTCTTGGAAGACTGCAGGAGCGTTGCAAAGGCCGAACAGCATAACCAAGTACTCATAGTGGCCATCACGGGTATTGAATGCCGTCTTCCACTCGTCGCCTTCACGGATTCTGATCAGGTTATATGCACCACGTAGATCAAATTTAGAAAATATCTGTGCGCCTTGGATATGGTCAAACAATTCAGACATCAGGGGCAGAGGATACTTGTTCTTGACTGTGATCTTGTTCAGTCCACGATAATCTATGCATGGACGGAGTGACCCGTCTTTCTTGGACACGAAGAAGAAACCAGCTCCAGCCGGCGAGGTAGACTTCCGGATAAACCCCCTCTCCAGGTTCTCCTTAATATACTCGGCCATAGCCTGTGTCTCAGGCAGGGATAAATGATAAACCCTTCCACGAGGAGGAGAAGTCCCAGGTAGAAGATCAATCAGGCAGTCATAAG
Organism: Bufotes viridis; assembly: GCA_033119425.1. Taxonomy (NCBI): domain Eukaryota; kingdom Metazoa; phylum Chordata; class Amphibia; order Anura; family Bufonidae; genus Bufotes; species Bufotes viridis. The sequence goes on from CM065590.1 coordinate 277,649,882, forward strand.
TCCAATGAGGTGGTAAAGTCTCTGCCTTCTTCTTACAGAAAACATCTCCAAAGGATGCAAATTGCGGAGGCAGACCAGGCAGGTCCACAGGAACCGGACGAGGAGACATTGGGTGGACCATCGACAGGCAGGAGGTTTGGCACTGAGGACCCCAGCGGAGAATATCCCCGACTTGGAGTTTCACAGGAGCCTTGATAAACTGAATAGCTTTGGGTAAGGTTTGTCAATTAACAATAGTTGCCACCAGAGGCTTCGCCAGACGAGTAGTGGAAAGCTGGCACTGGGTCACAAGAGCTTGATTAACAAAATTTCTGGCAGTGCCAGAATCCAGGAAGGCAGGTACCGATATACTGGTTTTCCCAGCAGACACCATTACAGGGATAAGAAGTTTGGGAGAATTGTCTTTTTCACCTAGGGTCACTTCTCCCAATGAGCCTAGGCGCTGAAGTTTTCCGCCTTCTGGGGGCAGGTACGAACAACATGTTCCTTTCCACCGCAGTAGAGGCACAAGTTCTCTGCTCGCCGTCGCTGGCGCTCCTGATCAGAGAGCTTCAGGCGATCCACCTGCATAGGCTCTTCAGACGGAATCGCAGCATGAGTCTCAACAGTCCTCTGGAAGACAGGTGCGAGTTTAGACGTCTGCTTCATCCTTGCGGCTTGAGAAAGACGTTCACGAAACCGCATGTCTACGAGTGTGGCCAACGTTATCAAAGCATCCAGAGAGCCAGGGAGGTCCCTTCCCGCTAGTTCGTCTTTAATGCGGTCACACAGACCCTCCCAGAATACGGCTCGCTGATAGAGATGAGCGAACAACTGGAAGTTCGGGTTCGGAAAGTTCAGCCGAACTTCACAAAAATGTTCGGGTTCGGGATCCGAACTCGACCCGAACTTTATCCCGAACCCGAACCCCATTGAAGTCAATGGGGACCCGAACTTTTAGGCAAGGAATCATGCGTCATATCACCCACCACTGGAGAAGGCCACTTTCAGTTATTTCGGACCCAGCACCCAGACAGAAGAGAAAGGTCCCACAGCAAGGAATCATGTGTCATATCACCCACCACTGGAGAAGGCCACTTTCAATTATTTATGCCCCACCACCCAGACAGAGGAGAGAGGTACCACAGCAAGGAATCATGCGTCATATCACCCACCACCGGAGAAGGCCACTTTCATCTATTTATGCCCCACCACCCAGACAGAGGAGAGAGGTCCCACAGCAAGGAATCTTGCGTCATATCACCCACCACTGGAGAAGTTCACTTTCAGTTATTTCGGCCCCAGCACCCAGACAGAGGAGAGCGGTCCCACAGCAAGGAATCATGCGTCATATCACCCACCACTGGAGAAGGCCACTTTCAGTTATTTCGGCCCAGCACCCAGACCGAGGATACAGGTCCCACAGCAAGGAATCATGCGTCATATCACCCACCACTGGAGAAGGCCACTTTCAGTTATTTCGGCCCCAGCACCCAGACAGAGGAGAGAGGTCCCACAGCAAGGATTCATGCGTCATATCACCCACCACTGGAGAAGGCCACTTTCAGTTATTTATGCTCCAGCACCCAGACAGAGGAGAGAGGTCCCACAGCAAGGAATCATGCGTCATATCACCCACCACTGGAGAAGGCCACTTTCAGTTATTTCGACCCCAGCAACCAGACAGAGGAGAGAGGTCCCACAGCAAGGAATCATGCGTCATATCACCCACCACTGGAGAAGGCCACTTTCATCTATTTATGCCCCACCACCCAGACAGAAGAGGTCCACAGCAAGGAATCTTGCGTCATATCACCACCACTGGAGAAGTTCACTTTCAGTTATTTCGGCCCAGCACCCAGACAGAGGAGAGCGGTCCCACAGCAAGGAATCATGCGTCATATCACCCACCACTGGAAGGCCACTTTCAGTTATTTTGGCCCAGCACCCAGACCGAGGATACAGGTCCCACAGCAAGGAATCATGCGTCATATCACCCACCACTGGAGAAGGCCACTTTCAGTTATTTCGCCCCAGCACCCAGAGAGCCACTTTCAGTTATTTCGGCCCCAGCACCCAGACAGAGGAGAGAGGTCCCACAGCAAGGAATCTTGCGTCATATCACCCACCACTGGAGAAGTTCACTTTCAGTTATTTCGGCCCCAGAACCCAGACAGAGGAGAGCGGTCCCACAGCAAGGAATCATGCGTCATATCACCCACCACTGGAGAAGGCCACTTTCAGTTATTTTGGCCCAGCACCCAGACCGAGGATACAGGTCCCACAGCAAGGAATCATGCGTCATATCACCCACCACTGGAGAAGGCCACTTTCAGTTATTTCGGCCCCAGCACCCAGACAGAGGAGAGGGTCCCACAGCAAGGAATCATGCGTCATATCACCCACCACTGGAGAAGGCCACTTTCAGTTATTTCGGCCCCAGCACCCAGACAGAGGAGAGAGGTCCCACAGCAAGGAATCATGCGTCATATCACCCACCACTGGAGAAGGCCACTTTCAGTTATTTCGGCCCAGCACCCAGACCGAGGAGAGAGGTCCCACAGCAAGGAATCATGCATCATATCACCCACCACTGGAGAAGGCCACTTTCAGTTATTTATGCCCCACCACCCAGACAAAGGAGAGAGGTCCCACAGCAAGGAATCATGCGTCATATCACCCAACACCGGAGAAGGCCACTTTCAGTTATTTCGGCCCCAGCACCCAGACACAAGAGAGAGGTCCCACAGCAAGGAATCATGCCTCATATCACCCACCACTGGAGAAGGCCACTTTCAGTTATTTAGGCCAGGCACCCAGACTGAGGAGGGAGGTCCCACAGCAAGGAATCATGGTCATATCACCCACCACCGGAGAAGGCCACTTTCAGTTATTTCGGCCCCACCACCCAGACAGAGGAGAGGTTCATTCAACTTTGGGTTGCACCGCAAGATCATGGTAAAGTTAAAAAAATGAGGATTCAATAAAGAAGTGCCCTGGAGTACAAGAATACATGGTTGAGGGGGAGGCAGTTATAAATGTCTTTTCTGCACAAGGGAGGCACAGGTCCTGTGGGATCCATGCCTGGTTCATTTTTATGAACGTCAGCTTGTCCACGTTGGCTGTGGAAAGGGGGCTGCGTTTGTCAGTAATGATGCCCCCTGCTGTGCTGAATACACGTTCAGACAAAACGCTGGCCGCCGGGCAGGCCAGCACCTCCAAGGCATAAAATGCTAACTCTGGCCACGTGGACAATTTGGAGACCCAGAAGTTGAATGGGGCCGAACCATCAGTCAGTACGTGGAGGGGTGTGCAGACGTACTGTTCCACCATGTTAGTGAAATTCTGCCTCCTGCTAACACGTTCTGTATCAGGTGGTGGTGCAGTTAGCTGTGGTGTGGAGACAAAACTTTTCCACATTTCTGCCATGCTAACCCTGCCCTCAGAGGAGCTGGCCGTGACACAGCTGCGTTGGCGACCTCTTGCTCCTCCTCTGTCTTCGCCTTGGGCTTCCACCTGTTCCCCTGTGACATTTGGGAATGCTCTCGGGAGCTCCTCTACCAGCGTGCGCTTGTACTCGCGCATCTTCCTATCACGCTCCAGTGCAGGAAGTAAGGTGGGCACATTGTCTTTGTACCGGGGATCCAGCAGGGTGGCAACCCAGTAGTCCTCACACGTTAAAATGTGGGCAACTCTGCTGTCGTTGCGCAGGCACTGCAGCATGTAGTCGCTCATCTGTGCCAGGCTCCCCAGAGGTAAGGACAAGCTGTCCTCTGTGGGAGGCATATCGTCATCGTCCTCCGTATCCCCCAAGCCACGCACCAGTGATGGGCCTGAGCTGTGTTGGGTGCCACCCCGCTGTGAACCTGCTTCATCCTCATCCTCCTCCACCTCCTCCTCATCCTCCTCGTCCTCCAGTAGTGGACATTTTTACCTGGCCTCTGCTGTTGCAAAAAACCTCCCTCTGAGCCACTTCTAACAGACTGGCCTGAAAGTGCTAAAAATGACCCCTCATCATCCTCCTCCTCCTCTTGGGCCACCTCCTCTTCCATCATCGCCCTAAGCGTTTTCTCAAGGAGACATAGAAGTGGTATTGTAACGCTGATAACGGTGTCATCGCCACTGGCCATGTTGGTGGAGTACTCGAAACAGCGCAACAGGGCACACAGGTCTCGCATGGAGGCCCAATCATTGGTGGTGAAGTGGTGCTGTTCCGCAGTGCGACTGACGCGTGCGTGCTGCAGCTGAAACTCCACTATGGCCTGCTGCTGCTCGCACAGTCTCTCCAGCATGTGCAAGGTGGAGTTCCACCTGGTGGGCACGTCGCATATGAGGCGGTGAGCGGGAAGTCCGAAGTTCCGCTGTAGCGCAGACAGGCAAGCAGCGGCAGGATGTGAACGCCGGAAGCGCGCACAGACAGCCCGCACTTTATGCAGCAGCTCTGACATGTCGGGGTAGTTGTGAATGAACTTCTGCACCACCAAATTCAGCACATGCGCCAGGCAAGGGATGTGCGTCAAACCGGCTAGTCCCAGAGCTGCGACGAGATTTTGCCCATTATCGCACACCACCAGGCCGGGCTTGAGGCCCACCGGCAGAAACCACTCGTCGGTCTGTTGTTCAATACCCCGCCACAAGTCCTACGTGGTGTGTGGCCTGTCCCCCAAACATATGAGTTTCAGAATGGCCTGCTGACGTTTACCCCGGACTGTGCTGAAGTTGGTGGTGAAGGTGTGTGGCTGACTGGATGAGCTGGTGGAAGCAGAGGAGGAGGAAGCCGAGTAGGAGGCTACAGGAGGCAAAGAATGATGCCCTGCGATCCTTGGCGTCGGAAGGATGTGCGCCAAGGAACTCTCCACCTGGGGCCCAGCCGCCACTAAATTTACCCAGTGTGCAGTTAGGGAGATATAGCGTCCCTGGCCGTGCTTACTGGTCCACGTATCTGTGGTTAGGTGGACCTTGCCACAGATGGCTTTGCGCAGTGCACACTTGATTTTATCGGATACTTGGTTGTGCAGGGAAGGCACGGCTGTCTTGGAGAAGTAGTGGCGGCTGTGAACAACATACTGTGGGACAGCCATAGACATCAGCTGTTTGAAGCTGTCTGTGTCCACCATCCTGAATGACAGCATTTCAAAGGCCAGTAGTTGAGAAATGCTGGCATTCAGGCCCAGGGCTCGAGGGTGGCTAGGTGGGAATTTACGCTTTCTCTCCAAGGTTTGTGAGATGGAGAGCTGAACGCTGCCGTGTGACATGGTGGAGATGCTTGGTGACGCAGGTGGTGGTATCGGTGGCATATCCTCTGTTTGGTGTATTGCAGGTGCCAACGTTCCTCCCGAGGCGGAGGAAGAGGCCGAGGCAGCAGCAGAAGAGGGAGCAGGGGGAGCCAGAGTGAGTTCCTTGCTTTTAAGGTGTTTACTCCACTGCAGTTCATGCTTTGCATGTAGATGCCTGGTCATGCAGGTTGTGCTAAGGTTCAGAACGTTAATGCCTCGCTTCAGGCTCTTATGGCACAGCGTGCAAACCACTCGGGTCTTGTCGTCAGCACATTGTTTAAAGAAGTGCCATGCCAGGGAACTCCTTGAAGCTGCCTTTGGGGTGCTCGGTCCCTGGTGGCGGTGGCCAGTAGCAGGCGAACTCTCTTGGAGGCGGCTGTTCTGCTTTTGCCCCCTGCTCTCTCTTTTGCTACGCTGTTGGCTCGGTCTCACCACTGCCTCTTCCTCTGAACTATGAAGTGGCACGACCTTCATTCCCTGTGGGGTCTAGGACCTCATCGTCCCCTGCATCGTCTTCCACACAGTCTTCCTCCCTGATCTCCTGTTCGGTCTGCACACTGCAGAAAGACGCAGCAGTTGGCACCTGTGTTTCGTCATCATCAGAGACGTGCGGACTCCGATGAGGTGGTATTCCCATGTCCTCATCATCAGGAAACATCAGTGATTGTGCATCAGTGCATTCTATTTCTTCCACCACTGGGGAAGGGCTAGGTGGATTCCCTTGGGAAACCCTGCCAGCAGAGTCTTCAAACAGCATAAGAGACTGCTGCATAACTTGAGGCTCAGACAGTTTCCCTGATATGCATGGGGGTGATGTGGGCTCATGGGCTTGGTTTTCAGGCACCACCTGTGCGCTTTCTGCAGAAGACTGGGTGGGAGATAATGTTGTGAACATGCTGGATCCACTATCGGCCACGAAATTGACTAGCGCTTGTACTTGCTCAGGCCTTACCATCCTTAGAACAGCATTGGGCCCCACCAAATATCGCTGTAAATTCTGGCGGGTACTGGAACCTGAGGTAGTTGGTTCACTAGGACGTGTGGCTGTGGCAGAATGGCCACGTCCTCTCCCAGCACAAGAGGGTACACTAACACCACCACGACCGCGTCCGCGTCCCTTACTAGATGTTTTCCTCATTGTTACCGTTCACCAAGCACCACAATAAGAAAAAAAATATTTGGCCCAATGTATTGATTTCAAATTCAGGCCTTTTTTTTACAGGCACTTAACACTATCTGCCTATTTATTTATGTAGCGTATTACACTAATCCAGGCACAGCAGTAACCACTGATTTAGGGGAATATCTCTTTTAGGGCTAGTATTTAGGCCCTGGATAAAAGGTATCCTTTTATGGACAGATTTACAATTGGCCTGCAACAGCTCGAACACCAGATTCAGGGTATTGCTATTTTGGCAATTGAATTTAACCCCAGAACAAAAAATATGTTTTGGCCGACACTATTATACTTTGCCAGACACAGCTGAAACCACTGATTTATGGTATTGCTATTTTGGCAATTGAATTTCACCGCAGAACAAAATATACCCTTTTACGGACAGATTAACACTTGGCCTGCAACAGCTGGGACACCAGATTCAGGGTATTGCTATTTTGGCAATTGAATTTCACCCCAGAACAAAATATATGTTTTGGCGGACACTATGAAACTTGGCCTGCAACAGCTGGGACACCAGATTCAGGGTATTGCTATTTTGGCAATTGAATTTCACCCCTCAACAAAATATATGTTTTTGCGGACACTATGAATCTTGGCCAGCCACAGCTGAAACCACTGATTTATGGTATTTCTATTTTGGCAATTGAATTTCACCACACAACAAAATATGTGTTTTTGCGGACACTATGAATCTTGGCCAGCCAAAGCTGAAACCACTGATTTATGGTATTGCTATTTTGGCAATTGAATTTCACCCCAGAACAAAATATATGTTTTTGCGGACACTATGACATTTGGCCTGCAACAGCTGGGACACCAGATTCAGGGTATTGCTATTTTGGCAATTGAATTTCACCCCACAACAAAATATATGTTTTTGCGTACACTATGAATCTTGGGATTCTTGGCCAGCCACAGCTGAAACCACTGATTTATGGTATTGCTATTTTGGCAATTGAATTTCACCCCAGAACAAAATATATCCTTTGCATGACACTATGAAACTTGGCCAGCCACAGCTGAAACCACTGATTTATGGTATTGCTATTTTGGCAATTGAATTTCACCCCAGAACAAAATATATGTTTTTGCGGACACTATGAAATTTGGCCTGCAACAGCTGGGACACCAGATTCAGGGTATTGCTATTTTGGCAATTTTATTTCACCCCACAACAAAATATATGTTTTTGCGGACACTATGAATCTTGGGATTCTTGGCCAGCCACCACTGAAACCACTGATTTATGGTATTGCTATTTTGGCAATTGAATTTCACCCCAGAACAAAATATATGTTTTTGCGGACACTATGAAACTTGGCCTGCATCAGCTGGGACACCAGATTCAGGGTATTGCTATTTTGGCAATTGAATTTCACCCCACCCCACAACAAAATATATGTTTTTGCGGACACTATGAAACTTGGCCTGCAACAGCTGGGACACCAGATTCCGGGTATTGCTATTTTGGCAATTGAATTTCACCCCACAACAAAATATATGTTTTTGCGGACACTATGAAACTTGGCCTGCAACAGCTGGGACACCAGATTCAGGGTATTGCTATTTTGGCAATTGAATTTAACCCCAGAACAAAATATATGTTTTGGCGGACACTATTATACTTTGCCAGCCACAGCTGAAACCACTGATTTATGGTATTGCTATTTTGGCAATTGAGTTTCACCACAGAAAATAATCTATCCTTTGCCAGACAGCAGACAGTATTATAATTGGCTAGCCAAAGCTGGAACACCAGATTTAGGGGATTGGTATTTGTGCAATTGTATTTAACCCCTTAATAAAATATAGAAATTGCTATCCTGAGTTTCTAGGGGTGACAATTAGCACAGCCAAGCCCTTGATGTAGGATATAGCAAAAAAAAAACTAGTATTGATGGATTGATGGACTTGGTGGCAGCTTGTTGTGGTGTACCACAAGTCACAAAATGGCCGCCGATCACCCCAGAAAATAAGTGACAGAAAAATGCTCTGTGCAGCCTAAAAACCAGTGAGCAAGTAACTAGCAGAAGTTCAATCATTCTCAGATGTAGATCGATCCGTTCATTAGGTGCTGACTTTTCCCTGCCTATTCTCGCCCTCACAGAAGCTGCGTCCTCTCCCTACACTAATCAGAGCAGTGTGACGTGCGGCTCTACGTGACTCCAGCTTAAATAGAGGCTGGGTCACATGCTGCACTTGGCCAATCACAGCCATGCCATTAGTAGGCATGGCTGTGATGGGCTCTTAGGGCAAGAAGTAAAACGCTAGATGATTGGCTGCTGTGCAGCCCTTCAGAAAGCGGGAAGTAATCGCCGAACAATGAACCCGAACCTGAACTTTTTTGAAAATGTCCGGGTTCGGGTCCATGTCCCGGATACCCCAAAATTCGTTACGAACCCGAACTATGCTCGAACTGTTCGCTCAACACTACTCGTTGAGATTCATAATTCCAGGACAGTTCTGCGGCCAGTGTACGGAACTGGATTGCGTATCGGCCCACTGTCCTAGCGCCTTGATGCAGACGAAGAAGAGCAGAAGCTGCAAGCACGGCCAGGTTCCTCAAATACTGCACGAAAAACAGTTAAGAAGGTCTGTAGGCTTGCAGTCTCGGGTACGCTTCGCTCCCATATAGGATTAGCCTAAGCAAGAGCTTCTCCAGAGTGCAGAGATACAATGAAAGCCACCAGACTGAAACTTGTCTCCATGTAGCTCAAAGTGGATCAAGTATTGATTCAGGAACCCTCTGCAGGCCTTTGACTCACCGCTGAAACGTGGAGGCAAGGGAAGTTGGACAGCAGACGTGCCCTGGTATGCAGACGATGCAACTGAATTAGCAGGAGTTGCTGGGACCTGTAGTGACGCAGGAGCAGTAGTGGGTAGAGCGTCCAGACGGGCAGAAATTGTGTTCAGATAATGCAGCAGGACTTCTTGGCGTTCACTCTGGTGTTGCAGCTCTCGGCATAAATCTTGTACCACAGGCTTAGGCTTGCCAGCGGGGTCCATGGCCTGAGAAAGCTGTAACGGATCAACGGGTGTGGACCCGCTGTGCCACTTACCTGTTTGGCTTTGGGCCAAACTTGGGAGCGGAGTCTAAGTGTCCCCCTGGTTTTCACCCTTTATCCCGCTCCAGGATGCGGAAGCTGGACTCAGCTGCAGGGGAGACACCAGGTCGCTACTGCAAGAGTGGTCCCGGTTAAGTGGCAGCTGGCCGGGCTGGCTAGAAAGCCCCGATGCTAGCACCGGGGAACAGGAAATATAGCAGACAGCCGCAGGAAAATGCTGAGCTGAACAAGCGGTATAGCAGAGCTAGTGCTGTGAGAACAGCAGAGCTGAGTTAGTCCAGGTGGAGCTGGTGTAACGATCTGCACAGCAGACAGAGGCGTGGTCAACAGTCCGGGTCTTTAACTTGAGAGCAGCGAGGTACAAGAGGATCAAGCAGAGACGAGGTCAGGATACAGGCAGAGGTCATAAACAGGATATCGAATGCAGGAACAACAGGAGCCTTAGCTGCAGGAAGTACAAAATTGCTCAGGCATTGCAGGAAGGGGGAAGCACCCTTATAAAGGTGGTGCCTGGCCAGGATTGGAGAGAGGGCGGAATCAGGGGCGTGCATTAACCCTTAAGGTACCAGGACGCCTGCGGCTCCTACAAGATACAACAGAAGCTGTCGTAGCCTGCGACAGCGCAGGAAAGTGGGTCCGGAGCCTGCAGCGAAGAGGAGGAGCCCTGCATGCAGTTCGACTGAGGTACGTAGTCGGTCGCACTGCAAGCTGACGGCTGCCAACTGCCATTGTTACACACTGCATATCTGACTCGGAAATTTATTCTGTAAATTCGGCAGCATTTAGAGTGATAGGTGCTGTAGTTTCATGCTGTAAAATCTCCATTATGTCTTCATTAAAAAGTATGCAGCATGGGGGCCCCGTGTGGCTTCTACACACTTTGAAAATAATCCTTTAGTGTGGCGAATAGATGCCGGATGACGGGGACGCTCCATGACTCATTTTTTTATTTCAAACTACCCCTGCACTGCATACCTGACTGTGAAATATATTCTGTAAATTCGGCAGCGTTTAGATTGTTGAGTGATCTGTACCCCTTTTTTCTTTCACACTACCCCTGCACTGCATACCTGACTGGTAAATATATTCTGTAAATTCGGCAGCATTTAGATTGTTGTGTGATCTGTACCCAATCTTTCTTTCACCCTACCCTTGAACTGCATACCTGCCTGGGAAATATATTCTATAAATTTGGCGGCATTTATAGTGTTAGGTGCTGTAGAACGTCTCCATTATACTAATATGTACTGTCGGATTTGAGGAATTACGTTAAAATCGCAATGCGATTAATTCAAGTAATATTAATCGCATTGCGATTACAACTTAGCACTGCTATCTTACATAGGCTAGAATTAACGTATATGGAATATAACACTAGCAGTGCTAAGTTGAAATTGCAATGCGATTACTTCAAGTTAAATTAATCGCATTGCGAATTCAACTTAGCACTGCTGCTATTATATTCCATATTCGTTAACTTCGTTCATTCTAGGAAGCTGACCCATTATAAACCCAGCTCTAAGTTGAAATCGCAATGCGATTACTTCAAGTTAAATTAATCGCATTGCGAATTCAACTTAGCACTGCTGCTATATTCCATATTCGTAAACTTCGTTCATTCTAGCAAGCTGACCCATTATAAACCAAGCTCTAAGTTGAAATCGCAATGCGATTAATATAACTTGAATTAATCGCATTGCGATTTCAACGTAATTCCTCAAATCCGACAGTACATTTTAGTATATGGAGACGTTCCCATGGTGATGGGGACGCTCCATGAGCAAGGAAGTTTATGGTTGGCTTGGTAGAATTAGCGAATAGCGAATATGACGAATGTATTCGTCATATTCCTCAAAACGAAGATAACGAAGTATTCTACATCTTCATTTTAGCAACCTATTCGTCAACTTCGCTAATTCTAGCAATCAAATAGGAAGGTTGACTATAGAGACAGCTGTGTGAAATTCGCTATGCGATTTTTTTTTCAATAGAATAATTATATTACTCGATATAATTATTATAATTATTCTATTTAGTTAAAAAAATATATATATAATCGCATAGCGAATTAAACACAGTTGTCTCTAGTCAACCTTCCTATTTGATTGCTAGAATTAGCGAAGTTGACGAATAGGTTGCTAAAACGAAGATGTAGAATACATCGTTATCTTCGTTTTGAAGAATATGACGAATACATTCGTCATATCGGTCATCTTCGCTATAATTCTAGATATGAAACCAATAGGAAAGTAGCCTTAAGTTAAAATCGCAATACGCGATTATTTAAATCGCATATTAATCGCGATAACTAGAATAATGACGAATATTCGATTTCAATTAATACGAAACGAATATTCTTTCGAATATTCGTGAATTTCGTCAAAATCGAATATGGCACCTGCCGCTCATCACTAGTAGTTATATGCTGTAAAATCTCCATGATGTCTCCATTAAAAATTATGCAGCATGGGGGCCACGTGTGGCTTCTACACACTTTAAAATTAATCCTTTAGTGTGGCGAATAGATGCCAGATGATGGGGACGCTCTATAACCCCTTTTTTTCTTTCAAACTCCCCCTGCACTGTATACCTGACTGGGAAATATATTCTGTAAATTTGGTGGCGTTTAGATTGTTGGGTGATCTGTACCCCTTGTTTCTTTCACACTACCCCTGCACTGCATATCTGACAGAGAAATATATTCTGTAAATTCAGCAGCGTTTAGATTGTTGGGTGCACTGTACCCCTTTTTTCTTTCAAACTATCCCTGCACTGCATTCCTGACTGGGAAATGTATTCTGTAAATTCAGCGGCGTTTAGATTGTTGGGTGATCTGTACCCATTTTATCTTTCAAACTACCCCTGCACTGAATACCTGACTAGGAAATATATTCTGTAAATTCAGCGGTGTTTAGGCTGCTGGGGGATCTGCACACCTTTTTTCTTTCACACTACCCCTGCACTGCATACCTGACTGGGAAATATATTGTGCACTCTGGTAGATACGCTGCTGATGGCATTCTCAACTGACACTGGGGCCTCAGCGGAAGCACAAGACGAAGGCAGAGGAGGAGGAAGAAGTCGCCAACGCAGCTGGGGCACCACAAGCACCTCAGAAGGCAGGGTTAGCATGGCCGAAATGTGGAAAAGCTTTGTCAGCACACCACAAGAACCAGCACCACCAGCTGCTATGGAACGTCTTAGCAGGAGGCAGCATTTCAGCAATATGGTGGAACAGTATGTGTGCACATGCCTACACGTACTGACTGATGGGTCTGCCCCATTCAACTTCTGGGTCTCCAAATTGGGCACATGGCCTGAGCTTGCCCTTTACTCCTTGGAGGTGCTGGCCCGCTCTGCAGCCAGCGTATTGTCTGAACGTGTGTTTGGCTCAGCAGGGGGCATTATCACAGCCAAACACAACCGCCTGTTCACAGCCAATGTGGACAAGCTCACATTCATTAAAATGAACCAGGCATGGATCCCAAAGGACTTGTCCATACTTTGTGCAGAATAGACATGTGTACCAGCCTCATCCAGCCTTTGTTATACTCTGGCGCACTTTCTCTTTGTTTTCTTTTCAATATTTCCTGATATTTTGGGGTCTAAATAAAACAAAAAAAAATAGTTAAAAACAAAAAACAGTGTTGTTGGCGAGTCTCCTCCTCCTCCACCGCTTCCACCTACACCGCCACGTCCACCGCCTCCTCAACCTCTTACTCCATAGGACCTCCTCCTCCTAGTTCAAGATTATTATTTTTAATTTGTATGTATTTTATGTTATTTTAAGTCATTTCCCTATCCACATTTGTTTGCATGGCAATTGTCCAGCTCGTACCCCCATTTTACATCCTTTTCCAGCCCTCTAGCCCTTTTCATTACTTTTTCTGAGCCAATTTAGAGCCGGAAAGTTTGGGTCCCCATTGACTTCTAAGGGGTTCGGGGTCAAGTTCGGGTTAAGTTCTGGTCCCGAACTCGATCTTTGCGTTGAAGTTCGTCTGAACCCAGCGAACCCGAACTTCCTGGTGTTCGCTCAACTCTATTCACTAGCATTAGTTGCAGTATAGTATCAAAACCATGTAGACCTAGTCTTATTCATATATTTCCTTGAGGTTTAACTGAGGAATAGCACAATGAAGCATTCTAAGAAAAGATGCTACTGCATTTTTGTTACTTGGCAAGTATGTACTAAAATAAGACATGTCAGGAGTAGAGATGAGCGAACATTTAAAAAAAGTCCATTGTTCGGGGTTCGGGTGGTGGTTAATTGCGCATCCCTTTATGGATTCCACAATAGCGCATATGGAATCCATAAGGGGCGGCTGCCACCAACCCGAACTGTAGAACAGCTGAAGGACCTGGCGTGACGTCACTGTCATGTGATCAGTGCAGGGCGTGGCTCAGCACGGATCAAATCCCGTGCTGAGCCACGCCCTGCACTGATCACATGACAGTGACGTCACGCCAGGTCCTTCAGCTGTTCTACAGTTCGGGTTGGTGGCAGCCGCCCCTTATGGATTCCATATGCGCTATTGTGGAATCCATAACGGGATGCGCAATTAACCACCACCCGAACCCCGAACAACGGACTTTTTTTAAATGTTCGCTCATCTCTAGTCAGGAGAGCTGAAAGTTCATTTTTCACCCCTTAACGACCACCCACCAGTTTCTGATGGTAGTTGGTGAGGGACCTCAGACGATCGCAAAGTCTTTTAGCACTTTAGCAGAAAAGGGGATAATGGCTTCCTGAGCTCTTAGAACCAGCTGACAGCAATAATTATTAGAACAGGCTTAGTTGGAAAATCTCTGATCTTGCTGTTTGATTGTCATGGTCCATGATCGCTGCATGATCACATTTCCTGGTGACCTAATTAGAGACTGAGGGAGCCATCTACAATCAACTCTTGGGATCTATTGTACTGTACTATGGATCCCAGGGCTCTCCTATCAGTAATCCAGCTGGTAGGACACACTAGTGTTGCCCAAACAGTAGCCTGTGATATAAACAGAGCATAAAGCACTGGCATACACTAGTTTGTCAACACATGATAAGTTTAAAATAATAATTATATTTCCTTATATAATACCAACATTTTCCACAGCGCTTTACAATCAGAGGGTTCAAATAAATTTGTAAAATAGTAATTCCTTCAAATTATTTAAAAATATTATGAATAATATAATAACAAATTTGAAACAAAACACAACTAAGGCTACTTTCACATTAGCATTTTTTGCGGATCCATCATGGATCTGCAAAAACCCTTCCGTTACCATAATACAACCACATGCATTCGTCATGAACTCATCCAGTTTTATTATGTCTTCTATAGCCATGACAGATCCGTCATGAACACCATTGAAAGTCAATGGGGGGCGGATCTGTTTTCTATTGTGTCAGAGAAAACGGATCTGGCCCCATTGACTTACATTGTGTGTCAGGATCCATCTTGCTCCGCACCACATCGCAGACAGAAAAACGCTGCTTGCAGCGTTATTCTGTCTGCGATGGGTGCGCAACCAAACAGAACGCAATGCATTTGGTGAATTTTGTTTCATTCGGTTCTCTTTTGTCCCCATTGACAATGAATGAGGACAAAACTGAAGCGTTTTCTTCCGCTATTGATATCTCAATAGCGGAATTGAAAACACTAATGTGAAAGTAGCCTAATGAAAAAAAAAGCTGTTACTTTTTATAAATCACACTTTATTGTGCACATATAAAATAAGAAATATGTGCTTATATTCGGTATCCCCACCAAATTTAGCAGGTGTAAAATGGGAACCCTGTAAAGCATTTAAAAAAAAATGTCAAAAATGGCTTTTTCTCTGTTTGCGTAGAAAAAATATATAAATATATAAAATGTAAGTTCCTTTCTTTCCAAATAAAACAGCTTTATACAACAATGCCAATTAAAAAAGGTATGAGTGCTGAAATACAGAGGGGCAAAAACAAAGAAATTATTATTATAAATATTATGAAAAATATATTCATATTATAATAGCTTATATAATAGCTTGCATAGATTATTTATTGGAACATTCAGCATCAATTTCCTTGTACAAAAGACAAATGAAAAGACTAGTGCATATTTCATTCTTATCCCCTTTCCCTTACAAGAACCTCTAGGATACTCAGGGGTATGTATTGTGCCTTTAGGCTTTCTTTTTTCATTTTATGAAACTTTCCTTTCATTTTTGCAAAGGTTGTCCTTACAGAATATAAGAGTGTATTACCATTGGTAATAGTGTGCAGGGAAATTGAGCATTTATAAAAGAGTAAGGAAAATATATATTTTTGCTCCAAAGTGTAGAAGTGTAAAGAAGTTTAGAACATTACCAGTATACACACCATAGTAAATCTTTCATTAAATTATATATCTTACAAGCTCGAAAAGGCTCAAATGATGAAGAACACTTTAGACCTACAGTATTGTTTTATATACATAAACTGTATACATCATTTACTATTCCGATCACGGTATATATTGTAGCACACAATAGTGGTGTAAACAATTTAGTAAATGCCCCTCATTGTGTCATGTGTGATGGATAAAGCTCTTTTAGTGGAGATGTATGTAAAATAAGTGGAATAATGAACCATATTGGTGACTGTTCTGTTTCAGTATCTTGCATGGTGTATTGGTATGCTCCTCTCTTCTCCTCCCCCCTCTGTTTCAGCTTCTAGTTGGTTCAGTCTAGCCACTTGCTGTTTTCCCTGTCATGCATTGCTGTTTGTGTGTGCTGGATTTCTAAGACCTCATTAAAAATGAAGGAGGCGCTCCTGACTAAAAAAATTGAAATATACAATAATTTATCTATTTTGTGGGAAAAGACTGAACAATGTATGGATGCAGCACATGGATCAGGCTATAATGAAGATCAATTAAAGGCCATGTATACCAAATTGAATAAAACCTATGATAGTTTTAAGAGACTCTCTGAAAAATATTCTTCTCTGTTATCAAGTCTCAACTCAGAGGAATTCATCCTAGAATTAAAGACCCACACTGCACTTACTGATGAAAGATAT
The DNA here is from genome assembly GCA_033119425.1 of Bufotes viridis. NCBI lineage: Eukaryota > Metazoa > Chordata > Amphibia > Anura > Bufonidae > Bufotes > Bufotes viridis. Next base: position 277,666,415 of record CM065590.1, read on the forward strand.
AGCAGATTTATGGCAGTCAAGTTAATGCTAGAGGACAAGATATCATAACAATATGAAACTACGTCCCGCCATTCTAACCTTTCAAGGCACTCCAAGGCTTCATCCTGTTCCTCGAAATCTATTGCTCAGTCCTCATCGCTAAGGTCTCGCTCACAGCACTCTTCGCTGAGTACCTCATTGGTGTTGGCACACGCAAAAGCGGAAGCAGCAAAGGTACAAGCTCACTGCATTAAAAACGAAGCAGCCATTAAGGCACAAGTTGCAGAGACACAAGCCCTATCCCAAGCTAATCAAGGAGCTATACAGGCTCAGGCGCAAGCTATACAAGCCCAATCTCAAGCTAATCAAGCAGCTATACAGACTCAGGCACAAGCGACCAAAGCCAAGGCCGAAGCTGAGTTGGAGGTCCTTCAGAAGGAAAGAAAAGAAGCAGCAGCCATAGCTGAACTTGAAGAAGCTGCTGAAGAAGAAGAAGCTTATCATCCTTTGTCTAAGATATCTAATGACTCAGAAGGCCATACCCTGCAATTCGTCCTAGACCAAAGCAAAGTCAATCCATTTGCACCAGAAGATTTGGGCTCTGCACGCCAGCCTGCTGAACTTATGCAGATAGAAAAAGAGGCAGCTGATAACCATACAGTTGACCTCAGTCCAGTGGACATTTCTCTTTCTTTCAAACCTCTGGCACCTTACACAGTATTTCAGGCGCTATTAGAGACCAAGCCACTTCAAGCTCATCAAATCACATTAAAACCTCCTGAGACTAGTTACATTACCAGACGTGAAGCCCTCATTTACACTCAACCCAGCTGCCACTCCATTCCATCTTCCAACCCCCAAACATAGGGTATCAAATGGTGCCAACAACACCAGCGAGGAAGAAGTTCCCATCGCCATGATGCAGGAAAGAAATGACTCATCAGAAATCGCTAAGTACCTCACTCTCAGGGACCTTATCAGTACTAGCCTTACGAACTTTGATGATCGCCCAGAGAACTATAGAAGTTGGAAGGTCGCCTTCAAGACAACATCCAAACCCTTGCTGTACCGCCTATGCAAGAACTTGAGTAGTTGAACGTGCCTTATTTAAACGACTATACGACTTTCCTGGATTATCCAATACAGACCGCCAAGGGTTCCAGGAAGCGATCTTGAGTTTGAAATCGTCAAGGGAGACCCGCAGCTACCAGGTCTCAGCTTTCTTTTGATACCTCCCATGGTGTGGGCCTGATCGTGGAGAAATTACCCCTCAATATTCAAGAACAATGGGCAACAACAGGTTCAAAATACAAGGAGCAACATCGTGTTCCCTTTCCACCATTTTCATTCTTCTGTAAGATCATCAAGGACTTAGCTAGAACTAAAAACGATCCAAGCTTCAACACCTTGGGAACCAACATCTTTGGCTCTACTAAAAAGAGACACGAGACTTTAAGTCCCAGACAGAGAAACCCTAAAGGTCTAATTTCAGTAAAAAAGACAGGGGTTGTGCCCACTACTAACAATAGAAATGAAAGCCCCAAGGAACCCGTTCATCATTGCCCTATCCATGATAAACCACATCCTTTAAGGAAATGCCGTGTCTTTATATCAAAGCACTTTGAGGAACGTAAGGAGTTCCTAAGGAGTCATGATATCTGCTTCAGATGCTGTGCATCCACTGAGCACTGAGCCAGAGACTGTAAGGTTCCAGTCAAGTGTTCTGAATGTAATAGTGATCTACATGTGTCCGCTGTTCACCCTGGACCAATCAGGCGGAACCTAGAACCAGTTAGCTGGCACAAACTCCATACCGATCAAGGCGGGGAGAGTCATGGTGGGGAGAGTGCCGACCGACCAACCACAACTGTCACGCCCCGATGCACAAAGGTATGTGGAGAAGGACTTGTGTGCGGTAAGTCTTGTTCTAAGATTTGCCTCGTGGATGTGTTTCCTACTGCACGACCAGAGAAGCCCATAAGAATGTATGCTATTCTAGATGACCAAAGTAATCGTTCCCTAGCTAGCCCTAAGTTCTTTGATCTGTTCAGGATAGAGAGAGAAACTACACCCTACACCCTAGGAACATGCTCTGGTCTTGTGACAGCCTCAGGAAGAAGAGCTAATGGTTTCACCTTGAAGCCCATCAAAGGAGATAAGAAACTCTCTCTTCCAACCCTTATTGAGTGTGACAAATTGCCGGACACAAGGGATGAGATTCCCACACCTGAAGTCGCACAGCATTACCCTCATCTCAGGAACATAGCCAGATAGATTCCTCTCCTTGATAACCATGCTGAGATCTTACTCTTGCTAGGTAGAGACATTCTTGAGGCTCATAAGGTCCTAGAACTTCGCAATGGCCCTTTTAACGCTCCATATTCCCAGAAACTTACAGTGGGTTGGATCATCGTGGGAAATGTATGTCTGGACAGAAACCGCAGACCCTGCCAAGTACACTCCTTCCAAACTGACATATTAATAGGGGGACGAACTTCTTACGTCAGGCAGTGTCCTAACCATTACTATGTGCAAGAGGTTCCTTGCCTAAAAACATCAGAAAGCAGCTTAAATCCAACAGAGTCAGCTGCAGAAGAATGTTCCTGGACAGAGGGGCAGCTTGTAGAAAGGCCTTCAGGATCTCAATTGGAGCCCTCTTCAAGCCCTTCCCAGCTTTGCAGTCCTCACACAGTTTATCATAATGAATCCTATATCTTCACTGACAACATGCCTTCTGATTCATGTAGTTCTGATGAGACAATGCAGAAACATGAGTCTTCCAGTCAACTGTTTGACAATGAGTTTAATTCTGTAAAAGAAGTATCTTCTGAACGTTCTATAAAGGAGGTTCCTTCAACAGAGGAAGAGTTCATTTCAGATAATTTGCAAGAACCTTCAGTTCCATCTGCAGTTGCTGATTGCACCCAAGAGGATTACAGTTCTTCCCAGTCTTCAACGGATGAGCACCTTCATATTGCTCAGCCTTTTCTGGAAACCACAGGGAAAAGTTCACCGCCAATGTCCATGACAAATACTGCATGTCAACAACCCAAGTTCATATCTACAAAGACAGAACCCATTTTAGAAGTGAAAAGCAGACATGAGCATTTGCGTTCACGATTCATAGACCGAAAGCAATCTACATCTAAATCAGCCTCACAAAATAAGCGCTCTCGCTCTAAATTGGTGACACAGACAGAGAAGTCACATTCTAAATCTTTGGCAAGATCAAGGAGAACCAAGTTTCGCTCAGCTTCTAATGAAAGCAACAGACAATCTCCTGTAATAAAAAAGAAGAAATCCACATCTGGGGTGCATATAAGATCACTCAAGAATAAACCAGAAAAGATAGGAAATATTCCTGTGCCATCTGGCGTTTTTAAAGAGCACAACCTTTATAAGTTTCGGTGGAAGCAGGTACAACATCTCGCCAGTCAGTTCTGGAAAAGGTGGATAAGAAAGTACCTCTGCCTCTAGCAAGAATGCAGAAGGTGGCAAGAACCAAGGCCTTATATAAAGGAAGGAGATTTTGTTCTGTTAAGAGACAAACAAGTTGATCGTCTCGACTGGCCTACTGGACTTATTACTAAAGTCGTTTCCAGTTCGGATTGAAAGAACTTCCATTGAGATTCCTTCTACCAGAGATGCTCATCATCTTCTAGGACTGTTTCCAGTACCAGCTCTATGGTCTGAACTGAAGACATATCCTTTTTTGGTTTGAATAAATGTTCATTGCATGTTTCCTTTTCAGGTTTATGGACATTATTCATCTGTTTATTCATCAGGTTTATGGACATTATTCATTGTTATTTTATACAATTCCATTGTATGAATATACATAGTGGTATCTACCGATACCAGATGGGGAGTGTTCTGTTTCAGTATCTTGAATGGTGTATTGGTATGCTCCTCTCTTCTCCTCCCCCTTCTGTTTCAGCTTCTAGTTGGTTCAGTCTAGCCACTTCCTGTTTTCCCTGTCATGCATTGCTGTTTGTGTGTGCTGTAATTCTGAGGAGAATCTGAGGAGAATATTAGTAGTATTTCATTTTCTTGTCAAGGAGAATATTAAAGGCATAATTCTTTTACCATCTGGATTCCCTGCATATCTTGCAATTCAATGTCCGGATTAAAAGACTACTTGATTAACTCCTGGGTGTCTGATAGCGTAAACTATCAGTGGAGAATGTCTGATTCAACAAGTCACCTCACAGATGCGTGATTGTATAAGGCTGACATTTCGAAACGCCACAGTGACCACTCTATTTTCCATACCGTTCAATATGGTCAGGATGTAATTAACATAAATATCAGTGTGTAGCAGCAGAAAAAAATGAAGGTGAAAAAAACAACCATAGTGCTAGAGATGATCGAATTGAAGTTGACGAAGTGGAATTAGATCCAAATTTCAAGAATTATTCTACTCGCAACAAATCCGAATTTCCTCACGCTTCATGGTAACGAATCGCATTTTTTCTTAAAATGGCTGCTGCATGTTTGAGGACATGGAGAAAGGAACTATGGGATGACCCATTCTGACATTCATACAGCTAATCAGCAGCCAGCCAGCCCTGTGATTTCACAGCCCTATAAATAGTGGCAGCAATCTCAGTGCTTAGTGCAGGGAGAGATGTGTCTGCAGGCGCTAGAGATAGTGATAGGAGAGACTTGATTGTGGTGAAAAAACGATTTATAAGTGCAGGGAAAGGATAGGGAGGAATCGTTCCAGAGCATTTATGTAGAATAGGGTTCAAACTGGGTAATAGGAACAATCTTATTACACCTTGGTGCACTGACTTGGGGATCCAAATTGCCATTATACAGCTCTGTCATTTCAGCAAACCGTTCTTGTTATTGGGGTGCAAGTGCTATTTGATACAGCCATTAATAGGGTTTATTACAAGGAAATATTTCTACAGTACGTCTTATTTGCCCAGTTATAGGCTTTAAAGCCCTTTTTGCTGTGTATTAGTGGTGAAATAAAAATAGATTTGCCGTTCTGCGTAGCACTTATCTGTTGAAAAGCTTTTTGTGTTAAAGTAGAAAAAAATGAGGGCCTAATTGCCATTCAGCGGGTCAGTGATATAGTCTTAAGCCCAGTTTGCTGTGTATTAGTGGCGCAATAAAAATATATTAGCTGTTCATCGTTGCACTTATCTGTTGAAAAGCTTTTTGTGTTGTGTAAAAGGTGAAAAAAATCAGGGCCTATTTGCCGTTCTGCAGTGCAGCGATATATCCTGAAGCCCTATTTGCCTTGTATTAGTAACAAAATAAAAATACATTAGCCATTCATCGTTACTCTTATCTGTTTTAAAGCCTTTTGTGTTGTGTAAAAGGAGAAAAAATATAGGGCCTAATTGCTGTTCTGCAGTGCAGTGATATATCCTGAAGCCCTATTTGCCTTGTATTAGTAACAACATAAAAATACATTAGCCATTCATCGTTACTCCTATCTGTTTTAAAGCCTTTTGTGTTGTGTAAAAGCAGAAAAACATTAGGGCCTTATTGCTGTTCTGCGGTACAGTGATATATTCAAAAGCCCTGTTTGCTGTGTATTAGTGGAGAAATAAAAATACATTAGCCGTTCATTGTTGCTCTTATCTGTTGAAAAGCCTTTTGTGTTGTGTAAAAGGTGAAAAAAATGAGGACCTAATTGCCGTTCTGCGATGCAGTGATATATTCTAAAACTCAGTTTGCCATGTATTAGTGGCGAAATAAAAACTATTTGATCTAATATTTGATTATTTGATCTAACAGTATGACAGAGAAGTGCTAGGCCCTAGGTTTCTGGCGCAGGCAGAGGTCGCAGCAGAGTAAGAGCTCGTTCACATGAACATTTTTGGAATTACGTATACAGGCTGTTTTTTGCCTTCAGTATACTGTCCATATACGGAACCATTCATTTCAATTGATCCGCAAAAAAAACGGGATGTACTCCATTGGCATTTCGTTTCCGTATTTCAGTTTTTCCGTTCCGTTACATTTTGAGTCATGTCCTATTATTACCCTCAAATCACGTTCCGTGGCTCCATTCAAGTCAATTGGGCTGTACAAAATACAGAATGCATACCGAATGCATCCGTATGTCTTCCGTATTCGTTCCGTTTTTGCCGAAGCACCTATTGAAAATTCGTGTGAATGAGCCCTAAGGGGCCGTGGCAGCAGGGGTCACTTCGAGAGGCCTGAGCTCCCAGTGTCAGCTAGTGGTCGTGTCGTGACTAGCAACCCAGCGGTTCTTGAATGGCTGACTTGATCTTTGACTTCGTCGCAAGTGACATCAGATACACCCAGCCAGGAGTCAGTGGTTTCGTCAGACACAACCCTTAGTTGGCATAGCCCGGGAGCAGGCCCTGTACCTTCACCTGTCCTCAACCTGCCTCTGTCCTTTCCTCCACTAGGCGGAGAAGTAGTGATGAGGAGAGATGCGTGGTAGCTGCTGGTGTTGCGAGCGGTTAGGCTCCTGACCCAGAGACCGTAGAGGAGGACATCAGTGACGTGCAGACAGTACTTGATGATGATGATGTAGCTGATCACACTTGGAAGCTGGGTGATGAAGGGGCGTCTTTTTTTTTCTTTTTCTTTATATAATAATGTAATATTATAAAATCCAGTGTCTCCATGATAAATCTGTAACGTGGGGGCTCCATGCAGCGGTTAATTTCTGAGACATCCGTATAGTGCAGGGGAAGACCCTCTCCATCTCCGTGCACCACAGGATGTCCTCCTTCCCATCCATAATGACTGGGAACTCGTGATGTTTCCGTGACGAGGAGTCCAGGGGCTGGTAGTTATGGTTTTAATCTTGATGAACTTCGCGACTCTCCTGGCCTCCAAGCAATCTTGAAGCTTTGTCTTCTTATCGTCTGTAGCTACTAGAGGCCTGTTCATGCCAGGCAGGTTCCCCCAGAAGTATCTGGCTCGATGAGCAGCTGATACCGCACTTGCATCAATCTTGACAGGGTTTGTTTCCAGGTGGAGAGAAATAGTTTTTTGGAATGCTTTCTCCATCGCAACCACATTGTTGAATAAACAGAAGACTGGCTGATTCTCTCCTGTCTTAGGCAACACTAAATTTTTTGAATTAAATATTTAACATTAAATTGAACCAAAACTTAATTAAAATTATAAGAAAGTAAACTTAAGTTTGCCAATATATTATCCCAATCTTCGAGGGAATTTCTCGGCCAATCAATTTGCCAAGCCTTTTGTGCCAGAGAACATGTATTATTAAATCGTGTTTTAAGCAACACTTTATAAAGTTGAAAAATATTAACCTTCTGTTCTGTCCCATATTCCCTATAAATGAATAGATGAAGCAAACCAATCTGTGGCCTCCTCATGCTGCTGCCACCTCTGCAATCTCCAGTCGTCGTTCCACTCTGTGGCCTCCTCATGCTGCTGCCACCTCCGCAATCTCTCGGCGTCATGCCACTCTGTTGCCTCCTCATGCTGCTCCCACATCCGCAATCTCTCGTCATCGTGCCACCCTGTGACCTCCTGATGCTGCTGCCACCTCCACAATCTCTCATAATCATGCCACTCTGTGGCCTCCTCATGCTGCTGCCACCTACACATTTTGTCATTGTGCCACTCTGTGGCCTCCTCATGCTGCTGCCACCTCCACAATCTCTCATCGTCATTCTACTCTGTGGGCTCCTCATGCTGCTACCACCTCCACACTATGTCACCTTGCCACTCTGTGGCCTCCTGCTGCTGCTGCCACCTCCACACTTTGTCACCGGGTCACTGTGTGGTCTCCTCATGCTGCTGCCTCCTCCACATTATGTCACCTTGCCACTCTGTGGTCTCCTCAAGCTGCTGCCACGTCCACACTATGTCACCTTGTCATTCTCTGGTCTCCTGATCCTGACGCCACCTCCACACTGTCATTGGGCAAATCTGTGGCCTCCTCCTGATGCTGCTGCTGCCACCACTTCCACACTGTCCTTGTGCCGCTCTGTGGCCTCCTCATGCTGCTTCCACCTCACCACTATGTCATAGGGCCACTCTGTGGACATCTCATGCTGTTCCCACCCTCCCCACCTCATAACTGGGTCACTATTTTGCCTTTCAGCCAGGCTGACATCATCATCTATTTGACCCTTCTTCTGATCTGTCAGAAGGAAGGAAAAATGAAACGCACAACGGATCCTGTCTGTGTAGCAGCTGTGAGGCCTGTATGGTCTTTTCAGAATTGGCTTGTGATTTGGTAGCCAAAAGCAGGAGTGGATAAAAAACACAGAAGACATGCTAATATTCTGTTCATGTGTCATCTCTGTTTTGGATCCACTCCTGTTTTTTTTGGCATTGGCAATACTGATAGATTACTGACCAAATGCTGACCGAGTGAAGGCGGATGCTCAACAGACAAGATCCGTTTTTCGGGGGTTATTGTTCTAACAGATCAGAGGAAGGGCAAAATAATCAGTGACGTTGACACACACTTACTGCTGACACCCTCTCCACTCTGTCCGGGGGCTCTACTTGTATAAGTGTTTAATAGAACAGGTTCTGTAGACATCTATGTGGAATCAGCTGATGACGGTGTTAAAGGAGTGTGCTTCTTCTTAGCGCTAACATCGACCTGTAAGGCTGAGTTATTTGGTCAGTTTTGGCCCCGTGACTGTCCAAATAAGTGAAGTGTGCAGTAATTCTAAGAGCGACACCTGTCATTTACATGTCATACAGACTCACATTATTATTTCATTACCAAAACAGACTCCCTATGCGTGTTACTGCAAGGCACAGGGTTCTACACCACTATAAAGGCTCTCTGCAGCCATGAAATAGCAATTTTTTTTTACAAAAGTCGTCGCAAACAAATTTGGGTCAAACTAAATTTACCCCCCAAAATCCGGCAAACCAGCAAATCGAATTTTGGAAGAATTCACTGATCTCTACCTAGTGCCATCTTTTACGAACAACCACAAAAACAACTGAATTCAACCTTATAGAATAATTGTAGTCTGAGCTTCACTGTAGCATCAGGAAAATGACCTAAGAAAAACTATAAAAATCCTTTGACTATGTTCAAAAATGTCACCTGCAATTCCAAATATATATGCCAAAGTCAAAACTATTGCTGTACATGGGGAATTCATGCTAATGTACATGATTACCAATAGAAGAGTAAAATGAAATAAAAATCGACAATTTGTAAATTCTAAATTGATTCTAAGTCTTTAAAAGTTGGTATACACTACTAATACAGTTTAGTCACTACGGTGCTAAAACTTTCAGATCTATAATTATGTTTTGCATACTGTGAAATTGTCAATACCCTCTTCCTGAACGCCACCATACATGTATGGCAGAAAGTGAGTCTTTTAACATGGCTCCTGCTCAGTAGCTGAGTAGGCACCATAGTCATCATGCGGTTGTGTCTATTGGTTGGACTTGGGAGTAAAAAATATATATATATATATTTTTTAAATATAAAAATTCAAACCATTCTCCTAAACCTTATTTGCACCTCTACCTCCCAAAATACTCAAACTATTAAAACAAATGAAGGATAGGGGGGAAGGATATCCATAAAATGTACATCTCATTAAAATAAAATTAAATAAAAGTACCAGAACACTGTAAAATATACAATACACTGTACAAAAAGTTCAATGGAACAAAAAACCTTCAGTGTACACTGACACCATACATGTGTAGCGCTTGTTGTCCACAGTATAACCACACTTCACAAATTTAGTGGGCTAATTCACAGCATTGTCTAAATATTCCTTGGAATACAGGAGAATAAATTATTTCAACGGCCGTTCCTCCATTAAACTCACAGGATGCAACAGGTCTAGCATTAGGACCCAGCAGTGAACCTCCCACTTCTCTGTACGCCGCCCTTCCCGGGTCACGTGGGACGCCGCGATACGGCCCGAACACCACGCGGGACGCCGCAGGTGGAAGGGAGAGAGCACGCCGGCTGCGCTACTTCGATCGGGAGGTAAGAGATCCGTGTTATGTTTGTATGCCCTGGGACAGCCACGGAAGAAAGAATGTAAGAGACATATTTGAAGCACTCTGAATTAAAACAGAGCTATTGCAAGCGGCATTGAGAAAATCAGAGGGGCTGATTATTTTATCCCCAGTGCTACACATTAAAGATACTTGTGTCTACAGCCCTACATAGGGGAATAACTATTAACGATTGTGGCTAATAACAGTCCACTTCGTTGCTGGATCTATTACGCTCAATTCTAGACACTGCAGTGGCATTTATAAAGTGCGGTATTGTGGAAATTACCACTGGACTATTACATGTTGTGAAGTGTGGTTATACTGTGGACAACAAGCGCTACACATGTATGGTGTCAGTGTACACTGAAGGTTTTTTGTCCATTGAACTTTTTGTACAGTGTATTGTATATTTTACAGTGTTCTGGTACTTTTATTTAATTTTATTTTAATGAGATGTACATTTTATGGATATTTATGGATAATTAAATGTGTTACTAGATGATGAGTGTTGCCCCTCTATCCTTCATTTTTGTCCGGTATATGAGCTTATAGGGTCAAGCAAAAAGGGGCGAGCACCTCTACTCCACTGTGCATTTTCGGGTGTAGCCGCTTAATACCCTCCTATTAAAACAAATGCATTGTTTATCCTGTATGTTAAACACAGTGAATTTTTTCTTTCACCTTTCCACTACACCTCATGGAACAGCGATGCTCAACCTGCAGCCCTCCAGCTAAAACTACAACTCCTATCATGCCCGGCTGTAGGCTGGTAGCTGTAGACTGTCCGGGCATGCTGGGAGATGTAGTTTTGCAGCAGCTGGAGGGCTGCAGGTTGGGCATCCCTGTCATAGAGTATTAAGTGGTGTCATTAGAAAGTACAACTTACCCTACAAAAAACAAGCCTTCATAAAGCTATGTGAGTGGAGAAATAGGCAAGGAGTAAAAAATAAAAATGCAAAAATGGCAAATCACAGGGTCTTGAATGGGTTAATAGAAATCACTTGAAAATGAGATTACATAAGCTTAATATAAGAAGAAGAAGAACAGAATGCATCTCTATTTAAAGGGGTTATGCCACTATTAACTGTTAGTTTAATACAGCGTTTCTCAAATAGTGGGGCGCGCCCCCCAAGGGGGGCGCGAGGCTCCGTAAAGGGGGGCTACAGGTGACAGGAGATGAACGCTTCCACTGTGGAAGCGTTCATCTCCATAGTGATCTGTATCGCCGTCCTCTCGACAGCGATACAGATTGTTGTGCTGTGCGGCACGGGAGGGAGAGGCGTCTCCCTCCCCTGCTCCTCTGATAGGCTGCGGGCCTTGTGCCGGCAGCCTATCAGAGCGGTTCAGGTGGCGCAATGAGGTCATCGCGCCGCCTGAGCAGAGTGCAGAGCGGGACACAGGCCGGAAGAGGCCTGCATCCAGCGCTTCCAGGGAGGTAAGTATTGGGTGGGGGGACCCGGGACCCTGGACCCTATTGGGGGGGGGGAGAGAGCCTGCACATGATTTGGGGGGAGGGGGGAAGCCTGGACCCTGCACATGATTTGGGGGGAGGGGGTTAATGTAGCCTGCACATGATTGGGGAGGGGGGTTAATGGAGCCTGCATATGATTGGGGGGGGTGTTAATGGAGCCTGCACATGATTTGGGGGGGTTAATGGAGCCTGCACATGATTTGGGGGGGGGGGGAAAGAGGTTAATGGCCCTCATCTGTGGGGAGATTGGTGTACTTATAACAATTATATAGACAAATGATACTATTTACAGTCGCGCGGGGGGCGCAAAATGTTTTCTTCTTCCTAGGGGGGGCATGACAGAAAATAATTGAGAAGCACTGGTTTAATATAATGCAACCCAAAAAGTAGTCACTTTTGTAATTTACTTTGTTACAAAAAGCTCCAGATATGAGATTTTTATTTAATTATAATGGTGCCTCCTGGTGTTTAATCTGTATAGTAATTTGCACAACCACCTAATGAGGTGGTCGCCCATGCTCAGTTCCATCCTAAGCCTCCTGAGTTTCCAGCCTGAAGATGATCTAGAAAAGCAATTGGAGCAATGAATGGGGAGAGATCTCTGGATCAGGGTGAGGTATAGAGCTGGTTTTAACTTCATTAGAAAGAGATTATTATGAACTATATGATGTTTTACATCCATCATGGCATAACCTCTTTAACAGAAATAGCTTGTTAGGCTTACAGAGCAGTGTCATTCTGCTTCCAGAGATAAGAAACAAAATTATTCTCTGCAGAATGTGAAATTAGAAGATTGAAATCATTAATGTCTGTCAACTTAATTAACAGTGGAAGAGTATTCTCAACCTTTCTCACATGTAGACACATGATCAATAACAATTGCTGTTTCTTATTGATTGCTACTTTATGAAAGGCGACAAACAATTCTCTAAAATGATGTGAAGTCTTCAAATACAAAGGGAATATCAGCTGAGTTGCTATTGTACTGTATGTATGAATTCACACTTTAAAACAGTTTTATATATTCTCCATAATAGTATATGATGTTCCTTTATGATTCTGGAGAACCATCATAGCATCACTGATAGAACTGAATGTTTAACAGGAATATCCACAGTTTAGCCTTACATTTAAAGGGACACAACCATAAAATAGCAGCCTATGTTTGAATATACTTTTTTTTACTTTTGTGTGGGTGGTGGTGGGGGTGGTGGTGGTGGTGGGGTGGGGGGGGGGTTGGTCTGGATATATTGCTCCATGTATCCTACTTCCTAATCTGTCTCTTTAACTTTCTATCAGGCTCGTGTGTGGGAGGAAAACACCACACCGACCACAGGAGGGAAAAGGGGATAACTGAATAGGGCCTGGAAACTAGGGAAGGAAAATGGAGGGACCCTGGAACTAGTGTCAGGACTGAGTCTACCTGTTCCTCCAAAGGGCAGGGCGAGCTGGAGTCTCCCTCAGGTCTAATGAAAAACAACAGGGAAAGGCAATATATATATATATATATATATATATATACATAAAAAATATACAAAAGGGAAAGGAAACACTTATCTTCAATGAAACTTTGGCAGCATCAGGAACTCAGCCAAGAACCAAACACAAGCTATAAACCGCATAGCGTAGTGGAAGAAACAACTATAAATAGAGAAGGTTAAATGACCACAATAGCCACACCTGGGGAAAGAAGGTGTGGCAAGCACCAGAAACAACACATACGTCATTTGATCCAAAAGGAAAACATGTCAGATCAAACCACGTGTTGACAGTCTCACAGATCTGCTGCCACCTGTTGCTGGATCGTCCGTATGTCTCTGTATGTCCGTGACACATTCTCTTTGTTAGAACTTTTAACATTGCACTTGACTTTCTCAGATCATTTAGAGGAAAAAAATAGTCCTGTCGTCATAAATAACGGAAACAAACTGTTCCCATACACGTGTATTATGACAGAGCAAAACAAAATTCCTCTTAAAGGCTTCCATTTTGCTTTCCGTCCTAAAATTCCATTATATTCCGTTATAACTCGGTTATAGCGGAACCTATAATGGAATGCCATAATGCCAGTGCAAACCCGCCCTTACACCGATAAGTGTAATGCTCTTCTTTATCTTCGTTTGTCAAGAGAACACTAGAGCTGTTGTATGGTGATCCAAATTCTACATATTGTAATATTATTATAAGAATTATCTTCCAGATAACATCTCACCCTCAGAGCAAAAAATAAAGTGACAATGGGTTCCCTATCTATATATGCATTTTATCTCTCTGTGCTGACTGCTACAGAACAAAATTGTGTAATTAATTTTAAGAGATATAGTACTGCCAAAAAGAAAAATAGTCAAAATTCTAAAAAGAAATGACAACAACTCTTTGATGGATTTAAATGTAGGCTTTAGAGGACTGTCAATTTCCACCAGAATCTTAGACTTAGATCAAAATGTATATTGTGATAAAAATATAAAATGTTAATCATCACATATGTAGAGGCTACACATTTACAGAATGACAGAAAATGCATTACCAAAAGAAAGAAAAACTGAAGACTTTCTTTTAATAACTCAGCAATTCTAAATGTAGATTTACAACTAACAATACAACAAAGCATCTCATAATACATAGGTTAATTGTAAATTACTTGGTGGCTCAGCGGTGAGAAAGAGCAACATCTGTATTGAGTTTGCATGTTTCCCCATGTTTATATGCTCTTGTTTCTTTCCACATTAAAAAACCTATACTAATTGTAATGCAATGGATGTGTCAAATTGTCACTGAATGAATTTGACTTAGGGCTACTGCTAAGGGTTCTAAGTAGCCCCTTGTGTCTTCCCCCTTTCACCCCTATAAGGGGATCTAAGGGTCGGGAAAATCTTAACATAATGTCCACGCTGCAGAGCTTCAGCCTGTATTAATGAGACCACCCTATAGTGGCGACCTTTTTAAAAAAAAATATTCACCTGAATACCGTTCCCTGCCACTGCCTGCACTGATGCAGGCCCCAGGTCTATGCCAGCCTGTTACTTGAGTTGCCTCAGGTGGTAGTGATGACATCATGGTGACCTAATGCTATGAGTCTCTGGTGGTGTGATGAAGTGATCACAAATGCCTGTGCCAGGATCACATCATTGCACCTCCTAAGACCTGGCACAGGAGATCGAGATGATGTCATTGCAACCTTCTGCACCATTCTACTTTCTCATAGACTTCAGGCCTAGTGACCTGCGACCTATGGGATTGAACACCGGGGGTTGGAAAACATAGACTTCCATGGCTCGCCATAACATGCATTACCCTCAGAGGCAGGTCAGCTGCCACCTGAGGTAAGAAGCGGCCCTGCTGATCACAGGCCATAGTCCCCAGTTCTATACCTAGAGGAAATAAGGTTTCTACATCAACATGGAAGGGGATTATTTACTGTAAGAACTTTCTGCCAAAGCAGGCTGTGATAAACTCACTAAAAAAGTTCTAGAGTGGCCTGGATACATTTCTGAATTGTAATAATATTATAGGTTGTAGTTATCAGATTTATGGAGAAGTGTCCTTTATCCAAGGAGTTATTCTGATTGCCAGATTGAAGTCAGGAATTTATTTCTCCTAAAATGAGAAAAACTGCCCTAAAATGAGAAAAACTGCCTTCTACTTCATGTTTTTTTTTTTTTTTTTTTCGCCTTCTTCTTCATCAACTTTCTAGAATAATAGGCTGAAATGCATGAACGTATGTCTTTTATCAGCCTTACAAATTGTTACTATGCTACTGTGTGTAGCATGTATGAATATTAACACATGAGCAGGAAAGTGTTAATAATATAGGACTTGCAGTTTCCAGCGTACACAATGTACATCTAATTTGAAATACATAACAATATACTGATGCAAACGTCTACAATCCGATAAGCAGATAGCATGAGCAAGTGTACATGGTGATGGTTTGACAACTATTTGCCAAGTACTAATTATTGTTTTGCCCTCTTGAGGGTTGCCAGCAAATGAAGTTGATGATATGAAGGTAACAGTTGTTTGTTTGAAGAATGGACCAGTCTAGAGATAACAGCTATGTTACAAATCTGTCTTGCTGTGGTTATGCGAGAGAAGGAAACCTTGACAGGATGACTATCATTAAGAAGCAAAAAAATGAGCTCAATTTCAAACAAGAAGCACGTACTACTGTTCATCAAACAGTCTATAGCTGTCGCTCGAGGTGCTGCAGAATAAAGGAAAGAAATTGGTCTACCTAATATGAAGACCTATTTGTTTTATAGTTGTTTAACCGTTTCCACAAAGAACAAGTTTAAGTTATTGGAATGGTGCTTCATAAAGAACATGCCATGAATGTAATTCCACTAAGACTAGTTTTTTTAGGGATATTGGGTTGTTCAATGGGTTCCTTCATTCTGAGAAATACACTAATTAGGGTTGAGCGAACCCAAACCCGAATAGAAAGAAGAAAGAAGAGAATACCGGCTGCACGATTAAGTGGATGAGGTGAGGTTTTTTTTAAAGAATTTTAACCCCTCAATAGCCATTTTATTTAGCATTCTGTCTTAAGAAGTGGGAAGTTTGGTCCCCATTGACTGTAATGGGGTCCAGGTTTGGGGTCAAGTTCGGGTCAAGTTTGGGTCCCGAACCTGAACTTTGACCTGAAGTTTGGCCGTACCTGGCGAACCCGAACTTCCACGGGTTATTTCATCCCTAACACTAATATCTTGTTGGACCCTAGAAAAGGGCAATATCTATCTCTTCCCATTTACCACATATTAATAATAACATTGGTGGAACTGATTCAGCAACTAGATTTAACATAGTAACATAGTATATAAGACCGAAAAAAGACATTTGTCCATCCAGTTTGGCCTGTTTCCTACAAGTTGATCCAGAGGTAGGCAAAAAACCCCTGTGAGGCAGAAGCCAATTTTCCCCACTTAAGGGGAAAAAAATTCCTTCCCGACTCCAATCAGGCAATCAGAATAACTCCCTGGATCAACAACCCCTCTCTAGTAGCTGTAGCCTGTAATATTATTACACTCCAGAAATACATCCAGTCCCCTCTTGAATTCCTTTATCGTACTCACCATCACCACCTCCTCAGGCATAGAGTTCCATAGTTTCACTGCTCTTACAGTGAAGAATCCTTTTCTATGTTTGTGCATAAAATAATTTGATTCAGTTCCTTTTTAGAGAATCTAAATTTCTAAAGACTTTTTTATCTCATCAGTAGAGGGGTTGACCCACAGTTAAATATCATATTTGCTGTACGGATTATTATGAAAGTTAACAGTATTTTCTATTTACATGAATTTAAAAAGATCCTCTAAAATGTTACCTTATTTGCTTATATAGTATAGCAACACCAGGAATTCTAAATATACATCATTTTACATGTTCACATTCTGAGTTGACTGCTGGTGGACACACATGCTCAGTCAGTATCCCCAGTAGTGAATCCTCACTTTTATTTTTGACAAAGTAAAAGTAACATTACAATGATATTCATACTTAAAAAAGAAAGAAAATAGGATATGTCTATATCTTGACCAACATCTATGTAAACATATGCGCTTATCCATTCAACACCTCAAGTAATACTTCTAAAGCTCTGAGAAAAAATGATGCTATTTGAGTTTAGTAAATCGTTAGTAGGTTTTAAAAGGTAAGACTAAAATATCCTTTCAAAACATACAAGGGGTTGTGCAGTCAGTGCATATTGATGATCTATCCGCAGGATAGGTTATCAATATCTGATCGGCAGAGGTCCAACTCCAAACACCCCCGCTATCAACTGTTTGGAGCGGAGGCTGCACTCATGCGAATGCTACTTACTCTTTAAGATTACACTGTGTGTCGTCTCACTTGCAGCAGTGGTGCAGTGTAATTACGAGTGAATGGAATAAGCCCTTGTAATTACACTGCACTGCCAAGACTAATGAGACAATGCACAGTCTAGTCTTGAAGAGGAAGTAGCAGTCACGTGAGCACTGCCCCATCTTCAAATGGCTGATCGGCGGGGGTGCCTGGAGTCAGACCCCCACCAATCAGATATTGATTACCTATTTTGAGGATAGGTCATCAATATATACTGGCTGCACAACCACTTTAATCCAAATAAAACTTTTACTTGTTAACAAAAGACCACCTGTATCTGTCTTTAATGTAGTTCAGAGACTGATTGTGATGTGATACCCATGCATCCAGAGTCTTGCTTATAAGACAGCCTTTATTGAAAGGCAAATATCGATTTGATATTTAAATGCACTATTCTGATAAGCCATGAAACGCTCCAGTTCTCCCCAGATATTTAACACTATTGTATCTGTTCTGTATGAAAAAGCAGAGATGGAATAACATACTAACTAGACCTCAAGAATACCAATACTGTTAGTTAGAGCTGAGGTAATTAGTTCATTATGTGTTCACGGTACAAATGATTGTCCATTGGTCAGTAAAATGCTCTGATCATAGTTTCATATTAAAGAGTCATTACTCATGGTTATTTATAGATAAATGCATCACCTTATCTGTACTCTGACCTTTTTCTACTGACTGCCTAATTGTTGCTTGTTGACCACCCAACCAGTTGATTACCTTGTACTATGTCTGTACTGTGCTGCTAATTCTTTAACCTCCAATTCTACAGTTCACTTCATATGGTCACTTAAGGCATATGACCTACTAAAATATTTCCCAAGTCAAAAACTGTCCATCAGCAGTAATAAGAAATAGAAAATACGTGACAAATGAATGATTAGCTGCAAATGAGTTACACACTTTGTAAGGCTGAAAAAAAGCAAAAGGTCTATGCAAATTGATCCATAGAAGGTAAAAACCCTCATGAGGTAGAAGCCACATTTTATCATCTTATGGGAAAAAATCCTTTCCAACTTAAAATCTGGCAATCAGAATAACCCACTTGGATCAATGACCCTTCTATATTAGGCTACTTTCACACTTACGTTTTCGCTTTTCATTTTTGAGATCCGTCATGGGCTCTCACAAGCGGTCCAAAGCGGATCAGTTTTGCTCTAATGCATTCTGAATGGAAAAGGATCCGCTCAGAATCCATCAGTTTGTCTCTGATCAGTTTCCATTCCGCTCTGGAGGCGGACACCAAAACACTGCCTGCATACCTGCTGCCAGAATCTCATCTCTAGTCCTGAGCAATATGTCTCATAGAACACTCAGAAATCAGCTCAGGAACCAACTTTGTGCACATGGGTAAGGAGAGTTGCTTCCTTCACAGAACCTTTAATGGCTTACTGTGACAAACTGCCATTTATCCCTGGTCATTGGAGAGGCATGCTTGCTAGCCTCTTACCCTGCGACTATGGCCCCAGTGACAGTTGGCATTCACAATGGACATGTGACCTAATCAACATTCACAATGGACATTGCTGTGACCTAATCAGCCAGCACAATAGACCATGCATGTGGGGTTGTGATATATCTGGCTGTATGTTGATTGGTTGCTGTATTTTGTGTGGGAGTGTCTGTGTTTATTGTACGGATTGATTGGTTGTATTTCAAACCCCTGTGGGCCGTACTATGTTTGTGGATTTTAAATAAAAGAGGCTGTATGCCCCAGGACAGGAGTCCTAGCTTGACCTTCAAATCGCAGCCTTGACTCGTTATTGGAGGGAACTGCTATATCACACTGGGGATTGCTATGTTCTACATACTCCCTTGAGCTTTAATCACTTAGCCCTTTTAAGAGCTTGTTTCGGATACGCTCTACTGAAGGACAGAAGCCAATCCAGGGTGGACGGAAGACGGCGAGGCTCCAGCTAAGCTACGGCGGTTGTGGAGTCTGCGGTGGCTGTGGTGTCCAGTGCGGTGCTTGTGGTCCTCGGCGCAAGCTAGGAAGCGTCCATCAACGGAGGGTACTCGGTCGGAGTACACGGAGCTCCGTTACATTGGTGGCCAGCGGTGGGATGGCTTCCCTAGTGCGAGGAGCAGCATCCTGGGAACACCAAGCAAACCTTGAGTATTGGTATAGTCACGTACGGTTTGACGCTATGCTGAAGGGGCGGTTGGATCTCTACAGGCCCTACCTAACAGAGGAACTTGTACAGAAAATAAGGAGAGAACTGGCAAGGGATCTGCAGGAGGAAGCAGAACATCGGGCAGAGATGGCAAAGTATTCTGTCCCTGTACCCCAGCGGCAGGGTGAGTTACAGAGGGCCGAAGGTGTCGTCCTTCCCCCCCCAGCGGCAGTGTGAAGTCCAGAGGGCCGAAGGTGTCGTCCTTCCCCCCCAGCGGCAGTGTGAAGTCCAGAGGGCCGAAGGTGTCGACCTCTCCCCCCAGCGGCAGTGTGAAGTCCAGAGGGCCGAAGGTGTCGTCCTTCCCCCCCAGCGGCAGTGTGAAGTCCAGAGGGCCGAAGGTGTCGACCTTCCTCCCCAGCGGCAGTGTGAAGTCCAGAGGGCCGAAGGTGTCGTCCTTCCCCCCCAGCGGCAGTGTGAAGTCCAGAGGGCCGAAGGTGTCATCCTTCCCCCCCAGTGGCAGTGGGAAGTCCAGAGGGCCGAAGGTGTCGACCTTCCCCCCCAGCGGCAGTGTGAAGTCCAGAGGGCCGAAGGTGTCGACCTTCCCCCCCAGCGGCAGTGTGAAGTCCAGGGGGCCGAAGGTGGCGTCCTTCCCCCCCAGCGGCAGTGTGAAGTCCAGGGGGCCGAAGGTGTCGTCCTTTCCCCCCAGCAGCAGTGTGTCCTACAGGGAGCAGAGACAGTTGGTCTCTCTCTCCAGCAGCAGGACAATGTTACGGGAGTGGAGACAGGCGGTCTCCCACTCCAGTGGCAGCCTGAGTTTCAGAGAGAGGAACACAGCAACCCCTCTCCCCAGCGGCAGCTTATCCTAACAAGGGGAGACACCAATCTCCCAGCCGGCGCAGATGGGACCGTGGTCTCTGTGCCTGACCTACAGGGATGCTGGACAGCCTGTCCAGATCCCCAACTACCCGCACCGGGACAACAGGAGGAGGGGGTAAGTACAAACTCTCCTCCTCAGCTGACACCTAACTTGGCCCCAGGGTCTACAGAGGCGATCTTAACCCCCACTGGCGCCCATGTTCCCCTGGCTACTGAGCCGGACTATGTTCCCAGCCCCCCAGCAGAAGAGCTGGCAGCTGGGCAGAGTGCAGTCGGCCTCTGCCCTCCCTTTGTCCCCTGTCCAGAGCCTGAGGTCCTGCAGGTTATACCAGTAGGAGAGCTGGCAGCTGGGCAGAGTGCAGTCGGCCTCTGCCCTCCCTCAAGTCCCCACAGCATGTTGCTCCAGCACCCCAGAGGAATATCCGGGTGCAGTATTTGCTTCTTGTGGGTGGGTCACTCTTGTACCTGTTTGTTGTGGGTGGGCTACTCTGGCATTTGTCTATTGTGGGTTGGTGGATCGACTAACGTAGGCACTGACCGACAGGAGGTCAGGTGCCTGGTTAGTCTTCCCCCCAAAGGGGAGATATGTGACAAACTGCCATTTATCCCTGGTCATTGGAGAGGCATGCTTGCTAGCCTCTTACCCTGCGACTATGGCCCCAGTGACAGTTGGCATTCACAATGGACATGTGACCTAATCAACATTCACAATGGACATTGCTGTGACCTAATCAGCCAGCACAATAGACCATGCATGTGGGGTTGTGATATATCTGGCTGTATGTTGATTGGTTGCTGTATTTTGTGTGGGAGTGTCTGTGTTTATTGTGCGGATTGATTGGTTGTATTTCAAACCCCTGTGGGCCGTACTATGTTTGTGGATTGTAAATAAAAGAGGCTGTATGCCCCAGGACAGGAGTCCTAGCTTGACCTTCAAATCGCAGCCTTGACTCGTTATTGGAGGGAACTGCTATATCACACTGGGGATTGCTATGTTCTACATACTCCCTTGAGCTTTAATCACTTAGCCCTTTTAAGAGCTTGTTTCGGATACGCTCTACTGAAGGACAGAAGCCAATCCAGGGTGGACGGAAGACGGCGAGGCTCCAGCTAAGCTACGGCGGTTGTGGAGTCTGCGGTGGCTGTGGTGTCCAGTGCGGTGCTTGTGGTCCTCGGCGCAAGCTAGGAAGCGTCCATCAACGGAGGGTACTCGGTCGGAGTACACGGAGCTCCGTTACACTTACCAACAGGTACTAGCATTGGCTAGAGACTAGCTGTCATGTATGGAAACCACCCTGTCACGTGACCCAGGTCGATCTATTTCATGCATTCAATCTCTTATGCCCGTACACACAGATTGAACCTAGATCACACTAAATCACACCCCGACACAGCCTCTATTACATTTAAACAACCGCAGACCAAAATCAGACAGAGCAAACCATGGCACTCAATTTTAATATGTAGTAATAAGAATTTTTATTCCATCCAAAGGTTAACAAGGAGCCATTGGCCAATGTTTTGTGACCTTGTTCACGGCCATAATGTAAGGCTGCCAAAAATTTCATGGAACATCTTTCTCGTTCTCAACTGGACAATCTCTCAAAAAAATAAAAAAAATAACAGTATTTGAGATTCTTAATCATATTAAAATGTAAAAGTGATGCAATTAGAAGAACTATTATGTGACTGTCTACAAAAGAATCATGTAGCGAGATATTATATTGTAATATCAGAAAATTGATATAACAATCACTTGTTTCTTGGCACAAATTGCTTAATTATAGTGTCAATAATCTTAAATGACTAAATACAATTCTATGTTTGCTGCATCAGAAAATATCCAAGGAGAACATTCAACCAGTGCCATAGTGTCATGGACGTACCGAGACATATGGACAGTAGCGCGACAGGTGGCAGGAGATCTGTGAGACTGGCAACACAGGGTTTGATCTGATATGTTTTCCTTTTGGATCAAATGATGTCTGCGTTGTTTCTTGTGCTTGGCACACCTTTTTATCCCAGGTGTTGCTATTGTGGTCATTTAACCCTCTCTATTTATTGTTGTTTCTCCCACTATGCTATGTGGTTTATAGCTCCTGTTGGACTTGTGGTTAGCTTGTGTCTGGTTTTTGGGTTCCTTGTGCTACCAAAGCTTCATTGAAGATAAGCGTTTCCTTTCCCTTTTTTATTTTGTTTATATATATATATATATATATATATATATATATATATATATATTGCCTTCCCTTTGGAAGAACAGGTAGACTAAGTCCTGACATTAGTCCCAGGATCCTATAGGGTGAGATAGGATTCTAGGTATAAGGTGTATGAAGATGCCTACCTTTAGAGCCTGTTCACACTAGTAGTCTGTCAGGACTGGAGTTTTCTCCAGCAGGTGTCCATTTTCCTTCCCTAGTTTTCAGGCCTTATTCCGATATCCCCTTTTCCCTCCTATGCTCGGTGTGGTGTTTTCCTCCTACACACAAATGTGACACATAGTGTCTTCATGCATACACCTGATTCACCTTCTAGATTTGTTGTTCCTCTTAAATGTTATCCATATTTCCAGAATATTTTTGTACTAACCATATTGTTCACCAAATATACTGTAAGAAGAAAATGCCACATTAAAAATATGTGTATACGATCTTTAAAATACTATAGTTATAATGTTTCAATATAATATCTGATAATATATTCCAATAGCAGTGCCTGGAGTCAGGCACTTCACATTATTTTTATTTTACAATTAGTACAACATTTTTGATTTTCCTAGTGGAACGATCCTCAGAAAATTAATGATCTGTAAGTCATTGTTTGTAATATTTCTCATATGAGAGCTTCCATTTATTCAGTAATGGTAATTGTTACATATCTCCCTATTTAGACAACATTATTCAAGGAAGACTGGTTTTATTATGTATGTGTGTGTGTATATATATCCACAAGAGACTAAAAATATCGAGGTACTGAGCTGGATAAGGGGGTGTTTAAAAATATGCATGATTATGAGATACGAAGATAAACAAAATATGGCAATTTATTTTATACTATGCCAAATCTGATGGTACAAGCCACAACTGAGAATTGCTTTTCAGTTTTCAAATGCAATCTGCCTTAGGAGACACGCACATGGGTAATTTGCAGCAGAAGTGCCAAATGCTATCTTTACATAAATTAGCAAGTTGGTAAATTAGACTGCTTACTTTTTCGAAATAAGACATAATAGCCTAAGTGTGCTTACGGGTACACTTGACATCACACACCTGTTAAACTGCTGGTTATACACAATCATTACAGCAGTCTTTAGTTTAGAAAACAATAGTGCAACACTATAGCACTCAGCATTTGGGAATAGCAACCTAAAAAAAAGCCAAACAGGTGGGTTCACACATGGATGCCAAGTTTGTTATGGTATCATTCAAGGATAAGATCTAGAATTTTTGCAGTATGAGAGCTGCAGTTCATAGGAAAGCCAAGAATATATGACTTTAATATGACTATTAAACAAATAATATAGCATAGGTATGTAATAAATTCATAATAACCACATATAAAAAAAACAATTAAAAATTGCATAAAAAAACACATAACAACCATATGCAATGTAGTTTAGCAGTATAGTTTTTGATTCATTATCACTTTAAATGCACTCTATAATACACTCTTGATTCAGCTCTTAATCATGTTTAAATGCTATTTACTTATCGTACTGTATTTGTATGTCCTCCCTGCAGATTTTTCGGTTGCTTATTGCTCAACATTCCTGTTGCAGTTTTGCATAAGTTGAATGGCAAAAAAAAATAAACACAAAATGGTACATGACCACTACCTTAAAACTGATTGCCTATTTGCAGGACATTTCATCAAGATCTGATCAGCAGTGGTGTAACATCCTGCATGTCTGCCACAGGGGTACTCATTTTCATTATTGAAGCTGATGGTACGCCAAGTACATGTACACAACATTGTAGGCCAAACAATGCCCCTACTATGCCAAGTACAGGTGCGCTGTACTGTAGGACAGACAATGCCCCTTTAGGTTAATAGGGAAGGTATTCAGATCAGCTTTCCTAACCCTATTGGATGCTTGTATATTTCATTTAGTTTGGGTTTGTATCATGTTTTTCCCCATCTGTTGTAAAAAAGAAAAAGTATATATATATATTTTTTTTTTAAATCAGACTCTGCAGGATACAAGAATGTGGTGTGCTGTATTTTTGTATTTTTTTTAATAATGTATATGTCAATTGGAGACATAAACATGCTATGAATCCACCCTAAGAGGTGTATAAGTTTTGTATGATGTTGTGATTCTCTTGTCTCACTTTCAGTTCATATGATGCTGAATCAAAATGGTGAAATAAAATTGCTAAAAGTGTTGGCTGCTTTTGCTATATAGTTGATCTATGCTCAGGGGAACGAAGAAAGCTATGACGTTACTTGCTCCAGCACGTAGGTAAACAGTAAGAAGAACAAAGCAGCAATATGAGTGCTATATTATTCTATCTCACACCTGCAAGTCTGCCTCACATCTGCAAGAAGCTCTTTAAGGACAAAAGCTCTTAATCATAAACATTTTTAAAATAAACGCAGATAAGAACAACTTTTTGAGTTGCAAGGCTTCAGGAGGGGACCTCTGGGTGAGTGCAGTTTCTATTACTGAGTCCAGTTGATACACATGACAAGAGTTGTAGGCTACACAACACTCCTCTGGATTTCTGGGTAAAATATATACGAATTATCATGTCTAACATCTGCTGGCGTCAAATAGGTTTAGGAAAGCTAATTTAAATATCTTTCCCAGCAACCTACAGGGGCATCACCTTGCCTACAATACAGCACATACATACTTGGCCTACCATGGGCTCTCCATAATGAAAAAGAATACCCCCTAGACAACACATATGTTGTTGAGAAACAAACATTTCTATACTAGGTGCACCCACCCACCTTAGAAACTTGTTATTCCAGCCCATAAAGAATTCATAACTTACCTACCGTTTCTTGACGAGTAGTGCTGCTTTTTATTATTTCTATGTATCTATCTATAGTAAAACATTGCTTCTCAACCTCCTCTACACTTTATACTGTCATATTTTAAAACACAATGATGAGTGTGATTTGCAACCATTGTTGCTAAGGATTTTGTACTGTAAAGCAGATTGTACAGAGCTTTAGATTCAAGAAAGTTTTGCCACAAGGAACATCAATAAACTTTTTCCAACTTTCTCTTTAGTATAGAACATACTGAACTAATGCTTGACTCTGCTAAAGACTGGGAAGATTTATGAGTTTAATTTATGATTTCTCCTCAGACGACTTTGAAATTTTAACATCTATGTACAGCAATCCGCTTTAGTACTCCTCAGCTTGCAATTATTTGTGTCTGCAAATATTGCCCTAGTCATTAACTGCATCTATTATTGATGAGCTTTGTCCTATTATCTGGCGCACTGAATAAAATCTACGTTAATGTGGGATGAAGTATCTAAGAATAACTGTAAAAACTGAATAATGTAAAGCAAGACATATAAGGAAAATAGAGAGACACACCAAGCACATAAAAGGATCAAAAACAATTTAGAAATACATTTACATTATTGCGAAGATTTTATGCAGAGATCATAAAATTGAAGTACATCCATTAATATCATGATAAAGCTCATTTTTTACCTATATTAATATATTTTGGAGCATAATCTGTTGCTGTAATTTATTCTTACTCCTCTGACATCTCCCTCTACCCAGACATTTAATATGGACCACTTACAGCTAAATTAACATAACTTACTTAAATGTACGATAGATTAGTATTGCTGTATAATATACAGTACTGCAGTATAGTCAGACATCATTTCTAGGAACATGTAGCCACTGAGTTAATGCATTTACAATGGCATTGTAAAGAGCCTACATGGTAGTAATGAATCAACTTTTTAATTCTTATATTCTCTGTACCAAATACTTTCATGGTTTAATATACCCAATATACAGGGAAATATGGACCTACAGAGTCTATAGAAATAGTTGTGGCTCAAAATTGCTTAGAAATCACAACAAGTAATAAAGAAATAGAGTTAAGGTTCATGCCACTTTTGTTGTGCTAGGTCAGTGATGGCTGACCTTCGGCACTCCAACTGTGGTTAAACTACTACTCCCAGCATGCTCCATTCATTTCTGTGGAGTTCTGAGGACAGCCAATCAAGTGTGCATCTTGGGAGTTATAGTATTACCATAGCTGGAGTGCCGGACCGGCCAGACGAAGCGCTAACCGGCGCGAAACGGCCGTCGCCTGCAGTGCTTGTCAGTGGAGAAGTTTGTCCGCTCCAACCCTTGCTTGTTCCTGCATATGAATTAATAAAGCATCAAGCATGTTTCACAAGTCATGGTGAGTGCCGCTATCCATTTTTCCTTCACCTATGTGGATTATATTAGCCATCATGGTGCTAGGTCCTCCTGTCCCAGGATTTAAGGGGTTTTCCTAGTGCTCTCATATAACCAGGATATGTCATCACTTCCTCAGTGTTCCTTCATTCCGATTGGTGGGGGACAGGTGTCACAACACTAGTGAATCAGAATAAAGGGGCTCTGATTTTACAGTTGTAAAGATTTTGAGCTGTAGTGCTAATCCCCCTTTTTAATAGAACTAATCTTGTTCCATGTTACCCACTTCTGTCAGAAGTAAAACAGGTACTTAAATACTCATTCTTAAAACTATATTTCTCAATGTATTTACACCAGACAACAGACACAAATATACAGCTTGATCTCATGCATATGACTCAAAATGCTCTGCATAATATATTACAAAACTGTCTGCATACAGACACCATTAGGTGGAGCACAGTGCACAGGAATTTATAGCTACCATTGCACTCAATGGAAACTATAAAACATATATGCACTAAAATCCCCTAGTGCTTGCTGTAGAAAAAGGCCATGAATCTATGTTGGGAACAGGAGAAGCAATTCAGTGCTGTTCATAGTAGTCACAAGGTCTGTCTCTATGTTACATACATCACTGCTTTGATTACCACTGTGCAAAATAAATACTTAAGTCATCTGTGTTCCTTCATTCAAAATTAATGTGGGCTGGCCTCCATCAATCAAGATGTTATTAACAATTCAAGCAATATTCTATTGTAAAAAACAACAAATACTAATCCCAAGGCGGGAATAGAGGGGGAATGAAAATGTGACAAGTGAAAATGTTACACCTATTCAGGTGAAAGCAAAGCTTCAGGGCCCTACGCCAGACAACAGGCTCAAGGGCTCGGATAGTCAGCCAAACACCGAGACAAACAAAATGACATAAAGCATAGCAACTACAATATCAGCCGGACAATAATATAGCCCCCTTCCCTTGCAACAGGGTTATATATAGGGACACATCCAGCTCCCACTGACCTCCTCCTCTACAGAGCCCCCATGTTCTTTGTTTGTCCAATGTACTGGATATCGACAGCAACCAACCGGGACTTGACTTTCTCCACTCATCTCGTGGTCTCCATAGCAGCCATCCAAACGGTCCACCTTTCTCCTCATTTGACCACATCGAGGATCTGGTGAGCACATTCCATGTTATTGTCCGGTTGTTATTGTCCGGCTGATATTGTAGTTGCTATGCTTTATGTCATCTTGTATGTCTCGGTGTTTGGCTGACTATCCGAGCCCTTGAGCCTGTTGTCTGGCCTAGGGCCCTGAAGCTTTGCTTTCTCCTGAATAGGTGTAACATTTTCACTACTTACTTGGCGCAATATTTTATACACTTCAACAATTAAAAGTTATGTTTTAGCTTTATCATTCCCCCTCTATTCCCGCCTTGGGATTAGTATTTGTTGTTTGAGTTTTGGGAGAATTTAGGTTGGGGACAACACTTATACCCCACCACTTGTGTGTTCTTTCAATATTCTATTGTAGACTGAATCTCCTTCAATTTTATTTCAATCTAAATTCTCTGGCCTGGGAAAAATTGATTGTAGCCCTCAACTGCCATCTATCCTCCAAAAACCAGTGCACCACTAGAAACAGCTCTGCAAAATAATGGAAACCAATCCTGCTCATATTGTAGGACAGGTTGCTGTGGGCCATTTTAAATCATTCCCAGAGAACCCCTTTAAGTTAAGAATGAGCCAGAGTTTGTTTTCTCCAAAAGGGTGAATTTTTAACAAAGGGCAATTAAAAAATTATTTTTATCCCAAAATGAGTAAAGTGCAATGTTAAACAAAAAATTCCTTTGAAGGTCTTCATATCCTTTAAATGTAATATTTTATGCAAAGAAAAGTCTAGCACTTCTATTAACATTGTTAAAATCACAAATTGAAGCTAATATTCAGAACGTTAGCTTGTAAAAGAAATTGTGGAAGCCAAAAACAACTGGGCAGATTTATAAACTTACATAAAAACTGTCTTTGTTTCCCATATCAATCAATCAATCAATCACAGCACTTTTTTTTTTACCAGGACAGAATATGAAATGAAAGCTGTGCAGTGATTGGTTGCTATGAGCAGCAAAATGATACTTTTTCTTTGAGACAGTTTCATAAATTTCCTCCATAGTTATTGTTATGTATTCTGTGCATAACTGTATTCTGTGCATAACTGGAATCCATACTAATATGATGAATGAGCAAGCGATCACATACTGTTTAATATAATAGTTTTCATTTCAAGGTTGAAATAGTTATTGATTGATCCTGTATTGATCATTAAGAATACTGATAAGAATAACTGTCAATAACTATATATAGAAAAAGGAGTATTTAAAACTAGATAATGGGAAACTCTATTTACTATTTTTTTCTGGTTCCTCTGTGCAGGCCCCAATCAGTGTTTCTATTGTCTGTCTTTCTCAAAATCCAAAAGAACATTGACATCATAGGAGTAAAGGGGGTTAGTTAATTGTCAAAACTGTCCATACATATTTGATTAATCGTGCAGCCCCTGCCAAAAGTGGAAGAATCCACCAACAATATAATTTGTATGTGGGCCACTGTCATAGCCAAGAATGCCTAATTATGGGGAAGTTGGGGGAGGGGGATAAATGCTGGCCGAACAAGTGTTCAATGACAGCTGTCTCAGATATATGTACAGCTTGTTTCAGATATATATATATATTATTATTATTTATTATTATTATTATTTATTTTTAGAGCGCCATTCATTCCATAGCGCTGTACATATCATAAGCGGTGCACATACATAATAAGACAATAGCCTTAAGCATGAACGAGACAAGTTACAGACTGGTACAGAAAGATAGAGGGCCCTGCCCGTGAGGGCTTACAATCTACATGGTATGGGGGATGGAGACAGTAGGCGAGGGTGAAGCTGGTCATGGCGGTATAGAAGCAGCAGTGTCACTAGTCGTAGGCTTGTCTGAATATATATATATACTACTGAACTCAACGGACCATGAAAAACCCTATAGTTATGTCTATAAATTTTAATATAATGTATTTAATGACAACACTAACCCTCACCGAAGTGGAATTGGTGAGTGTGAAGTGCAGCAGGTTAGTGCACAAGTGAGCAGTGTTCGGCTTAAAGGGGTTGTCTCCACTCATCATATCCCATTTAATATGTCTATAATGTTATTTTAAGTCACTTAATAATGTATATCAGTTTTCAATGCTTGTGGTACCCATCGCCTTCTATTTTTCAAGCTTTTATACACTGCCTGTCTCTAGGGG
The DNA here is from genome assembly GCA_033119425.1 of Bufotes viridis. Lineage (NCBI taxonomy): Eukaryota > Metazoa > Chordata > Amphibia > Anura > Bufonidae > Bufotes > Bufotes viridis. Next base: position 277,696,378 of record CM065590.1, read on the forward strand.
TTATGGCCACTGTGCAATGCAGCAGTGGTTGCCACGCTTCCGTACTAAAAGTAAAATGGCCAGCCTTTCTGGTGGCCAGGAATTATGGGAGCGAGAGCACATATGGGCCGGTGCACACTCATTATCTCCTGTTCCTAGCCACCTTGTATTTCTTTTTGTCTTAGCTCCAGCACCCAACTCCATTCTCCTACAGAACAGCTCCAGGGCATGGGCTACAGCCTTGGAGCTGTTGTATACCACTATGCCACTAGAGAATAAAGTATTATAGGTTTGGGGCTTGCATCAATAGTTTCAGACCTGTATTACAGATCCCTGTTTTCATCTTGTGAAAGTTCAGGGCAAAAGGTCTGCTCTGCTGAGGCTGGTATAGTAATGAACCTGCAGCCTTGGGACCAAGGGACTGTGCATGCCTATGCAATCAGCCAAGGGAAGAGGCCCTGCTCCCTCCAGCTCTGAAACAGCACCCAGGGACCAGCAGAGAATCAAACAAAGAGGGAGGTGAGACAACCTCTTTAAGGGTCCTGTCAGGACCTACTCCCTGGAGCATCTTAGTGGTGATACTGGAGACACCAGAGGATAGAGTATGGCCTTGTGGTCCCAACACAGATTATCTGCAGGAAACTACCAAGAACAAGAGTGCTACCACTAAAGTTGGACGGACACTAGAGGCTTAAAAAAAAAGCAGAGCCAAAGTGAGTTCATGAAGGGAATAGTGCCCACTCACCATGGTCATACAAGAAAAAAGAGTATCTCATGCACAAGAGGCCGATTACAAGGGTAAGTAAAATAAATATACTTAGATATCATTAATGTTAATTCTGAGTTATACCGATAGGATTCCTGGTCAGTTTTGTTCTTAGCTTAGTTCAAGAGCCTGTTGCCTTTAATCATATTGAGATTCTTCCAGCCATGTGTAAGTTATGTGGAAAACTCACTGCACTGTCATTGTTGAATTATATCTGTGAATCAACTCAGTAAAGTCCCGCTCGTGAAATTAACACCTGTCATCCAGCCATCTTCACACAATTTATTTAGTTTATTTAGTTCTTAAAAACGTAAACTTATAAACTGCAGCAGTACAAACTGTGTAACTTGTGCATTCTATGGTGAAGAATTGCCATAATGAAAAATATAATAAAATTTTTTTAAAAGACAGGTAAGATAAGATTGCCATGCATCCAGCCTCAGGACCAGCACAATGTACAAGACCATAAAAATGATTCTCAAATATCATACAGTATTACCAGACCATTACATGCTTTGTGCAAAATTAATTTGTCCTTCTTTATATGATAGCTAAAATGGAGAGGTATAGGATACAATGAATAACACATTCTAACACTTTTTGTTCAAGAGGAAATCCCTGTTAAATCATTTGGGAAAAAAAGGCTTTCTATTGGGTCACATCTCGGCATGGTATCTCTGTTGAGTGCCACCTTTCTCTCAAAGGAGTCCAATCCATGCCACATCTCATTTCTTACCATGGTTTATCTCTCTTGTGATTGAAGCAAGTACAATATAATTTCCATTTTATGCACCAGGCAATGGAATAGGGTACATGACATTTGAAAGCAGTATCTTAGGAATCATCTTTCATTAAATGCACAGGATATCTTAAAAAAAAACATGACGACTTGATAATACCTACTTTCTCTTGCTCATTTTATGCAATACATTCTTTTTCTTGACAATTCGAAGCTCCTGATAAGGAGGTTTCTGACATAACAATCCTGTTGGATTTTCTTGCTTGCAGAGCTCTAAATGCTCTAAAAGACATTAAATCTTTATATCAGTTCACACCATATAAATGGGTACAGCAGCCACTTAGAATCGGCCAACAGTGGGAATAGTTGGAATCTCCTATTAGTTGTATATATTGCAAATTAGGTTGTGCAGGTAGTCAATTCATAATTAAAACGGTATAGTAGTATTAGAGAAGATTAGAATACTGATATATATACAGTGGAGGAAATAATTATTTGACCCCTCACTGATTTTGTAAGTTTGTCCAATGACAAAGAAATGAAAAGTCTCAGAACAGTATCATTTCAATGGTAGGTTTATTGTAACAGTGGCAGATAGCACATCAAAAGGAAAATCGAAAAAATAACTTTAAATAAAAGATAGCAACTGATTTGCATTTCATTGAGTGAAATAAGTATTTGAACCCCTACCAACCATTAAGAGTTCTGGCTCCCACAGAGTGGTTAGACACTTCTACTCAATTAGTCACCCTCATTAAGGACACCTGTCTTAACTAGTCACCTGTATAAAAGACACCTGTCCACAGAATCAATCAATCAAGCAGACTCCAAACTCTCCATCATGGGAAAGACCAAAGAGCTGTCCAAGGATGTCAGAGACAAAATTGTAGACCTGCACAAGGCTGGAATGGGCTACAAAACCATTAGCAAGAAGCTGGGAGAGAAGGTGACAACTGTTGGTGCGATTGTTCGAAAATGGAAGGAGCACAAAATGACCATCAATCGACCTCGCTCTGGGGCTCCACGCAAGATCTCACCTCGTGGGGTGTCAATGGTTCTGAGAAAGGTGAAAAAGCATCCTAGAACTACACGGGAGGAGTTAGTTAATGACCTCAAATTAGCAGGGACCACAGTCACCAAGAAAACCATTGGAAACACATTACACCGCAATGGATTAAAATCCTGCAGGGCTCGCAAGGTCCCCCTGCTCAGGAAGGCACATGTGCAGGCCCGTCTGAAGTTTGCCAATGAACACCTGAATGATTCAGAGAGTGACTGGGAGAAGGTGCTGTGGTCTGATGAGACCAAAATAGAGCTCTTTGGCATTAACTCAACTCGCTGTGTTTGGAGGAAGAAAAATGCTGCCTATGACCCCCAAAACACCGTCCCCACCGTCAAGCATGGGGGTGGAAACATTTTGCTTTAGGGGTGTTTTTCTGCTAAGGGCACAGGACAACTTATTCGCATTAACGGGAAAATGGACGGAGCCATGTATCGTGAAATCCTGAGCGACAACCTCCTTCCCTCTGCCAGGAAACTGAAAATGGGTCGTGGATGGGTGTTCCAGCACGACAATGACCCAAAACATACAGCAAAGGCAACAAAGGAGTGGCTCAAGAAGAAGCACATTAAGGTCATGGAGTGGCCTAGTCAGTCTCCGGACCTTAATCCAATCGAAAACCTATGGAGGGAGCTCAAGCTCAGAGTTGCACAGAGACAGCCTCGAAACCTTAGGGATTTAGAGATGATCTGCAAAGAGGAGTGGACCAACATTCCTCCTAAAATGTGCACAAACTTGGTCATCAATTACAAGAAACGTTTGACCTCTGTGCTTGCAAACAAGGGTTTTTCCACCAAGTATTAAGTCTTTTTTGTTAGAGGGTTCAAATACTTATTTCACTCAATGAAATGCAAATCAGTTGCTATCTTTTATTTAAAGTTATTTTTTCGATTTTCCTTTTGATGTGCTATCTGCCACTGTTACAATAAACCTACCATTGAAATGATACTGTTCTGAGACTTTTCATTTCTTTGTCATTGGACAAACTTACAAAATCAGTGAGGGGTCAAATAATTATTTCTCCACTGTATATATATATATATATATATATATATATATATATATATATATATATCTCAACAATTGGCGCAGCATCTTAGTAAAGTGAACAAAATTGTGTTTATTAACACATGTTAACATAGCAACGTTTCAGTCTTTCACAGAGCCATTTTCAAGCCAAGTGGCTTGAAAATGGCTCTGTGAGAGAGCTGAAACGTTGCTGTGTTAACATGTGTTAATAAACACAATTTTGTTCACTTTACTCAAGGAGTGCTGCGCCAATTTGTTGGAGTTGTAAAGAGACCCCATAACCAGGGGTGGACGCGTGCACCATTGAAACACACTGAAGGAGTGCTGCCGGATTTTTGCTTTTATATATATATATATATAATAGGTATCTTATACTTATATTTGTGACAGGATGTAAAAGGGTATTCTCATCAGAAATTGTTTATAAAACCACATGGAATGCCATAAATGTATGATAGATGTGATTTACAAGAAATGGCATAACACAGAAAGCTTGGCTGTTTCCATCTCTGCTTTCAATTATAGGCTGGATGTAGCCAGTCATTTCCTGGTCATGGTTGGAGCACCACCGTTCTCAAAAAAGATATGGATCCCAGAGTTGGGACTTGCATCAATCAGACAACTGGATATCCACTAAATACATCTATGATGGGAACACCCCTATAATAATACATATAAAGCATCATAAAGCTCTTCCTGTTCCACCCTGTCTCTGAAAGAGTATGTTTCACATGCTGGGCAGCAGATTAAGCTTTATAATAGAGGGTCTGGAAGGCAACTTTAAATAATGGCAATGTCTGAGAGAAAAGAGTAGGATCATGGGCACTGTATTCATTTACACTGGTAATCAAACCCAAAGAAAGCCCTGACAGCATAAAAACAACACATTTGCATAGGGCTGGGCAAGATAACAAAATCAAAATGTACTATTTTGAGCTAATAAGGCATTCAGATACATATAGCTACTTTCCTGTATTTCAAAGTTTGGAAAAACTCTGTAAGCCTGGGTTTCCATTTGACTAGAACACCTCTAGTCTTTAACACACACGATCCTACTTCCATTAGGCATTTAAGAACATACAAATATAATGGGATACCTTCCATTGTAGGTTATCTGTCAAACTAGCTTAGGAGTGGCAAGAATATATTATGAGCCATCACATTCTCAGAAACTTCCCAAAAAGAAATTTGGAAAGTTTCAGTATTTGTAGCTTTACTAACTGCATGTAAGCTTATATTGTAGGGTATTGTTTCACAAGCAAGTCTGAAGGAAAAGTTGAATAATGATAATTCACTTATAAAAGGTTTCCAATTAAATTATGCTTTACAGTGGACAAGTGCACTAATATAATAAGTTGTGTTTGCAACCGCTTTACTTAATGGGACAGCATTACTATAGTCAATCTGCCATACTGAGCTAGAATTCTGGGTACACATTCATGAAACCAAATGAAGGGTTTAGACTTGGTTTCTGGCTCATATGACAATGGGGTTTGGCTTAGTGGAAATTTGATGTGACTTAGTGGGAAACGGAATATGTGACAAAATTGAGGCAGGATTTTGGCTCAAAATTCTGGTGCTAAGTAAGCAATTTAATAGGTGTAATTAATTTTAGATTAGACATTTTAAAGAAGCAGCAACTTTATGACCCTAGATCAGCCACTGTGATAAATCTGGTGCATTTATAATGCTTCTATTATATACGCCAATTCAGCAAGCTTCCTTCCTGGCAATCGCCTGCTAGCTGGCAAAGGAGACTGCTGCTATTACATGCAGAGATCTACTCTGCAGCATGGGAAGGAGACATTGCTATGCCATCGCTCGTCCCCATACTGTCTAGTGGTTTGCCGGCAGTAGATCTTTATTAGACAGTACAGTCTGCTGCTGGCAAGAGCTGCATTTTAATTTAAAAATCAGAATTTCCCGATGAACAATCATTTACTAGTTCTTAAAGAAGGACCACAGCACTTCAACCGCTTATGGGCTATATAGGGTGCTCGTCAAAGGTAATGTCCCCGTCTCCACTCCAAGGACTAGGTAAGACTTTCATATAAATTTTGACAGCACACCAGATTATTTTGTTTGCAAATACGTGTGAATTTATTTTAGCCGGATTGCAAGTTCATACAAAAGCAACGTTTTGGGCCATTCCTGTGCCCTTCATCAGGCTTTCGGGTTCAATTGCTGTGTTTGTGCAATCCTAATGAACTTGCAATCCGGCTAAAATAAATTCACACGTATTTGCAAACGAAATAATCTGGTGTGCTGTCAAAATTTATATGAAAATCATTTACTAGTTCATCGGGCAATCAAAGGCAGTATTACACTGCAAGATGATAGCTAATGAGCGTTCATGCAAATGCTCATTATCTATTATTGGCAGAAAAATCGTCCAGTATAATAAAGCCTTAAGTTTGTAGTGTCTAAATCTTAGGCATTTTTAGTATATCTGCATTTTCAGGACAGATAGATATACTAAAACAAACTAGGCAGCCTTCACTACATAAATTGATAACTAAATGATCAGTAGGACTTCAAGATTAGAGGTTTAATAAATCTATTAAAGCTTTGTATGTTTTAATTTTACTAGGCTGTATTAAACAGTTTCTTTCTGAATGTAGTACTTTTTCAATGTTATTTCCTCCTATGGATTAAAGCAAAACTAAAAATTGCTATATGTACATATCTATATCCACATATGCACTTGAGTAAATTGATTGAGCAAGTGCAAAGAAGAAGAAGTAAATATCATGTTTGTATATTGTATGGTCTTAAAACGCTCTTACCATTGATAGTGCTAAGTTTGAAGACAGAATGCATTGAGATGTCTCTGGCTGCAGGGCTATAGTTGTTGGCAATTGAATCACTACAAAGAAAAATAAACATTTTTATGAGGAATGTATCAGATGACTTACCTATTAAATCTTAGACAGATGAATAAAACATTAAAAAGTACTATGATATTTTGCCATTTACTTTATGTGCTTCTCCCACTTTAACATGTTTTATTCTTATTTGCTTATCAGTAGGATGGTACCTAGTTCCCTAAGACATGTTATAAATAGTGTTAAGCGAAGTTATCAAAAATTCAATTTGGCTGCTTCACCGCATTTCACAAAGAAATTAATTACATAACGAATCACTTTGTCACAAAGAGCATTTCTTTGTATGTAGCGGGCACAATGACGGGGTACTCGGATTGTGCCGTCCCCATCATTGAACCCCTCAGATGCCACATTCATCGCTGATTGCGGCATCTGAGATTAACATTGAGGGCATTCAGGGGTTAATCCGGTAAAACAATTAAAAAATACTCATCTTATCCATTTGATCACTCAGGGGCTGCCACGGCCATCTCTGGGAACAGGGACAGTTGGGAAATATTTTGTGTATCACTGATAACTTGTGTGCCCAGTTGTTACACAGAGACATATGGAGGTACAATCTATTTGGCCGACAGATGACATTTATGCTGGACAGCCTGCCAGATCAGACATGCCTGAGATGTGAAAGTAGCCTTAGATGCCATATCTATCTGTCACAATTCACCGGACAATACATATAGATACATTTTTCTAAACACTGCGAGCATGTAATATAAAAAAAAATTGACGGATTTAAGACATGATGTGGATTTGGACATGATGTGGACATGACGTTGGCTGTGGACAGGCGGCTGCGTTTGTCAGTAATGACGCCCCTGCCGTGCTGAATACACGTTCAGACAAAACGCTGGCCGCCGGGCAGGCCAGCACCTCCAAGGCATAAAATGCTAACTCTGGCCACATGGACAATTTGCAGACCCAGAAGTTGAATGGGGCCGAACCATCAGTCAGTACGTGGAGGGGTGTGCAGACGTACTGTTCAACCATGTTAGTGAAATGCTGCCTCCTGCTAACACGTTCCGTATCAGGTGGTGGTGCAGTTAGCTGTGGCGTGGAGACAAAACTTTTCCACATTTCTGCCATGCTAACCCTGCCCTCAGAGGAGCTGGCCGTGACACAGCTGCGTTGGCGACCTCTTGCTCCTCCTCTGCCTTCGCCTTGGGCTTCCACCTGTTCCCCTGTGACATTTGGGAATGCTCTCAGGAGCGCCTCTACCAGCGTGCGCTTGTACTCGCGCATCTTCCTATCACGCTCCAGTGCAGGAAGTAAGGTGGGCACATTGTCTTTGTACCGGGTATCCAGCAGGGTGGCAACCCAGTAGTCTGCACACGTTAAGATATAGGCAACTCTGCTGTCGTTGCGCAGGCACTGCAGCATGTAGTCGCTCATGTGTGCCAGGCTCCCCAGAGGTAAGGACAAGCTGTCCTCTGTGGGAGGCATATCGTCATCGTCCTCCGTATCCCCCCAGCCACGCACCAGTGATGGGCCTGAGCTGTGTCGGGTGCCACCCCGCTGTGAACCTGCTTCATCCTCATCCTCCTCCACCTCCTCCTCATCCTCCTCGTCCTCCAGTAGTGGGACCTGGCTGGCCACATTTGTACCTGGCCTCTGCTGTTGCAAAAAACCTCCCTCTGAGCCACTTCTTTTTTTTAATAGTGTTTATTTAAGATTTGCATAGGTTGAAGTACAAACAAAACCCCGAAGGGGAAAAAAAAAAAACGTACAGAATTAGACACAAATGCATTCGTACACTGGATCAGCAGCATAATAATAAGCAAAGTCAAATAGTCAGTTCCTTAGGCCATTGCCATACGCAAAATCATGTAGTCCTTCATCAGATGATTGTCACATATTGAACCAACGCTGGAGTCCAGCTATGGCACCCACTCACGCAACCATTCATTCACCTGGGCAGTCTGAGGCCAACCCACGTTCACCAATAAACTGTGCCTTGTGCCTGCACCCAAGGACCCCATATTTTGTCAAATCTGTCAGGTACTCCTCTAGCTGCATACGTCAGTTTATACATTTGAAGATCTCCATTAATAAGTTGAACCCAATTTTCTCTGGATGGAAGCTTCGGCGGCTTCCAATTTAGTAAAATAGCTTTTCTAGCATAGAACATCAGGAAACGGAGCAGTTTTCTACCATATTTTGTTGGTTCCACCTCCACCACCAGCCCCAATAAACATATCATGGGTGAACAAATCCCAGGAAGCCCCATAGTCTCATTTATAAAACGACACACCCCACCCCAGTATCTCTGCATAACAGGACACTCCCAAACCATGTGTAGTAGGGACCCCCTACTTTCTCCACACCTTGAGAAGGCATTGTCAGGCAATTGACGCATATAGTATAAACGCACTGGAGTCAGGTATACTCTGTGGATCCATTTAATTTGGATCAACTGATCTCGCGCACTTATTACTGAGGAGCGCCACGTAGACTCAACTCCTCCAAGTGCACAGATTCCAATGCAGGGATGTCCACCGCCCAACGTTCAAAGGACCGTTGGAGTGGAGAGTCCCGTAGTTGCATAAGTTCAATATAAAATGACGAAATTGGCTTAAACAATTGTACCCGCCTGGCAATTTTCTCCAAAGGCCCACAGTCTAAATGAATCGACAGTGATTTAAACTGAGCCTCACAGGCATGCCTCAATTGGAGGTACCGGTAGAAGGCCGTGTGTGGGATCCCAAACGCGTCCCGCAGACTGTCAAAGGAGCGCAAAACACCCTCCTGAAAAAGTTGCCCAAGGTATTTAATACCTCTTTGAGGCCAGAATTCAAACCACTCTAGGTCCAGTAGCACTTTAAACTGTCTATTGCACCACAGAGGAGCAAAAGGAGACCATGTACCTTCACTGGACTCCTGAGGGTAAACCTTCACATATCTCTTCCACACCCGCAAAACAGTAGTCATGGCTTCCGTACGCTGGCATGTGTCAGATAGCCCACCCCCCTATACACCATGTTCACTAGCGCCTATACTCCCGCCGGATTATTAGCGTCAGCTCTGATCCACCATGAGGCATAGACCAGTTGAGAAGCCATGTAGTACGCTTGCATATCAGGCAATCGCAAGCCCCCTTGAGCATACAATGCCTTCAGTGAACTTCTAGCCAGCCTGGGAGACTGGTTTCTCCACAGAAAACTGGATATCAATCTATCCAGAGAATCAAAATGCAGTTTCGGGATCTCAACTGGTGCAGCCCTATAAATGTAAAGCAGCTTTGGCAGCAATATCATCTTTACAATATTAATTCTACCTATTAAAGATAAAGGCAGATTCTCCCACGCTTCTATTTTCCGGGTGATGTATTCCATAGTCGGAACTACATTGAGCCTGCAGAACCGACGGGCATCTCTGTGGATCCGAATTCCCAAGTAAAGAAACTCGTCCACCATTTTCAGGGGCGATAATGGGGATAGGGCCTCCCTACCTTCCTCATCCACAAAACAAATACTGGACTTTGTCCAGTTGACCTTGAGGCCCGAGTATCGGCCATACCCATCCACCACGTCTAGGAGGGCCTCCAGAGAAGGACCCGCATCAGCCAGGTATACTAACATGTCATCGGCATATAACGACAATTTTTCCTGTATACCAGAAATCGACCAGCCCTCTATTAGGGCACTCCTATTAATCAACTGGGTAAGGGGCTCCATTACAATGGCAAACAGCAGCGGGGACAGTGGGCACCCCTGCCTAGTGCCTCTATGTAGGCAGAATGGCCTCGACAGATACCCATTAACCCGCACCCGAGCCGTGGGAGCCTTATATAGCAACTGAACCCATTTAATATATGATGTTGGGAATTGCAAGCATCTCAATGTCTCCCATATAAAAGGCCATTCTACCGAATCAAAGGCTTTCTCGTTGTCCAAGGAAGCTATTGCCTGGGCGCCCGCATTATCATGACTGACCTGCAGATTCGTGAACAGTCTTCTAAGATTTATATCAGTTGTTTTGCCTGGCATGAAACCGGACTGATCCGGGTCTATAATGGATAAGATAACCTCCCTAAGTCTCCTGGCCAGCACTTTAGCTAAGATTTTGGCGTCCGTATTTAAGAGGGAGATCGGTCTATAGGAGCCGCACTGGTCCAGGGGCCTCCCAGCTTTATGGATGACCACTATGGTCACCTCCATGAACGACGGGGGCAACTCATCGGTCTCAAAAGCATACTGAAATAACCTAACCAGTCGCGCGCAGTGTTTGTCTATGTCCAATTTGTACCATTCAACTGGGAAGCCATCCGGACCAGGCGATCTTCCAACCGACATACTTTCAATAGCCAACCGAATCTCCCCTCCTCTATTGGTCCCGCCAGATAGCCACTGTCCACCCGTGAGAGAACTGACATCAGAGTACCAAGAAGAAAACTCCTGACCTCATCAGGCGTCGCTAAGGTATGTGAAGCGTAAAGGTCGACATAATATTCCGCAAATTTTTCACATATTTCATGTGGCTGGACTACACGCGACCCCTCAGGCCCCGTTATGAATGGAACCACCGTTTGAGGCATTTCAGTTTTAGACAGGAACGCTAGGGCCCGCCCATTTTTGTCCCCATCAGAAAACACTACCTGCCGCTGATATAACAATTTCTTCTGGGTATATTCAACTAGATGAAGGTTTAACTCCCTCTGTGCTTGTTCCCACGCTTTATGATTATCTGGATTAGGCGTTTGAATATATACTCTCTCCTTACTGGTCACATCAGCCTCCAACCCTACTCTAGTGGACACTAATTCCTTCCGGTGGGTCGCTATGGCATTGATAAGAGACCCTCGCAGGACAGCCTTGAAGGCATCCCATTCAATCAGAGGATTAGAGGACCCTCGTTGCACCCCCAGTAATCTGCAATTGCCTGCTGCGCTGCCCACATCACCGGACGAACCTCCAGCCATTTAGCACAGAGCCGCCACATCCTGTCCGGGGGTAGTAACTGTTGGTTCAGTATTATCAGTAAAGGAGCATGATCTGAGATACCTCTCGGTAGATACTCCGCCTTAATCAAGTTAGTCAATATTTCTCTACTAACAAATACCAAATAAATTCGAGAGAGGGTAACAAAAGATGCAGAGTAGCAGGAGAATTGGCGCTCCCCCGGATGCAAATAGCACCAGCCCTCCGTAAGGTCATACGCATCAGCCCAGTTGCTCAGCGACTTATTATGGGTGGACTGAGGACGGAGTCTATCCGCATCCGGGTCAAGGACCGCATTATAATCCCCTAGCATAATCAATGGGGCAGGCGGTAAGGAAGCAATGGCAGCCATTATATCATGCAAAACAGTACTACGAAAAGGAGGAGGAACATAGAGACCCACAATTACATAGTCAATGCTTCGTATAGCCACATACATAATGACGTATCGGCCTTCAGTATCAGGGTGCACTGAATGCATTTGGAAGGGGAGGGATTTTGCCACCAAAATTGAAACCCCTCTGGCATGCGAGCTATAGGCAGCATGGTATGCATATCCCATCCACGGCCTTCTCAACGCTAATAATCTGCGTCCCTCCAAATGCGTCTCTTGCAACACCACAATATGTGGATTAAATCCCTTCAGGTAATTAAATACCAGGGACCTTTTAATCTTATCGTTCAGTCCCCTAACATTCCAGGAGACGAAACGGCAAGTGGCCATCATGGCGGGAATCTGATTTTATACCCAGGGGAGACCCCAGACCGCCCAGACCATTCGCTCACACATTCACACCAAAACATACGAAAGAGATACCCCAACACCCATTTGACCCCAACCACCCCACCCTGCCCAGATCCCCCCAACATATCCGAGCTTATGGATCCCAAGTCAAACAAAACTATTCCCACTTAAGACACAGTGGCGCACCCACTACAAGTGATCGCAACCCACTGCTCTGTCTAGAGAAAGGGAAATTCAAGAACAATCGGGGCCGACTAACTAAAACCTTAGCCCTCGTGCCCATCTTGGCCACCCGTGTAAGCATCAATAAACATATCAGACTCTCACTCATCCCTTCCGGTCGAGCCAGTCCGACACTTCTTCAGGAGTATTGAAAAACCGCACCGAGTCCCCATCTTGGATCCTGAGGCGGGCTGGATATATCATGGCGTAGACAAAACCTTTCTCCCGCAGGCGAGCCTTCACGGCCATGAACTGCCGTCGTTGTTTCTGAACCTCCGTAGAGAAATCCGGGTAGAGAGATACTCGGGCATTATCGAATCTAATTTCTTTCATCTTGCGGGCCGCGGCTAGAATGGCATCACGATCTCTGTAGTTTAAGACCTTGAAGATGAAGGGCCGCGGGGGTGCCCCTGGTGGCAAGGGCTTCGTTGGAATTCTGTGCGCTCTTTCAACCGCGAAACTGGTGGATAATGAGATTGGGGCCAGGGATTGCTTGAAAAAGTTTCCACAAAGTCCTCTGGAGAACGGCCCTCAGCCCATTCAGGAAGCCCCATTATGCGGACGTTATTCCGCCTATTTCTATTCTCTGCATCTTCTACTCTTTCCATCAGTACTTTCACTTGTTGCTGAAGGCGCCGCACATTGTTATCACCTTGCTGAGCCAGATCCTCCACCTCTCCCAGCCTCCTCTCCGCTTCTGCGGTTCTGTCACGTATTTTGTCAATTTCATGCCTAAGGCAAGTAAGGTCAGCCTGGACATGATCTATCTTGACTGTAAGCGTGGATTGGCAGGCCGTAATTGCAGCCATTATCTTGCTGAAGTTTGCTTCAATGGAATCAGGGGGGGGGGGGCACCTCCCCCGGGGCCTCTGTCTGGCTCATCACGTCAACTGTGTACTTAGATGCAGGGGCACCTCCAGGGCCACCAGTTTTGCAGCCCATGTATCTGCGGTAAGGGCAGTCGCAGCTAGCAGCCCCTCGGAACTCTATAATTGTTCAGGTCAGTGTCTCCTGCTACTCCCCGGACTATGGACGGCCACAGCACACGCCTGCCCGCCGTCAGACAGTCACACCCAGGCCGCGGGCCCTCTCCAGCAAGCGCTCCTCCCTGCGCTCTGATGCCGGTTCTCAGGAGCCTCGTTGGTTTGCTCAGAGGAACGGGCAGGGAGTGAGCTTGGCGCTTGCTTCCCTCCGCTGCACCCTCAGTGCTATCTCATGCAGCCGGAGATGCCCGGGCAAATGAGGCCAGATGCTGAGCGGTTCGCGCTACTGCGATGGCGCCGACAGGTAGGGCTCTCTCAGCAGCCGCGATTACTTCCCTCCGCGCCGGTCTCCTGCACCGCAGACAGGTCTCACCACCTCACGGGACTTGCTCCTCCGGACTGCCGGACGGTTTAAAGGGTTTCAACCATGGATGGTCAGGATAACGACAGGATTCTGGAGGAGCCGAGGTGCCGCACGTCCTCACTCCATCGAGTCCAGGCCCCGCCCCCCCTCTGAGCCACTTCTAACAGACTGGCCTGAAAGTGCTAAAAATTACCCCTCATCCTCCTCCTTCTCCTCATCCTGGGCCACCTCCTCTTCCATCATCGCCCTAAGCATTTTCTCAAGGAGACATAGAAGTGGTATTGTAACGCTGATAATGGTGTCATCGCCACTGGCCATGTTGGTGGAGTACTCGAAACAGCGCAACAGGGCACACAGGTCTCGCATGGAGGCCCAATCATTGGTGGTGAAGTGGTGCTGTTCCGCAGTGCGACTGATGCGTGCGTGATGAAGCTGGAACTCCACTATGGCCTGCTGCTGCTCGCACAGTCTCTCCAGCATGTGCAAAGTGGAGTTCCACCTGGTGGGCACGTCGCATATGAGGCGGTGAGCGGGAAGGCCAAAGTTATGCTGTAGCGCAGACAGGCGAGCAGAGGCAGGATGTGAACGCCGGAAGAGCGCACAGACGGCCCGCACTTTATACAGCAGCTCTGACATGTCGGGGTAGTTGTGAATGAACTTCTGCACCACAAAATTCAGCACATGCGCCAGGCAAGGGATGTGCGTCAAACCGGCTAGTCCCAGAGCTGCGACGAGATTTGGCCCATTATCGCACACCACCAGGCCGGGTTTGAGGCCCACCGGCAGAAACCACTCGTCGGTATGTTGTTCAATACCCCGCCACAACTCCTGCGCGGTGTGGGGCCTGTCCCCCAAACATATGAGTTTCAGAATGGCCTGCTGACGTTTACCCCGGGCTGTGCAGAAGTTGGTGGTGAAGGTGTGTGGCTGACTGGATGAGCTGGTGGAAGCAGAGGAGGAGGAAGCCGAGTAGGAGGAGGAGGCTACAGGAGGCAAAGAATGATGCCCTGCGATCCTTGGCGGCGGAAGGACATGCGCCAAGGAACTCTCAGCCTGGGGCCCAGCCGCCACTACATTTACCCAGTGTGCAGTTAGGGAGATATAGCGTCCCTGGCCGTGCTTACTGGTCCACATATCTGTGGTTAGGTGGACCTTGCCACAGATGGCGTTGCGTAGTGCACACTTGATATTATCGGATAATTGGTTGTGCAGGGAAGGCACGGCTGTCTTGGAGAAGTAGTGGCGGCTGGGAAGAACATACTGTGGGACAGCCATGGACATCAGCTGTTTGAAGCTGTCTGTGTCCACCAGCCTGAATGACAGCATTTCAAAGGCCAGTAGATTAGAAATGCTGGCATTCAGGACAAGGGCTTGAGGGTGGGTAGGTGGGAATTTACGCTTTCTCTCCAAGGTTTGTGAGATGGAGAGCTGAACGCTGCCGTGTGACATGGTGGAGATGCTTGGTGACGCAGGTGGTGGTATCGGTGGCATATCCTCTGTTTGGTGTATTGCAGGTGCCAACGTTCCTCCCGAGGCGGAGGAAGAGGCCGAGGCAGCAGCAGAAGAGGGAGCAGGGGGAGCCAGAGTGAGTTCCTTGCTTTTATGGTGTTTACTACACTGCAGTTCATGCTTTGCATGTAGATGCCTGGTCATGCAGGTTGTGCTAAGGTTCAGAACGTTAATGCCTTGCTTCAGGCTCTGATGGCACGGCGTGCAAACCACTCGGGTCTTGTCATCAGCACATTGTATAAAGAAGTGCCATGCCAGGGAACTCCTTGAAGCTGCCTTTGGGGAGCTTGGTCCCTGGTGGCGGTGGCCAGTAGCAGGCGAACTCTCTTGGCGTCGGCTGGTCTTATTTTGCCCCCTGCTCCCTCTTTTGCTACGCTGTTGGCTCGGTCTCACCACTGCCTCTTCCTCTGAACTATGAAAGTCAGTGGCACGACCTTCATTCCATGTGGGGTCTAGGACCTCATCGTCCCCTGCATCGTCTTCCACACAGTCTTCCTCCCTGACCTCCTGTTCGGTCTGCACACTGCAGAAAGACGCAGCAGTTGGCACCTGTGTTTCGTCATCATCAGAGACGTGTGGACTGCGATGAGGTGGTATTCCCATGTCCTCATCATCAGGAAACATAAGTGGTTGTGCATCAGTGCATTCTATGTCTTCCACCAATGGGGAAGGGCTAGGTGGATTCCCTTGGAAAACCCTGCCAGCAGAGTCTTCAAACAGCATAAGAGTCTGCTGCATAACTTGAGGCTCAGACAGTTTCCCTGATATGCATGGGGGTGATGTGACAGACTGATGGGCTTGGTTTTAAGGCGCCACCTGTGCGCTTTCTGCAGAAGACTGGGTGGGAGATAATGTTGTGAACGTGCTGGATCCACTTTCGGCCACCCAATTGACTAGCGCCTGTACCTGCTCAGGCCTTACAATCCTTAGTATGGGATTGGGCCCCACCAAATATCGCTGTAAATTCTGGCGGGTACGGGAACCTGAGGTAGTTGGTCCACTAGGACGTGTGGCTGTGGCAGAATGGCCACGTCCTCTCCCAGCACCAGAGGGTACACTAACACCACCACGACCGCGTCCGCGTCCCTTACTAGATGTTTTCCTCATTGTTACCGTTCACCAAGCACCACAAGAATAAAAAAACATATTTGGCCTAATGTATTGATTTCAAATTCAGGCCTTTTTTTACAGGCACCTAACACTATCTGCCTATTTATTTATGTAGCGTATTACACTAATCAAGGCACAGCAGTAACCACTGATTTAGGGGAATATCTGTTTTAGGACTAGTATGTAGGCCCTTGATGAAAGGTATCCTTTTATGGACAGATTTACACTTGGCCTGCAACAGCTGGAACACCAGATTCAGGGTATTGCTATATTGGCAAGTGAATTTCACCCCATAACAAAATATATCCTTTTACGGACAGATTAACACTTGTCCTGCAACTGCTGGAACACCAGTTTCAGGTTATTGCTATTTTGGCAATTTATTTGACCGCAGAACAAAATAAATGTTTTGGAGGACACTATTATAGTTTGCCAGCCAGTGCTGGGACACCAGTTTTAGGCGATTGCTATTTTGTCAATTGAATGTCACCACAGAACAAAATATATAATTTGCAGGACACTATGAAACTTGGCCAGCCACAGCTGAAACCACTAATTTATGGTATTGCTATTTTGGCAATTGAATTTCACCCCAGAACAAAATATATCCTTTGCAGGACACTATGAAACTTGGCCAACCACAGCTGAAACCACTGATTTATGGTATTGCTATTTTGGCAATTGAATTTCACCCCAGAACAAAACATATGTTTTGGCAGACACTATTATAGTTTGCCAGCCAGTGCTGAGACACCAGATTTATGGTATTGCTATTTTGGCAATTGAATTTCACCCCAGAACAAAATATATAATTTGCAGGACACTATGAAACTTGGCCAGCCACAGCTGTGACACCAGATTTATGGTATTGCTATTTTGGCAATGGAATTTCACCCCAGAACAAAATATATAATTTGCAGGACACTATGAAACTTGGCCAGCCATAGCTGAAACCACTGATTTATGGTATTGGTATTTTGGCAATTGAATTTCACCCCAGAACAAAATATATCCTTTGCAGGACACTATGAAACTTGGCCAGCCACAGCTGAAACCACTTATTTCTGGTATTGCTATTTTGGCAATTGAATTTCACCCCAGAACAAAATATATCCTTTGCAGGACATTATGAAACTTGGTCAGCCACAGCTGAAAACACTGATTTATGGTATTGCTATTTTGGCAATTGAATTTCACCCCAGAACAAAATATATCCTTTGCAGGATACTATGAAACTTGGCCAGCCACAGCTGAAACCACTTATTTCTGGTATTGCTATTTTGGCAATTGAATTTCACACCAGAACAAAATATATCATTTGCAGGACACTATGAAACTTGGCCAGCCACAGCTGAAACCACTGATTTATGGTATTGCTATTTTGGCAATTGAATTTCACGCCAGAACAAAATTTATGTTTTTGCGGACACTATTATACTATGTCAGCCACAACTGTGACACCAGATTTATGGTATTGCTATTTTGGCAATTAAATTTCACCCCAGAACAAAATATATGTTTTGGCGGACACTATTATAGATTGCGAGCCAGTGCTGGGACACCAGATTTAGGGGATTGCTATTTTGTCAATTGAATTTCACCCCAGAACAAAATATATAATTTGCAGGACACTATGAAACTTGGCCAGCCACAGCTGAAACCAGTGATTTATGGTATTGCTATTTTGGCAATTGAATTTCACCCCAGAACAAAAAATACCCTTTGCAGGACACTATGAAACTTGGCCAACCACAACTGAAACCACTGTTTTATGGTATTGCTATTTTGGCAATTGAATTTCACCCCAGAACAAAATTTATGTTTTGGCGGACACTATTATAGTTTGCCAGCCAGTTCTAGGACACCAGATTTATGGTATTGCTATTTTGGCAATTGAATTTCACCCCAGAACAAAATATATAAT
This sequence comes from Bufotes viridis, assembly GCA_033119425.1. NCBI lineage: Eukaryota > Metazoa > Chordata > Amphibia > Anura > Bufonidae > Bufotes > Bufotes viridis. The sequence goes on from CM065590.1 coordinate 277,714,627, forward strand.
TTGCAGGACACTATGATACTTGGCCAGCCACAGCTGGGACACCAGATTTAGGGGATTGCTATTTTGTCAATTGAATTTCACCCCAGAACAAAATATATAATTTGCAGGACACTATGAAACTTGGCCAGCCACAGCTGAAACCAGTGATTTATGGTATTGGTATTTTGGCAATTGAATTTCACCCCAGAACAAAATATATAATTTGCAGGACACTATGATACTTGGCCAGCCACAGCTGGGACACCAGATTTAGGGGATTGCTATTTTGTCAATTGAATTTCACCCCAGAACAAAATATATAATTTGTAGGAGACTATGAAACTTGGCCAGGCACAGCTGAAACCACTGATTTATGGTATTGGTATTTTGGCAATTGAATTTCACCCCAGAACAAAATATATGTTTTGGCGGACACTATTATAGTTTGCCAGCCAGTGCTGGGATAACAGATTTAGGGCATTGCTATTTTGGCAATTGAATTTCACCCCAGAACAAAATATATAATTTGCAGGACACTATGAAACTTGGCCAGCCACAGCTGAAACCTCTGATTTATGGTATTGCTATTTTGGCAATTGAATTTCACCCCAGAACTGAATATACCCTGTTACAGACAGATTTAAACTAGGCCTGCAACAGCTGGAACACCAGATTCAGGGTATTGCTATTTTGGCAATTGAATTTCACCCCAGAACAAAATATATAATTTGCAGGACACTATGTAACTTGGCCAGCCACAGCTGAAACCACTGATTTATGGTATTGCTATTTTGGCAATTGAATTTCACGCCAGAACAAAATATATGTCTTTGCGGACACTATTATAGTTTGCCAGCCACAGCTGTGAAACCAGATTTATGGTATTGCTATTTTGGCAATTGAATTTCACCCAAGAACAAAATATACCCTGTAACGGACAGATTTAAACTAGACCTGCAACAGTTGGAACACCAGATTCAGGGTATTGCTATTTTGGCAATTGAATTTTACCCCAGAACAAAATATATAATTTGCAGGACACTATGTAACTTGGCCAGCCGCAGCTGAAACCACTGATTTATGGTATTGCTATTTTGGCAATTGAATTTCACCCCAGAACAAAATATAAGTTTTTGCGGACACTATTATAGTTTGCCAGCCACAGATGTGACACCAGATTTATGGTATTGCTATTTTGGCATTTGAATTTCACCCCAGAACAAAATAAATGTTTTGGCGGACACTATTATAGTTTGCCAGCCAGTGCTGGGACACCAGATTTAGGGGATTGCTATTTTGTCAATTGAATTTCACCCCAGAACAAAATATATAATTTGAAGGATACTATGAAACTTGAACAGCCACAGCTGAAATCACTGATTTATGGTATTGCTATTTTGGCAATTGAATCTCACCCCAGAACAAAATCTACTCTGTTACTGACAGATTTAAACTAGGCCTGCAACAGCTGGAACACCAGATTCAGGGTATTCCTATTTTGGCAATTGAATTTCACCCCAGAACAAAATATATGATTTGCAGGACACTATGAAACTTGGCCAGCCACAGCTGAAACCACTGATTTATGGTATTGCTATTTTGGCAATTGAATTACACCCCAGAACAAAATATATAATTTGCAGGACACTATGAAACTTGGCCAGCCACAGCTGAAACCACTGATTTAAGGTATTGCTATTTTGTCAATTGAATTTCACCCCGGAACAAAATATACCCTTTTATGGACAGATTTAAACTAGGCCTGCAACAGCTGGAACACCAGATTCAGGGTATTGCTTTTTTGGCAATTGAATTTCACCCCAGAACAAAATATATCCTTTGCAGAACACTATGAAACTTGGCCAGCCACAGCTGAAACCACTGATTTATGGCATTGCTATTTTGGCAATTGAATTTCACCCCAGAACAAAATATATGTTTTGGCGGACACTATTATAGTTTGCTAGCATGTGCTGGGACACCAGATTTAGGGGATTGCTATTTTGACAATTGAATTTCACCACAGAAAATAATCTATCCTTTGCCAGACAGCAGACAGTTTTATACTTGGCTAGCCAAAGCTGGAACACCAGATTTAGGGCATTGGTATTTTGGCAATTGTATTTAACCCCTTAATAAAATATAGAAATTGCTATCCTGAGTTTCTAGGGGTGACAATTAGCACAGCCAAGCCCCTGATGTAGGATATAGAAAAAAAAACTAGTATTGATGGATTGATGGACTCGGTGGCAGCTTGTTCTGGTGCACCACAAGTCACAAAATGGCCGCCGATCACCCCAGAAAATTAGTGACAGAAAAACGCTCTGTTCAGCCTAAAATCTAGTGAGCAAGTAACTAGCAGAAGTTGAATGATTCACAGCTGTAGATCAATCACTTCATTAGGTGCTTTTGCTGACTTTTCCCTGCTTAATCTCGCCCTCACAGCAGCTGCGTCCTCTCCCTACACTAATCAGAGCAGTGTGACGTGCGGCGCTACGTGACTCCAGCTTAAATAGAGGCTGGGTCACATGCTGCACTTGGCCAATCACAGCCATGCCATTAGTAGGCATGGCTGTGATGGGCTCTTTGGGCAAGAAGTAAAACACTAGCTGATTTGCTGCTGTGCAGCCCTTCAGAAAGCGGGAAGAAATCGCCGAACAACGAACCCGAACCCAAACATTTTTGAAAATGTTCGGGTCCGTGTCCTGAACACCCCAAAATTTGGTACGAACCCGAACTATTCTCGAACTGTTCGCTCAACACTACTTGTGATATTTTCAACCTTTGCAATAGAAATTGTGAAATCTGCAACAAATCTAATACAAAATTTACATCCACACCCTAAACATTTCTGATATCTTATTTTGGATATGCACTGAATATTTGACCCTTACAGTTTCCAAGAATACTACATTTAGCGGTAACAAAATTATTTGAAAGTGGTGACAAAGTAATTGAAAAATTCACATATTGTGATGATGAAAAAGAAATGTAAACCACGGAACAAAGCTATCTGTTCTTCAACTTTGGCAATTGCCAGAATGCAATCAAACCAACCTACCCGGAAATCACTGCTCTGAATAATGATCCTATACAGCTCAGAGATACTGCTGACTGTCTGCATCTTTATACAGTGTGGCTGATTTCCTCTGCAAATATCACATTGGATTTAAGAGTTAACTCATAACAGCCTTGAACCAAGATATGAAAATGTAACCTAATTTATTTCTAATTTCTGTTATAGAAACATTACTGATTTATTCCTAAATCTTTTCCTTTCCTGTTCTTTTCCCCGTCTCTGTCCAATATTCTTTCCTTATCCACCTCTCTGTTCAATCAACTAATACATTTAATTAACAAGATTAGAAGTGATGCCATTTTTAAATTGATCTCAATATGTTTCTTTAAAGTCAGCCTTCAACAACACCACACATTTTGTGAAGACAATAATGAGTTTTGTACTTGATATCAGTTGCTGAACAATGTTCTTCACAAGACAAAGGTTCACAGGAAAGTCACATATATGTATAATTAAAACTTCCTGATGCAGCAATTTTCTATTTTTTACTCCCTGCCTTCCTGAAAACATAACTTTTTTTTCATTCACATGCTGTATGAGGGCTGGAAAATTGTACTTTCTAATGGCACCATTTAATATCGCATAGATATAGGGGGAAGCTGGAGAAAATTCAAATAGGGTGGAATCGGAAAAAAAAATTCCCATAGTTTTATGAGTTTCATTTATACAGCATTACCTAAACAGTACAATTCATATTCTAACTTCATTCTGTGTTTTAATACAATTAGAGCTATACCACATTTGTATAGCTTATCTTGTATTTTTAAGCTGTAATATAAAATACAAACTTTGAAAAAAGTTATTTTTTTCTTTGCTTGTCCAAACTCTGACCCACATAACTTTTTTCTACTTATATCTACAGAACTTTCTGGGGGATCATTTTTGTGGGGTGATCTATAGTTTTTACTCATAACATTGTGGGATGTGTATCAATTTTGTATCACATTTTTATTTGACTGTTGTTGTTTTTTTGGAGGTGAAGTGACTAAAAAACATCAGATAGGCCATTTTGATTCTGTTTTCCATTATGCTGTTCACTATGGGATAAATACTTTTATATGGAATAGTTAAGGCATTTTTGGATGGGGTGATACTAATCAATGATTTACCACTACCTAAAGAAAATTCACTGTGTTCCTATCAAGCCTTGCCATAGGGAAGATTTGACAGACCTCAAAGTCTTCAGAAGGCCTGAGGCTACCATAGCAACTGAATGGTTTGTGCATTCTGGGTTTGAGGTAGCTGTTCACTCCCAAAGATTGCCATGTTCCTAGGACAAAACACTCATCTGAGTGGTTAAAAGTCTGTGATTAGCATTATCCCTAGTCGTAGACTTTGCAACTGGGTGCCTGCTATGTAAAGGAGAAGGCAACTGGCATCTATGGTACCCATTCAGCTCCTGACTTCCACCATACATGTATGGCAGATGTTGGGAAGGGGTTAACACTATGCAAACTATTGATATAATACTGTGAACAATGTATGCTTGTTTTGCAATTTCATTTCAGAAAAAAACAGAATTGTACTCATGCAATACTGTAAATATATTTTATACATATTACACATTGACATAGGGTAATAGGGTATCTATCACTTAAAGAAACTTTTCATTAAATCTAGCTATTATATGACTTGTATCTGGAATTTCTTAGCAATCCAGCTCTGGCTTTGGGAAAATTAGCTAACTGTTTTGCCTGAGCTGGACTCGGGCAGAAAGTGGAGGGGGAGGGCTGCTTTAGATGCTGCTTTCTCCTGAACTGGTCTTGTTTGAAAGCTGACATTCCAAGCTTTTATACAAGACTAAAATGACAGCTAAAGTCCAAGCAACAGAGGAGAAATCACTGTTAGAAATCTAGTCGGGAATAATCGTGGGTAAAACCTGCTTTTATTTTCACTATCAGCTGCATTCACTGCATCCCGATTTTTAGCAGTGATATCTTCCCCTGTACTGAACATATTGGTGTCATTCTGGTATTGTCTGAAAGCTTGGAATGTCAGCTTTTAAACAATACAAAGTCCATGTCTGTAACCAAAACAGAGATATAAGCAGTTAAAGCATCCCCCTCACTCCCTTTCAGTCTGGAGGAGAATGAGGAAGCAGCTGCAGAGCTGACAGGCTGTAGAAATGTGAGAAAAAACTGTAATAATATGTAGAAATGTGGCATTATCATCATTGTGGTGACCCAGATAATAAAACTATATTATTTTTACCACATAGTGAATGCCGTAAATAAATTAAATTCCACAAAATAATGTAAAAATTGCTATTTTTTTAATCTTCCCCCCTAAAAATAAAATAATAAAAGTTATTTAATATACTAAATATACCCCAAAATGGTCCTTAAAATACCTACAACTAATCCAGCAAAATAAAATAAAAATTTAGAAGAAAATATTAAAAAGTTATGACTTCTGAAACACAAAGGGGAAAAATATTATTAGTACTTAAGGCTAAAATTTATGATGTCACTAAGGGGTTAAAATGCAATAGTGTCCCTTGAGTTGAGCGTCAACAAGATTTACTGCAGATACACATTCAAAATCTACAATAAAAATGTGACATTTTTGGGAGTGTTTTTCCAATTTTAACATGACTGCTAGGATGTTAAGGGGGTTGTGAAGTCATATAATATATGCTCATGAATATAACTGCCTACAACAAGCTACTTACTAATGCTAACTTTTATTTACTTTGGGCTCCGTCTGCCTTCTCAGGTCTTTGGTCACATGACAGAGGACAAGTCAATAATGCAGCATGACACTTTGCCTGCCCATCATGTTATTTGATCCTCTTATTGCCCCACCTTTTTAGAGAGAGTGGGCATATTCAAGGCAGAGGGTCTTGCTTTCCATTTGTCTGCCCCTCCCTTGGCGGAGCACGGCTGTACATTACCAAAGTGCCAGCCCTTTAGGAGTATCTTACTTGGAAGGGTTGTCAGCTTTCATGAAATTGATGAGAAATCTTTGGTATAGGTCATCAATATCAGATCAGTGGGGGTCCATCTCCCAGCATCCCCACCAATCAGTTGTTTGAAAGAGTAGTGGCACTCATGCATGCTTGCTCTATATCCCCCTCATTGCTGTCCAGGACAGCATTGAAGTGGATGATTAGAGTGCTGTGGCTCCTTAACTCATTGTATATTCATTGTAGCAGTGGGTAGGGCAGCATTGAAATGACTGCAGCAGCCACATGAATACTGTGGCTCTTTCAAACAGCTTATTAGGGAAGGGGGAGTAGTGGGACACAGACCCTAACAGAGCTGATATTGATTAACTATCCTATGATTCTTCTAGGGGGCTTGCATTTTGGTAATGGACAGCCATGGTCTGTCTAAGGGGTGGGGCTTCCATTGTAAGGGCTGCTCAATAAAAGTGTCAAATCACATGATGGCCAGATGGAGAGTCATGCTGCATCATTGATTTGTTCTCTATAAACTGTCTGGTGACCACAGGCTTGAGGCTTCAGTCCAAACTGAGCAAAAGTTATCATTAGGAAGTGAGTTTCTTTAGGCTGTTATAGTCATGGCTATATATTTTTATATGACTGCATAACCCCATTTAATTGTAATTTTCTAAGCTACTAGGTGGAGACAAGCTGGCATCATGTCTGCTCATAGACTACACACATTGAAACAGAGGATCTTGCTTTGCAACTCTTTGTAGCACACTCGCACAAGCAGCTGCAGTAATATAGGGCAGTAGTAGAACCCAGCAGTGAAGACAAACAGTAAATCACTTACAAGCTAGCAAAAGTCTCTTTCAGTCTCTCAGTTGTTGCCTGTCTACAGCAGGCTCCTTTTTTCTCCTCCTTCTTTCTTCTACCTCTCCATTGAGTATTCTGATCCCTCAGTGATCAGGAAGCCAGACTTTAGTGAAGATGGCTTTCAGCAATGAATTTAGAGTTAGTGAAGAAGAGGAGGTGTAGGAGAAAAGCCAGACAAGACAAGAAGCACGCCTAGACTATTTATTCATGGGGAAGGGGCGGGTAGATGAAATTATAGTTACTCTTTAAAAGCAAGTATATTTCATGTATTTACGTGAAACAGCTGACATACTTATACAGTTGTGGCCAAAAGTTTTGAGAATTACATAAATATTGGAATTTGGAAAAGTTGCTGCTTAAGTTTTTATAATAGCAATTTGCATATACTCCAGAATGTTATGAAGAGTGATCAGATGAATTGCATAGTCCTCCTTTGCCATGAAAATTAACTTAATCCCAAAAAAAAACTTTCCATTGCATTTCATTGCTGTCATTAAAGGACCTGCTAAGATCATTTCAGTAATCGTCTTGTTAACTCAGGTGAGAATGTTGGCGAGCACAAGGCTGGAGATCATTATGTCAGGCTGATTGGGTTAAAATGGCAGACTTGACATGTTAAAAGGAGGATGATGCTTAAAATCATTGTTCTTCCATTGTTAACAATGGTGACCTGTAAAGAAACGCGTGCAGCCATCATTGCATTGCATAAAAATGGCTCCACAGGCAAGGATATTGTGGCTACTAAGATTACACCTCAATCAACAATTTATAGGATCATCAAGAACTTTAAGGAAAGAGGTTCAATTCTTGTTAAGAAGGCTTTAGGGCGTCCAAGAAAGTCCAGCAAGTGCCAGGATCGTCTCCTAAAGAGGATTCAGCTGCGGGATCGGAGTGCCACCATTGCAGAGCTTGCTCAGGAATGGCAGCAGGCAGGTGTGAGCGCATCTGCATGCACAGTGAGGCGAAGACTTTTGGAAGATAGCCTGGTGTCAAGAAGGGCAGCAAAGAAGCCACTTCTCTCCAAAAAAAACCCATCAGGGACAGATTGATCTTCTGCAGAAAGTATGGTGAATGGACTGCTGAGGACTGGGGCAAAGTCATATTCTCCGATGAAGCCTCTTTCCGATTGTTTGGGGCATCAGGAAAAAGGCTTGTCCGTAGAAGAAATTAATAAAGAATGGTACCAAAACACCCTCCAACAGCAACTTCTTCCAACAATTCAACAATAGAGATGTCCCGAACTATTCGCCGACGAACGGTTCCCGGCGAACATAGCTTGTTCGTGTCCGCCGCGGCGGGCGAACATATGCGATGTTCGCGTTCGTCCCTATACTTTATCATTGAGCAAACTTTGACCCTGTACCTCACAGTCAGCAGACACATTCCAGCCAATCAGCATACCCTCCCTCCCAGACCCTCCCAGACCCTCCCACCTCCTATCAAAAAGCAAGGACAGCATCCATCTTAGATGGATTCTGAAGCTGCAGTGTTAGTAGTTGTAATTGCAATGCGATTAATATAACCTGTATTAATCGCATTCCGATTACAACTTAGATCTGAGTTCCTAATGGTTGTATTGCTAGAATATAATGAAGATTGAGAATATAGCGCTATATTCTCAATCTTCGTTATATTCTAGCAATACAACCATTAGAACTCAGATCTAAGTTGTAATTGCAATGCGATTAATACAGGTTATATTAATCGCATTGTGATTACAACTTAGATCTGAGTTCCTAATGGTTGTATTGCTAGAATATAATGAAGATTGAGAATATAGCGCTATATTCTCAATCTTCGTTATATTCTAGCAATACAACCATTAGGAACCCAGCTCTAAGTTGAATTCGCAATGCGATTAATGCAGGTTATAATAATCGCATTGCGAATTTAACTTATCACACTCTGCGTCAACTACGTAATTTTCCATGGGAGTTTTGCAATGGATCCCCCTCCGGCATGCCACAGTCCAGTTGTTAGTCCCCTTGAAACAACTTTTCCATCACTATTGTGGCCAGAAAGAGTCCCTGTGGGTTTTAAAATTCGCCTGTCTATTGAAGTCTATGGCGGTTCGCGCTGTTCGCCCGTTCGCGAATATTTGCATAAATTCGCGTTCGCCATTTGCGAATGGAAAATTTTATGTTCGCGACATCTATCCATCAACAGTTTGGTGAAGAACAATGCATTTTCCAGCACAATGGAGCACAGTGCCATAAGGCAAAAGTGAGAACTAAGTGGCTCAGGGACAAAAAAGTTAAAATTTTGGGTCCATGGCCTGGAAACTCCCCAGATCTTAATCCCATTGAGAACTTGTGGTCAATTCTCAAGAGGCGGGTGGACAAACAAAAACCCACTAATTCTGACAAACTCCAAGAAGTGATTATGAAAGAATGGGTTACTATCAGTCAGGAATTGGCCCATAAGTTGATTGAGAGCATGCCCAGTCGAATTGCAGAGGTCCTGAAAAAGAAGGGCCAACACTGCAAATACTGACTCTTTGCATAAATGTCATGTTATTGTCGATAAAAGCCTTTGAAACGTATGAAGTGCGTGTAATTATATTTCAGTACATCACAGAAACAACTGAAACAAAGATCTAAAAGCAGTTTTGCAGCAAACTTTGTGAAAACTAATATTTGTGTCATTCTCAAAACTTTTGGCCACGACTGTATACATAGGCAGGGTGGAGAGGATATTCCCAAACTTGAGTATTTGTACATTTCCAAATTTGGAGGCGAAAAGTTGCGAGCCATAATACAATCTTTACTCTGGACCTATCAGTGTGTTAAAATGGTCCTGACAGATACACAGGACAAGTGTTAAGTTCCAGACCAAAAGAGAGGTTGATTATAACAATTAAAGGGGTATTCCCATCTTAATGATTACTGTTAAATCTGTTAATGATTTAACAGTGATCATTTTTCTAAATATGTTTAATTAACTAATTCCCACCCCTTAGAAGAAAATGAAGATATACTTACCTGACTGTTGTCTTCCATCTCCATCTTGATTGACGTCTTCTCCCGGCCGGGCCAGGAAGAAGTCACCAGGGCGCATGCGCGGCGACGTGCGCGTTCAGTCCACCGCGCAGCCCGGCCGGGAGAAGACGTCAATCAAGATGGAGCCCGCCCTCTGCCGAAACCAAGAAGTGTACGGCGCGCCGGGAGCAGGTAAGTATGGAAGGGCGTGATGGGAATACCCTTTTTAGGATATATTGAACACTAATGTACATTTAGATAGCCTTTTGATAGACTTTGATGTTCTATTTGGAATGTAACCTGAAGGGGATCGATCTGTCCTTCATAGCCCTATAAAATTACTGGAGTTAGTGACATACATAGAGTGTATAGGGAGCCACATAACAAAGATCAAGTTCTTCCCCCTCTAATAATCGTTCTGAGTTTTGACACTTAGGACCAAGGGCAGATTGGGAACTTAAAGTGGCCCTGGAAAAAAACCTAAAAGTGCCCCCATGTTGTAGGTCGGTTCAAACTGACAGAAGACAGGCCAAAACAAGTAGGTGGGGACAACCAAAGTAAGTGGGGCCTGCAATAATGTAGTGCAGTGTAGAATACCGCCCCAGCAGAACCAAATACCACAGAACAGCACAAAATACTGCTGCCCCCATCACAGTATTCAACTGTATAACCATCATGAGGACAGTAATACAGCTGAGTTCAGGAGGGCATCTGCAGCATCAGATCATTATGTACCTGGCCTGCAGCCAAGAGGGCTTATGTGGCCCCCTGGGAATCGGCCCACGGGGAAATTTCCATGTATTCCATGAGTCTATGGCCAACCCACCCCTGCTTAGGTCAGAAAAGCTTAGTGTTTTCTTCCTTAACTTAGCCACTTTGATGACCACTGTTACATTACACGGGAGTCCTTCACAGGTTTTTGCCACCCTGCAGCAAAAGGGATAGGACCAACCTGAACTGGATCACCTCTCTCTGGAGCAGGGATCAGCAACCTCTTGCACTTCAGCTATTCTGAAACTACAACTCCCAGAATCCTCCTATACGTCATCATTGAGCAAACTTTGACCCTGTACCTTACAGTCAGCAGACATATTCCAGCTAATCAGCATACCCTCCCTCCCAGACCCATCCACCTCCTATCAAAAAGCAAGGACAGCATCCATCTTAGATTCAATCTGAAGCTGCAGTGTAAGTTAGAGCAGGGAGAGTGCTGCTGCTGCTGAAATAACCTCTTAAGGACACAGGACATACCAGTACGTCCTGTGTCCGGTCTTTAAAGATGGCGCCCACTCCTGCTTCATGCGGGCGCCTTAGCCGCGGGTGTTCGCATGGTTCTTGTAGCAGACAGCCGCGGCCAGCAGTGATGCCAATCGTGGACATTTAACCCCTCAGTTGCCATCGGCAATTCTGACCACGGCATCTGAGTGCGCGCAAACTGAAAGTTTTACTTTCGGTTTGTGCTTCGGCTCTCCGTGTGACGATCGGAGGAGCCGGAGCGCGCCTGTAGTAGTCTGGGTCTCTATGAATGAAACCCAGGCTGCTCTGTAGTTTTTCCTATGGAGCCTTGCCTGTAATAGGCTTCATAGGAAATATGCTATTTTTTCATACATTCCAATACTATTGCATTAGAATTTATGATAATCACAATCAAATGATTGTAAGTCATAGTTACCTATGGGAACTATATAAAAGTGTAAAAGTTCAGATCACCCCACTTTTGCTACAATTAAAAAAATAAAAAAATAAAAAAAACACATAATGGGTGTCGCAATGTGCGAAAACGCCTACACTACTATAATATAAAAAAAATCTTCTCCATACAGCAAACAGCAAAACGGAAAAAAGCATCCAAATGGCGAATTCGCCATTTTTGGTTGCTTCATTTTCCACAACAAATTACATAAAAGGTGATCAAAAAGTCATACACACCCCAGAATGGTATCAATAAAAAGATAAGATTATGATGCAAAAAATGAGCCCCCAAACAGCTCTGTACATATAATTACAAAAAAGTTATAGGGGTCAAAACATGGTGACAAGAAAGTAAAACAGATTTTTTCACACTTTTGAATGTTTTTTTTACTATCAAAACGCAAGAAAACCTATACATATAGGGTATCGCCGGATTCATACCTGTAAAGTAAAAGTAACCGGTCAGTTTTATCGCACATCGAAAGTCGGAATTTAAAAACCCACAAAACTGTGGTGGAATTGCTTTTTTAAAAAATTTCACCCCATTTGGAATTTTTTCCCCGCTTCCCACTACATCATATGCAATATTAAATGGTGCAAAAAAAAAAGTACAACTCGTCCCAGAAAAACAAGCCCTCATATGGCTATGTGAACCGAAATATAAAAAAGTTATGGTTCTGGGAAGGCAGGGAGCGCAAAAAAAAAAAAAACCTCCGGCCCTTAAGCGGCAAATAGGGAAAGCGTTAGCTAGGCCAGTGTCCTGTGTCCACTCCAGTCCTCAAAGACTCATCTGCTGTAAGGACAGCGTCCTGACTGCACCCCAAAAAGCCCTTTTTAAGGCTGTTACATCAGTCTGCTTTTATTTATTTTTTATATATATATATATATATATATATATTGCAGTTGACTGCCCGTGTGTGAGAGACCGCAGGGCCACAGACTGTACTGTGTGCACACCACTCATATCGGGTGGCACAGTACCTTGCAGATGAAAAAGTCATTTAATTTTTACCCTTTAATATAAATGCCGTTGCCTGCCAGTGTGTGTCAGTCCCACAGACTGTACTGTGCCCACTGCCAGTGCCCACCACTCATATCGGGTGGCACAGTACCTTGCAGATAAAAAAGTCATTTAAATTTCACCCTTTAATATAAATGCAGTTGCCTGCCAGTGTGTGTCAGGCCCACTGAATGCACTGTGCCCACTGCCCACCACTCATATAGGGTGGCACAGTACCTTGCAGATAAAAAAGTCATTTAATTTTTACCCTTTAATATAATTGCAGTTGCTTGCCAGTGTGTGTCAGGCCCACTGACTGTACTGTGCCCACTGCTAGTGCCCACCACTCATATCGGGTGGCACAGTACCTTGCAGATAAAAAAGTCATTTAATTTTTACCCTTTAATATAATTGCAATTGCCTGCCAGTGTGTGTCAGGCCCAAAGACTGCACTGTGCCCACTGCCCACCACTCATATAGGGTGTCACAGTACTTTGCACGGCACACGTGCAGTGACCTAACATTCAAGCGAAGCGGACCGAGCATGGGTCTTTTTCCATCTCCCAGTTCCAAAAATCTATCCACTACACCGGCCCTGGCCCTGATAAGGGACAAAACAGAGAACAAACTGATAGGAATATTACTTAGTTAACACTAGTAGCATTGGTGGCAAATTCCATTGCAAGTGCCCAAAATTAGAAGGAAGCGGACAGAGCAAGCTTTTTTCTCTATCTCCCCATGCAAGGATTCAATTCAATACACGTCCCCTCATAGGGGACTTAACAAAGATTAAAATGGCAAAAATAGTAGTTCACACTATTTGTACTGGTGGCACAGTACATTGCGCGGCGCACGCGCAGTGCCCCGAATTGGAAATAAGAGGACCAACCAATCATCTTTTTCCATCTCGCGGTTCCTAAAATCTATTCGATACATGTCCCCTGATAGGGGACGTAACAGGGATTAAACTGATAGGAATAGTACTAGTTAACACACCACTCATATAGGGTGGCACAGTACATTGTACGGCGCACGCGCAGTGTCCCAAATTGGAAGGAAGAGGACAGACCAACCATCTTTTTCCATCTTCTGGTTCCTAAAATCTATTCCATACACTGGCCCCTGATAGGGGACAAAACAGAGATTAAACTGGTAAGAACAGATTTTTTTAATTAAAAAAAAAAGAGGACAGCCTCTGCGGAGCTGGGTATTTTTTGGCCACGTTACTGAACGCTCATGCCCAATGGCTGTAGGCTCATGCGTCCTTTTGCTGAGGTGACAAATCTGGTCAGTCAAACCCAAGGCAACATCATCGACCTCATCCCATATGCGTTTTTTCTGGAGCCTGCCCTGCGAACAGTGCTGGATCAGGCCGTAGATGAGCATGAGGAGGAAGAGTTGTGGTCACCATCACCACTAGAAGCAGCCTTGTCGTCGTCGATTGCTGGACCTGCAGCAACGCAGAGAGAGGAGTCTGAAGAAGAGGAGTGAGAGGAGGAAGGTGGCTTTGAGGAGGTGGAAGACCAACCACAGCAGGCGTCCCAGGGGGCTTGTTGTCACCTTTCGGAGACCCTTGGTGTTGTACGTGGCTGGGTGGAGGAAGAGACCTTCAATGAAGTCAGTGAGGACAAGGAACGGGACATGGCTAGCTTGGTATCCAACCTTGTGCAAATGGGGAGTTTGAGGTTTTGCAAATGGACTGTTTGCGGTTGTTTGCGGTTGGTCTGTCAGAGTTTAGTCTGTCACTGTGAAGCGGGCGTAACCCTTACACTACCTGATCGATACAACATCATACCTGATCGTATACACACACTGGATGTTTTAAAGCACGTTATTCCAAACAATTTAGGAATGTTATGTGATTTATGCCCTTTATGGATTAAAACCCGACTCTGCGTCAACTACGTAATTTTCCATGGGAGTTTTGCCATGGACCCCCTCCTGCATGCCACAGTCCGGGTGTTAATTCCCTTGAAACAACTTTTTCATCACTATTGTGGCCAGAAAGAGTCCCTGTGGGTTTTAAAATTTGCCTGCCTATTGAAGTCTATGGCTATTCGCCCGGTTCGCCCGTTCGCGGACATTTATGTACGCGACATCTCTATCTGGGAGTTGCAGCTGTGCCGAAGGTTGTTGACCTCATTCTACTCCCAATACTAGCTGTATGGCCTGCTTATATGATATGTAAATTCTTGGCGGGGATCCAATATAAAGAATACACTCCCACCAATTTAAATGGAGGGCATTCTTTTTTTCCCTGTTTATGGAAAGACTTTCATCGACTAAATGCAATCATATTGTTTTCTCAAAAATAAATATTGCAGCTAAAAGTATTATTGTGAATGCAAGATAAGTATTTATTTGTATTTCCTACAGTAACAAAAGTTTTATTTTTATACATTTTGAATTGTTTGAGTCGGAGACACTCCAAAACTTGAATTGTTCCAGGTTTTAACATTTTTCTAAATGGATATTAAATTTTAAAATATTTAAAAGATACACATTCACTGATACAATCATCACTGAGCCACAATATCTCAGGATATAATGTACCCATCTCAATAACTGTCACCATTTGTGTAGTAAGTTATAACAACTACCAAGGAAAATGAAAGTACGCCTTAAGACGAAAAACATTTATTTATGACTTTCAGCACTTCTTTTACTGCTGTCAATAGAAATGTAAAAAATAAGGTAAATATTATTGTTTTCAGTAGTGTACCAGAATGTGTTCTAAAATAGCATAAAAAAGGACTAAAATACTGTCATTTAGCTCACTAAAATTGTCAACAGATTTCATAGTTTGAAAACGAGAATCATCATTATGTGTATCATGTTAAATTATGGAAAGGACTTTCCTAGGTGGGTGTTAGATATTTGTTTGGTCTGTATAATCATAATGGTGGTTCCTCATCAGAACTGTGGTCCTTCAATTGAAGGGGTTATTATTGGCTTAAAGGGATTTTCCAGGCTACTCATATTGATCACCTATCCTCAGAGTAGGCTATTAATATCTGATCGTTCAGGGTCCGAAACCACGCACCTCCCTTCATTAGCTGTTCCCGCCACCAAAGCTCATTTTGAATAGAACAGGAAGCACAGCTCCATTCAAAGTGTAGTGGCTGTGTTGGGTTACTGCAGTCCATCTCCCATTGAAGTGAATATGAGCTAAGCTGCAGAACTTAGTGTGGCCACTACACTTTGAACAGAGTCGTGTATCCAGTTCCATTTAAAGTGCTAGTTCCAAGGGCGTAACTACCATAGCGTCAGACCATGCGATTGCTATGGGGCCCAGGGCAAGAGGGGGCCCAGTCTTAGATGGGATTATCTCCTCTTCTACTGCAGGCGAAATTTTGGTCAGGACTCCACCCTCTAAAGGAACAACTGTTACTAAATGAGGCAGTGGAAAAAAAGGCCCAAGGGTCTTTGAAAAGGGTTTTGGCAGAAACCCTTCTGTCCTACTGTATGTGGGGGGCCTGGTTTGATCCTTGCTATGGGGCCCTTACTTCTCTATGTACGCCACTGGCTAGTTCCAATGCTGTAGGCTGCAGGGAACAGAAGATCAGTGAAGGTTGGTGGTTTGGACCCCTACTGATCGGGAATTAATTATCTATTTTAAGGCTAGGCCATCAATTTCAGGAGCCTGGAAAACCCCTTTAAGATTCTACACAGGTAAAAGTTCAATCAAGTGACAATATTAACCGGCACTATTGTTTACTGATGGGATTTTCTTGAATTTACTGTATTATGACAAATGTATTTCTACAACTAAAAAATAGAAACTGTTTATGTCATCTAGCATGTAGAGAGATATCCATGTGAACATACTGGAATTAAAACAGTTAAGAATAACATTTTTCACTGCAGTTTCCAAGCATATGCTGCACTAATTGAAGAATGCACCAACATATGTTACTAAGATACACAGTATCCGACCAAACTCTAAACTAAAGAAAGCAGTAAAACCATTTATACTTTGGAAGAAAAACATGCAACAAAATTGCCATAATGTTGCTATCCTTTGTAAGAGATTGGCAGCAATAGGTGTAGAGCACAGTGGTCTTTGATGCAAGGGCTAGTGTTGTCCTAGGGTTCCTTGTGTCAACCCAAGCCCATAGTCCATTTAAACAGTACAAGTGTGTGTTCACTATTAAGGGGAATCTGTCACCTCTTGTAAGCCCTATTAAGTAAAGTAATACATACAATACCTACCATTGACATCAGAACAGTAATTTGTATGATGTTACTGACCCTGTTTCTGCACTGAGTGCCCTCAAGCCAACCCTGAAAGGAAATGATAGGACTTCTTCTGCAGTCCTGTCCATTATGTAATTGTGCTCACAAGTACTCTCAGTGCATTCCAGGGCCATTTTGTGGGAGCACAAAGAGGTAATGGGGGTAAGTATTGCCGTGCAGATTACTGTTTCAAGTTCAGTGGCAGGTGTTCTATACAACTATTAGGGCTATTACACTAACAGATTACCTGACAGATATTCCAACCAATCGATGCACACAGAGATGTTTTGTTATACATACCAACTATTGGTTTGATTGGACCGATCCACCAGAGCTTGGGAACTCTGGTGGATCACATAATACTGAATTGCCTTCCAACATTAAAATATAGCTTTTAATAGATAATTTTAAAAGATGTAACGTAAATAATCTGAAGATAAACTTCAAAAACCTTCTTTTCTCTGATATCAGGTCAAATCTTGATAAATGCGGACCAAATATAGAACAATAATAAGGCTATACCAGATGAAGGGTTAAACCCTCTTTACTTACAGTTTGTAGACAAATTTCGGAACCGTAGAGAATTGATATCATATGTTGGATAGCCTGGCAGGGTAAAAGATATAAATTATCCCTATTAAACCCTGGCTTCCCTATCTCTCCCTTAGCCCAGGGAAACCCCCTAATGGTGAGGGTCCCCTGTCCACGTTCCTAATACTGCTAATTGCCCTAAAATGACCCTTGCCACAGGAATAGGGTAGATAAGGAAAAACAATATTGTCTACAAACAGATATATGCTAGGTAAAGGATAGCCCGCAATGAAAACGTCCCGACGCGGCGTTTCCCCAGCAGCACACTGGTTCGTCAGGGGATTATATACCTGGACAGAAGTCCGGGGATATAAGATTTCCTTGGTTCAGGGTATTT
Organism: Bufotes viridis; assembly: GCA_033119425.1. Lineage (NCBI taxonomy): Eukaryota > Metazoa > Chordata > Amphibia > Anura > Bufonidae > Bufotes > Bufotes viridis. Next base: position 277,732,282 of record CM065590.1, read on the forward strand.
GATTGTAAACCCTGACTCAAGATACCCAGTACAAAATATAATAAATATCTGAGTATAACGTCCCTAAGTAGGGAAATGAAGACAGACCTGTGTGTGGATGAAGGCACTGAGATGAAGGCGTCTCACTGATGCTTTGAAAGCTGGCGCCTTATATTGGTCCATTAATTGATAGCCACCTCCCTCTACTTCCTCCTCTATGTAGACATAACACAAAGATGTACATATACTGAAGGGGCAGATCTATATTGCCACTGATGGTTACTTACATATGACCTATCGAAATAAAGGATCTATATAAGTCCAAGGTCCAATTCTTTTGTAGTAACCACTACTTAGTTGGTGAAAGAACGCTATGTTGGAGCACAAATGCGTTCCACAACCAAACCGGATGTTGTAATATGACGCGGTGTGGAGCGCAAATGCGTTCCACTGCTAAACCGGATGTTCTCATCTGCGCTCCACCGATAGACCGGATGTCGTCATAGAATAGGAGACGCAGTCAAGGAGCCAAATGGAGGTGTGGAGCGCAACCTGCGCTTCACCCTTCAGGAAGTGATTGGGCCTTATTATAATGATGCTAAAACATTTGGTACTTTATTCATTTTGGCTGCAATATTTATGCTAGTATTGATAATAAATAATGAGACCAATGATATAGTAAAGCGCTAATGAGGCTCTCTTTTATTTATATATATTATCATTATTATTTAAATTTGTTTTAGAGGAGAAGGAAGCCCTTCTATATTAGAAAATCCAAATGGGCCTATTATCTCAAAACTCACACAGTCAGAGGAAAAAGTTAAATAGAGGAAAAAGAAAAATTGTTTTCATTTTGATACCCCTATATACATAAAAATAGTATTAAACAAGTTGGGCCTTTCCGGTCCGATATACTTGACTATGGCCAATATTCCAAATTTTAGGACCAAAATACCCTTACATAATAGCAAGGGAACAAGATCACTATATGAAGGTTAGATTATTATGTCTGGTTGAAAGAGGAGGGAAGGGAAACACGAAGAGAGAGATGAGGGAGGGGGAGAGGAAAAGAAGTGGGGGACAAAAAAGAGGACATTAAAATTGACACACAGATAAATATTCATAGGAAGCAGCTAAACGATAATTGTTCATTCAGGCCCTCTGGATTGGTCGTACGTAATCGATGAATCCAGTAGCTTTCCCTTTGAAGTATTTTCCTATTCCAATCCCCCTTACGTGGAGACGGATGGACAACCTCAATAATTTGGAAGCTCAAACATTTGGGGTTCCCCCCATGAAATTCAAGAACATGATTTGCCACTGGTGTGTCCCTCCTATGTCTGATGTGACCAAGAGAGAGCTGAGGAGGAGGATAGGGGAACATCTTGGGGACATCAGACATAGGAGGGACACACCAGTGGCAAATCATGTTCTTGAATTTCATGGAGGAACCCCAAATGTTTGAGCTTCCAAATTATTGAGGTTGTCCATCCGTCTCCACGTAAGGGGATTGGAATAGGAAAATACTTCAAAGGAAAGCTACTGATTCATCGACACGCACGACCAATCCAGAGTGCCTGAATGAACAATTATCGCTTAGCTGCTTCCTATGAATATTTATCTGTGTGTCAATTTTAATGTCCTCTTTTGTCCCCCACTTCTTTCCTCTCCCCCTCCTCATCTCTCTCTTCGTGTTTCCTTTCCTCCTCTTTCAACCAGACATAATAATCTAACCTTCATATAGTGATCTTGTTCCCTTGCTATTATGTAAGGGTATTTTGGTCCTAAAATTTGGAATATTGGCCATAGTCAAGTATATCGGACCGAAAGGCCCAACTTGTTTAATACTATTTTTATGTATATAGGGGGTATCAAAATGAAAACAATTTTTCTTTTTCCTCTATTTAACTTTTTCCTCTGACTGTGTGAGTTTTGAGATAATAGGCCCATTTGGATTTTCTAATATAGAAGGGCTTCCCTTCTCCTCTAAAACAAATTTAAATAATAATGATAATATATATAAATAAAAGAGAGCCTCATTAGCGCTTTACTATATCATTGGTCTCATTATTTATTATCAATACTAGCATAAATATTGCAGCCAAAATGAATAAAGTACCAAATGTTTTAGCATCATTATAATAAGGCCCAATCACTTCCTGAAGGGTGAAGCGCAGGTTGATGCTCCACACCTCCATTTGGCTCCTTGACTGCGTCTCCTATTCTATGACGACATCCGGTCTATCGGTGGAGCGTAGATGAGAACATCCGGTTTAGCAGTGGAACGCATTTGTGTTCCACACCGCGTCATATTACAACACCCGGTTTAGTTGTGGAACGCATTTGCGCTCCAACATAGCGTTCTTTCACCAACTAAGTAGTGGTTACTACAAAAGAATTGGACCTTGGACTTATATAGATCCTTTATTTCGATAGGTCATATGTAAGTAACCATCAGTGGCAATATAGATCTGCCCCTTCAGTATATGTACATCTTTGTGTTATGTCTACATAGAGGAGGAAGTAGAGGGAGGTGGCTATCAATTAATGGACCAATATAAGGCGCCAGCTTTCAAAGCATCAGTGAGACGCTTCATCTCAGTGCCTTCATCCACACACAGGTCTGTCTTCATTTCCCTACTTAGGACGTTATACTCCAGATATTTATTATATTTTGTACTGGGTATCTTGAGTCAGGGTTTACAATCAAATACCCTGAACTAAGGAAATCTTATATCCCGGACTTCTGTCCAGGTATATAATCCCTGACGAACCAGTGTGCTGCTGGGGAAACGCCGCGTCGGGACGTTTTCATTGCGGGCTATCCTTTACCTAGCATATATCTGTTTGTAGACAATATTGTTTTTCCTTATCTACCCTATTCCTGTGGCAAGGGTCATTTTAGGGCAATTAGCAGTATTAGGAACGTGGACAGGGGACCCTCACCATTAGGGGTTTCCTGGGCTAAGGGAGAGATAGGAAGCCAGGGTTTAATAGGGATAATTTATATCTTTTACCCTGCCAGGCTATCCAACATATGATATCAATTCTCTACGGTTCCGAAATTTGTCTACAAACTGTAAGTAAAGAGGGTTTAACCCTTCATCTGGTATAGCCTTATTATTGTTCTATATTTGGTCCGCATTTATCAAGATTTGACCTGATATCAGAGAAAAGAAGGTTTTTGAAGTTTATCTTCAGATTATTTACGTTACGTCTTTTAAAATTATCTATTAAAAGCTATATTTTAATGTTGGAAGGCAATTCAGTATTATGTAGTCTATAGACTTCCTCAGTACTTGTATCCGCCAAGAGGCGATTTATGTTTAAAGAGAACTCTGGTGGATCAGTCAGACCCTTCCCAAAGGCTTATTAATGTCCAACAAAGGTTGCCCTGTCTTTATTCTGCAGTATGGCTATTCAATGGTTCAGGGTTTTTGTCTGACTTCGACCAACCACACAAACAACCCTCAAGTTCAGCAATGTCTTACTGTTTGACCCTGTGACATAGCACATACATTTTTGATATGCCTTGTGTTGCCAGAGGATGTGCCTAATTTATGATGAGGCACATACCTCATCATAATCAAGGCGCATTCTCTTGCAGTTCGAGCTCCTAACCAGAAATTGATGATAACTCAGAGCTGCCCTAGATTTCTGGCTTCATTTGCACCAGAATACTGGCGTAAATGAAGATAAATTTGTCAGGGTGGCTAACCACGTACCCTTTCCCACTCTTGTCCCATCCCTTTTAGGGAAAATGGTGAGGGAGGCATAAAATCTGAGAGATGGAACAATTTTTTTAAAAGGTCGCAGTGAAAAAGTTGCTAACACGTTTTGTGGCTTTTTACAGCTATTTTCAGGCACAAGGAAAATTATAAATGTCCCCCATAAAGCCTGTTATGTCATATTTTTCCTGGTCTTTTTATTGGTGTTTTTCACTCTCTTTTTTAGTTCAAACCTACTGCAAAATGTGGTATCTGTGTGTTTTGACAGTCTGTTAGCTACAGTATTTACAAAATAGTCTCACAAGGTCCAAAATTGAACATCAGACATCGCTTCAGTAATCTTTCTATAAAAAATGTGATATGAGCCTACAGTAAAATGTCCATACTATTCATAAACATTAGTATAACTCTGTGATGGCTAACCTTTGGCACTCCAGATGTGGTGAAACTACAATTCCCAAGATGTGCACTTTCTTGGCCTGTCTCAGAACTCCATAGAAATGAAGGGAGCATGCTGGGAGTTGCAGTTTCACCACAGCTGGAGTGCCAGAGATTAGTTATCACTGGAATAACCTGTACTTCCTATTTTCTTCTCATACCATTACGCATTGTTCTTCTAAAAAAATTCAAATGACAAATACTTTTAATATAGTATGGTTAGAGAAGAGCGAATTGAAGTTGACGAAGTGGAATTCGATCCGAATTTCAGGAAAAATCCGATTTGCATTGAATCTGAATTTCCTCATGCTTCATGGTAGCGAACCACATTTTTTCCTAAAATGGTTGCTGCACATGTGAGGACATGGCGCAAGGAACTCTGGAAAGGCGTGATCACCCATAATTCCATTCATGTAGCCAATCAGCAGCCAGCTCTGTGATGTCACAGCCCTATAAATAGCCTCAGCCATCTTAGATTCTGTCATTTTCCAGTGTACTCAGTGCAGAGAGATGTCAGCAGGCGATAGGGACACTGCTAGAAAAAACTTAATTGTGCTAAAAAAAAAGGATTTATAAGTAGAGTTGAGCGAACTCGAACTGTATAGTTCGGGTTCGTACCGAATTTTGGGATGTTCGGGACACGGATCCGGACCCGAACATTTTCAAAAAAGTTCGGGTTCGGGTCCGTTGTTCGGCGATTTCTTCCCGCTTTTTGAAGGGCTGCACAGCAGCCAATCAGCTAGCGTTTTACTTCTTGCCCTAATAAGCCATCACAGCCATGCCTACTAATGGCATGGCTGTGATTTGCCAAGTGCAGCATGTGACCCAGCTTCTATTTAAGCTGGAGTCACGTAGCGCTGCACGTCACTCTGCTCTGATTAGTGTAGGGATAGGATGCAGCTGCTGTGAGGGCGAGATTAGGAAGGTAAAACTCAGCAAAAAGATCCTAATGAAGTGATCGATCTACAGCTGTGAATCATTCAACTTCTGCGAGTTAATTGCTCACTGGTTTTTAGGCTGCACAGAGCGTTTTTCTGTTACTTTTTTCTGGGGTAATTGGCTGCCATTTTGTGTCTTGTGGTGCACCAGCACAAGATGCCACCAAGTCCATCAATACTAAGGTTTTTGTTTGCTATATCCTACATCAAGGGCTTGGCTGTGCTTATTGTCCTCCCTAGAAACTCAGAATAGAAATTTCTATATTTTATTGAGGGGTGAAATTCAATTGCCAAAATAGCAATTCCTTGTTCCAGCTGTGGCTAGCCAAGTGTAATACTGTCTGCTGTCTGGCAAAGGATAGATTTTTTTCTGTGGTGAAATTCAATTGCCAGAATAGCAATCCCCTAAATCTGGTGTTCCAGCAGTGGCTGGCTAAGTTTAATACTGTCCGGCAAAGGATAGCTATTTTTCTAGGGTTAAATTCAATTGCCAAAATAGCAATACCATAAATCAGTGGTTATAGCTGTGGCTGGCCAAGTTTAATAGTGTCTGGCAAAGGATAGATTTTGTTCTGGGGTGAAATTCAATTGCCAAAATAGCAATACCCTAAATCTGGGGTCCCAGCATTGGCTGGCCAAGTTTAATAGTGTCCGGCAAAGGATAGATTTTGTTCTGGGGTGAAATTCAATTGCAAAATAGCAATCCCCTAAATCTGGTGTTCCAGCTGTGGCTGGCTAAGTTTAATAATGTCCGGAAAAGGATAGATATTTTTCTGGGGTGAAATTCAATTGCCAAAAAAGCAATCCCCTAAATCTGGTGTCCCAGCAGTGGCTGGCCAAGTTTAATAGTGTCCGGCAAAGGTTATATTTTTTTCTGGGTTGAAATTCAATCGCTAAAATAGCAATACCGTAAATCAGTGGTTTCAGGAGTGGCTGGCCAAGTTTATTACTGTGTGGCAAATGATAGATATTTTTCTAGGGTGAAATTTAATTGCCAAAATAGCAATACCATAAATCAGTGGTTTCAGCTGTGGCTGGCCAAGTTTAATAGTGTCCGGCAAAGGATAGATTTTGTTCTGGGGTGAAATTCAATTGCCAAAATAGCAATCCCATGAATCTGGTGTTCCAGCTGTGGCTGGCTAAGTTTAATACTGTCTGGCAAAGGATAGATATTTTTCTGGGGTGAAATTCAAATGCCAAAAAAGCAATCCCCTAAATCTGGTGTCCCAGCAGTGGCTGGCCAAGTTTAATAGTGTCTGGCAAAGGATATATTTTTTTCTGGGGTGAAATTCAATTGCCAAAATAGCAATACCGTAAATCAGTGGTTTCAGCTGTGGTTGGCCAAGTTTAATAGTGTCTGGAAAGTATAGATTTTGTTCTGGGGTGAAATTCAATTGCCAAAATAGCAATCCCCTAAATCTGGTGTCCCAGCATTGGCTGGCCAAGTTTAATAGTGTCCGGCAAAGGATAGATTTTGTTCTGGGGTGAAATTCAATTGCCAAAATAGCAATCCCCTAAATCTGGTGTTCCAGCTGTGGCTGGCTAAGTTTAACCGCTACAGGACCGCCTAACGCAGGGATGCGCAGATCCTCAGATCCGCAGATCCTCAAAACACGGACACCGGCAATGTGCTTTCGCATTTTGCAGATCCGCACATTGCCAGAACTATATAGAAAATGCTTTTTCTTGTCCGCAATTGCGGACAAGAATAGGACATGTTCTATATTTTTGTGGAACGGAAGTGCAGACTCGGAAGCGCGGATCCGTAATTCCGGATCCGAGCGGGACAAAGTCTGTCCCCATAGAAATGAATGGGTCCACAATTCCGTTCCGCAAACAGAATTTCGGACGTGTGAATGGGGCATAAGGGTCCCTTATCACCGCCAGGTAGTTAGCTACTTGTTAGGTAGCTAGCCCCCAGCCCACCGCACCGCAGTCACTGATTTTGGCAGAGATTTTTTCATCCACATTGATCGATGCGAATGAAAAAATCTGTGCTGTTCATTTTATTTTATTTTTTCAGCGCAGAGGCTGAACGGAAAAAAAAAATCTCATTACCCGTATGCTCAATATAAGGAGAATCGCAGAAACTCCTAATGCTGGCCATACGTGTAATGATTGCGGAGACCCTCAAATGCCAGGGCAGTACAAAAACCTCACATGTGACCCCATTTTAGAAAGAAGACACCCCAAGGTATTCCGTGAGGGGTATGGCGAGTTCATGCAAAATTTAATTTTTTGTCACAAGTTAGTGGAATATGAGACTGTAAAAAAAAAAAATCAATTTCCGCTAACTTGTGCCAATTTTTATTTTTCTGTGAACTCGCCATACCCCTCACAGAAATCCTTGGGGTGTCTTCTTTACACAATGGGGTCACTTGTGAGGTTTTTATACTGTCCTGGCATTTTAGGGGCCCTAAAGTGTGAGAATCCAAATGCGTAAAAATGGCCTGTGAAATCCTAAAGGTACTCATTGGTTTTAGGGCCCCTTTGCGCATCTTGGCTGCCAAAAAGTGTCACTCATGTGGTATCGCCGTACTCAGAAGAAGTAGGGCAATGTGTTTTGGGGTGTATTTTTACATATACCCATACTGTGTGTGAGAAATATCGCTGTAAACAACAACTTTTTAAAATTTTTATTCAAAGTTGTCAATTTACAGAGATATTTCTCTCACTAACATGGGTATATGTGAAATACACCCCAACACTGCCCTACTTCTCCTGAGTACGGTGTTACACATGAGTGACACTTTTGCAGCCAAGATAGCAAAGGGCCCAAATTCAATGAGTACCTTTTAGGAGGGCATTTTACGCATTTTCTTCTCACGCTTTAGGGCCCCTAAAATGCCAGGGCAGTAGAAATACCCCACATGTGACCCCATTTTGGAAGAAGACACCCTAAGGTATTCGCTGAGGGGCATTATGAGTCCATGAAAAATTAAACTTTTTGTCAAAAGTTAGCGGAAAGGGAGACTTTGTGAGAAAAACAATAAAAATCAATTTCCACTAACTTGTGCCAAAAAAATCTTCTATGAACTTGCCATGCCCTCATGGAATACCTTGGGGTGTCTTCTTCCAAAATGGGTCACATGTGGGGTATTTCTACTGCCCTGGCATTTTGGGGCCCTAAAGCGTGAGAAGAAAAATGCGTAAAAATGCCCTCCTAAAAGGTACTCATTGGAATTTGGGCCCTTGCTAGCATCTTGGCTGCAAAAAGTGTCACTCATGTGGTATCGCCGTACTCAGGAGAAGTAGGGCAATGTGTTTTGGGGTGTATTTTTACATATACCCATGCTGGGTGAGAGAAATATCTCTGTAAATTGACAACTTTGATTAAAAAAAGCCTGGATGTGCAAAGGGGCCCTAAAACCAATGAGTACCTTTAGGATTTCACAGGCCATTTTTATGCATTTGGATTCTCACGCTTTAGGGGCCCCTAAAATGGCAGGTGAGTATAAATACCCCACATGTGACCCCATTTTGGAAAGATGACACCCCAAGGTATTCCATGAGGGGCATGGCGAGTCCACAGAATTTTTATTTTTTGGCACAAGTTAGCGGAAATTGATATTTTTTTTTTCTATTATTTTGTTTTTTTACAAAGTCTCATATTCCACTAACTTGTGACAAAAAATAAAATTTTACATGAACTCACCATACCCCTCACGGAATACCTTGGGGTGTCTTCTTTCCAAAATGGGGTCACATGTGGGGTATTTATACTGTCCTGGCATTTTAGGGGCCCCTAAAGCGTGAGAAGAAGTCTGGAATCCAAATGCGTAAAAATGCCCTGTGAAATCCTAAAGGTACTCATTGGTTTTAGGGCCCCTTTGCACACCCAGGCTGCAAAAAAGTGGCACACGTGTGGTATCGCCGTACTAAGGAGAAGTAGGGCAATGTGTTTTGGGGTGTATTTTTATATATACCCATACTTTATGTGAAAAATATCCCTGTAAACGACAACTTTTAAAAATTTTTATACAAAGTTGACAATTTACAGAGATATTTCTCTCACCCAACATGGGTATATGTAAAAATACACCCCAAAACACATTGCCCTACTTCTCCTGAGTACGGCGATACCACATAAGTGACACTTTTTTGCAGCCTGGGTGCGCAAAGGGGCCCAAATTCCAACGAGTATCTTTAGATTTTACATGGCGGCTCACAATTTAGCCCCGCCCAAAATGCTAGAACAGTAAACACACCCCACAAATGACCCCATTTCGGAAAGTAGACACCCCGAGGTATTTACTGAGGGGCATAGTGAGTCCGTCTGAGTTTCTTTTTTTTTTGCCAGAAGTTAGCAGAAATTGAAACTTTTTTTTTTTTTTCTCAGAAAGTGTCATTTTCCGCTAACTTGTGAAAAAAAATGAAATAATACATGAACTCACCATGCCCCTCCGCGAATACTTTGGGGTGACTTCTTTCTAAAATGGTGTCATTTGGGGGGTATTTATACTATCCTGACATTCTAACACCTGAAGAAACATGACAGGTGCTCAGAAAGTCAGTGCTGCGTCAAAATGACGAAATTCACTTTTTAGCACCATAGTTTGTAAACGCTATAACTTTTACACAAACCAATAAATATACACTTATTGGACTTTTTTTTATCAAAGACATGTAGAACAATAAATTTAGAGAAAAATTTATATAGAAATGTAGTTTTTTTCGAAAAATTTTACAACAGAAAGTGAAAAATGTCATTTTTTTGCAAAAATGTCGTTAAATTTGTATTAATGGCAAAAAAAGTAAAAATGTCAGCAACAATGAAATACCACCAAATGAAAGCTCAATTAGTGAGAAGAAAAGAAGGTAAAATTCATTTGGGTGGTAAGTTGCATGACGGAGCAATAAACGGTGAAAGTAGTGTAGTGCGGAATTGTAAAAAGTGGCCTGGTCATTAAGGGTGTTTAAGCTAGGGGGGCTGAAGCGGTTAATAATGTCTGGAAAAGGATAGATATTTTTCTGGGGTGAAATTCAATTGCCAAAATAGCAATCCCCTAAATCTGGTGTCCCAGCAGTGGCTGGCCAAGTTTAATAGTGTCCGGCAAAGGATATATTTTTTCTGGGTTGAAATTCAATTGCTAAAATAGCAATACCTTAAATCAGTGGTTTCAGGAGTGGCTGGCCAAGTTTAATACTGTCTGGCAAATGATAGATATTTTTCTAGGGTGAAATTCAATTGCCAAAATAGCAATACCATAAATTAGTGGTTTCAGCTGTGGCTGGCCAAGTTTAATAGTGTCCGGCAAAGGATAGATTTTGTTCTGGGGTGAAATTCAATTGCCAAAATAGCAATCCCCTAAATCTGGTGTTCCAGCTGTGGCTGGCTAAGTTTAATACTGTCTGGCAAAGGATAGATATTTTTCTGGGGTGAAATTCAATTGCCAAAATAGCAATCCCCTAAATCTGGTGTCCCAGCAGTGGCTGGCCAAGTTGAATAGTGTCCGGCAAAGGATATATTTTTTTCTGGGGTGAAATTCAATTGCCAAAATAGCAATACCGTAAATCAGTGGTTTCAGCTGTGGCTGGCCAAGTTTAATAGTGTCTGGCAAAGTATAGATTTTGTTCTGGGGTGAAATTCAATTGCCAAAATAGCAATACCATAAATCAGTGGTTTCAGCTGTGGTTGGCCAAGTTTAATAGTGTCTGGCAAAGTATAGATTTTGTTCTGGGGTGAAATTCAATTGCCAAAATAGCAATCCCCTAAATCTGGTGTCCCCGCAGTGGCTGGCCAAGTTTAATCGTGTCCGGCAAAGGATAGATTTTGTTCTGGGGTGAAATTCAATTGCCAAAATAGCAATCCCCTAAATCTGGTGTCTCAGCAGTGGCTGGCCAAGTTTAACAGTGTCTGACAAAGGATAGATTTTGTTCTGGGGTAAAATTCTATTGCCAAAATAGCAATCCCCTAAATTTGTGGTTTCAGCTGTGGCTGGCCAAGTTTAATAGTGTCCAGCAAAGGATAGATTGTGTTTTGTGGTGAAATTCAATTGCCAAAATAGCAATCCCCTAAATCTGGTGTCCCAGCAGTGGCTAGCCAAGTTTAATATTAATAGTGTCCGGCAAAGGATAGAAAATTTTCTGGGGTGAAATTCAATTGCCAAAATAGCAATCCCCTAAATCTGGTGTCCCAGCAGTGGCTAGCCAAGTTTAATATTAATAGTGTCCGGGAAAGGATAGATAATTTTCTGGGGTGAAATTCATTTGCCAAAATAACAATACCGTAAATCAGTGGTTTCAGCTGTGGCTGGCCAAGTTTATAAGTGTCTGGCAAAGGATAGATTTTGTTCTGGGGTGAAATTCAATTGCCAAAATAGCAATACCGTAAATCAGTGGTTTCAGCTGTGGCTGGCCAAGTTTAATAGTGTCCAGCAAAGGATAGATTTTGTTCTGGGCTGAAAAGCAATTGCCAAAATAGCAATCCCCTAAATCTGGTGCCCCAGCAGTGGCTGGCCAAATTTAATCCTATCCGGCAAAGGATAGATTTTGTTCTGGGGTGAAATTCAATTGCCAAAATAACAATCCCATAAATCTGGTGTCCCAGCAGTGGCTGACCAAGTTTAATAGTGTCCGTCAAAGGATAGATTTTGTTCTGGCGTGAAATTCAATTGCCAAAATAGCAATATTTTTTATCAGTGGTTCCAGCTGAGGCTGGTCAAGTTTAATACTGTCCGGCAAAGTATAGATTTTAAATTGTTGGGTGAAATATTACCATTTTTGCCAGGTACAAACCCCTGCACTGCATAACTGACAGGGAACTTACAATTGGCGGTTACATTCTTGCATTAAATAAAGCCTTTTTGGGCTGTGAAGCCAAAGGTAGTCGCCAATAACATTTTTTTTTTATAAATTACTGCAGACCCCAAAACACTGGGAAAATATAAAAAATAAAACAAATTTTAAGTGCACGGTAGTATAACAGTGGTTGGTTGAGGCCGGTATACATGTCTATTCTGCATAAGGTACAAACAAGTCCTGTGGGATCCATGCCTGGTTCTTTTTAATAAACGAAAGCTTGCCCACATTGTTTGCGGACAGTCGGCTGCACTAGTCTGTGATAATGCTACCCGCCATGCTAAAAACACATTTAGACAATACAGTGGCTGCAGGGTAGGCCAGCACTTCCAAGGCGTAAAGGGCAACCTCAGGACATGTGCCCAATTTGATGACCCAGAAGTTGAATGGGGCAGACCCAGTGGTGCAGCTAGAAATGATTGGGCACCACAGCAAATTTTTGAATGGGGCCCCCCTCCCCAAGTAATTTTTGTGCAAACCCCTTCCTTTCATGCGGCCATGCCTGTGGCTAAAGATCACTCTCTCAGACCAGGCCCAGCAGCTGTTCCATTTGCTTTCTACACTGTCTATACTGCCACTGTATATAATTTCATTGTATGATACTGTTGAGGGGGCCCTGACAAAGTCTTTTAGTCCTCCTCCTCCTCCAGGATGAGCCCCTTCTAGGTCAGGGACCCAAAACAGTGTGCTTCCTGCGCTTCCCTGTAACTACGCCCCTGGGCAAACCCATCAGTCAGTACGTGTACTCTTCCACCATGTTGTTGAAATGCTGCCTCCTGCTAAGACGTTACAGATCTGCTGGTGGTGCAGGTTGTTGTGGCACGATGACAAAGCTTTCCCACATTTCGCCATTGCTTACCCAGCCTTCTGAGGTGCTGATGGTGACCCAGCTGCCCGTGAGCTGGCTTGTGTGCCACCCTGCTGAGAACACGGTTCCTCCTACTCCTCCTCCTCATCCTACTTATCCTCCTCATCCTCCAGAACTGTGCCCTGGCTGGACAATTGTGTTCCAGGCCAGGGACTATGTTGGTGCAGGAACACACCCTTCGAGCCACTTGGATGTCACTGGCCTTAAGTTAAAGAGATTCTGTCACCTCTGATAACACAAATTCAGCTTTTAAACCAGTCATGCTCCACAGATTACCTTGAATCTGCTTTGCTTTTCTATACTGTAATCCGTCCAGTAGTTTTGCTGAAAATCGCACTGGCGCAGCCCTCAGTGGGTACTGCGTCTGCGCGAGACTTCGCTCGGCCGTCAGGGAGGGGGAGGAGAGGGATGAGACGCTGTGGGTGGTTAGGGATTCAGGAGGAAGGTGTGTTTTACTTAGTAAGGAGCTGGTTTGGGGCACTGCAGGGGGGCGTTACTGGGCACACAAAGTGGAAGATAACGCCCCTCTGGGCACCTTCAGGATTAATTAGCATAATTATAAAAATCGTTTTTCAGCAAAACTACTGGATGGATTACAGTATAGAAAAGCAAAGCCGATTCAAGGTAATCTGTGGAGCATGACTGGTTTAAAAGCTGAATTTGTGTTATCAGAGGTGACAGCCTCCCTTTAAGGATAAGGCGTGTGTATAGTTTGGTTTGTTTATATAGTAAGATTAGCTGCATTATAGTTATTTTAATATGTTTTTAAGAAAATTTGTAAATAGTTTGTTAATGGTTTGAGTGAAAGGGTGGGTGGGGGTGTTGTGTGTGTTCGATTAACTGAATTGATTTTCACGGTCTGGTGTTTAGGAATTTCTGCACCCCAAATTCAGCACATGTGTAAGGCAGGGGATGTGTGTCAAACTGGCTAGGCCCAGACCTGCTAGTATATTTCGCCCATTAGCGCACAACACCAGGGCGGGCTGGAGGCTCAGTGGCACCAACCAATGTTCGGTCTGTTGTTCCATGCCTGTCCACAGCTCCTGCACCGTGCAGGGTTTGTCCCACAAACACACTAGTTTTAAAACAACCTGCTGTTGTTTCCCCCTGGCTGTGCTGCTGTGGGTGGTGAAGGTGTTACGCTGAGTGGATGAGGAGGAGGTAGAAGAGGAGGAAGCCGAGTAGGAGGAGGAGGAAGACTTAACAGGATACAAAGAAAAATGCCAGCAATCCTCGGGGGTGGAAGGACATTCGGAAAAATGCTATCCACCTTTGGGCCAGCCGCTACATTTACCCACTGTGTTGTTGGTTATTTGGACGTTGCCACAGATAGCGTTGCGCAGTGCACACTTGATTTTGTCCGTCCACTTGGTTATGCAGGGAAGGGATGGCTCGCCTGCAAAAGTAGCGGCGTCTGGGATACACGTACTGTGGATCAGCCACCGCCATAAGGTTTTTAAAACTGTCCACCAGACAGAATGACATCATTTCAAAGGACCAGGAAGTTTGAAATAAGGCCTTCAGAGCCATGGGTAGGGGGATACTTCCTCTTTCTATTTCTTTTTCTCTCCAGTGTTTGAGAGATGGACAGCTGATAGCTGAACACTTCCATGGGATTTGGTGGAGATGCTTAGTGACAATGATAGATGTGGTGGCGTTGCTGCCACATCCTCTGTTTGCTGGGTGACAGGTGCCACTGTCACTCACTTGGGTTCAAGTTTAGAATGTTTATTTATTATTTTTCTGTATTTTATTTTAAGTAATTTCCCTATTCACATATGTTTGCAGGGCATTTACCTACATTTTGCTGCCTTTTGCAGCCCTTTAGCCCTTTCCAGGGCTATTTTATAGTGTTGAGCGCGAATATTCGAAAAGCGAATTTTTTTAGCGAATATCGGCACTTCGCTAATTCGCGAATATTTCGAATATAGCGCTATAAATTCGCTATTTCGAATATTCGGTTTTTTTTGTTTTTTTTTTAGTTATATTTTTTTCTTTCCTACTTCCCAAAAGTAGTTCTTACCTGTCCTGAGGATTCCTGGCTTCCTGGCTGCTCTAGTCAGTGCCCGTTGCCGATTCTGCCGACTTCCGTGCTCATGTGGAGCGTCCCCATCCATGGGAGAATCTCCATATACTAAAATGTACTGTCGGATTTGAGGAATTACGTTGAAATCGCAATGCGATTAATTCAAGTTATATTAATCGCATTGCGATTACAACTTAGCACTGCTATCTTACATAGGCTAGAATTAACGAATATGGAGTATAGCTATGCACTAGCAGTGCTAAGTTGAAATCGCAATGCGAATACTTTAGTTAAATTAATCGCATTGCGATTTCAACTTAGCACTGCTATCTTTCATAGGCTAGAATTAACGAATATGGAGTATAGCTAGCTATGCACTAGCAGTGCTAAGTTGAAATCGCAATGCGAATACTTTAAGTTAAATTAATCGCATTGCGATTTCAACTTAGCACTGCTGCTATATTCCATATTCGCTAACTTCGCTAATTCTAGCAAGCTGACCCATTATAAACCCAGCTCTAAGTTGAAATCGCAATGCGATTAATATAACTTGAATTAATCGCATTGCGATTTCAACGTAATTACTCAAATCCGACAGTACATTTTAGTATATGGAGACGCTCCCATGGTGATGGGGACGCTCCATGAGCACAGAAGTTATGGTTGGCTTGGTAGAATTAGCGAATAGCGAATATGACGAATGTATTCGTCATATTCCTCAAAACGAAGATAACGAAGTATTCTACATCTTCGCTTTAGCTACCTATTCGTCTCGCCATCGTCAACTTCGCTATTCGCTACTTCTAGCAATCAAATAGGAAGGTTGACTTATTAGACAGCTGTAGTTAAATTCGCTATGCGATTTTTTATTTTTTTAATACAATAATTATATTACTTGATAAAATTATTATAAGTATTCTATTTATTAAAAAAAAAAAATCGCATAGCGTAATTTAACACAGCTGTCTCTATAGTCAACCTTCCTATTTGATTGCTAGAATTAGCGAAGTTGACGAATAGGTAGCTAAAACGAAGATGTAGAATACTTCGTTATCTTCGTTTTGAGGAATAGACGAATACATTCGTCATATTCGTCATCCTCGCTAATTCTAGATATGAAACCAATAGGAAAGTAGCCTTAAGTACAAATCGCAATATGCGATTATTTAAATCGCATGTTAATCGCGATAACTAGAAAAAATGACGAATATTCGATTTCGACGAATATGAAACGAATATTCATTCGAATATTCGCGAATTTCGTCGAAATCGAATATGGCACCTGCCGCTCATCACTACTATTTTACAGCCATTTAAGTGCCCAAAAGTTCGGGTCCCCATTGACTTCAATGGGGTTCGGGGTGAAGTTCGGGTCGAACTTCTCGAACGCGAACATCCAGGTGTTCGCTTAACTCTATTTACAAGTTTAGGGAAAGATTATTTAAGGTGTAGGGAAATGATAGGGAGGAATCATTCTGCAACATTTATGTTGAACAGGGATCAGTAGGGGAAATTACAGCCTGGGTAATAGGAACAATCCTATTACACCTTGCTGCACTGTAAATTGCCATTATACAGCTCTGTAATTCCAGCAAACCGTTCTTGTTATTAGGGTGCAAGTGTTGTTTCGATACCGCCATTAACAGGGTTTATTACAAGAAAATATTTCTATGTCATGTTTGCCCTTGTGTGGTGCAGTTATATGTTCTAAAGCATTTTTTGGCTTGTATTAGTGGGAAAAATGGGCTTATTAGCCGTTGTGTGGTGAAGTGCAAAAATTACAGCCCTTCTTGGCCATGTATTAGTGGCAAAAGAAAAATATATTTGCCATTCAGTGGTGCAGTTATATGTTCTAAAGCCATTTTTGTTGTGTATTAGTGGCAGAAGTGAAATAAATTTGCAGTTCAGTTATATGTTCTAAAGCCCTTTTTGTTGTGTATTAGTGGCAAAAGTGAAATATCTTTCAGTGGTGCAGTTATGTTCTAAAGCCTTCTGTGGCATGTATAAGTGGAAAAAAATAAGGATCTATTTGCCGTTCAGCGGTGCAGTTATATGTTCTAAAGCCCTTTTTGTAGTGTATTAGTGGCAAAAGAAAAATATATTTGCCGTTCAGCAGTGCAGTTATATGTTCTAAAGCACTTTTTTCCATGTATTAGTGGCAAAAGTAAAATACGGTATATTTGCCGTTCAGCGGTGCAGTTATATGTTCTATAACCTTCTGTGGCATGTATAAGTGGAAAAAAATAAGGGCCTATTTGTTGTTCAGCGGTGCAGTTATATGTTCTAAAGCTCTTTTTGTCGTGTAATAATGGCAAAATAAAAATATATTTGATGTTCAGCGGTGCAGTTATATGTTCTAAAGCCCTTTTTGGCGTGTATTAGTGGCAAAAAAATATATATTTGCCGTTCTGCGGATATGTTCTAAAGCCCTTTTTGGCAGGTATTAATGGGGAAAAAGAAAAAGGGCTTATTAGCAGTTTTTATATTGGTGGCAAAATAAAAATATATTTGCTTTTCAGCGGCGCAGTTATATGTTCTAAAGCCCTTTTTGGCGTGTATTAGTGGCAAAAAAATATATATTTGCCGTTCTGCGGACATGTTCTAAAGCCCTTTTTGGCATGTATTAATGGGGAAAAAGAAAAAGGGCTTATTAGCAGTTGTGTGTTGAAGTGAGAAAATGACAGCCCTTTTTGGTGTCTAGTAGTGGCAAAAAAATATATATTTGCATTCAGGGGTGAAGCTCCATTGTACTACAGCCTTTAAGGGGTGTATTAATAGTATAGATTTGTATCTATTAGCCGTTCTGCGGTGATTTGTGATTGTTATATTTATTTTTTTGGGGTGTATTAATAGGAAAAAGAATTCAGGAAAATTGATGGGTAATTGTAGACCTTCTTCTGTATGAACCGAATTACATCGGTTAGCCATTCAGTGGTGAAATTTGTTTGTCATACAGCCTTTTTTGGAAAATTGGTCGGTAGCAATATATGCAATATATGTCCTTTACAGTCCACTGGGTAAATGTTGTTCCTGCCGAGCCACACCAGCAACTTGGCCAGGTGACGCCACTTCCGCCTCCACATTCTCAAGCCGTTGGTCCTGTGAAAATGTCCGCCTCTACCTGCTTATCCTCCACCTTTTCCTCAGCCTCTACTGCAGGGACAATTCACAGTGCTCCTCCAGCATACCACATGTGCAGGGCATGGTGGTGTCATGCTGTTCTACACCTCGTTTGCCTGGGAGTCACACAGGGGAGGAACTACTCTGAGTCCTTTATCAAGAAATAGAATTCTGTCTTTCTCCGCGACAACTCAAAATCGGAACCATGGTGACTAACAACGGGAATAACATGGTGTCTGCGCTGCGTCAAGGAGGACCGAGCCATGCGACCTGCAAGGCACACATGTTCAATCTGGTTGTCAAGCAGTTCCTAAAGTCTTACATCCATCTGCAAGACATTCTAAAAATGGGCAGGAAACTTTGCATGCACTTCAGCCACTTGTACACCACAAAGCACACTCCTTGAGCTGCAGCGGCAGAACGGCATCCCCCAACATAGGCTGATATGCAACGTTTCCACTCATTGGATATCTACCCTCCATATGTTAGACCGACTATAAGAACAGAGAAAGGCCATAAATGATTTCTTGATGATCCAAGTGATCCAAGCAGACAGGAGTACTCCTCTGTGTAACTTCGATGTCAGCCAGTGGTAGCTCATCTGTGATGCCTGCTATTTGCTCAGGCCCTTTGAGGGGGCCACGTTATTTGTCAGTCACCAGGACTACGGTATGAACAACATCATTCCATTGCTTCATGTCCTGGAACAGATGTTGGTAAATCTGGCTGGTCGAGGGACTGGAGACGTGGCGCCTAGAAAGATGGGAGCAGAGTTTGATACATTTGTCTGTCAGGATCTCTGTTTACAGTCAGTGAATGGGAACATCGTTTTTTGCAAGAATATGCAAACAACTACCGATGGGGTGTTAACCCCCAGAAGTAGATCATCGGCATGAAGGAGCAGTCATTTTCGCAGCTCAAGGTATCCATCCAGAAGCTTGACCTCTGCACGTCAACGGTCTGCATTGCGAAGCTTGTCTAAAAGAGAAATCGCGGGCACCCCCTAGGAGGAAACTCTTGATCTAGGACAGGCTGTTTTGCTCCTTCAAAAACAATGGACTTTGTACAGCGTGACACCGATGTATAATTTCTTATACATCAGACTGAAAGAGTATTCCAAGCACCTGTCTGCCCACATAGCATCCGAGAAGCAGAATGTTCTTGTCATTGAAGTGGGCTCAGAGCTGAACCTAAAAGCCAAATTTTCCTGTTTTCCTGGACTCAAAGGAAAGGACAAAGATCTACTGGCTGTGCTCATACAGATTTTATCCAAGCCTCCACTTACCAAAGCAAGCAGAGAGGACCGGATTGTGTAGACAGGTTGGTTCTGCGGGACGTTCACAGAGGACGATCTATTGGAGGTGTTACCAGAGACATTTACTTGCCTCCTGCTCTTCCTGTATAATGGCTCAGAGGCGCTCGCGACTATTGTAGCGACGTGGTTCCAAAGAAACTATGACTGTTCGTGATCAGTTCGCAGGATCTTACATGGCTAGCATCCATATGGACCGGGTATGACGTGTCTGGATCAGTGTCGGCCGCTGGAGTTGGCTTGTTTGCTGGACTGTCCTCCAGTTATCAGCCATAACCCCATACATTTCATGATCAATATGCATTACCATCGTGGTCACCACGACATTGGTTGTCAATCCATACTTGTTGATGAAACACTTTTTTTTCAGTTTGTCTTTAAAATCTTGTGTTGTATTTTATGTGTGTTAATGTCCTGTTTGTGAAATAAACTTTTTTTCCTCCCTCGTTCAAAAAAAAAAAAAAAAAAAAAAGAATCGGCTTGTGATTTCGTAGCCAAAAGCAGGAGTGGGTACAAAACACAGAAGACATGCAAATATACCATTCACATGTTATCTCTGTTTTGGATCCACTCCTATGTTTTTTTTACATTAGCAATACTGATGGATTATTGAGCAAATGCTTACCGAGTGATGGCAGATGCTCAATAGACAGGATCCGTGTTTGGAGGTTATTGTTCTGACGGATCAGAGGAAGGGCAAAATAATCAGTGACGTTGACTCAAACTTGCTGTTGACACCCTGTCCTCTCTGTCGGGGGCTCTACTTGTATAAGTGTTTAATGGAACAGTATGACATAAAGCTGGGCACTCTCAGATACTTAGGTGTAAATCGAACTTTAATGAAGCTTCATGCAATTAAAAGGAATGGCAAATAAACATCACACATTAAAATCATCACACATTAAATTTATATTGGGTCCGTTGCCATGGTTGGTAGCCTTACTAATTATTGAATAGATCAATGAATAGTAGATAACAGCGGGTCAATAGTCTATCAGGTCAAGTATAGTCCACTTAATAATAGAACGTTTCCCATATGTACGACTAAGACAAGTTTACAATCCAAATTATGGTTCTCCTTTTAAATGCAGTGATATAACACTGTTTGGCCCCGCTTGAGATTACCTGGATGAATCACAAAGTATCAGTTTCAGTTCTTGCCAATACGAAGGACCGGCGTCCCGCTCTATGAAGTAGGAAGCGGTGTCCCGCTGCACTCTGTCAGTGAGCTCACTTAGTTACTGTATGTAGCATTTACATCCGGCTGCTACTTATCTTACCGGGGAATACACAGGACTTCCACCTTGCTCCTGACACTATAAGTCTTTGTAGTTATGCCGTGCCTCGAGCTGCTCCCGTCTGCAACTCCTCCGCTGGACAATGGCGGTGCATATGGACCTCAAGTTTCCCCTCGGTCCTGTAAAGTGCTCATATGGTTCTCCTCGCGTGGAAGACGGTGCCTCCCTTCGAATGTCCTCTCTCCCAGCAAAGTCTTATCAATTCCAGTACTAATGGGGGTTCAATTTTACCATACGCATTTCGGGGTATATAAGTTGACCCCTTCCTCAGTGGTTACCGCACCCCCTCAAGTCTCTTTCCTTTATAGGGTTTGAGCCATATTGGAAAACCGGAGTGGATTTTTTGTTTGTGAGTGGACTGTCCTTTGCAAATTAGTGAATAAATAAAATATTAATATAAAAAATATATAAAAAATAGATAAATAAATCCATATATAAAAACGTACTTGTCATAAATATACTTCCTTTCATATATCAATACCTAAAAAGATTATCCGATAAAAGTATTAAAGATATATAAATATACAATACAATATGTGTATATATAAAGACCCATAGACCCAGTTGGTAAATTTTTGTGTCAAGCTTCAACGTACACATCAAAAATGACCCTTAGCAGTATTTCACAAAGAAATCAGGCCATACGTTCCATGTTCATAAGGACCTCTTAAGAAAAAACAAAAAATTGCACCTAGACCCGTGCGGTTTTGGTGCGTTTTGGTGCAATTTTATCTTAATTTATTTCTAAACTGCTTTAAACTTGAGAATAACTAGTAATTAATGTTTTTCACCTCAAATATATATGTAAATGAGTTCTCTGAGCTTCTTAAAATGTATTAATTCATTATTTATAAAAATATTTATAAAAATATATATTCTATATTCAATTAAGTTTCTATAGGGGATCTTGACAGTGATGGTATTGAGGTGGAGGTCCACTGGAAAGGAGGAACCGGCCAGGTTATAACATCCGGCACGGTTGCCCGTTGGCAGTAGGCACCCACCCATCATTTACAGGAACCCAAATAACTCAAATTCCGCATTCAATCCGCTAGGGTAGAAGAGTATTCAACTCAAAAATTTGTTGGGTTTCTAATCTGGACATTTTATCGATGTGATTGCCCCCTCTCCAGTCTTTTTGGACTTTATCAATTGCCCAATTGCTAGAAATCTAAATACTGTTGGGTCTTGATTATGTGATCTTTTAAAATGTTGGGACAAGGAATGATTTTCTATGCCTTTTTTAATATTTGCAACATGCTCGGAGATGCGTTTTTTCAATGATCTTTTCGTCCTCCACACATATTGTCACTTACAAGGGCACTCATCCATGTATATGACGTTTTCTGAAGAACAAGTTAGAAATTCTTTAATATCATGTTTATGTTTATTTACTGTGGAAAGTACTGTATTAATTATCTTTGAAAATGATGTAATTTTACAGTTTCCACATTGCCCACATCTTCCACGTGAGGAGAACCATATGAGCACTATACGGGACCGAAAGGAAACTTGAGGTCCACGTGCACCGCCATTATCCAGCGGAGGAGTCGCAGACGAGAGCAGCTCGAGACACAGCATAACTTTAACTACAAAGACTTATAGTTTCAGGAGCAAGGTGGAAGTCCTGAGTATTCCCCGGTAAGATCGGCATAAGTAGCAGCCGGATATAAATGCTACATACAGTAACTAAGTGAGCTCACTGACAGAGTGCAGCGGGACGCCGCTGCCTACTTCATAGAGCAGGACTCCGCTCCTGCATATTGGCAAGAATTGAAACTGATACTTTGTGATTCAGCCAGGTAATCTCAAGCAGGGCCAAACAGTGTTATATCACTGCATTTAAAAGGAGAACCATAATTTGGATTGTAAACTTTTCTTAGTCGTACATATGGGAAACGTCCTATTACCAAGTGGACTATACTTGAACTGATAGACAATTGACCCGCTGTTATCTACTATTCATTGATCTATTCAATAATTAGTAAGGCTACCAACCCAGTCAACGGACCCAATATAAATTTACTGTGATGATTTTAATGTGTGACGTTCATTTGCCATTCCTTTTAATTGCGTGAAGGTTCATTAAAGTTTGATTTACTCCTAAGTATCTGAGAGTGCCCAGCTTTATGTCATATTGATATTTTATATTTGTAGATTGGGTGCATCTATACCACTGAGTGCACCTCATTTGGAACTCAATTGTTCCTCTGCGACACTTTTTGCTTTTTGAACCGTTTAATGGAACAGGTTCTGTAGACATCTATGTGGAATCAGCTGATGAGGGCAGTGTAAAAGAAGTGCGTTGCTTCTTGGAGCTAACAACGACCTGTAAGGCTAAGTTCATACTTGAATTATTTGGACAGTTTTGGCACCGTGACTGCCCAAATAAGTGAAGTGTGCAGTGATTCTAAGAGAGACGCCTGGCATCTGCAACAGACTTCCTATGCATGTTACTGCAAGGCACAGTGTTCTACACCACGACAAAGGCTCTCTGCAGCCAGGAAATATTTTTATTTTTTAACGCAATTTGCCACAAATAAATTCGGATCGAACCAAATTTTTTCAAAAAATTCTGCGAACCGGCCGAATCGAATGTTTTAAAAATTCGCTCATCTCTAATTATGGCCATAATACCTATCCTAAAATATAAACCAAACCATTCATATAAATGATTCTAAATGTATATTATGTAAATGTATATTAAAGATGGTGTGCTTCAAGCCATTTGTACAAAATGTAATTTGAAATTTGCAGTGCTAAACTCAAAAGATGGATTAAACTCTTTATTAAAATTTATAAACAGTGGGAAAATGCACAAAAGTCCACTTATAAAGAAGTGCTCTATAAAAAGAGAAATCGAAGTCCTTGAACAGTAATTTTCAACTCCTGAGTAGTAAAATGTGCTCTGTGGCTAAATATGGGTGTCATATTCATGCTATAATTTCACAATCCAACAGATCATTTTCTATGTCCGCATCCTTGCAAATGAGGCAAATAATATGGAATGTGAAAGAATGATTTGTGCTATCAATGACATCTGGAGCTTTGGTACTGCAGTTATTAGCTGATATTTTTTCACCCAGCAGCAGAGACTAAAATCAATCAATGTGATAACGAAGCATGGCATGAGTTGTCTGCACTGTCATTTCAGTCTGATTAATCACACATCCACAGACCTTTACCTTAAAGAAGCAATTGTTCCCATTTAATCAAAAAAAGAAACATTCATGCTAATATGATACATTAATAAGCATTACATGAAATATGAGACCGCTCACACCAGCCAACCATATTGTGCTTCTCACTATACAAACACGTTGACATACATTAACTGCATTTATGCCAGAAACTCGCTGGATGTCATTATAGTGAATGGGAATCCGACAGTCTCTGGTCATGACAGACATGGTAACTCTGGTAGTCCGTTCCTCTGCTAGAACAGACTAATGTTGTTGCCAAACATAAATGTGAATGTACTAGAGATGAGCGAATCGAAGCTGATGAAGTGGAATTCGATCCGAATTTCAGGAAAAATTCGATTCTCCACGCTTCGTCGTAACGACTTGCATTTTTTCCTAAAATGGCTGCTGCACGTGTGAGGACATAGAGCAAGGAAGTCTGGGAAGCGGGATCACCCATAATGCCATGCATGCAGCCAATCAACAGCCAGCCAGCCCTGTGATGTTACAGCACAATAAAGAGCATCAGCCATCTTGGATTCAGCCATTTACCAGTGTACTTAGTGCAGGAAGTGACATCAGCAGGCACTAGGGACAGTGTCATAAAAAACTTCATTGTGCTAAAAAAAACGATTTACAAGTGGAGGGAAAGATTATTCAAGGTGTAGGGAAAGGATAGGGAAGAATCATTCTGCAACATTTATGTTTATCTGTAATTCCAGCAAACCGTTCTTGTAATTAGGGTGCAAGTGCTGTTTGATACCGCCATTAACAGGGTTTATTACAAGAAAGTGCTGTTTGAAACAGGCATTAACAGGGTTTATTACAAGGAAATATTTCTATGCCTTATTTTCCCTTGTGTGGTGCAGTAATATGTTCTAAAGTGGCAGGGGCAATATTAGAATTTGCGATATTTCGTGAATATTCGTTAGAATATTTGTCATATATTCACGAATATTCGTTTTTGAGATTATTCGATTTATTGCTAAAAATCGCCAATGCAATATTCGCGTAATGCAAATATTCTAAAACACGAATATATAGCACTGTAGAATATAGTGCTATATATTTGTTTTTTGGAATATTCGTCATTTTTTCCAATTTAATGTGAACAGACCCAAAATCAACTTAAGCAGGGAGGAATCATGACTTTAGATGGAAATGAAAATGACGAATATTCTAAAAAAACGAATATATAGCACTATATTGAATATAGTGCTATATATTAGTTTTTTAGAATATTCGTCATCTTTTCCAACTTAATGTAAACAGTTATTGGCCCAAAAGCAACTTAAGCAGGGAGGAATCATGACTTCAGATGGAAATGAAAATGACGAATGTTGTAAAAAATGAACATATCATTTTTTAGAATAGTCGCCAATGACGAATATTCTAAAAAACAAATATATAGCACTATATTGAATATAGTACTATATATTAGTTTTTTAGAATATTCGTCATTTTTTCCAATTTAATGTGAACAGTCATTGGCCCAAAAGCAACTTAAGCAGGGAGGAATCATGACTTCAGATGGAAATGAAAATGACGAATATTGTAAAAAATGAATATATAGTTTTTTTGAATATTCGCCAATGACGAATATTCTAAAAAACAAATATATAGCACTATATTGAATATAGTACTGTATATTATTTTTTAGAATATTCGTCATTTTTTCCAATTTAATGTGAACAGTCATTGGCCCAAAAGCAACTTAAGCAGGGAGGAATCATGACTTCAGATGGAAATAAAAATGACGAATATTGTAAAAAATGAATATATAGTTTTTTAGAATATTCGCCAATGACGCATATTCTTAAAAACGTATATATAGCACTATATTGAATATAGTACTATATATTTGTTTTTTAGAATATTCGTCATTTTTTCCAATTTAATGTGAACAGTCATTAGCCTAAAAGCAACTTAAGCAGGGAGGAATCATTCGTGTTTTAGAATATTCGCATGAGATAAAATAAATAATGAAGAATATTCTAATTCACTACAGACTACGATATTGCAGCCTTCTCGCATTGGCCCACAAGCAAGAAGCAGGTAGGTATACTAGGTAATGGGTTCAGATGAAAAAAAAAACTAAAAAATACCAATATTCGTTTTTACAAATATATATCACTATATTCAAAATATTTGCGAATTCTCGAAGTGCCGATATTTGCGATAAAAATTCACAATTTAAACATTTGCGCTCAACACTAAAAATTACAGCCCTTTTTGTCGTATATTAGTGGAAAAAGAAAAAATATATTGTGCCGATCAGTGGTGCAGTTATATGTTCTAAAGCCACTTGTGGCATGTATTAGTGGAAAAATAAAAAATATATTTGCCGTCTAACAATGCAGTTAAGTGTTCTAAAGTCTTTTTTGGTGTGTATTAGTGGAAAAAGAAAAATATATTTGCCAATCAGCTGTGCAGTTATATGTTCTAAAGCCTTTTGTGGCATGTATTAGTGTAAAAAGAAAAAATATATTTGCCGTATAACGGTGCAGTTATATGTTCTAAAGCCTTTTTGGCGTGTATTAGTGGAAAAAGAAAAAATATATTTGCAGATCAGTGGTGCAGTTATATGTTCTAAGGCCTTTTGTGGCGTGTATTAGTGGAAAAATAAAAAATATATTTGCCGTACAGCGGTACAGTTATATGTTCTAAAGCCTTTTGTGGCATGTATTAGTGGAAAAAGAAAAAATATATTTGCTGTATAGCGGTGCAGTTATATGTTCTAAAGCCCTTTTTGTTGTCTATTAGTGGCAAAAAAATATATACTTGCCGTTCAGTGGTGCAGTGATATGTTCTAAAGTCCTTTACACTCCTTGTGTGTATTAGTGGGGAAAAAAGGCTTATTAGCTTATGTGTAGTGAAGTGAGAAAATTCCAGACTTTTTTGGGTGTTTTAATTTCCTTTTTATTTATTTATTTATTTGTTCTAACAGTATGTCAGAATAAGAAGTGCACAGGGGAGTGGCAGAGGCCTAAATGTTTCTGGCATCGGCAAAGGTCGCAGCAGAGAAAGGGGCCGTGGCAGCAGGGGTCACTTCGAGAAGCTTGAGCTCCTAGTGTCAGCTAGAGTGTTGTGATAGCAATCCAGCAACCCAGCGGTTCTTGAATAGAGTTGAGCGAACCCAAACTGTATAGTTCGGGTTCGTACCGAATTTTGTGGTGTTCGGGACACAGACCCGAACCCGAACATCTTCAAAAAAGTTTGGGTTCGGGTCTGTTGTTTGGCGATTTCTTTTCCCGCTTTCTGAAGGGCTGCACAGCAGCCAATCAGGAAGCGTTTTACTTCTTGCCCTAAAAAGCCAACACAGCCATGCCTACTAATGGCATGGCTGTGATTGGCTGAGTGCAGCATGTGACCCAGCCTATTTATAAGCTGGAGTGACGTACTGCCGCACGTCACTCTGCTTATTTGAGCTTAGGGAGAGGATGTTGGAGCTGTGATCAGGGACAGATTAGGGCAGAAATCAGAAGAACCTGTGCTACTTTAATCCACAAGATACAGCAAATAGAGAGGGAGGAAGCTTCAGCAATCCAACATATCTGTACCCAGCCACTGCAAGGGAAATCTTTTTTCGTAATCCATCTGTTACTGAGGTGGTGCTCAGCGGCCATATTAGCCGCAGTGTACTGCATGTGTGCCAGCCAGCCAGGGACATCAGCCTAATCCTATTTTGTAGCTCAGTGAAGGGAAAAAAACTTTTTTTCTGGCTGCTCAAGTCCCCTAAATTGCCTTTTGTATGTTTAAGGGTTGACATAGTCTATTTGTCTAGCCTGGGATCTGTGGTGCCACAGAGCACTTTTGTATACTATGCACTAAACCGTATATTCAATTTCAGTTATCAAATAGTGCATCAGTGTATGTTACTGGTCATCCTGATCAACCAATTTATATATATTTGACATTTCTGAGGTGAAATAGAGAATCCATGTAATTTTGGAGGAAAAACCATATTCCTTGTCCACAAAACAGTTCTGCATACACTGTCCAACGACATATTTTATATTTCTGCAGGGAAATAGTGCTTCTTTGTTTTTTATAGAAAAAAACCTTATTCAAGGTCCACCAAACAGTCTAAATTCCCATTGCAACCACCTATTTTACATTGCTGCTGTGAAATACAGCATAAGTGTATTTTTTAACGAAAAAGTGGTAATCCTGATCCACAAAGCATTTTGAAATACACCGCCTAAATACTGATTTCACATTACAGCAGAGAAATAGTGCAATATTTTTTTTTGTGTGAAAAAAGAAAAAATCCTGCTTCACAAAGCAGTTGTACATACACGCTATAAATACTGACAGTGCCTTCAGTTCCTTCACAGTATCTAACGCCCAGTCCTCTGCAGAAAGCTCAGAGTTGGCACTTGCAGCCCATGCCCATCAGTCTTCCACTTCACCCCCTTGCAAATCAGCCAAGTAGTCAGAGCCCCAAATCATGCAGGAAAGTCTCATGCTTTTTGATGACTCTGTTGGCAGGGTTTCCCCGGCCCATCCACCTAGCCCTGCCCTAGAAGAGGAAGACCTTGAATGCACTGATGCTCAACCACTTTTGTTGCAGGATGAGGACATGGGAATACTGCCACAAAACATCTCTGATGATGATGAAACACAGGTGCCAACTGCTGTGGCTTTCTGCGATGTGCAGACCAACGAGGAGGGTAGGGGTCATGAATGAGTGGAAGATGATGTGGAGGATGATGAAGTCCTAGACCCAGACTGGACTGAAGGTCGTGCTAGTGAGGCGTGCAGTTCTGAGGAAGAGGCGGTGGTCGCACAGGCAACAGCACAGCAAAAGAGGGAGCAGGGTGCAAAAGCGCAGCGGCCGTTCCAAAGACAGTATGCCTTCTACTGTAGGAATGAATGAATGCAGCACACACGGTCTCACCGGGTTACCGGACTGCAACAGCCGCCAAAAGAACCGCAGATCCCCAGCGGTCACACCAGACAGTAAAAACAGAAGAGTCGCAGCAGCATCTCCGGTTCTAGTATGCCTGCTACTGTCCTCCGCAACCAGGCACCGAGCACATCAAGGCCTACTCCAAGGAGTTCATTGGCGTTGCAGTTCTTCACACAATATCCTGACGACAAGACACGAGTGGTTTGCATGTTGTGCCATCAGAGCCTGAAGCGAGGCATAAACGTTCTTAACCTGAGCACAACCTGCATGACCAGGCATCTACATGCAAAGCATGAACTGCAGTGGAGTAAACACCTTAAAAACAAGGAACTCTCTAATGCTCCTCCTGCTCCCTCTTCTGCTGCTGGCTCAGCCTCTCCCTACACCTCTGGCATCACCGTGGCACTTGGCGAACAGCAAACAGAGGATGTTCCACCAACACCACCACATACGACACCATCACGTCGGCCCTCTACATAGCAATGAGGGGGGTGTTGCAGAGAGCGACGAGGATAAAGCAAAACTATTAAATATTTTTTTCTCCACTATATTCACTGAGGAAAATAAACTGTCAGATGAAATGCAGAATGTAAAAGTAAATCCCCCATTAAAAGTGTCCTGTCTGACCCAGGAAGAAGTACAACAGCGACTTAAAAAGATTAAAATAGACAAATCGCCAGGACCGGATGGCATACACCCCCGTATCCTAAGGGAATTAAGTGATGTCATAGCCAGACCATTATTTCTGATATTTACGGACTCTATAATAACAGGGAATGTTCCACAGG
Organism: Bufotes viridis; assembly: GCA_033119425.1. Lineage (NCBI taxonomy): Eukaryota > Metazoa > Chordata > Amphibia > Anura > Bufonidae > Bufotes > Bufotes viridis. The sequence continues at coordinate 277,761,672 of CM065590.1, forward strand.
ATTAGCGCATAGCAAATGTGGTGCCAATATTCAAAAAGGGTCCAAAAACAGAGCCTGGAAATTATAGGCCGGTAAGTTTAACATCTATTGTTGGTAAACTGTTTGAAGGGTTTCTAAGAGATGCTATTTTGGAGTATCTCAATGAAAATAAGCAAATAACGCCATATCAGCATGGCTTCATGAGGGATTGGTCATGCCAAACAAATTTAATCAGCTTCTATGAGGAGGTAAGTTCTAGACTTGACAGCGGCGAATCAATGGATGTCGTATATCTGGACTTCTCCAAAGCATTTGACACCGTACCTCATAAAAGGTTAGTATATAAAATGAGGATGCTCGGACTGGGAGAAAATGTCTGTATGTGGGTAAGTAACTGGCTGAGTGACAGAAAACAGAGGGTGGTTATTAACGGTAGATACTCAGATTGGGTCACTGTAACTAGTGGGGTACCTCAGGGGTCAGTATTTGGCCCTATTCTCTTCAATATATTTATTAATGATCTTGTAGAAGGCCTGCACAGTAAAATATCTATTTTTGCAGATGACACTAAACTGTGTAAAGTAATTAACACTGAAGAGGACAGTTTTCTGCTACAGAGGGATCTGGATAGATTGGAGGCTTGGGCAGAAAAATGGCAGAGGAGGTTTAACACTGACAAATGTAAAGTTATGCACATGGGAAGGAATAATGCAAGTCATCCGTACATATTAAATGGTAAAACACTCGGTAACACTGACATGGAAAAGGATCTAGGAATTTTAATAAACAGCAAATTAAGCTGCAAAAACCAGTGTCAGGCAGCTACTGCCAAGGCCAATAAGATGATGGATTGCATCAAAAGGGCCATAGATGCCCGTGATGAGAACATAGTCCTACCACTTTACAAATCACTAGTCAGACCACACATGGAGTACAGTGTACAGTTCTGGGCTCCTGTGAACAAGACAGACATAGCAGAGCTGGAGAGGGTTCAGAGGAGGGCAACTAAAGAAATAACTGGAATGAGGGATCTACAGTACCCTGAAAGGTTATCAAAATTAGGGTTATTCACTTTAGAAAAAAGACGACTGAGGGGAGATCTAATAACTATGTATAAATATATCAGGGGTCAGTACAGAGATCTCTCCTATCATCTATTTATCCCCAGGACTGTGACTGTGACGAGGGGACATCCTCTGCGTCTGGAGGAAAGAAGGTTTGTACACAAACATAGAAAAGGATTCTTCACTGTAAGAGCAGTGAGACTATGGAACTCTCTGCCTGAGGAGGTGGTGATGGTGAGTACAATAAAGGAATTCAAGAGGGGACTGGATTTATTTCTGGAGTGTAACAATATTACAGGCTACAGCTACTAGAGAGGGGTCGTTGATCCAGGGAGTTATTCTGATTGCCTGATTGGAGTCGGGAAGGAATTTTTTTCCCCTTAAGTGAGGAAAATTGGCTTCTGCCTCACAGGTTTTTTTTGCCTTCCTCTGGATCAACTTGTAGGAAACAGGCCGAACTGGATGGACAAATGTCTTTTTTCTGTCTTATATACTATGTTACTATGTTACTATCACCAAGCATCTCCACCATGTTACACGGCAGCATTCAGCTGTCCATATACCAAAAATTGGAGAGAGGGAGGAAATACCCACCTACCCACCCTTGAGCCCTGGCCCTGAACGCCAGCATTTCAAAACTACTGGCCTTTGAAATGCTGTCATTCCATCTGGTGGAGACGGACTGTTTCAAACAGCTGATGGCGGTGGCTGTCCCCCAGTACGTTGGTCCTAGCCGCCACTACTTTTCCAGGTGAGCCGTCCCTTCCCTGCACAACCAAGTGGAGGATAAAATCAAGTGTGCGCTGCGCAACACCATCTGTGGCAAGGTTCACATAACCACAGATTCATGGACCAGTAAGCCTGTCTGCGTTGCAGTGTAACTTCAGCCTTCCTGCTCACCGTCTCATATGCGACATGCCCACCAGGTGAAACTCCACGTTACACATGCTGAAGAGACTGTGCGAGCAGAAGCGGGTGATAGTGGAGTTTCAGATGCAGTATGCACAGGTCAGTCTCACTGCGGATAAGCAGCACTTCACCACCAGTGATGGAAGAGGATGTGGCACAGGAGGAGGAGGAAAAGGGGGCATTTCACAGGGTTTCAGGCAGGTCATACAGAAGTGGCTCAGAGGGTGGGTTCCTGCACCAGCAGAGTCCAGGTACACATGTGGCCAGCCAGGGCACAGTTCTGTCCGACGAGGAGGAGGAGGAGGAAGAGGAAGAGGAGGAGGAGGAACCGGGTTTATTGCAGAGTGGCACCCAATACAGCTCAGGGCCATCACTGGAGCGTGGCTTGGGGGATACGGAGGACACAAACGATACACCACCTACAAAGGACAGCTTATCGTTATCTTTGGGCAGTCTGGCACACATGAGCGACTACATGCTGCAGTGCCTGTGCAACGACAGCAGAGTTGCCCACATTTTAACTTGTGCTGACTACTGGGTTGCCACCCTGCTGGATCCCCGGTACAAGGACAACGTGCCCACCTTAATTCCCGCACTGGAGCGTGATAGGAAGATGAGGAACTACGAGCGCACGCTGGTAGACGCGCTCCTGAGGGTATTCCCAACTGACACGGGGGGACAAGTGGAAGCACAAGGCGAAGGCAGAGGCGGAGGAGTAGGAGCTCGCCAATGCAGCTGTGTCACGGCCCTCTCCTCAGACAGCAGGGTTAGTATGTCCGAGATGTTGAAAATTTTGTCACCAGGCAACAGCAATCTGCACCACCAGCTGATAGGGAACGTGTTAGCAGGAGGCAGCATTTCAACAACATGGTGGAAGAGTACGTGTGCACACGCCTCCACGTACTGACTGATGGTTCTGCCCCATTCAACTTCTGGGTCTCCAAATTGTCCACATGGCTAGAGCTTGCCCTTTATGCGTTGGAGGTGCTGGCCTGCCCTGCAGCCAGTGAATTGTCTGAACGTGTATTTAGCACGGCAGGAAGCGTCATTACAGACAAACGCAGCCGCCTGTCCATTGCCAACGTGGACAAGCTCACGTTCATTAAAATGAACCAGGCATGGATCCCACAGGACTTTTTCGTACCTTGTGCAGAATAGACATTTATAACTGCCTCTCCCTCAACCATACATTCTTGTACTCCAGGGCACTGCTGCATTGGTGGGTGACATGATACCGGTTTTGCTGTTATGGGACCTCTCTCCTCTGTCTGGGTGCTAGGGCTTAAATCCCTGAAATTGGCATGTTCCATTGTTGGGTGACATGAGGCCTGTTTTGCTGTTATTGGACCTCTCTCCTCTGTCTGGGTACCAGGGGCCTACATTAATGATAATCGCCTACTGCATTGGTGGATGACATGATGCCTGTTTTCTGTTATGGGACCTCTCTCCTCTGTCTGGGTGCTAGGGTCTAAATTCCTGAAAGTGGCTTGTTTCATTGCTGGGTAACATGATGTCTGTTTTGCTGTTATGGGACCTCTCTCCTCTGTCTGGGTGCTTGGGCCAAAATTCCTGAAAGTTGTCTGTTGCATTGGTGGGTGACATGATGCCTGTTTTGCTGTTATGGGACCTCTCTCCTCTGTCTGGATTCCAGGGGCCTACATTAATGATAATTACCTGCTGCATTGGTGGGTGACATGATGCCTGTTTTGCTGTTATAGGACCTCTCTCCTCTCTCTGGGTTCCAGTGGGGCCTACATTAATGATAATCGCCTGCTGCATTGGTGGGTGACATGATGCCTGTTTTGCTGTTATATGACCTGTCTCCTCTGTCTGGGTGCTAGGGCCTATATTCCTGAATGTGGCCTGTTGCATTGGTGGGTCACATGATGCCTGTTTTGCTATTATGGGACCTCTCTCCTCTGTCTGTGTTCTAGAGGCCTACATTAGTGATAATCGCCTGCTGCATTGGTGGGTGATATGATGCCTGTTTTGCTGTTATTTGACCTCTATCCTCTGTCTGGGTGCTAGGGCCTAAATTGCTGAATGTGGCCTGTTGCATTGGTGGGTGTCATGATGCCTGTTTTGCTTTTATGGGACCTCTCTCCTCTGTCTGGGTTCTAGAGGTATAGATTAATGATAATCGCCTGCTGCATTGGTGGGCGAATGATGCCTGTTTTGCTGTTATAGGACCTCTCTCCTGTGTCTGGGTGCTAGGGCCGAAATAGCTGAAAGAGGCCTGTTACATTACTGGGTAACATGATGCCTGTTTTGCTGTTATGGGACCTCTCTCCTCTGTCTTGGAGCTAAGGCCTAAATTCCTGACAGTGGCCTGTTCCATTGCTGCGTAACATGATGCCTGTTTTGCTGTTATGGGACCTCTCTCCTCTGTCTGGGTGCTAGGGCCTAAATTGCTGAAAGTGGCCTGTTGCATTGGTGGGCAACATGATGACTGTTTTGCTGTTATGGGACCTCTCTCCTCTGACGGGGTGCTAGGGCCTGAATTGCTGAAAGTGGCCTGTTGCATTGGTGGGTAACATGATGTCTGTTTTGCTTTTATAGGACCTCTCTCCTCTGTCTGGGTGCTAGGGCCGAAATTGCTGAAAGTGGCCTTTTGCATTGGTGGGTGACATGATGACTGGTTTGCTGTTATGGGACCTCTCTCCTCTGTCTGGGTGCTAGGGCCTAAATTGCTGAAAGTGGCCTGTTCCATTGCTGAGTAACATGATGCCTGTTTTGCTGTTATAGGACCTTTCTCCTCTGTCTGGGTGTCAGGGGCCTAAATTAATGATAATTGCATTCTGCATTGGTGGATGACATGATGTCTGTTTGGCTGTTATGGGACCTCTCTCCTCTGTCTCGGTTCCAGGGGCCTACATTAATGATAATCGCCTGCTGGATTGGTGGGTGACATGATACCTGTTTTTCTGTTATAGGATCTCTCTCCTCTGTCTGGGTTCTAGGGCCTAAATTGCTGAAAGTGGCCTGTTCTATTGTTGGGTAATATGATGCCTGTTTTGCTATTATAGGACCTCTCTCCTCTGTCTCGGTGCTAGGACCTAAAATCCTTAAAGTGGCCTGTTGCATTGGTGGGTGACATGATGCATGTTTTGCTGTTATCGGACCTCTCTCCTCTATCTGGGTAATAGGGCCTAAATTGCTGAAAGTGGCCTTTTGCATTGGTGGGTGACATGATGCCTGTTTTGCTGTTATGGGACCTCTCTCCTCTGTCTGGGAGCTAGGGCCTAAATTGCTGAAAGTTTCCTGTTGCATTGGTGGGTAACATGATGTCTGTTTTGCTGTTATGGAACCTCTCTCCTCTGTCTAGGTACTAGGGCCTAAGTTGCTGAAAGTGGCCTGTTGCATTGGCAGGTAACATGATATCTGTTTTGCTTTTATGGGACCTCTCTCCTCTGTCTGGTTGCTAGGGCCTAATTTGCTGAAAGTGGCCTGTTGCATTGGCGCGTGACATGATGCCTGTTTTGCTTTTATGGGACCTCTCTCCTCTGTCTGGGTGCTAGGGCCTAAATCACTGAAAGTGGCCTGTTGCATTGTTCAGTAACATGATGTCTGTTCTGCTGTTATGGGATGTCTCTCCTCTGTCTGGGTTCTAGGGCCTAAATTGCTGAAAGTGGCCTTTTTCATTGCTTGGTGACATTATGCCTGTTTTGCTGTTATGGGACCTCACTCCTCTGTCTAGAAGCTAGCGCCTAAATTCCTGAAAGTGGCCTGTTCAATTGCTTGTTAACATGATGCCTGTTTTGCTGTTATGGGACTTCTCTCCTCATTCTTGGTGCTAGGGCCCAAATTCCTGAAAGTGGCCTGTTGCATTGGTGGGTGACATGATGTCTGTTTTGCTGTTATGGGACCTCTCTCCTCTGTCTGGTTGCCAGGGTCCTACATTAATGATAATCGCCTGCTGCATTGGTGGGTGACATGATGCCTGTTTTGCTGTTATGGGACCTCTCTCCTCTGTTAAGGTGCTAGCGCTTAAATACTGAAAGTGTCCTGTTCAATTGCTGGTTAACATGATGCCTGTTTTGCTGTTATGGGACCTATCTCCTCATTCTGGGTGCTAGGGCCCAAATTCCTGAAAGTGGCCTGTTGCATTGGTGGGTGACATGATGCCTATTTTGCTGTTATGGGACCTCTCTCCTCTGTCTGGTTGCCAGGGTCCTACATTATTGATAATCTCCTGCTGCATTGGTGGGTGACATGATGCCTGTTTTGCTGTTATTGGACCTCTCTCCTCTGTCTGGGTGCTAGGGCCTAAGTTGCTGAAAGTGGCCTGTTGCATTGGTAGATGACATGATGACTGTTTTGCTGTTATGGGACCTCTCTCCTCTGACTGGGTGCTAGGGCCTAAATTGCTGAAAGTGGCCTGTTGCATTGGTGGGGAACATGATGTCTGTTTTGATTTTATAGAACCTCTCTCCTCTGTCTGGGTACTAGGGCCTAAATTGCTAAAAAGTGGCCTGTTGCACTGGCGGGTGACATGATACCTGTTTTGCTGTTATGGGACCTCTCTCCTCTGTCTGGGTGCTAGGGCCTAAATTGCTGAAAGTGGCCTGTTGCATTGGTGGGTAACATGATGACTGTTTTGCTGTTATGGGACCTCTCTCCTCTGACGGGGTGCTAGGGCCTGAATTGCTGAAAGTGGCCTGTTGCATTGGTGGGTAACATGATGTCTGTTTTGCTTTTATAGGACCTCTCTCCTCTGTCTGGGTGCTAGGGCCTGAATTGCTAAAAAGTGGCCTGTAGCATTGGCAGGTGACATGATGCCTGTTTTGCTGTTATGGGACCTCTCTCCTCTGTCTGGGTGCTAGGGCCTAAATTGCTGAAAGTGGCCTGTTGCATTGGTGGGTAACATGATGACTGTTTTGCTGTTATGGGACCTCTCTCCTCTGACGGGGTGCTAGGGCCTGAATTGCTGAAAGTGGCCTGTTGCATTGGTGGGTAACATGATGTCTGTTTTGCTTTTATAGGACCTCTCTCCTCTGTCTGGGTGCTAGGGCCTGAATTGCTAAAAAGTGGCCTGTAGCATTGGCAGGTGACATGATGCCTGTTTTGCTGTTATGGGACCTCTCTCCTCTGTCTGGGTGCTAGGGCCTAAATTGCTGAAAGTGGACTTTTCCATTGCTTGGTGACATGATGCCTTTTTTGCTGTTCAAATGCAATTACTGTCTAAGGTGAATAAAATACAGTGGGCAAAAGAGTGCAAATCTTGGATCATTGAGCAGTGGAAAAACATCTTCTGCTCATAGAAATCTAGATTTCTGTTGCATCACGCTGAGGGAAGGTCTGAATTGCGTGCAATCAGCATGAATCCCTCTTCTTGTCAGATGTTAACAGTTCAGGCTGGTGGAGTGGGAGTAATAGTACAGGGGACCTTTATTATGGCGTACCTTGGGATCTCCAACACCTGTGGAAGGCCAACATGCTACTAGATGTGTGTCTCCAAGAAAGTGGCCATTAAGTGTATCTAAACAAATGAAACTTCTTACTGCCTGTTCATCTTTTTCTGCCTGAAGGAAGTATTTCTTTCTTTTTTCAAGAAGGGAAGTTGATCAAGTTATAGCATCTCTGCCTCAATCTAGGTTTTAGTGTGTATTCACACAGTAGATTTGTGCTAGAAATTTCTGTAACTGAAAATTACTTGCATTAATCTCAGCAGGCATATTCAGCCAACAACTATTGAAGGTGCATACTTAGCTTTACAGTTGTTGCACATTGTGCCAATTATTGTTTGGGGGATACTATATGATTTGACTTGGAGATTAATTAAGCCAGTACTCTCTGCTCTGCACTGATGAGGAGCAATCACCCAAAAATAGCTTCAGATGAAGTACTGCTTTATTTATTATCAAAGTCATGTCTCAATGCCTGTTTAAAAGGTTGAACATTGACTTATAGGATAGCTATCTAACATCTGGTAGCATCAGAGATAGAGCTTGCAAAAACTCATACAGTATGTATACCCTTTTCCCAGAATTGCAGAGGAGCATTACCTGGCCTATAAAGGTCCTCACGCTGATCATGTATTCCCAAACCCCTGAATATAGCATCCCCGAATCCTGACCTAGGACTCTAACAGAGTTGAGCCAGTACTCTCTACTCTGCACTGATAAGGGGCTATCCCCCTGAAACAGCTGTCTGCAGATGAGGTGGTGGCTTATTTAATATCCAAGTCATGGATCGAAGCCTGTTTAAAGGGTTGAACACTGACTTATAGGATAACTGCCTTACATCTGGTGGCATTAGAGGCAGAGTTTGTTAAGAGCTAATTTTCATTCACTGTTAACTTTTATGATTGTTTAATATATTCCATTAAAACAGTTTTGCTTATTTTAGACTAACAGCCACAGCCCCAACATATATTTTGCTGAATGTCAATGGTGCAAATACCCTGAAGAAGCCATTGATTGAAATGTACGATTGAGGTTGAAGCTGCTGGAATGGTTACATAGTTACATAGTTAATACGGTTGAAAACAGACATAAGTCTTTTTTTGTGATTTAATTGCCCTTATGTCTGTTTAAGGCATTTAATTTAGTTATGAAACCGCTTTGGCACTTTATATTTTTTAGATGTACTCTATTCAACTTTGTATTTAATTATATTAAACATTAGTGTCTTTCTCTTTCTCACATCTGTGTCAATGGTGCAATCAGTGACATGATGGTCAGTGGTTCATCTGTGAAGATTTTTATAAAATATACATATTTGCCTTGTGTGTCCTTTTTTTCTTTTTTGCTCTCCATATATCCGTGTGGTTCTCTAATTTACATGGTTACTGCTAGGCTGATAATTTCCAGAGCATTTCATACTAATGGTCTGTGAAAAACACGGACAAATCATGGATGCCATCCGTGTTGTCTCTGTGCTTTTCACTGAGCTATAAACTATAATGTGTGTGAGGAATTCATAATCACTGACAAAAATAAGGTAAGCTTCCGTGGTGTCACCACAGACACACAGTCCATGGAAAAATACTGATGTGTGAATACATTCGAAAGTCAATGCATACATGTGCTGTCCATTATAGACGGCCCTGAGGTTCGCCCGGCGATCGTTTTGCGGCGAACTTTGCGTGTTCGCGATTCTCCGAACATGTGAACATATGGCGATATTCGCATGTCCCATATTCTTTTGCATTGACCCATGACACATCCATCAGGTGGGACAGGACAGCCAATTGAGACGTTTCACATGTCTCAATTGGACACACTCTATAAATGACCCAGATCTGGCAGCCATTTTACATTGTGCGTTTTGCCAGTGTAGGGAGAGGTTGCTTTGTGGAGCAGGGACAGACTGTTAGGAACACCAAACGCTAGCTGATAGGGCCACAAAAGTCCTTTTAAGGACTGGTATAGGTGTGCTATCGATAGGAGCGGCATACTGGGGGGTATGATATACTTATAATATACTTTCTAACGTAGAAAGTATATTATAGTGCATTTGTATTGTGCAGCAGTTGAGTGCGGTTCTGCTGCGATACCGCAGTTATATAGAGGGACAGACGCTATTGGAATAACTAATTGCAACTGGTGTGATATACCTGTTGCTCCAAAAAAAGTGATTGAGGGGTGTGATATACCTATCATATACTTTCTAACACAGAAAGTATATAGTGCATTTGTATTATTCAGAAGTTGTGTGCGGTTCTGCTGCGATACCACAGGTTTATAGAGGGACAAACTCTATTGGAACAACTATTTGCAAAGGGTGTGATATACCTGTTGCCCCCAAAAAAACTGATTGAGGGGTGCGATAAACCTGCTTCCACAAAATACTGATTAAGGGGTTTCATTGACATTTACCTGCTTGCACAACATACTGATTGAGGTGTGTGATATACCTACTTCTACAACATAAAGATTAAGGGGTTCTATATACCTGCTTCCACAAAATACTGATAGAGGGGTGCGATATATCTGCTTCCACCAAATATTGATTAAAGGGTTTTATATGCCTGCTTCCACAAAATACTGATTGAGGGGTGCGATATACCTGCTTCCACCAAATATTGAGTAACCCCTTAAGGACTCAGCCTTATTTCACCTTAAGGACCAGCCCATTGTTTGCAAATCTGACCAGTGTCACTTTATGTGGTGATAACTTTTAAACGCTTTTACTTATGCAGGCCATTCTGAGATTGTTTTTTCGTCACATATTGTACTTCATGACACTGGTAAAATGGAGTCAAAAGAATTCATTTTTATTTATAAAAAAAATACCAAATTTACCAATTTTTTCAAGTTTCAATTTCTTTATTTCTATAATACATAGTAATACCTCCAAAAATAGTTATTACTTTACATTCCCCATATGTCTACTTCATGTCTGGATCATATTGGGAATGATATTTTATTTTTTGGGGATGTAACAAGGCTTAGACGTTTAGAAGCAAATCTTGAAATTTTTCAGAAATTTTCAAAAACCCACTTTTTAAGGACCAGTTTAGGTCTTAAATAATAGAATTCACCCAAAAATGACCCCATTCTAGAAACTACGCCCCTCAAGGTATTCAAAACTGATTTTAAAAACTTTGTTAACCCTTTAGGTGTTTCACAAGAATTAATGGAAAATAGAGATACAATTTCAAAATTTCACTTTTTTGGCAGATTTTCCATTTTAATAATTTTTTTCCAGTTACAAAGCAAGGGTTAACAGCCAAACAAAACTCAATATTTATTGCCCTGATTCTGTAGTTTACAGAAACACCCCATATGTGATCGTAAACTACTGTACAGGCACACAGCAGGGCGCAGAAGGAAAGGAATGCCATACGGTTTTTGGAAGGCAGATTTTGCTGGACTAGTTTTTTGACACCATGTCCCATTTAAAGCCCCCCAGATGCACCCCTAGAGTAGAAACTCAAAAAAAGTGACCCCATTTTAGAAACTACGGGATAGGATGGCAGTTTTGTTGGTACTATTTTAGTGTACATATGATTTTTGGTTGCTCTATATTACACTTTTTGTGAGGGAAGGTAGCAAGAAATAGTTGTTTTGGTGCAGTTTTAATTTTTTGCTATTTAAAACATTCATCTGACCGGTTAGATCATATGGTATTTTTATAGAGCAGGTGATTACGGATGTGGCGATATATAATATGTCTACTTTTTTTTATTTATGTAAGTTTTACACAATAATTTCATTTTTTAAACAAAAAAAATCATGTTTTAGTGTCTCCATAGTCTGAGAGCCATAGTTTTTTCAGTTTTTCGGCGATTATCTTGGGTAGGGTATGATTTTTGTGGGATGAGATGACGTTTAATTAGCACTATTTTGGCGTGCGTATGATTTTTTAATCGCTTGGTATTACACTTTTTGTGATGCAAGGTGACAAAAAATTGCTTTTTTTTACACTTTTTTTTTTTTTTTTTTTGACGGTGTTCATCTGAGGGGTTAGGTCATGTGATATTTGTATAGAGCAGGTTATTATGGATGCGGCGATACAAAATATGTATACTTTTTTTAATGTAAGTTTTACACAATGATTTTATTTTTGAAACAAAAAAAATCGTGTTTTAGTGTCTCCATAGACTGAGAGTCATAGTTTTTTCAGTTTTTGGCCTATTATCTTGGGTAGGGTATGATTTTTGTGGGATGAGATGAAGGTTTGATTGGCACTATTTTGGGGTGCATATGACTTTTTTATCGCTTGGTATTACACTTTTTGTGATGTAAGGTGACAAAAAAGGACTTTTCTTACACAGTTTTAATTTTTTTATGGTGTTTATCTGAGGGGTTAGGTAATGTGATATTTTTATAGAGAAGGTTATTACGGACGCGGCGATACAAAATATTTATACTTCTTTTTTATTTATGTCAGTTTTACACAATGATTTCATTTTTGAAACAAAAAAAATCATGTTTTATTGTCGCCATAGTCTGAGAGCCATATTTTTTTTCAGTTTTTGTGCGATTATCTTGGGTAGGGTATGATTATTGTGGGATGAGATGACGGTTTGATTGGCACTATTTTGGGGTGCGTATGACCTTTTGATCGCTTGGTATTACACTTTTTGTGATGTAAGGTGACAAAAAATGGCTTTTTTTACACCGGTTTTATTTTCATTTTTTTACGGTGTTCACCTGAGGGGTTAGGTCACGTGATATTTTTACAGAGCAGGTTATTACGGAAGTGGCGATACCTAATATGTATACTTTTTTTTATTTACTTGAGTTTTACATAATAACAGCTTTTTTAAAACAAAAAAAATGATGTTTTAGTGTCTCCATATTCTGAGCCATAGTTTTTTTATTTTTTGGGAGATTGTCTTTGGTAAGGGCTCATTTTTTGCGGAATGAGGTGGCGGTTAGATTGGTACTATTTTTGTGGGCATACGCCTTTTTGATCGCTTGCTGTATCACTTTTAGGCCTAATTCACACGTCCATAGTGTGTTTTGTGGAAACACTGAAACACGGATCCGCAAAACACGGCCGGCTGCAATGTGCATTCCGCATTTTGCGGACCGCACATTGCTGGCACTATATAGCGAATGCCTTTTCTTGTCCGCAATTGCGGACAAGAATAGGACATGTTCTATTTTTTTGCGGAAACGGAAACGCGGATGCAGAAACACGGATGCGTAAATGCGGATGCAGACATCATATAGTGTGCTGTCCACATCCATTCCTGCCCCTTTGAAATGAATGGGTCTGCAATCCTTCCGCAAAATTGCGGATGGGATGCGGATCCATTTTGCGGACGTGTGAATTAGGCCTTAGTGATGTAAGGTGGAAAAAAATTGTTTATTTAGCAGTTTTTATTTTTAATTTTTTACGGTGTTCATCTGAGGGGTTAGGTCATGTGATATGTTTATATAGCTGGTCGATACGGATGCAGCAATGTCTACTTATATTTTTTCCCTATTCTTTACCTATTTTTTTTACTTTATTTGGGGAAAATTAGGTTTTTATTTTTTTTTACTTGAAACTTTTAATTTTTTTTGGGGGGGAACTTTATTTTTTCAACTTTTTTCACTTTATTTTTTGTCCCACTTTGGGACTTCAACTTTTGGGGGTCTGATCCCCTTTACAATGCATTCCAAAACTTTTGCATTGGAGTGCATTGGCTGTATGAGTAATACAGTGTATTACTCATACAGCTTCCTGCCTGTGAGATCCAGGGGGCTGGATCTCACAGGCTCTTCACCGGAAGGCAGCCCTGATGCCTAAGGAAGGCATCGGGCTGCCTTCCCTGCTATCGGGTCCCCATTACAGCAGCACGGGGACCCGACAGCCACCAAATTACAGCCGCCCGATCACATGGAAAAGCCGCAAACCGCAGGTCTGAATTCTCCCATCCATTCCCAAACCTTAGTGATGCGCAGCCATTCTTGGCATCGGATCAGGAAGAGGAGGTAGAAACGGCCGCCACCCAGCGGTCTGACGACAGTACCCAGGTCAGCCCAGGGAGGGAGGTCCCCTCTGTTGCTGCCTACTCCGAGATCTCTAATGTCAGTGGTGGTGAAGGTGACGATGATGGTGGGTGCCCAAAAGAGATGAAGAGGAGGGGAGTTCAGAGAGAGAGATGGAGCAGCAGAGAGGTAGGAGAAGTAGGAAGAACTTGCAGTGCACAGGAAGCAAAAAGCAGACTGCAAATGTATCTGGAGCAAGCCATCCACAATGCACAGTTACATATGGCGCTCCCAGGATGACGGCACATGGCTCCACAGTGTGAGCTTTTTTTAACATGTCAGCTGCTGACAATAGTGCTGCCATCTGCAGCCTGTGCTGTCAACGCATAAGTCGCGGCAAGCCCAACACTCACCTAGCGATGACCGACTTAAGAAGGCACCTGGCCTCCCATCACCGAGCCCAGTGGGAGCAAAGGCCGTCAGAACACACAGAGCACTCCCAGAGCTCCACGTCCTGCCTCTTCTCCTTCTCCTCCCATTTGTCCTCCACTCTACCTTCCACCGTGCCGTTGTCACATTCATCTGGCAGAAGGCAGGACTCCGTGGCTCAAATGTAAGAGCGTAAAAAGTTGATGACGCCGGGTAACCCTCTTGCCCAATGGCTAACCGCTAGCTTGTCGGAACTGCTAGCCCACCAACTACTGCCTTATAAACTGGTGGACTCGGAGGCCTTTAGAAAATTTGTGGCCATTGGCACACTGCAATGGAAGGTCCCTGGAAGGAAATATTTCTCCCAGAAGGCCATCACAGAGTTGTGTGGCCACGTTCAGCAGCAAGTGAATATATCTCTGGTACACTGAGTCAGTGCCAAGATACATCTGACCACAAACATGTGGTCTAGCAAACATGGGCAGAGAAGGTACATAACTTTTACTGCCCACTGGTTGAACCTTCTGACGGCCGTCAAGCATGTAACCCGTGGTTCCCGTGTGGATTTGGTGTTACCGCCACGGATTGCATGCAGGCCTGCATCTTCTTCTCCTCCTCCATCCTCTGTCTCCTCCTCGGCTGACTCCTCCTGTTTCACTGCTACCGCCTCTTCCGCTGAGCCCCCCCAAGCTCCCCAGAACCTATTCGACATTGCAGGTGAGACGTTGCCGTGCTGTGCTGCTGCTGTTGTGCCTGGAAGACAAGAGCCACAGGGGTCCGGCACTGCTTTCACCTCTGCAGTCACAGGCTGATCGGTGGCTAACCCCACTCGATTTGACAGTTGGTAAAGTGGTGTGTGACAATGGTGCCAATCTGCCGCGCACGCTGAAACAGGGCAAAATGACACACGTGCAGTGCATGACACACGTCCTGAACTTAGTCATGCAGCGATTCTTTGCCAAATACCCCAGGGTCCAGGACGTCTTGTGGCAGGCCAGGAAAATCTCTGGCCATTTTAGAAGATCTTACACGGCAATGGCTTGCCTAGCCGACGTTCAGTGGAGACACCAACTGCCCATCAGACTTCTGATTTATGACAACCCGACGCGCTGGAACATCAACTTGTATATGCTTGATAGGCTGCTCCAGCAGCAACATGCCGTTAACGACTTCCTGTACGAACTCTGCAGCAGGACAGGTTCTGGGGAGCTTGGTTTCTTTTCACCGCGCCAATGGCTGCTTATGCACGATGCATGCAGACTTCTGCGGCCATTTTGATGAGATCACCAAACTGGTGAGTTACAGCCTGGGCACCTTTAGTGACATCGTACCTTATGCCTTCTTTCTTGAGCGTGCATTGCGTTGTGTCATTGATCAAGCACTCGAGGAGCAGGAGCTGACGAGGAGTCAGAGGAGGATGGTGGCTGGGAAGGGGGGAGGAGGAGTAGCAAGAAGAGCAGGATTTGTGGGGACTTTAAACTTTTCGGGGATCACTGGTGTTGTCCGTGGCTGGGGAGAGGAGACCTAGGATGACATTCTCCTGGGTGATGAGCAGGAGCCAGGGTGCTCCACCGCTTCCAATTTAGTGCATATGAGGGCCATCATACTCCAGTGTTTGAAGAGGGACCTCAGTATAAAAAGCATAAAGGGCAAGGACCAGTACTGGGTGGAAACGTACTTAGACCCCCAGTACAAACACAAAATGGCAGACATGTTACCAGCATCACAGAGGGCTGGCAGAATACAGCATTTCCAGGTCTTGCTGCAAGAGATGCTGCATTCTACTGTTGCCGTCGCTGGCAGAGGAATTTCCACCCACAGCGAAACAGGTGCGGGTATCAATCCTACCTCACCTGCAAGAAGAGTGCAGTTTGAAGATGTGTATCACGACCGGCGTACCGATCACAGACGTGTGACGCAAAGGTAGGGAAAAGGGAAAGCCCTGTCCAAGGGAGAGGGAAAGGTGGTGACCCCTAACTCACCTTGAAGCTGGCACCTGACTGCCCTGACGTCCCTAGACGGGTTCTTCACCCGTACGCCGATCACGTGCCTAAACCCTGGCTTTCCTTAAGCTGAGCCCTAAGTAGTGAATAGGGCGGTGGGAGCACTAGTCCTCACCACTAACACTAAAGGAAAACACCAGGGAGAGGACAGACAATACAGACAAAACATATAAGCCCAGGTGGGTGACAACAGCGGACAACAAAAGCCCAACAGGGATCCGGAGGGTAATGCTCTGGTATGACAACCAGGAACAACAGCAACACAGCTCCACTGGGTCAGTATAGAAGTCCAGGCAGGAAGCTCTATATCTGGCAACCAGAGAAGTGGAAAGGGGGAATATACGGAGGTTGGGAGTGGCGGACAAGAAACAGCTGAGGAGAAGAAGCTACGGATCCCTGAGTGAAACAAAAAGGATTGCAAGGCAAACACAGAAAGCAACCATTAAGTAACAGCATGATCTTTAGACATAGAGCGCACAGCCACCCGCTGCGACTTCCTGAGCCCGGGTATAACGGAGTCAGATGTGGCTCCTGACACCATTGTGACAATGTGTTGGTCACTTCGGATATGAGATCATTCTTGCAGCCAACCCATCGAGAGCTGCCCTCTGGATCCAGCCTCAGGTAACACCTAGACTGAAAGTTGTCCGACTACATCTTGTTAACGGCTGATATGAACGCTCTAAAAAGCAACTAAAACTCCTGGACTACTGGGTGTGCAGGCTTGACCTGTAGCCAGAGCTGGCACAATTTGACATGGAACTCTTGGCTTGCCCTAGTCGAGTGTCCTCTCCGAAAGGACGTTAAGCGCAGCAGGGGGAATCGTGACCGATAAGCGAACTCTAGTCGAGTGTGCCTTTTGGTCACGATCCCCCCTGCTGCGCTGAACGTCCTTTTGGACAGGACACTGGACGAGGGGCAAGCCAAGAGTTCCATGGCAAATTGTGCCAGCTCTGGCTCAAGACAGTGTGGACTACCTCACATTCCTAAAAATGAATGAGACATCGATCTCGGAGGAATTCAACACCTGTGACGAACACTTTAACCACCTCAGCCCCCCTAGCTTAAACACCCTTAATGACCAGACCACATTTTACAATTCTGCACTACACTACTTTCACGGTTTATTGCTCCGTCATACAACTTGCCACCCAAATGAATTTTACCTCCTTTTCTTCTCACTAATAGAGCTTTCATTTGGTGGAATTTTATTGTTGCTGACATTTTTACTTTTTTTGCTTTTAATAAAAGTGTAACATCATTTCTGCAAAAAAATGATATTTTTCACTTTCTGTTGTAATTTTTTTTTTTTTAAATCTACATTTCTCTATGAACTTTTCTCTAAATTTATTGTTCTACATGTCTTTGATAAAAAAAAATGCAATAAGTGTATATTTATTGGTTTGGGTAAAAGTTATAGCATTTACAAACTATGGTGCAAAAAAGTGAATTTCCGCATTTTAAAGCAGCTCTGACTTTCTGAGCACCTGTCATGTTTCTTCAGGTGCTAGAATGTCAGGATAGTATAAATACCCCCCAAATGACACCATTTTAGAAAGAAGACATCCCAAAGTATTCGCGGAGGGGCATGGTGAGTTCATGTATCATTTCATTTTTTTTCACAAGTTAGCGGAAAAAGACACTTTCTGAGGAAATAAAAAATAATAAAGTTTCCATTTCTGCAAACTTCTGGAAAAAAAAAAAAAAATCTCCCATGAACTCACTATGCCCCTCAGTGAATACCTTGGGGTGTCTACTTTCCGAAATGGGGTCATTTGTGGGGTGTGTTTACTGTTCTGGCATTTTGAGCGGGGCTAAATTGTGAGCAACCCTGTTAAGCCTAAAGGTACTCGTTGGACTTTCGGCCCCTTTGCACACCTAGGCTGCAAACAAGTGTCACACATGTGGTATCGTCGTACTCAGGAGAAGTAGAGCAATGTGTTTTGGGGTGTATTTTTACATATACCCATGCTGAGTAAGAGAAATATCTCTGTAAATTGACAACTTTATATAAAAAAATTAAAAAAGTTGTCGTTTACAGCGATATTTCTCACACAAAGTATGGGTATATATAAAAATACACCCCAAACCACATTGCCCTACTTCTCCTGAGTACGGCGATAGCACGTGTGTGCCACTTTTTTGCAGCCAAGATGCGCAAAGGGGCCCAAATTCCAATGAGTACCGTTAGGATTTCACAGGGCATTTTTACGCATTTGGATTCTCATGCTTTAGGGCCCCTAAAATGCCAGGTCAATATAAATACCCCACATGTGACCCCATTTTGGAAAGAAGACACCCCAAGGTATTCCGTGAAGGGCATGGCGAGTTCACAGAAAACAAAATTTTTGGCACAAGTTTTTTTTTTTTTTTTACAAAGTCTCATATTCCACTAACTTGTGACAAAAAATAAAATTTTACATGAACTCACCGTACCCCTCATGGAATACCTTGGGGTGTCTTCTTTCCAAAATCGGGTCACTTGTGGGGTGTGTGTACTGCCCTGGCATTTGAGGGTCTCTGCAATCATTACATGTATGGCCAGCATGTGGAGTTTCTGCTATTCTCCTTATATTGAGCAGACGGGTAATAAGATTTTTTTTTTCCGTTCAGCCGCTGGGCTGAATGAAAAAATGAACGGCACAGATTTCTTAATTCGCATCGATCAATGTGGATGAAAAAATCTCTGCCAAAATCAGTGACTGCGGTGCGGTGGGCTGTGCGCTAACTACCTAACAAGTAGCTAACTAACTGGCGGTGATAAGGGACCCTTAGGCCCCATTCACACGACCGCAATTCTGTTTGCGGAACGGAATTGCGGACCCATTCATTTCTATGGGGACAGACTTTGTCCCGCCTGGATCCGGAATTGCGGGTCTGCACTTCCGGGTCTGCACTTCCGTTTCGCAAAAATATAGAACATGTCCTATTCTTGTCCGCAATTGTGGACAAGAAAAGGCATTTTCTATATAGTTCTGTCAATGTGTGGATCTGCAAAATGCGAAAAGCACATTGCCGGTGTCCGTGTTTTGCGGTGTCCGCAAAACACATGTGATCCACTGACTGTCTAATATACTTCCTGCCACTTAATCACTTGTTCTTTTCTGTCCGATGAATGCCTAATTTTTGGGGCCTGTACTACACTGGCCTAAAGTAAAATTGTTATCCACTGACCGCCTAATATACCTCCAGCCACATAATCAATTATTATTTTCTGTCCGGTGAATGCATAACGTTTGGGGCCTGTACTCCACTGGCCTACAGTAAAATTGTTATCCACTGACCGCCTAATATACCTCCAGCCACATAATCACTTGTTCTTTTCTGTCCAGTAAATGCATAATTTTTGGGGCCTGTACTCCACTGGCCTACAGTAAAATTGTTATCCATTGACCGCCTAATATACCTCCAGCCACATAATCACTTGTTCTTTTCTGTCTGATGAATGCCTAATGTTTTGGGCCTGTACTCTACTGGCCTACAGTAAAATTGTTATCCACTGACCGCCTAATATACCTCCTGCCACATAACCACTTGTTCTTTTCTGTCAGGTGAATACCTAATGTTTGGGGCCTGTACTCCACTGGCCTACAGTAAAATTGTTATCCACTGACCGTCTAATATACCTCCTGCCACATAATCACTTGTTCTTTTCTGTCCGGTGAATGCCTAATTTTTGGGGCCTGTACTCCACTGGCCTACATTAAAATTGTTATCCACTGACCACCTAATATACCTCCAGCCACATAATCAATTATTCTTTTCTGTCTGGTGAATACCTAATGTTTGGGGCCTGTACTCCCCTGGCCCACAGTAAAATTGTTATCCACTGACCTCCAAATATACCTCCAGCCACATAATCACTTGTTCTTTTCTGTCCAGAAAATGCATAATTTTTGGGGCCTATACTCCACTGTCCTACAGTAAAATTGTTATCCACTGACCGTCTAATATACCTCCAGCCACATAATCAATGGTTCTTTTCTGTCAGGTAAATGCCTAATTTTTGGGGCCTGTACTCCACTGGCCTACAGTAAAATCGTTATCCACTGACCGTCTAATATACCTCCAGCCACATAATCACTTGTTCCTTTCTTTCAGGTGAATGCCTAATATTTGGGCCCGTACTCCCGTGGCCTAAAATCAAATTTTTCTAGGCTCCAGCAGGGCACATGTTTGAGAGTTTCCCTTTAAGATGCATAAAAATGGCCCCTGATTAAAATTCATATTTTTTATGGGAATTTTTGACATTGATCCCCCTCTGGTATGCCACTGTCCATGTTGTGGGACTATTTGTGCACTTCTAGTAAGTATTTGGTGGCTGCAAATATGACCTGAAGGTTTTTCAGGTTCGCCTGCCAATAAAGTAAATGCGGCCCAACGCTAAACGTGTGGTTCGCGAACATTTGATCGCGAACACGCATTCGCGTTCGCAAAACGTCCCAGCCGATGTTTGTTCATCACTACTGTCCATGACGTGAGTTAACAGACAGCACACGTCCTTGATTATCTTATATGGATAATTGGCTTCACGGTATGGGGTGTGTCTTAAAATGCTAAACCCCATCCTCCATCTTGGAAGTGAGTCAGGCCCATCACCTAAATACAGTTTGTCTAGTTTTAAATGGTAATATTAATAAAACTATTATATTTTATTGCTACATTTGTGTGCTGTGTACTTTCTGTAGGAGTTGATGGTTTTAGCCTAGACATAGAAGGCAGCCATAAGAAGTAGCACATGTAATGTTTTTAGAAATGCAGTTGAATTATGTGCTTAGGATCCGTGATTTTACATATATTTAGTCTTGCAAGTATTAAAACTTGACACTTGAGTTAATCATTCACTCGAAATGCCGCCATTTCGTTGAAGAAATAAAGTTTTTAAGTAAGCCCTTTCTCGGTAGAACACAAGCGAGATGCTACACTTCTTCAGACAAAATGCTGATTTGAAGACTTTCATCTGTAGACAGGAAGAAATTGAAAATGAATTTTTAGAAGCAGTCATAAGTGAGCTGGAGACAGCCTGATAATTGACATATATGTCACTTGAACAGCTGCTTTTTTGATTGAACAGTCTTCTTTATTAACTGTAGCTATCAGAGGTTACTTTCCTGCACACACACACCCTTTTTTGTTGTGCAAAGCAATAACATTTGAAAGACAAGTTATTATATTGGAGCACGTACACAATGAAAAACAAAACTTTATAGGAATTTGAAAGACTTTATTCTAAGGTGACTGACTGGTATCAAAACACTTTATAGTTGAGCAACTGTCCATATCAAATAAGGAATGGTCTGGTGTCAAAATAGAGTGAAGGAATGAGCAGAATACTGCCAAGATGTGCTTCACTGTCCAAAAGCATACTGTATATAAGTATAAAAATGAAAATAAAACTGTACTAAGTTACTCTAGAAAGTGGAAAAATAACTCAATAAAATGAATACAAATTATGATATTCAGCTCTATTAATGCGGCAAATGTATCAGATACTAAGTACAAAAATCACATCAAACACAGCAGTGAGCCTATATACACGGTTGCACTACAAATACTTGACCCTATATATTTGGACACCTTGGCTGGACATAATTAGGATTTTTTTTTTACTACCGGTAATTATTATTTTTATAGATTATTTGTTATTACTATTTTATTTTTGTGTATCTGTGTGTGTGTAATTTTTACGATTCTTTTTGTGCCTTAAAATATATCTTTGTGGTCACGATTTATATATATTTCCCTGAGGCTGTCGTAATATACCTCCAGTTAGGCTTTCTTCATAAACAGTATAATAATAACAAAAAAAAAATGGGATTTGCTCAACACTCTTGTCATAAACTTGTAGCATTCAGACCTGGGTGCATGGAGAATTTGTAAACTGAAGACCGGCACTGATATGGAATTCCAATGTACAAAACAGGTATTTCTTCAGAACTCTTAAAAAAATCAATCCTTTTTTGTAAATGCATTAAAAACATCTTGTACAAAAGAATAAAAAAAAACGACATGTTTCGTACAAAGTAATGGCATAAGGGTTTCCTCTTAGCCAGTCCTATTATAGCACATTAAAGATAAATCACTTTTTTCTGCATTATAATTCCATCTACACAGTTTTTTTATGTTTTATTTTTTGGGCATTTTTAATGTAGCAAACGTGCCATGTGTTTTTACAATTTTTTTATTGTTTTTCTAATTTCTGCATGCCATGTTTGCATATTTTTTGAGATTTTTTTATTTTATGCTTTAAACGGGCTTTTTTCAAATTCTATAGAGATTACTAACAGAAAAACACCTGAAAATAAAAATGGTATACCTAGAGTATGCTGTATTTTGTAAAATCCATAAAAATGCATTGTCCATAATGAATTTCAGAATTCACTATAAACTTTAAAGCAGGCATCCTCAAACTGCGGCCCTCCAGATGTTGTAAAACTACAACTCCCAGAATGCCCTGCTGTAGGCTGATACCTGTAGGCTGTTCGGGGCATGCTGGGAGTTGTAGTTTTGCAACAGCTGGAGGGCCGCAGTTTGAGGATGCCTGCTTTAAAGTAACAACTGGCCACACAAAAACGTGAAAATGTGGTTAAAAATGGTGCAGAAAAAGTGCAAAAAATGCTAAAACCACCAAAAAGCCCCCCAAAAATACTATGTGTGAAAACAGCCTTACAAGTTAAATCAGTTCTATTACCCTAAGTTCACACCTGAGCGTTTTACAGCGCGTTCAAACGCGCTGTAAAACGCTCAACACATGAAAACCAATGCTTTCCTATGGCCATGGTTCTCACTTGAGCGTTTTACAGCGCGTTTGAACGCGCTGTAAAACGCCCGACGCATAAACAAGTACTTGAGCTTTTTTTGGGGCGTTTGTCGCGCGTTTTGTGATTGACACCACAGTAGTCAATCACAAGAACGCGCGTTTACTATTTGCAAAAACGCGCGTAAAACGCGCGTTTCAAGAACGCTCAGGTCTGAACCCAGGGTTAGTGTAATGACAGTCCTGAGTCTAGATAAAACCAGCAGCACTGTTATTTGACAGTTGTCCAGCTATCACATGATAGTATCAATAAGGTTTAATTCCAGGGATGGAATGGGAACTCAAAGTGGTCCTTGAATTTTTTTAGAAGTGGCTACATGTAAGGGGCGGAGACAAACTGGTCGAAAGCATAGCCAAGCCAAGTAGGCAGGGTCAGCAAACCAACCTGTTTTGCACCTTAGTAAAAAAGCTATTTTTTCATTGTTGTTTAGAAATATAACTTTTTTTTCCATCAGTGTAGCTTTATGAGTTTTTTTTTGCAGGACAAGTTGTATATATATACAAACGTTTTTAAAAAAGATACTTTGTATTGGCACATGCCAAGACCCTTAACTTTTTTTTTTTCTTCCTACAAAGCTGTGTGACATCATTATTTCTGCAGGATGACTTGTTATTTTTATTTGTACCATTTTGAGTTACATAATGCTTTTTGATTGTCTTTTATTCCATTTTTGGTGACAGTGGAAAGTGTTTATATTAAAATAATATTTAGGAATTTTCTGTAATTTTTTTACGTAATTCCCAAAGAACCCATTTAAGTGAGGGCGCAGGTGGCCCACTGCATAGTAAAAGCTATCAGCCCACTGGAAATGTTCTCAGTGCATTACACTGCTAGTCTGCCCCTGGCAGCCAGGCATCCAACACAGGGCTGCACGATTCTCCATGCAGCCACTATTCTTCAGCAGTATGCTTTGTAAGGTGCAACAGGATAAAGTCTTTCAAGGTTCCATTGACACGTCCATAAGTGTTTTGCAGGTCCGCAAAACACGGACACTGGCCATGTGCACATGGCCTGCACTATAATAGAAAATGCCTATTCTTGTCCGCTTTTGCGGACAAGAATAGGACGTGTTCTATTTTTTTGCGGAAACGGAAGTGCGGATCAGGAAATGTGGATGCGGACAGCACATAGTGTGCTGGCAGCATCCATTCCGGCCTCATGGAAAATCAATGGGTCCGCACCCGTTCCGCAAAATTGTGTAACGGATGCGGACCCATTTTGCAGACGTGTGAATGGACCCTTATAGCTGCTATAAAAACACATATGGGTGGTCATCACAGATTAAAGGAGCTGTGCAGCGCTAAGATATTGATGACCTATCCTCTGAATAGGCTATCAATATCAGATTGGTGGGAGTTTGATTCCCGACACATCCATTAATCTTTTTTTTTAAGATATCAGCACTCCTGTGAGGGCTGCTTCTGCTTCAGAATTTTCTGTGATCCATTTTCTTTTTTGCGGTGGCACAGTGTAACTACAGCTGTTTGTCCCATTTAGTTGACTGAGATGAGCAGTTGTAATTACACTGCGCCACCTCTACAAATGAGACGATGAGCAGGTAATTTTGAAGAGGATGTAGAGCTTGCAGGAGCGCCACTACCTCTTCAAAAAGCTGATGGGCAGGGGTGCTGGGGGTTGATACCCCCTCATCTGATATTGATGACCGATACTAAGGATAGGTCACTGCTATGTTAGCGCTGAACAACCCCTAAGGGTCCATTCACACGTCCGCATTCAATGTCCGCACCTGTTACCAGTGGCGGATTAACATAGGGGCGTTCGGGTCGGCAGCCCCGGGCCCGGCATCACTGGGGGGCCCAATGCCGACCCGAGCGCCCACATACTGCGGCGGGGCACGGGAGCGTATAGTTCCCTGCCCCGCCGCCTATCACCGCCATAGGCTTCAGGCCTAGTAGGCCTGAGGCCTATGTGGTGGTATAAGCCCGGCGCGTGATGACGTCATTGTGCGCCTGTATAGTGGCTCGCGCACGCTCTGATGTACGCGCGCCTGCCACACCATTCAGCATACAGGTAAGTATTAGCTCTTTATTTTTTTTGTGTGTGTGCTAACTTGGGGGGAGAGGGGAAATTAAGGGACAGTGGGGCATTTTTCCATGGGGGCAAATTAGTTAATGGATGGCAGTTGTGGGGGCAAAATAATGGATGGCAGTTGTGGGGGCAAATTAATGAATGGCAGTTGTGGGGGCAAATTAATGAATGGCAGTTGTGGGGGCAAATCAATGGATGGCAGTTGTGGGGGCAAATTAATGGATGGCAGTGTGGGGGCAAATTAATGAATGGCAGTTGTGGGGGCAAATTAATGAATGGCAGTTGTGGGGGCAAATTAATGAATGACAGTGTGGGGGCAAATTAATGGATGACCGTGTGGGGGCAAATTAATGGGTGACCGTGTGGGGGCAAATGGATGACCGTGTGGGGGCAAATTAATGGATGACCGTGTGGGGGCAAATTAATGGATGACCGTGTGGGGGCAAATTAATGGATGACCGTGTGGGGGCAAATTAATGGATGACCGTGTGGGGGCAAATTAATGGATGACCGTGTGGGGGCAAATTAATGGATGACCGTGTGGGGGCAAATTAATGGATGACCGTGTGGGGCAAATTAATTAATGGATGACAGTGTGGGGGCAAATTAATTAATAGATGACAGTGTGGGGGCAAATTAATTAATAGATGACAGTGTGGGGGCAAATTAATTAATAGATGGCAGTCTGGGGAAATTACTATATGGGGCAGTGTGGGGAAATTACTATATGGGGCAGTGTGGGGAAATTACTATATGGGGCAGTGTGGGGAAATTACTGTATGGGGGCAGTGTGGGGAAATTACTATATGGGGGCAGTGTGGGGAAATTACTGTATGGGGGCAGTGTGAAGGAAAAATACTATATGGGGGTAGTGTGGGGTATTGGGGACACTATACAGGGATTATTACCTGGAGCACAATATAGGATGTTAGTATTACTGGGGGCACTCTAGGGGACATTATAACTGCTGTAGACACTATAGGGATCTTTGGGGTCATTTATCAAACTGTTGTAGTAGACCTGGCTTAGTTGTCCATAGCAACAGATTCCACCTTTCATTTTTGACAGCTCCTCTGGAAAATGAAAGGTGGAATCTGATTGGTTGCTATGGGCAACTAAGCCAGTTCTAATTTACACCAGTTTGATAAATGACCCCAATTATGAGAAATCTAACGTGTCTGTGTAACAAACTCTGTAGGGACGAGATGCGGCGGGAGGAATTAGTCATGGCGGTCTGGGTCAAACGGAGGAGAAGAGGAAAGAGAAGAGCTACATGACAGGAGAAGTCCCTGGATGTAAGAGGTATGTGGTGCTGTATCCTCACTGCTGTGACCTGCGTCTCATCTTCTCCTCCAAGTCTTTTTCATAATCATATGTATTTTAAATTTGGCACCTCAAATTTAAATTTTTCACCTGCAGTCCTATGTAACAGCCCAGATAACAGTGATAACTTTCTGTGTGCAGATAATGTACATATTCCCTGCAGTCCTAGGTAACACCCCACATAACACAATAATTCACTGTGTTATGTGGGGTGTTACATAGGACTGCAGGAAACATCTATGACATCTGTACTCAGAGAGTTATGAGATGGTGGGGGTCTGACTCCTGGCACCCCCGCCAATCAGCTGTTAGAGGAGACCGCGATGTTCCAGTGAGCGCCGCAGCCTCTTTGCTCCTTACCAAGCACGGCGCTGTCCATGTGATAGCACTGTGCTTGGTATTGCAGCTCAGCCCCAATCACTCAGATAGGACAGAGCTGCAGATAGGCCATGTGAACGATGAATGTGATGTCATATGGCCTAGGAAGAGACTGTGACGCTTACAAAGCACCGCAGCCTCTTTATACAGAAAAAAAACTGAAACCTAAAATGGAGTGGGGGGTGGGGGGCCCAAGTTGGGTAGACAGCCCCGGGCCTATCATGCACTTAATCCGCCCCTGCCTGTTACGCAATTATGCAGGACGGGTGCGGACCCATTCATTCTGAATGGGGATGGAATGGATGCGGAGAGCACAATGTGTGCTCTCCGCATCTGCATTTCTGGAGTGCGCTGCCGAACTTCAGGTCCATGGCTCCGGAAAAAAAATGGAACATGTCCTATTCTTGTCTGCAGCTGCGGACAAGAATAGGCTGCTCTATAGGGGTGCCGGACAGATGTGTTGCGCGGACGTGTGAATGGACCCTTAAAAGGACTTTCAACCATCTATGAATTAATTTACTACTAAGAATTCCCTCTCCCAGTGCTGTTTTCAGAAAGGTTCCTTTTTTCTACTTTGTTCCCAGCCTCTAAATCAGGCATCCTCAAACTGCAGCCCTCCAGCTGTTGTAAAACTACAACTCCCACAATGCCCTGCTGTAGGTTGATACCTGTAGGCTGTTCGGGCATGCTGGGAGTTGTAGTTTTGCAACAGCTGGAGGGCCGCAGTTTGAGGATGCCTGCTCTAAATGTAATTGATCCCTTTCCCGCACACATCTCCTCTGGCTCACTCTCCACATTTGACCCATTCACAGAAGAAGAAGTTTCCAGACTCCTCTCTTTTTCTCATCCTACCACATGCACTACTGACAATATTCCCTCACACATACTCCACTCTCTCTCCCCAGCTGTCACACTAATCACCTAACTAAAATCTTCAACATGTCTCTTTCTTCTAGCATCTTCTCTCTTTTTTCAAACATTCTGTCATAACCCCATTATGAAAAACCTTCTCTTGACTCATCCTGCACAAATAAATACCGGCCTGTCTGTATTCTCCCCTTCATCTCTAAACTCCTGGAGCATCTGGTCTACTCTCACCTCATCCGTATCTCTAAACTCTCTGCTTGATCCATTAAAATCAATGTTTTACACCCGACATTCTACAAAAACTCACCTCACCAAAGTGACCAATCACCTCCTGACAGCTAAATGCAGTGGCGTAACTAGTAATGACTGGGCCCCACAGCAAATTTTTGAATGGGGCCCCCTCCCCCAGTAATTTTTTCACAACCCTTCCTTTCATGCCGCCCCTTTCCTGTGGCTAGTAAAGATCGCTCTCTCAGACCAGGCCCGGCAGCTGTTCCATCCGTTTTCTAAACTGCCTATACTGCCACTGTATATAATTTCATTGTGTAATAATGTTGAGGGGCCCTGACAAAATCTTTTAGTACTTCTCCTCCTCCTCTTGGATGGGCCCCTTCTGGGTCAGGGCCCCAAAGCAGCTGCTTCCCCTGCTTCCCCTATAGCTACGCCCCTGGCTAAATGCAATGGTGACTAGTCTACTAATTTTCCTTAATCTCTTTGCATAATTTGACACTGCTCCAATCTATCTGCATTAAGGACACCAGTCTTTCTTTGTTTTCTTCCTATCTCTCTGGCCGTTCTTTCAGTGTATCATTCTCTAGCTTTACTTCCCCTCCTCTCCCTCTTGCTGTTGGAGTTCTTCAGGGTTCAGTCCTAGGTCCTCTACTCTTTCTTCTCTACACAGCCCCTATTGGATAGACTATTTGGTTTGGTACCCAGTACCATCTCTATGTTGATGACATCCAACTATACACTTCCCGTAGCATCATCCATGCAGCAACGCAGTCTGTCCGCTGTCTCTATCTCTCACTCTATCTGAAACTTAATATTTCTAAAACTGAACTTCTGTTTTTTCTTCCACCTACTAACCTACCTAAACTTGATATCTCTGTTTCATTGCACGGCACTACTATCATGTCTAAGCAGTATGCCAGCTGTCTCGGTTTTTTGTTTGACACTGATCTTTGATTCACCCCCTTTATTCAATCTCTTGCCCACTAATGTTGCCTGCACCTACAAAACATGTCTAGAATTTGCCCCTTCCTTATTGTTGAAACAAAAACTCCCCAATTATTGTAACTCATTACTAATTGGTCTCCTCCTCACCAGACTCTTCCCTCTCCAATCTATCCTGAATGCAGCAGCCAGGCTCACCCATCTGTCTAACCACTACTCACATGCCTTCACCCTGTGCCAGTCATTGCACATTGAGTAGTGGCTAGACAAAGCTCTTCACAGTGTTGCACCCCCCTATATCTCTTTCCTCAATTCTGTCTACCATCCTACCTGTGCCCTCCATTCAGTTAATGACTTAGGCCTAATTCACACGTCCGCAAAATGGATCCGCATTCCATCCATAATTTTGCGGAAGGGTTTCAGACCCATTCATTTCAAAGGGGCAGGAATGGATGTGGACAGCACACTATGTGATGTCCGCATCCGCATTTCCGCATCCGTGTTTCCATTTCGGCAAAAAAATAGAACATGTCCTATTCTTGTCCCCAATTGCGGACAAGAAAAGGCATTCTCTATATAGTGCCACCAATGTGTGGTCCGCAAAATGCGGAATGCACATTGCAGCCATCCGTGTTTTGCGGATCCGTGTTTCCGTGTTTCCGCAAAACACACTACGGACGTTAATTAGGCCTTACAGCTGACATCCACCATAATCTTATCCACTCACACCCCTTTCCAAGACTTCTCCTGAGCTGCACCAATTCTCTGGAATGCCCTACCCCTAGCAACTAGGTTAATTCATAACATCCACAATTTTAGTTGCTCCCTAAAAACACAACTTTATAGGCCTATCAAATCCCTTAATCTCCTCCATTCTTCTGAACCTGATCCATCGTCAGATACACATGTACTCAGAATCACTACAGATATCATCTGTTGACTGACTCGTGCAGCCTTAGATCTACTACCCTATTGTGTTTTAAAATGACAATGCACAAATCAAGCACTTGTTACCTTTTATCTCACCCTATATCCTTATAGATTGCAAGCAAGACCCTTATTCCTCTTGTTTTAATTGTTGACTTGTTTGTTGCTATATTATTTATAACTCTGTTTGTATTTGATCCCCTGATTGTTGTGGAATATGTTGGCGCTATTAAAATAAAGATGATTATTATTATCATTATTATAGAGGTCTTTCTTCTGTACAATAGTAGATAATAGATTATTAATCCAAAAAAAGCTTGTCTTCAGCTTCACTTAGTCAGGCAATAGGATCTATAAGAAGATAGTGCTTTCAGTATGAAAGGAACCAGTCTGGACAAAGGGATCTCATGCACAAGAAAATAAATTAGATGTGCTGTCAACTGAATTGGAGGGTTGGAAGATACATTACAAGATTTAGGTATGTATGTATATATATCACCACAGAGATCAGCAGCACAGTCAGTAGTGATGTCGCGAACATAAAATTTTCAGTTCGCTAACAGCAAACGCGAACTTCCGCAAATGTTCGCGAACAGGCGAACCGGGCGAACCGCCATAGACTTCAATAGACAGGCGAATTTTAAAAACCAAAGGGACTCTTTCTGGCCACAATAGTGATGGAAAAGTTGTTTCAAGGGGACTAACACCTGGACTGTGGCATGCCGGAGGGGGATCCATGGCAAAACTCCCGTGGAAAATTACGTAGTGGACGCAGAGTCGGGTTTTAATCCATAAAGGGCATAAATCACGTAACATTCCTAAATTGTTTGGAATAACATGCTTTAAAACATCCAGTGTGTGTATACGATCAGGTATGATGTTGTATCGATCAGGTAGTGTAAGGGTTACGCCCGCTTCACAGACATTGACAGACCAAACTCCTCTTTTAATGCACCGCAAACAGTCCATTTGCACAACCGCAAACTCCCCATTTGCACAAGGTTGGATACCAAGCTAGCCACGTCCCGGTGATGTAATTGAAGGTTTCTTCCTCCACCCAGCCACGTACAACACCAAGGGTCCCCGAAAGGTCAATTGAATTGATTTTTCGAACAGGGAGATGGTTAAAAAAACGCTGGCTCCCTCCACTCTGTTTTAATCCACGGTCACTGCTTCTGCGCTGTGCAATTTACTGTCACACCCGATATGAGTGGTATTTTCTGTAGTACTATTCTCATCAGTTTAATCCCTCTAACGTCCCCAATCTGGGGGCAATTTATTGAATAGATTTTTCGAACGGGGAGATGGTTAAAAAAACGCTGGCTCCCTCCCCGTTGTTTTAATCCACGGTCACTGCGTCTGCGCCGTTCAATTTACTGTCACACCCGATATGAGTGGTATTTTCTGTAGTACTATTCTCATCAGTTTAATCCCTGTTACATCCCATATCAGGGATTGCCTTTTGTGAAAAATTTTTTTTAGGTCTGGTACCTTCGACTGCCTTCACAATAACAGACCAAACTCTCATACACCAAACTGAATTGATTTCAGGAACCGGGAGATGGAAAAAGCAGCTTGGTCGGTCCTCATACTCCCAAATTGGGGCACTGCGCGTGCACAGAGCAATGTGCTGTGACACCCTATATGAGTGGTGTCTTAACTAGTACTATTCCTATCAGCGGCGGGCGGGTGCGTGGTAACTTGAGAGCAGGTGACCAAAGCTGAGCTGGAGGAAGATGGTGCGTCAAGGTTCTTAGCGAAAGCTGTTGAAGATTGGGTGTCCTGTCTAAGCCAGTCAACTACGTCCTCAGAATTTTTCGGGTTCAGGGTACATGGCCTCTGAACACTAGGCATTATTCCAGGGACAGTGGAAATCACAGCACCACGACCACGACGGCCCCTGCGGGGTGGCCTGCCTCTTCCTGTCATTTTTTTTCGATAAGTGGTACTGTGCCACCCTGTATCAGTGGTGGGCACTGGCAGTGGGCACACTACAGTCTGTGGAAGTGGGCCTGACACACACTGGCAGCAGGCAAGCAACTGAAATTAGACTAATGTGTAAAAATTAAATGCCTTATTTATCGTCAAGCTACTGTGCCACCCGGTATCAGTGGTTGGCACTGGCAGTGGGCACACTACAGTCTGTGGAAGTGGGCCTGACACACACTGGCAGGAGGCAAGCAACTGAAATTAGACTAATGTGTAAAAATGAAATGCCTTATTTATTCGCAAGCTGCTGTGCCACCCGGTATCAGTGGTTGGCACTGGCAGTGGGCACACTACAGTCAGTGGAAGTGGGCCTGACACGCACTGGCAGCAGGCAAGCAACTGAAATTAGACTAAAGTGTAAAAATTAAATGCCTATTTTTAAGCAAAGTCCTCTGCCAGCCGGTATGAGTGGTAGGCACTGGCAGTGGGCACACTACAGTCACTGGAAGTCAGCCTGACACACACTGGCAGGCAACTAACCTTAGATTAAAGTGTAAAAATTAAATGCCTTTTTTGATGCAAAGTCCTGTGCCACATGGGATGACAGGGGTGGGCACTGGCAGTGGGCACACTACAGTCAGTGGAAGTCGGCCTGACACACACTAGCAGCAGGCAAGCAGCTGAAATTACACTAAAGTGTAAAAATTAAATGCCTTTTTGATGCAAAGTCCTGTGCCAGCCGGTATGAGTGGTGGGCACTGGCAGTGGGCACACTACAGTCACTGGAAGTCAGCCTGAAACACACTGGCAGGCAACTAAACTTAGATTAAAGTGTAAAAATTAAATGCCTTTTTGATGCAAAGTCCTGTGCCACACGGGATGACAGGGGTGGGCACTGGCAGTGGGCACACTACAGTCTGTGGTCTGGCCTGCAGCTTCTCACACACAGGCAGGCCAGGCAACTGCAATATGTATATAAAGGAAAAAAAAAAGCAGACTAATGTTGCAGCCCTAAAAGGGCTTTTTGGGGTGCTGTCAGGACGCTGTCCTTACAGCAGAGATCAGATGAGTCTTTCAGGACTGGAGTGGACACTAAATACACTAGCCTAGCTATCGATTTCCCAATTAAATCAGCAGCAATTACACTCTCCCTCCTCTCACTAAGACTGCAGCTTCAGAATGAATCTAAAATGGATGCTGTTCAGGAGGTGGGAGGGTCTGGGAGGGAGGGTATGCTGCTGATTGGCTGGAATGTGTCTGCTGACTGTGAGGTACAGGGTCAAAGTTTGCTCAATGATGATGTATAGGGGGCGGACCGAACATCGCATATGTTCGCCCGGCAGAGGCGAACGCGAACAAGCTATGTTCGCCGGGAACTGTTCGCCGGCGAATAGTTCGGGCCATCTCTAACAGTCAGTCCCAAAGAGGTGGGTGCAAAAATCCTCTAGAAACCAGGCACAAGTTTCTTTGTATATAACATCCAAAGATGAGACAGCACTCCAACTTCAGTGAACACAAGGTGACCCTCTTTATTTCCCAGGCAAAGCTTGGGAAATAAAGAGGGTCACCTTGTGTTCACTGAAGTTGGAGTGCTTATTTACTGCCTATCTAAAGTACGTTAAAAACACTTTATTTGATACATTTTAAAATGAATGTTCTCCACAATAATAGGCTGGTAGAGTGGATTGGAACTGTTCAGACCAATAATTATGCTGGTTCCTAAATCCACCCTCCCACAAGAACTCCTTATTGTGTCTAGGAGTACAAGACAAAACAGGGTGCTGCTGTTACAATTCTGAGTGTATCCCTACACATCCCTCAGGGCTGCAGTCCCTATGGATGATGTACCACTCAAATACAAGTAGAACTGATCAGCAGTCAAATTAACCCTATTGGGGCTCAAGTTACGGGAAGAGAGTCAGCATGCAATTATCTTGCAGTGCTTATGCTCGACGCGTTTCCCTTCTGACCACTATATTATAAATCAGAGCTGCATTCATACTTCTGCTGTTTTCTACACAGACACACCCATAGTATATTAATTGAGCTCACGGTATAAGGCTTGGTCTACCTGACAAAATGTGGACACAACTAGACTGCAACATTTGTTGCGCAACATTTTGTGGCATGAATGTCACGTGACAATTTTTACAATAATAGTCTATGGTGTCGTACTGCGACATGCGACATGCTGCGACTGCGATGCGACAGTCGCGGAAAATCCATTCATAGACTACCATTATAAAAATTGTCGTTGTGTAGACCTAGCCTAATGCAGGGAGCAGTGAGATTTTCTTCATCAGATTCCTATACTGTGCATTCCAGAATGCAAATTATTAGGCTCTGTACCAATACTGAGCTAACTAGTAATTTGCAGCATTCCAAAAGGTAAAATTTTGTTCTGGTCATGTATGGCCAAAGCACCCCTGGTCATGAAAGATTTAAAGAGGCTGTCTAGCAGAGCAAACAGTTACCCGCAACAGTTACCCACCTCAGCCAGTGACCAACTGACTGTTCATCTCCTGTTATTTTCTGTGTTTAAGGCCAGTCCAGGAAGCAGAAACCAGAGGGGACACATTAAGCACAAACAGTGGTGGGGGCATTGGTGATGACATAGATTTTTTTACACCATTCTGGGTACTTCACTTTTCCCCTTTTAATAATTTACTTATACAACTAAATATGTTGTTCCTGAATATGTGCAGCTGTGTTGGAGATATTGACTGCAATACACTGATATTCTGTAAAGGAAAAAAATACAGTAATTCCATGTCAGGTCTGGTGGCACAATAGATTACA
This sequence comes from Bufotes viridis, assembly GCA_033119425.1. Classification (NCBI taxonomy): domain Eukaryota; kingdom Metazoa; phylum Chordata; class Amphibia; order Anura; family Bufonidae; genus Bufotes; species Bufotes viridis. The sequence goes on from CM065590.1 coordinate 277,795,688, forward strand.
CATATCAACCTTGTTTGCCCTTGTCTTACTGTAGATGATAATGTTTCTAGCAAAACTGCCCATTCTTCTTATTTTACAGCTCACAGAAAATTAATAAATTTAGGCTTCTGGCACATAATGCACAAAGGTTAAACAAAGATGACACTGGCCTCTCGAGCAGTCTGACACGGGCCACTGCATTAACCCCATTAATGTGTGGGGGAGGTTTTTAACAGAGCTGCCTTAGAAGTTAGCTAGATATGTCAAAGATAAATGCATAGATCTACTACCATGTACAGTGTGCAGCTGTGTCCAGTTATAACGAATACAGTAACTCCGGTTGTCTGCAGGAACAGACTACCGGATTTACCTGGTAGAGATATAGCATTAGACTGGCATTGCCGTCAGTCTTTCACAGGCACACTAGAAATAATCTGGTGATCAGTTTAAACTCACAGGAAGGGTAAGTACAGTATCTACTTTCCATGTATTGTGAATATATAATTTGCAGTGCAATTCACAGGACCAGGAAACACTCTCTTGGTGTCTGAAAGAATGGTTTTATAATGTGCCGCATGCACAAAAAATAAATAAAAAAGAAATGATGGCAGAACACTGCTTTCTTTAGGGTGCCTTCATACATGGATGAAAAATCAGACAGAAAATACAAAGGTGCTGATTTTTGTGTATATTTAGTTGGTGATTTTTTAATGCAAATTAAGAAATTGATTTCTGCGCATAGGTTTTTGTGTGGCTTACATCCCCCACTGAAATGAATCAAGACATTCTGCTTTAGAAAAACCGCATTCCATCATTATTTACACTGAAGAATGTTATTCTGGAGTGGAACAGAGGGACAGACACTTTTCAACCTCATAGCAAACATGAGGTACCCTTAAAAAAGGAACCCTTAAAAAACTAAATTAACACACCCCTGGCAATTTATCTAAATGTTACTATTTATTTAACTACCTGATAATGATTTTGGTTTCCGATTTGGTAAATTCAAAGATGTTTGTTGGTAATCAAACACCTACAATCTCCTCTCCAACAAAATAATAAATAAATACATTTACAAAAGTATAATCTATTTTGAACATGATGCAGAGAAAACTTCATCACAAAAATGTAAAAATAAAATAAAACCTGCTGGAAATTAAAAGGCCTGGCATATAGTTCATTTTTAAGCCCCTTGTCCATTAAATTAGTGTTAGGCCCCATTCACACGTCCGCAATTTTGTCCTCATCCATTCCGCGATTCTGTGGAATGGATGTGGACCCATTCATTGTGAATGGGGCCAGACGTGATGCGGAGAACACACTATGTGCTCTCCGCTTCCACATTTGCGGAGCCGCGGCCCCGAACTTCCGGTTTTTGGCCCCGAAACATCCGGCCGCGGCTCCGCAAAAGATAGAGCATGTCCTATAGGATCTCAACAGCAGGGGAAAACGCTTGCAATTTGGCCCCATTCATTGTCAATGGGACCAAAACTGAACTGAACGAAACAGAGTCACCAAAATGCATTCTGTTCCGTTTGGTTGCATCCCAATTGCAGATAGAGTAACGCTGCAAGCAGAGTTTTTCTGTCGACAATGTGGTGTTGAGCAAGACGGACACAATAGAAAACAGATACGTCCCTGATTGACTTTCAATGGTGTTCATGACGGATCCGTCATGGCTATTTGAATGATAATACAACTGGATCTGTTCATGATGGATGCAGCCGGTTGTATTATCATGACTGAAGCATTTTTGCTGACCCATGAGGGCCTTGATCCAGTCTTAAAGTGTGCCAGATTTATTACAGTGGCAGATGACGGATGATGTCTAGTCTAAGGTTATACCACTTATTTGTTATATTAGGTTACTCCAAAAAAGTTGCCAAAATGTTGGTGCTTTTTTGGAGCACAAGTGCACAGTTAAGTCATGCCTCTTTCTCTTAAAGCCAAGCTGCTTTTTCTATTAGGTCATGCCCCTTTTGTATGATTAATAAGTGTCTGAATATGCTTATAACAGTTAATAAATGTGCTGAAAAGCACATACACCTTCTCTTTTTTTTGTCACATTGTTATTAGTAAATCTACCCCAAAGTACATAGGGGGAGATTTATCAAAGACTGGCATTGTACACCAGTCTTTGAAATCTTCTGTGCTGCCGGAGGATGCATCTAACTTACATAGGTTTAGTATGAAATCACAAGAATGAAATCTATTGCAGCTCTAGTGATAACTGGAGCAAATTTGGAAACTGTGGCTGACTTGCCAGCCCTGCCCACTCCTTGCCCTTGCCACACCCCCTTTTCATAAAGTGACACATTTTGTCACAAGTGGCATTTAAAAAGTCGCAGACAAAAGTTTTGCAACTTTATTACACCAAAAAAGTGGTGCAGAAAGATGATAAATCTCCCCAATAGTGTTTGTAAGGTACATTTATTTCTTATTGTGTCTGTAGTATACATTTTTAAATATAATGTTTGTAATGTACATATATATTTTTGTTGGAAAGCTATGTACTTATTAGTCCTTCATAGGACCCCATTATTACTTTGTTGCTGTTGGTAGCATCTACTTCCATCAATCTTGCGTGTTGGTCACACATGTTCAATTTGGATTTTTCCCCCCGCCATGCCTGAATGCTATAACTGGTGTATCTGTGCAAGCACCACTGCCATTTTTTATACAAGACATTAGTAGATCAGCACATCATGCCATGAAGATCAGGGCAGGAAAATTATGAGAGCGGCTCAATGCCGTGCCCTGCATAGCTCGACCAGATTTCTGTAGAGACATTGGGAAATATGAGGATGGCACAGGGAGGAAAAGCAAACAAAAGTACCCAATAGTAGTATTTTCAATTTGTTCTGTGGTGTATACACTATTTAAACTACTTTTTGTCAATGAGAAAAGATGTTCTAAAGATGTCTCATTTGTGATGTTTAGATATGCAAGGCATACTGTAGAAATAAAGAAGTGAAATCTCTAAATTAACAGAAAAATTACAAAAAAAATACCAATCGGGTAACTTGAAACCATATCAATGTACAATACCATAGATAGTGTTGATCTGCAGAATGTGTGACTAGATAGAAGATCCAGCCAATTAGAGATGCCCCTTAATAAATTAGACTCACGCTGTGTGCTAGAATCTGAAGTCTACACCAGCCAGGATTAGACTTTAGCTATAACTTACTCTATTTCTGGCATAAGTTATAGTAAATCTGGTGGGTTGCACAAGGCCCTACTCCTACTAAGTCCCAAGTCCTTCATCAGACTTTATACTAAAGCCAGTCATACATGTGAGATAATGATCGTCAAGGTAGATAATGATCGACCCACCAACTAAACTGTTCTACCAGGGAGTCAGTTTTATTTATTTATTTTATATAAAAACAGACCCCCTTGTGCTTGAGCACAATGGCAAGTGATCTGCTGAATTCAGCCAATCATGCCATCAACATGCAGTTTTGGCCGATGAACGGCCGGTTTTCCAGAATGGCGGATCGCGTTTTTAAAGATTCTGCCGTCGGCAATCGCGAACACTTGTTCGCTCTAGTTTTTCAAATTACAGTGGCGACTTTAATCTTATGTGTATGGCCACCTTAAGACCAGCGTATAAAAAGCTGGTCTCGGTAAATTTCCCTCATGGTCTCAAGTTGCAATGATTTCAACTTACAAAGGTTGTGCCAGAAGAAATTAACATTGTAACTTATCTGTCACCATGATCAGCCCTCTTAAACCAGGCATATTGCCTGGTAGGGTTGATCATGCGGAGTAAAATGAGTCCTCTGTTGCTGCAAATGGGTGTATTATTACAGCATAGTTATTGCTATTATTTTTAGGGTCTTGTTACTATCAGAGATGCAGGGCCTCTGGTAGGACCTTTTTTGATCGGTCAGCTCAAATCTCTTGTCATCTCATTTTATGTCTATGGAACTTCTTATGTAACATTTTAATCTGGTCTTGAATTTTACACTTTACTTTAATGCATTTGACATCCCACGTCAAACAAGTAAATAGCTTCTTTTTAACTACCATAATGCTATGCTACACTACTTATGATAAAGTGAATATTTTAACCATGAAAAGGTAAGTACTCTTGAAATGAAATTTATGCCTTTATAAAATCACACAGTGTCAGCTTACACAGACAAGTTATTCTATCTTCAGTTTCTTTTTTCTCAGAGAAAACTGTACAAGCAACCTTGTGGAGATCTTAAAATGTTTAAAAATGAGTAAAAATATTACATATGAACTTCGGGCACAAAATATACAGAGCACGTCTGATAATGGGCAAAGATGGATAGTGAGCAGACAACATTGTGAAGACCAGGGAACATGGGAAGACTGTGTTTAAAACCATTAGGAAGGAATTGCTTTAGCTGCCAGAAACTGCTAGACTAATAATAAGAAAGAAGAACTAGACAATAGTGGCTCACAGCAGCCTAGAACTGTGCTGAATTTAATTGTCAGCAGCTATCTCTATAGAGGCAGACTGCACACCATCTCATAGCACAGCTGTACACAGCCATGTCAGTGGCTCTTTCCTCATGTCCACTGCTGGCCTTTGCGATCCCCTCCAACTGCATGAGCCTGAAAACAAGAGGGACCCAACTGGCCCATATTTTGAAATATATCTATGCTGGAAAAAGGTATTGCCCCCATCTATTTAATACAATTTTCATAACAATTCATCAATCTCCTGGTTTATTAGGCACAATATGCAGCAGTAATGCTTTTGGCAGGAAAAAAACTAGTTTAAACCTTGGTGTCAAAGAGTTTATTCTACTTTGGACCATTTCTTTTTTGCAAGGGTCCCTGATAAATAAGCAGGGTGTCCTGCTGCTGGGACTTCTATTGACTGGTGTAACCTGTGGGAAAACTTGCCTGCAAGTATTCAGATCTCCTGCAGTGTTTACACAAGGAATCTTAACCCTTTGAAGCCCGGAGGTTTTTTTTTTTAACGTTTTCATTTTGCGCTCCCTGCCTTCTAAGAGCCATAACTTTTTTATTTTTGTCGGTTCACATAGCCATATGAGGGCTTGTTTTTTGTGGGACAAGTTGTACTTTCCAACGCCACCATTTAATATTGCATATGAAGTAGTAGGAAGCAGAAAAAAAAATTCCAAATGGGGTAAAATTGCAAAATAAAAGCAATGTCACCAACCACAGTTTTATAGGTTTTTAAATCATGACATTCAATGTGCGATAAATAGTTTTGTTCTACAGGTCAAGAATCCGGCGAAAACTAATATGTATAGTTTTTCTTTCGTTTTGATAGTGATAAAAAATTCAAAAGTGGGAAAAAAATAAGTTTTTTTTTTGTTTCCATATTTTGACCCCTATATCTTTTTTGTAGTTATGTGTTTGGAGCTGTATGGGGGCTCATTTTTGCAGCACAATCGGAGCTTTTCATTGATACCATTTTGGGTGTGTATGGCTTTTTGATCACTTTTTATTTCTTTTTTTTTGTAGAAAATGAAGCGACCAAAAATGACGAATCGGCCATTTGGACCCTTTTTACGTTTTGCTGTTTGCCATATGGGGAATATATATTTATATTTTTATACTATGGGCGATTTTGCACATTGCTACACCCATGATGTGTATTTTTTTAGTTCTTTTAATTTAATTTTGGAAAAAGGGGGGTGATTTGAATTTTTAGGTTTTTTTATTACATTTTTTTTTACCTTAATATGGTTCCCATAGGGAGCTATAACAATCAGTCATCTGATTGCTATTATCATAGACTCCAATACACTTGTATTGAAGTCTATGATGATTTTACTACTCCATAGGAAATACAATGCAGCAGCCTCGTTTCATTCACAAAGAGCGAGGCTGCTGCATACACACTCCGGCTCCTCCAATCGGCACACGGGGGAGCCGGAGCACAACGTCTCATTTTGCCCACAGAATCAATTATATGAAAACGCAATTGATTAACGAAGTGTGCACGCTCCACAAAGTGTTTGGCTACGGGTTTATCCAACAGCCCCCTTCTGATGTTACTCTTGTGAGAATTGATTTGTTCTCGTGCCTCCATTGTGGTCTCACCTATGTAGATGAGGCCACACGGGCACGTGATCATATATGAGACGTGGGGGCGATAAAGATCGGGTCCTACAGAAGAAAGAGCTTAAATGGATTTTTTAATTGAAGGCACTCCAACCCCATGGGATGAATATTGAATTCAATGTGGGTAATATTTAATGCATCCAGGTTATTAAGTGATATCTGTACTCAGTATGATGATTTTACAACATGTTATTGTTCTTTTAATTGTCTTCATATTTGTTAATTGGTTCACTATTATGCACGATGGTAGTGCACTGAGCTCATCGGTTTGAGGGATCTCTTGTTCTTTGTATAGATTGCCAGGATGTATGTATACATAGCGCAAGGTCCTTATATCAGCCTGTGGATGATGTGTGGTAGCAAGGTGTCCCTAGCAATAAGAAGCGCAGCCGGGTTGAGAAGAAGGCATGCACAGATAGTTGAGGATCACATAGACGAGAGCGTCTGCGATCATGCGACTAATTCAGTGACGTACTGCCTCCTCCTCCCCTAACATGCGCATTAATTACAGGGAGACGTGCAACCATGCGGCATCGAGGGTTAATGGGTCCAACTGATGAAGCGGGTGAGATTGGTGTCTGGCACAAGCACTTTTTGCACTTTTATCATTGCGATACATGTTATTATATATTTTGATGAAATTTATGTGGAGTTAATGATGTACACAGCGAGATTGGTCGCTTGTAGGAGAGGAGGTGTGGCTTGTGCTTTATAAACTTGAGCAGGGGGGATCACAGTGTGCTTGATAAAGGCTTGGGAATAGCTGAAACATAGCAACTTTTTGTAACCACGTTTTTTATGTGAGCAGTCCCCAATAAAGGGATTCTTTTCCGGACATGCTGCCTTTGCCATTTTTCATTGGACTACATGCATAGGAGTCTTGGGGGATCGAGGACTCCAGGTGGGCTGTTGCATTCCGGGTGACCAGGAGCTCCGGTGAGTGCCACTCTGCTACTCTAAGTTCCACCATTTATATCAATGGTCTGTCCATGAGAGCATAGATGTGATGGTTCTTCCAGAGATGGACATATGCTGTCACAAAGTAATGCCATAATATGGTATTTAAAATTTATTTTCTAATCCAGACAACCTTTTAACGCCCAGGACCACTATGTTACATGTTGTAGTTTAGATTTAGCAGCTAGGTCCAGTCTATATGCTATACCCACCATATAGTGCATTAGTTAATGTTAATATCTCAAGAAGTCTATACGTGAAATGATATGGCAAAAATTACCTATTAGAAGTACACATTAAACATATCAAAAACTTATATCATTGCTTTCTTATAGCAAAAGCCATCATGAGACAAAGTTAAGACTTAAAGAGGACCTGTTACCTCTTTTAACATGTCTGTTTTAGCAACTACTTTCAATCCCTGTGTAATACCAATTCTGGAGAGTCTATACTTATGATGCCATATACTATATGTGCTATTTATTTATGATTCCTCCTAGAAGTTATGAATAAATGGCCATTTTCAGAGCCAATTAAAGTCTATTGGGCTATTCACATGTGAATGTCAGATCCTGCCGCGTTCAGTGAATAGCGAGGGTTCGAGGAACGAGCGTTCCCACGCGTTCAAGTGGATTAGATGAGTAATTTAATATTTAGTAACATAACATAGCTTATAAGGCTGAAAAAAGACATCTGTCCATCCAGTTCGGCATGTTTTCCTGCAAGTTGTTCCAGATGAAGGCAAAAAAAAAAACTGTGAGGTAGAAGCCAATTTTTCCCACTTTAGGGAAAAAAATTCCTTCCCGACTCCAATCAGGCAATCAGAATAACTCCCTGGATCAACGACCCCTCTCTAGTAACTATACCCTGTAATATTATTATACTCCAGAAATACATCCAGGCCCCCCTTGAACTCTTTTAGTGAACTCACCATCACCACCTCCTCAGGCAGAGAGTTCCATAGTCTCACTGCTCTTACCGTAAAGAATCCTCTTCTATCTTTTTGTATAAACCTTCTTTCCTCCAGAAGCAATGGATGTCCCCTCATCACAGTCACAGTCCTGGGGATAAATAGATGATGGGATAGATCTCTGTACTGACTCCTGATATATTTATACATATTATTCGATCTCCTCTTAGTCGTCTTTTTTCTAAAGTAAATAACCCTAATTGTGATCATCTTTCTGAGGACTGTAGTCCACCCATTCCAGTTATTACTTTAGTTGCCCTCCTGTGAAGCCTCTCCAGCTCTGCTATGTCTGCCTTGTTCACGGGAGCCCAGAACTGTACACAGTACTCCATGTGCGGTCTGACTAGTGATTTGTAAAGTTGCAGGACTAGGTTCTCGTCACGGGCATATATGCCCCTTTTGATACAACCTATTATCTTATTGGCCTTGGCAGCAGCTGCCTGACACTGGTTTCTACAACTTAGTTTGCTGTCCACTAAAATCCCTAGGTCTTTTTTCCATGTAAGTATTACCCAGAGTTTTACTATTTAGTATTTTTTTAAAAATATCAGCACTAGAGGGGATGGGGGAAAGCGGGTGCATTATATATGGGGGCACAACTGTCGGCAATTATATATGTATGGACGCACAACTGGGACTAAAACATATATATGGCGGCATTACTGGAGGATGATGTCTATACTGGGGAACAACTCGGGGGTTATTATAACTACTGGGAGGCAGTAAATGGGTCATTATCTATACTGTGGGCACAACTGGGGGCTAATATCTATGACGGGCACAACTTGGGAACTATTACAACTACTGGGAGGCACAAAGGGGGCCATTAACTATACTGGGGACCAGGGCCGTCTTTAACAAGGGGCAAAAGGGGCAGCTGCCCTGGGCCCAGTTGCTCCTGGGGGCCCAAGGCAGCTGCCTCTTGAGCCCTGCTAGCCACTTCCCCGGGTGTCAGGCTGTCAGCTACACAGGGGATGCTGCCATGCCATGCCTGCCGGCACTCCAGGCAGCGTACTGTGAGAGCTGTGATTCTCTAGGCCCATAGATGACATCATCACCATGTGACCAGTAACCTAGCAATATTACTGGTCACATGGCTATAAGGTCATCAAGGACCTTTCTACCAGGAGTGTTGCTGTAGAAGGTTGCCTTAACTGTGGAGCTTTTTTTGTGAAGATTACATCAGAAAGGGGTGACAGGGGCTGCTATGCTTATATACTGTAAACTACTGTATAGTGGGGGCCTGTATACTGTGGGGGGCTGTATACTGTGAGTTCTGTATATTGTGGAGTGCTATACTGCAGTACTGTATAGTGTGGGGGGCTGTATACTGTATATTGTGGGTGCTGTATATTGTCGAGTGCTTTATTGCTGTACTGTATAGTGTGGGGGGCTGTATACTGTATACTATGGGTGCTATATATTGTGGAGTGCTATACTGCTGTACTGTATACTGTGGGGGGTTGTATAGTGTGGGGGGCTGTATACTGTATACTGTGGGTGCTGTATATTGTGGAGTGCTATACTGCTGTACTGTATACTGTGGGGGCTGTATAGTGTGGGGGGCTGTATACTGTAAACTGTGGGTGCTGTATATTGTGGAGTGCTATACTGCTGTACTGTATAGTGTGGGGGGCTGTATAGTGTGGGGGGCTGTATACTGTATACTATGGGTGCTATATATTGTGGAGTGCTATACTGCTGTACTCTATAGTGTGGGGGGCTGTATAGTGTGGGGTGCTGTATTGTGTATAGTTTGGGGTGCTGTATACGGTGAGGTGCTATACTGTATACTGTGGGGTGTATACTGTGGGCTGCTATACTGCTCTATTATGTACTGTGGGGTACTGTATAGTGTGGGGTGCTTTACTGTATACTGTGTGGTGCTGTATACTATAGGGTGCTATACTGCATACTGTGTGGTGCTGTATACTATAGGGTGCTATACTGCATACTGTAGAGTGCTGGGGTGCACTATAACGCTAGGGTGAGCCAAGCCCTGGTCTCCTTCCTGCAGAGCGGTGCCCACTTCCAGCCTGAGCCCAGCTCGCCAGAGCACTGATCCTGAGCCGCTGGAGTCTTCAGAACTGGAAGTATTTACAGTCATTCACTGTACTCTACCAGATGTGTGGATTTTTTTTGTGTGTGTTGTGGTGGAGGGCGCGATTGCCTGCTAAGGTGTGGGAAGGCAGGATTCAGGGGGCCCAAGTAAATTTTTGCCCAGGGTCCAATCAATATTAAAGACGGCCCTGCTGGGGACCCAACTGGGGACCATTATAACTACAGTTGTGTTCAAAATTACTCAACCCGCAATGCTGTAGAGGGTTTTAGGGAATTTAGTGTACATTTGTAATTGTGTTCAGAATGAAATTTTACAAGGACTTTTTAAAGAACAAAATGCAACTAAAATAACATCAATTGTTTTTGTAATACAGTATTAAATGTTTTTTTTTTGTGATTTCTTCATTGACACAATTATTCAACCCCTTAAAGACAACCACTCTTAAGAACAGAGGTTCATTCAAGTGTTTTCGATCAGGTATTGAAAACACCTGTGGATGTCAAGGAGCAGCAATCAAGCATAATAAGCACCAATTAGGCAGATGTAAAATGACTGTGATACTCAGCTCCTTCTAGACATTTACTGGTGTGTTTACAGACATGGTGAAGTCAAGAGAATGGTCCAGGAAGACAAGAGAAGAGAAGTGTTGAGCGAACAGTTCAAGGATCGTTCGGGTTCGTACCGAATTTTGGGGTGTCCGGGACCCGGACCCGAACCCGGACATTTTCAAAAAAGTTCGGGTTCGGGTTCGTCGTTCGGCATGTATTTTGGCGCATTTTGAAAGGCTGCAAAGCAGCCAATCAACATGCATCATACTACTTGCCCTAAGATGCCATCGCAGCCATGCCTACTATTGGCAAGGCTGTGATTGGCCAAGTGCAGCATGTGACTCAGCCTCTTTATAAGCTTGTGCGCACGTCGGGACGTGCTCACTCCCGATGTGAATAGAACAGGGATAGACGCAGCTGATGCTAGGGCGAGAATAGGCAGGGATAATTGAATAACTGGAAGCAAATTTCTCTCCTCCACCTGTGATTCATCTGAACAACTGCAGCTGAGCTGCTTTTTTGATAGGGATTGGCTATTTTTAGAGTGGCCAGAGTGATTTTTCCATCCACATGTACCTGAGCTGACCGCCGGCCGCCATTTTGCGACTTGTAGTGCTGCAGCAGAAGCTGCCACAGTGTGCATTCCAAAGCTCCAAACAAGTCAGACATCTACACCTGGGATTCAGACCAATAGCGATTTAGCAGCACAGTCCAAGGCTATTTTTTTAAAGGTTGTGCAGACCATTTTGTGGCACATGTTACTGGGCTGATAGGCGGCGGCCATCTTGGGACTAGTGCTGCAGCACAATCTCTCCCAACGTCCATTAATCACTTGTAATAGTGGTCTGTGCCATAGAAATCCTACATCAGGGACTTGGGTGTGCTTGTGTCACCCCTACTAATACCAGTCCACCTGTAATCCATACAGTGAAAAGCCATGAAAGTATTCCAGTGAGGGAATTTTTTTATTTAAAAAGGCCAAGTTAGTTTATCTGGCGTTCAATATACTAGATACAGTTAGGCCTGCGTTTCATACATCTGGAATTAGCAAATTAATGTGCTGGGGTTGGGAAAACATATATGTACCCATACTAGAATCTGTCAAAGAAAGCGGTACTCACATATAACAGTCATTCCATCTGTAATCCATACAGTCAAAAGACTGAAAGTATTCCAGTGAGGGAATTTTTTTATTTAAAAAGGCCAAGTTAGTTTATCTGGCGTTCAATATACTAGATACAGTTAGGCCTGCGTTTCATACATCTGGAATTAGCAAACTAATGTGCTGGGGTTGGGAAAACATATATGTACCCATACTAGAATCTGTCAAAGAAAGCGGTACTCACATATAACAGTCATTCCATCTGTAATCCATACAGTCAAAAGACTGAAAGTATTCCAGTGAGGGAATTTTTTTATTTAAAAAGGCCAAGTTAGTTTATCTGGCGTTCAATATACTAGATACAGTTAGGCCTGCGTTTCATACATCTGGAATTAGCAAATTAATGTGCTGGGGTTGGGAAAACATATATGTACCCATACTAGAATCTGTCAAAGAAAGCGGTACTCACATATAACAGTCATTCCATCTGTAATCCATACAGTCAAAAGACTGAAAGTATTCCAGTGAGGGAATTTTTTTATTTAAAAAAGGCCAAGTTAGTTTATCTGGCGTTCAATATACTAGATACAGTTAGGCCTGCGTTTCATACATCTGGAATTAGCAAACTAATGTGCTGGGGTTGGGAAAACATATATGTACCCATACTAGAATCTGTCAAAGAAAGCGGTACTCACATATAACAGTCATTCCATCTGTAATCCATACAGTCAAAAGACTGAAAGTATTCCAGTGAGGGAATTTTTTTATTTAAAAAGGCCAAGTTAGTTTATCTGGCGTTCAATATACTAGATACAGTTAGGCCTGCGTTTCATACATCTGGAATTAGCAAATTAATGTGCTGGGGTTGGGAAAACATATATGTACCCATACTAGAATCTGTCAAAGAAAGCGGTACTCACATATAACAGTCATTCCATCTGTAATCCATACAGTCAAAAGACTGAAAGTATTCCAGTGAGGGAATTTTTTTATTTAAAAAGGCCAAGTTAGTTTATCTGGCGTTCAATATACTAGATACAGTTAGGCCTGCGTTTCATACATCTGGAATTAGCAAACTAATGTGCTGGGGTTGGGAAAACATATATGTACCCATACTAGAATCTGTCAAAGAAAGCGGTACTCACATATAACAGTCATTCCATCTGTAATCCATACAGTCAAAAGACTGAAAGTATTCCAGTGAGGGAATTTTTTTATTTAAAAAGGCCAAGTTAGTTTATCTGGCGTTCAATATACTAGATACAGTTAGGCCTGCGTTTCATACATCTGGAATTAGCAAATTAATGTGCTGGGGTTGGGAAAACATATATGTACCCATACTAGAATCTGTCAAAGAAAGCGGTACTCACATATAACAGTCATTCCATCTGTAATCCATACAGTCAAAAGACTGAAAGTATTCCAGTGAGGGAATTTTTTTTATTTAAAAAGGCCAAGTTAGTTTATCTGGCGTTCAATATACTAGATACAGTTAGGCCTGCGTTTCATACATCTGGAATTAGCAAACTAATGTGCTGGGGTTGGGAAAACATATATGTACCCATACTAGAATCTGTCAAAGAAAGCGGTACTCACATATAACAGTCATTCCATCTGTAATCCATACAGTCAAAAGACTGAAAGTATTCCAGTGAGGGAATTTTTTTATTTAAAAAGGCCAAGTTAGTTTATCTGGCGTTCAATATACTAGATACAGTTAGGCCTGCGTTTCATACATCTGGAATTAGCAAATTAATGTGCTGGGGTTGGGAAAACATATATGTACCCATACTAGAATCTGTCAAAGAAAGCGGTACTCACATATAACAGTCATTCCATCTGTAATCCATACAGTCAAAAGACTGAAAGTATTCCAGTGAGGGAATTTTTTTATTTAAAAAGGCCAAGTTAGTTTATCTGGCGTTCAATATACTAGATACAGTTAGGCCTGCGTTTCATACATCTGGAATTAGCAAACTAATGTGCTGGGGTTGGGAAAACATATATGTACCCATACTAGAATCTGTCAAAGAAAGCGGTACTCACATATAACAGTCATTCCATCTGTAATCCATACAGTCAAAAGACTGAAAGTATTCCAGTGAGGGAATTTTTTTATTTAAAAAGGCCAAGTTAGTTTATCTGGCGTTCAATATACTAGATACAGTTAGGCCTGCGTTTCATACATCTGGAATTAGCAAACTAATGTGCTGGGGTTGGGAAAACATATATGTACCCATACTAGAATCTGTCAAAGAAAGCGGTACTCACATATAACAGTCATTCCATCTGTAATCCATACAGTCAAAAAGACTGAAAGTATTCCAGTGAGGGAATTTTTTATTTAAAAAAGGCCAAGTTAGTTTATCTGGCGTTCAATATACTAGATACAGTTAGGCCTGCGTTTCATACATCTGGAATTAGCAAATTAATGTGCTGGGGTTGGGAAAACATATATGTACCCATACTAGAATCTGTCAAAGAAAGCGGTACTCACATATAACAGTCATTCCATCTGTAATCCATACAGTCAAAAGACTGAAAGTATTCCAGTGAGGGAATTTTTTTATTTAAAAAGGCCAAGTTAGTTTATCTGGCGTTCAATATACTAGATACAGTTAGGCCTGCGTTTCATACATCTGGAATTAGCAAATTAATGTGCTGGGGTTGGGAAAACATATATGTACCCATACTAGAATCTGTCAAAGAAAGCGGTACTCACATATAACAGTCATTCCATCTGTAATCCATACAGTCAAAAGACTGAAAGTATTCCAGTGAGGGATTTTGCTTATAAAAATAATATATTTCATTGTGGTGCGAGTTGAATCGCAACAATGAAGAAAAATACTATTAAGGGACGAGGACGCGGTCGTGGTGGTGTCCGTGGAGCCTCTGTTGCTGGTAGAGGACGTGGCCGTTCGGCCCCAGGCGCACACAGTAGGGAACGAACTCCCTCAACTAGCCGGCAGAATGTACCGCAATATCTCGTGGGGCCCAATGCCGCTCTTAGGATGGTAAGGCCTGAGCAGGTACAGGCATTAATCGATTGGGTGGCCGACAGTGCTTCCAGCACGTTCACCACATGGTCTTCCACCCAGTCTTCTGCGGAAAGCGCACAGGTGGCACCTGAAAACCAAGCCCATCAGTCTGTCACATCACCCCCAAGCATATCAGGGAAACGGTCTGAGCCACAAGTTATGCAGCAGTCTCTTCTTCTGTTTGAAGACTCTGCTTCCAGGGTTTCCCAGGGGCGTCCACCTAGCCCTTCCCCAGTGGAGGAAGACATACCATGCACTGACGCACAACCACTTATGTCTCCAGATGAAGAGGACATGGGAATACCACCACAGCAGAGTCACCGACTCTCTGATGATGACGAAACACAGGTGCCCACTGCCGCGTCTTTTTGCAGTGTGCAGACTGAACAGGAGGAGGTCAGGGAGGAGACTGGGTGGAAGACGATGCAGAGGACGATGAGGTCTTAGACCCCACATGGACTGAAGGTCGTGGCGATGACTTTCACAGTTCAGAGGAAGAGGTAGTGGTGAGACCGAGACAACAGCGAAGCCAAAGAGGGAGCAGGGGGCCAAAGCAGACGAGCCGCCGCCCCAGAGTTCGCCTGCTACTGGACATCGCCAACAGGGACCCAGCCCCACAAAGGCAGCTTCAAAGAGTTCCCTGGCATGGCACTTCTTTAAACAATGTCCTACCGACAAGACCCGAGTGACTTGCACGCTCTGCCATCAGAGCCTGAGGCGAGGCATTAACGTTCTGAACCTCAGCACAACCTGCATGACCAGGCATCTACATGCAAAGCATGAACTGCAGTGGGGTACACACCTTAAAAACCAGGCACTCGCTGAGGCTCCCCTGCTCCCTCTACCGCTGCTGCCTCGGCTTCCGCCTCGAGAGGAATGTTGCCACCTGCCGAGCAGCAAACAGAGGATGTGCCACCGACACCACCACCACCGCCACCGTCAACTAGCGTCTCCACTATATCACACAGCAGCGTTCAGCTCTCAATATCTCAAACCTTAGAGAGGAAGCGCAAATTCCCCGAGTCACCCTCGAGCCCTTGGCCTGAACGCCAGCATTTCTAAACTGCTGGCCTTTGAAATGCTGTCATTCCGGCTGGTGGACACAGACAGCTTCAAACAGCTGATGGCCATGGCTGTCCCGCAGTATGTGGTTCCCAGCCGCCACTACTTCTCCAAGACAGCCGTGCCTTCCCTGCACATGCAAGTGTCCGATAAAATCAAGTGTGCACTGCGCAACGCCATTTGTGGCAAGGTCCACCTAACCACAGATACGTGGACCAGTAAGCACGGCCAGGGACGCTATATCTCACTAACTGCACACTGGATGAATGTAGTGGCGGCTGGGCCCCGGCGGACAGTTCCTTGGCGCACGTCCTTCCGCCCCCTAGGATCGCAGGGCATCATTCTCTGCCTCCTGTAGCCTCCTCCTCCTACTCGGCTTCCTCCTCCACTGCTTCCACCAGCTCATCCGGTCAGCCACACACCTTCACCACCAACTTCAGCACAGCCCGGGGTAAACGTCAGCAGGCCATTCTGAAACTCATATGTTTGGGGGACAGGCCCCACAGCGCAAAGGAGTTGTGGCGGGGTATTGAACAACAGACCGACGAGTGGTTTCTGCCGGTGGGCCTCAAGCCAGGCCTGGTGGTATGCGATAATGGGCGAAATCTCGTGGCAGCTCTGGGACTAGCCGGTTTGGCGCACATCCCTTGCCTGGCGCATGTGCTGAACTTGGTGGTGCAGAGGTTCATTCACCACTACCCCAACATGTCAGAGCTGCTGCATAAAGTGCGGGCCGTCTGTGCGCGCTTCCGCCGTTCACATCCTGCCGCTGCTCGCCTGTCTGCGCTACAGCGGAACTTCGGCCTTCCCGCTCACCGCCTCATATGCGACGTGCCCACCCGGTGGAACTCCACCTTGCACATGCTGGAGAGACTGTGCGAGCAGCAGCAGGCCATAGTGGAGTTTCAGCTGCAGCACGCTCGCGTCAGTCGTACTGCCGAACAGCACCACTTCACCACCAATGATTGGGCCTCCATGCGAGACCTGTGTGCCCTGCTGCGCTGTTTCGAGTACTCCACCAACATGGCCAGTGGCGATGACACTGTTATCAGCGTTACAATACCACTTCTATGTCTCCTTGAGAAAACACTTAGGGCAATGATGTTAGAGGAGGTGGCCCAGGTGGAGGAGGAGGAGGAGGATGAGGGCTCGTTTCTAACACTTTCGGCCCAGTCTGTTCGAATTGGCTCAGAGGGAGGTTTGTTTAAGCAGCAGAGGACAGGTTCACAAGTCGCCAGCCAAGGCACTGTACTGGAGGACGAGGAGGATGAGGAGGTGGAGGTGGAGGACGAGGATGACGCAAGTTCACAGCGGGGTGGCAGCCCAGGCCCATCACTGGTGCGTGGCTGGGGGATACGGTGGACGATGACGATACGCCTCCCACAGAGGACAGCTTGTCCTTACCCATGGGTAGCCTGGCCCACATGAGCGAATATATGCTCCAATGCCTGCGCAACGACAGCAGAGTTGCCCACGTTTTAACGTGTGCAGACTACTGGGTGGCCACCCTGCTGGATCCCGGTATAAAGACAATGTGCCCACTTTAATTCCTGAACTGGAGCGCGACCGTAAGATGCTGCGAGTACAAGCGCTACGCTGATAGAGGCGCTCTTGAGAGCATTCCCACATGTCACAGGGGAACAGGTGGAAGGTGAAGGCAGAGGAGTGGCAAGAGGTCGCCAACGCAGCTGTGTCACGGCCAGCTCATCTGAGGGCAGGGTTAGCATGGCAGAAATGTGGAAAAGTTTTGTCTCCACGCCACAGCTATCTGCACCGACACCTGATACGGAACGTGTTAGCAGGAGGCAGCATTTCACTAACATGGTTGAACAGTATGTCTGCACACCCTCCACATCCTGACGGATGGTTCGGCCCCATTCAACTACTGGGTTTCGAAATTGTCCACGTGGCCAGAGTTAGCATGTTATGCCTTGGAGGTGCTTTCCTGCCCGGCGGCCAGCGTTTTATCTGAACGCGTATTCAGCACGGCAGGGGCGTCATTACTGACAAGCGCAGCCGCCTGTCCACAGCCAACGTGGACAAGCTGACCTTCATAAAGATGAACCAGGCATGGATCCCACAGGACCTGTCCCTCCCTTGTGCAGAGTAGTCCTTATTAACTGCCTAAAACATGTCTTGTTGTGCTACGGGCCACTTCTTTATTTGATACAAATTTTATGAAACCCACAGTTGAATGAAACTCTTCTCTGTCTGGGCGCCGGGGCCTAACCAGATGAAAGTGGCCGGTTAAACTAACGGGTGACATGAAGCCATAACCTCTGCCATGCTACCTCTGTCTTCTGTCTGGGTGCTGAGGCCTAAGTCAAATAAAGCGGTCTTCTGCTGTGCTGGGGGATATGAAGCTAATCTCTGACCTCTCTCCTCTGTCTGGGTCCAAAGGCCTAAATCACTGAAAGAGGCCTTCTCCTGTGGTGTGTGATATGATGCCTGAATATGTGCTGTGGTGCCTCTCTCCTCTTCCTGGGTGCGGGGTCAAAGTAACTCAATGGTGGCTTCTCCTGTGGTGGCTGATATGATGCCAGAATATGTGCTGTGGGGCCTCTCTCCTCTTCCTGGGTGCAGGGGTCAAAGTAACTAAATGGTGGCTTCTCCTGTGGTGGTTGATATGATGCCTGATTCTCTGCTGTGAAACCTCTCTCCTCCATCTGGGTGTAGGGGTCAAAGTCTTTCAAAGTCGCCTTCTCCTGTGCTGATTGATATGAAGCTGATGGTTGTGCCATCTGACATGGTTGCCGGGGTCCCATTAAATTGGGGCCTACTCCTGTAGTGGGTGATCTAAATGCCTGATTCTCTGCTTTGAAACCTCTCTCCTCCGTCCGGGTGTAGGGGTCAAAGTCTGTCAAAGTCGCCTTCTCCTGTGCTGATTGATATAAAGCTTATGCTTGTGCCATCTGACATGGTTGCCGGGGTCTGATTCAATGGTGGCCTACTCCTGTGGTGGGTGATCTAAATGCCTGATTCTCTGCTGTGTAACCTCTCTCCTCCGTCTGGGTGTAGGGGTCAAAGTAACTAAATGGTGGCCTACTCCTGTGGTGGGTGATATGATGCCAGAATATGTGCTGTGGGGCCTCTCTCCTCTTCCTGGGTGCAGGGGTCAAAGTAACTCAATGGTGGCTTCTCCTGTGGTGGCTGATATGATGCCAGAATATGTGCTGTGGTGCCTCTCTCCTCTGTCTGGGTCCAAAGGCCTAAATCACTGAAAGAGGCCTTCTCCTGTGGTGTGTGATATGATAAGAATCACAAAAATAAACGTGGCCTAAATGGGTGGGACTGCTCCAGACCCCAAACACTGTGGCGTGTTTCTAACTGGGGGGGCAGTTCCTCCGCATGTGGTTCGCAGCGAACGGCTATCCCCAGCAAAAATTGCATACAATGGAGGATGCCGGCGCGAACCACAAGCACCACACAAACATCCTACACAAAATAAAACATGTGCGGATGAAAATATATAAACACATAACTCACAGAAAAAAGATGCACCACATGGATAAGCAACTGACAACACTGGCTAATCCCTCACTCTGGTGTTAAAAGCTGAGAGATTCGCCAATATTTCCAATCAGGAACATATCGGAGCCCCTTTAGGCACCACTACACGGTATCTCAGCATGACATGGGGTCCTACCACTAGACTACCTATGGTGTGTGAACAAGGTCTGAACAGGTATTAAGTAGCCTACAGCCCCATCCCACTCACCTGCACTGCAGGACCAACAATGCAATGGGGAACACATGAGGCCGCAAGCTACACCTACAACAGACCATGTGACACCGGCTTCCAGGTGCAACAGAATGTTTACAAGCCATATGCAATGGCACATTCAATACATATAAAACAAGAATCACAAAAATAAACGTGGCCTAAATGGGTGGGACTGCTCCAGACCCCAAACACTGTGGCGTGTTTCTAACTGGGGGCAGTTCCTCCGCATGTGGTTCGCAGCGAACGGCTATCCCCAGCAAAATTGCATACAATGGAGGATGCCGGCGCGAACCACAAGCACCACACAAACATCCTACACAAAATAAAACATGTGCGGATGAAAATATATAAACACATAACTCACAGAAAAAAGATGCACCACATGGATAAGCAACTGACAACACTGGCTAATCCCTCACTCTGGTGTTAAAAGCTGAGAGATTCGCCAATATTTCCAATCAGGAACATATCGGAGCCCCTTTAGGCACCACTACACGGTATCTCAGCATGACATGGGGTCCTACCACTAGACTACCTATGGTGTGTGAACAAGGTCTGAACAGGTATTAAGTAGCCTACAGCCCCATCCCACTCACCTGCACTGCAGGACCAACAATGCAATGGGGAACACATGAGGCCGCAAGCTACACCTACAACAGACCATGTGACACCGGCTTCCAGGTGCAACAGAATGTTTACAAGCCATATGCAATGGCACATTCAATACATATAAAACAAGAATCACAAAAATAAACGTGGCCTAAATGGGTGGGACTGCTCCAGACCCCAAACACTGTGGCGTGTTTCTAACTGGGGGCAGTTCTTCCGATGTGGTTCGCAGCGAACGGCTATCCCCAGCAAAAATTGCATACAATGGAGGATGCCGGCGCGAACCACAAGCACCACACAAACATCCTACACAAAATAAAACATGTGCGGATGAAAATATATAAACACATAACTCACAGAAAAAGATGCACCACATGGATAAGCAACTGACAACACTGGCTAATCCCTCACTCTGGTGTTAAAAGCTGAGAGATTCGCCAATATTTCCAATCAGGAACATATCGGAGCCCCTTTAGGCACCACTACACGGTATCTCAGCATGACATGGGGTCCTACCACTAGACTACCTATGGTGTGTGAACAAGGTCTGAACAGGTATTAAGTAGCCTACAGCCCCATCCCACTCACCTGCACTGCAGGACCAACAATGCAATGGGGAACACATGAGGCCGCAAGCTACACCTACAACAGACCATGTGACACCGGCTTCCAGGTGCAACAGAATGTTTACAAGCCATATGCAATGGCACATTCAATACATATAAAACAAGAATCACAAAAATAAACGTGGCCTAAATGGGTGGGACTGCTCCAGACCCCAAACACTGTGGCGTGTTTCTAACTGGGGGCAGTTCTCCGCATGTGGTTCGCAGCGAACGGCTATCCCCAGCAAAAATTGCATACAATGGAGGATGCCGGCGCGAACCACAAGCACCACACAAACATCCTACACAAAATAAAACATGTGCGGATGAAAATATATAAACACATAACTCACAGAAAAAAGATGCACCACATGGATAAGCAACTGACAACACTGGCTAATCCCTCACTCTGGTGTTAAAAGCTGAGAGATTCGCCAATATTTCCAATCAGGAACATATCGGAGCCCCTTTAGGCACCACTACACGGTATCTCAGCATGACATGGGGTCCTACCACTAGACTACCTATGGTGTGTGAACAAGGTCTGAACAGGTATTAAGTAGCCTACAGCCCCATCCCACTCACCTGCACTGCAGGACCAACAATGCAATGGGGAACACATGAGGCCGCAAGCTACACCTACAACAGACCATGTGACACCGGCTTCCAGGTGCAACAGAATGTTTACAAGCCATATGCAATGGCACATTCAATACATATAAAACAAGAATCACAAAAATAAACGTGGCCTAAATGGGTGGGACTGCTCCAGACCCCAAACACTGTGGCGTGTTTCTAACTGGGGGCAGTTCTTCCGCATGTGGTTCGCAGCGAACGGCTATCCCCAGCAAAAATTGCATACAATGGAGGATGCCGGCGCGAACCACAAGCACCACACAAACATCCTACACAAAATAAAACATGTGCGGATGAAAATATATAAACACATAACTCACAGAAAAAGATGCACCACATGGATAAGCAACTGACAACACTGGCTAATCCCTCACTCTGGTGTTAAAAGCTGAGAGATTCGCCAATATTTCCAATCAGGAACATATCGGAGCCCCTTTAGGCACCACTACACGGTATCTCAGCATGACATGGGGTCCTACCACTAGACTACCTATGGTGTGTGAACAAGGTCTGAACAGGTATTAAGTAGCCTACAGCCCCATCCCACTCACCTGCACTGCAGGACCAACAATGCAATGGGGAACACATGAGGCCGCAAGCTACACCTACAACAGACCATGTGACACCGGCTTCCAGGTGCAACAGAATGTTTACAAGCCATATGCAATGGCACATTCAATACATATAAAACAAGAATCACAAAAATAAACGTGGCCTAAATGGGTGGGACTGCTCCAGACCCCAAACACTGTGGCGTGTTTCTAACTGGGGGCAGTTCTCCGCATGTGGTTCGCAGCGAACGGCTATCCCCAGCAAAAATTGCATACAATGGAGGATGCCGGCGCGAACCACAAGCACCACACAAACATCCTACACAAAATAAAACATGTGCGGATGAAAATATATAAACACATAACTCACAGAAAAAAGATGCACCACATGGATAAGCAACTGACAACACTGGCTAATCCCTCACTCTGGTGTTAAAAGCTGAGAGATTCGCCAATATTTCCAATCAGGAACATATCGGAGCCCCTTTAGGCACCACTACACGGTATCTCAGCATGACATGGGGTCCTACCACTAGACTACCTATGGTGTGTGAACAAGGTCTGAACAGGTATTAAGTAGCCTACAGCCCCATCCCACTCACCTGCACTGCAGGACCAACAATGCAATGGGGAACACATGAGGCCGCAAGCTACACCTACAACAGACCATGTGACACCGGCTTCCAGGTGCAACAGAATGTTTACAAGCCATATGCAATGGCACATTCAATACATATAAAACAAGAATCACAAAAATAAACGTGGCCTAAATGGGTGGGACTGCTCCAGACCCCAAACACTGTGGCGTGTTTCTAACTGGGGGCAGTTCTTCCGCATGTGGTTCGCAGCGAACGGCTATCCCCAGCAAAAATTGCATACAATGGAGGATGCCGGCGCGAACCACAAGCACTCACACAAACATCCTACACAAAATAAAACATGTGCGGATGAAAATATATAAACACATAACTCACAGAAAAAGATGCACCACATGGATAAGCAACTGACAACACTGGCTAATCCCTCACTCTGGTGTTAAAAGCTGAGAGATTCGCCAATATTTCCAATCAGGAACATATCGGAGCCCCTTTAGGCACCACTACACGGTATCTCAGCATGACATGGGGTCCTACCACTAGACTACCTATGGTGTGTGAACAAGGTCTGAACAGGTATTAAGTAGCCTACAGCCCCATCCCACTCACCTGCACTGCAGGACCAACAATGCAATGGGGAACACATGAGGCCGCAAGCTACACCTACAACAGACCATGTGACACCGGCTTCCAGGTGCAACAGAATGTTTACAAGCCATATGCAATGGCACATTCAATACATATAAAACAAGAATCACAAAAATAAACGTGGCCTAAATGGGTGGGACTGCTCCAGACCCCAAACACTGTGGCGTGTTTCTAACTGGGGGCAGTTCCTCCGCATGTGGTTCGCAGCGAACGGCTATCCCCAGCAAAAATTGCATACAATGGAGGATGCCGGCGCGAACCACAAGCACCACACAAACATCCTACACAAAATAAAACATGTGCGGATGAAAATATATAAACACATAACTCACAGAAAAAAGATGCACCACATGGATAAGCAACTGACAACACTGGCTAATCCTCACTCTGGTGTTAAAAGCTGAGAGATTCGCCAATATTTCCAATCAGGAACATATCGGAGCCCCTTTAGGCACCACTACACGGTATCTCAGCATGACATGGGGTCCTACCACTAGACTACCTATGGTGTGTGAACAAGGTCTGAACAGGTATTAAGTAGCCTACAGCCCCATCCCACTCACCTGCACTGCAGGACCAACAATGCAATGGGGAACACATGAGGCCGCAAGCTACACCTACAACAGACCATGTGACACCGGCTTCCAGGTGCAACAGAATGTTTACAAGCCATATGCAATGGCACATTCAATACATATAAAACAAGAATCACAAAAATAAACGTGGCCTAAATGGGTGGGACTGCTCCAGACCCCAAACACTGTGGCGTGTTTCTAACTGGGGGGGCAGTTCCTCCGCATGTGGATGTTTGTGTGGTGCTTGTGGTTCGCGCCGGCATCCTCCATTGTATGCAATTTTTGCTGGGGATAGCCGTCGCTGCGAACCACATGCGGAGGAACTGCCCCCAGTTAGAAACACGCCACAGTGTTTGGGGTCTGGAGCAGTCCCACCCATTTAGGCCACGTTTATTTTGTGATTCTTGTTTTATATGTATTGAATGTGCCATTGCATATGGCTTGTAAACATTCTGTTGCACCTGGAAGCCGGTGTCACATGGTCTGTTGTAGGTGTAGCTTATGGCCTCATGTGTTCCCATTGCATTGTTGGTCCTGCAGTGCAGGTGAGTGGGATGGGGCTGTAGGCTACTTAATACCTGTTCAGACCTTGTTCACACACCATAGGTAGTCTAGTGGTAGGACCCCATGTCATGCTGAGATACCGTGTAGTGGTGCCTAAAGGGGCTCCGATATGTTCCTGATTGGAAATATTGGCGAATCTCTCAGCTTTTAACACCAGAGTGAGGGATTAGCCAGTGTTGTCAGTTGCTTATCCATGTGGTGCATCTTTTTTCTGTGAGTTGTGTGTGATATGATGCCTGAATATGTGCTGTGGGGCCTCTCTCCTCTTCCTGGGTGCGGGGGTCAAAGTAACTCAATGGTGGCTTCTCCTGTGGTGGCTGATATGATGCCAGAATATGTGCTGTGGGGCCTCTCTCCTCTTCCTGGGTGCAGGGGTCAAAGTAACTAAATGGTGGCTTCTCCTGTGGTGGTTGATATGATGCCTGATTCTCTGCTGTGAAACCTCTCTCCTCCATCTGGGTGTAGGGTCAAAGTCTTTCAAAGTCGCCTTCTCCTGTGCTGATTGATATGAAGCTGATGGTTGTGCCATCTGACATTGTTGCCGGGTCCCATTAAATTGGGGCCTACTCCTGTGGTGGGTGATCTAAATGCCTGATTCTCTGCTTTGAAACCTCTCTCCTCCGTCCGGGTGTAGGGGTCAAAGTCTGTCAAAGTCGCCTTCTCCTGTGCTGATTGATATAAAGCTTATGCTTGTG
The DNA here is from genome assembly GCA_033119425.1 of Bufotes viridis. NCBI lineage: Eukaryota > Metazoa > Chordata > Amphibia > Anura > Bufonidae > Bufotes > Bufotes viridis. The sequence continues at coordinate 277,820,687 of CM065590.1, forward strand.
CCATCTGACATGGTTGCCGGGTCTGATTCAATGGTGGCCTACTCCTGTGGTGGGTGATCTAAATGCCTGATTCTCTGCTGTGTAACCTCTCTCCTCCGTCTGGGTGTAGGGGTCAAAGTAACTAAATGGTGGCCTACTCCTGTGGTGGGTGATATGATGCCAGAATATGTGCTGTGGGGCCTCTCTCTCTTCCTGGGTGCAGGGGTCAAAGTAACTCAATGGTGGCTTCTCCTGTGGTGGCTGATATGATGCCAGAATATGTGCTGTGGTGCCTCTCTCCTCTGTCTGGGTCCAAAGGCCTAAATCACTGAAAGAGGCCTTCTCCTGTGGTGTGTGATATGATGCCTGAATATGTGCTGTGGTGCCTCTCTCCTCTTCCTGGGTGCGGGGTCAAAGTAACTCAATGGTGGCTTCTCCTGTGGTGGCTGATATGATGCCAGAATATGTGCTGTGGGGCCTCTCTCCTCTTCCTGGGTGCAGGGGTCAAAGTAACTCAATGGTGGCTTCTCCTGTGGTGGCTGATATGATGCCAGAATATGTGCTGTGGGGCCTCTCTCCTCTTCCTGGGTGCAGGGGTCAAAGTAACTCAATGGTGGCTTCTCCTGTGGTGGCTGATATGATGCCAGAATATGTGCTGTGGGGCCTCTCTCCTCTTCCTGGGTGCAGGGGTCAAAGTAACTAAATGGTGGCTTCTCCTGTGGTGGTTGATATGATGCCTGATTCTCTGCTGTGAAACCTCTGTCCTCCATCTGGGTGTAGGGGTCAAAGTCTTTCAAAGTCGCCTTCTCCTGTGCTGATTGATATAAAGCTGATGGTTGTGCCATCTGACATGGTTGCCAGGGTCTGATTCAATGGGGGCCTACTCCTGTGGTGGGTGATCTAAATGCCTGATTCTCTGCTGTGTAACCTCTCTCCTCCGTCTGGGTGTAGGGGTCAAAGTAACTAAATGGTGGCCTACTCCTGTGGTGGGTGATATGATGCCTGGTTCTCTGCTGTGGGACCTCTCTCCTTTGTCTGGGTGCTGTGGTCAAAATAATAGTAAGTGACCTTCTCCATTGGTGGGTGACTTGAAGCCTGATTCTGTGCTATGGGACCTCACTCCAATTAATATTGTTTAATTTTTATTTATTTTATGTTAACTCATCATTTCCCTATCTACATTTGTTTGCAGGGGATTTAACTACATTTTGCTGCCTTTTGCAGCCCTCTAGCCCTTTCCGGGTGTGTTTTACAGCCTTTTTAGTGCCCAAAAGTTCGGGTCCCCATTGACTTCTATGGGGTTCGGGTTCGGGATGAAGTTCGGGTCGAGTTCGGATCCCGAACCCGAACATTTTTCGAAAGTTCGGCCGAACTCGTCGAACCCGAACATCCAGGTGTTCGCTCAACTCTAGAGAAGAGGTGATTTCTCTTCACAGGAAGGGCAATGGCTATAAGAAGATTGCAAAGATGTTAAACATACCAAGAGACACCATAGAAAGCATCATTCGCAAATTCAAGGCAAAGGGCGCTGTTGAAACGCTACTTGGTCGTGGCAGAAAGAAGATGCTGACTTCGACTGCTGTGCGCTACCTGAAGCGCAAAGTGGAGAAAAGTCCCCGTGTGACTGCTGAGGAACTGAAAAAAGATTTGTCAGATGCGGATACTGAAGTTTCAGCTCAGACAATAAGGCGCACACTGCGTAATGAAGGCCTCCATGCCAGAACTCCCAGGCGCACCCCCTTGCTGTCTCCAAAGAATAAGAAGAGTCGACTGCAGTATGCCAAAAGTCATGTGGACAAACCACAAAAGTTTTGGGATAGTGTTCTGTGGACTGATGAAACAAAATTAGAACTGTTTGGGCCCATGGATTAACGCTATATTTGGAGGAGGAAGAACAAGGCCTATAAAGAAAAGAACACCTTGCCTACTGTGAAGCATGGCAGGGGGTCAATCATGCTTTTGGGCTGTTTTGCTTCTACAGGTACAGGGAAGCTTCAGCTTGTGCAAGGTACCATGAATTCTCTTCAGTACCAGGAGATATTGGATGAAAATGTGATGCAGTCCGTCACAAACCTGAGGCTTGGGAGACGTTGGACTGTTCAACAGGACAATGATCCCAAGCATACCTCCAAGTCCACTAGAGCATGGTTGCAGATTAAAGGCTGGAAAATTTTGAAGTGGCCATCGCAGTCACCAGACTTAAATCCGATTGAGAACCTCTGGTGGGACTTAAAGAAAGCAGTTGCATCGCGCAAGCCTAAGAATGTGACTGAACTGGAGGCTTTTGCCCATGAAGAATGGGCGAAGATACCCGTAGATCGCTGCAAGACACTTGTGTCAAGCTATGCTTCATGTTTAAAAGCTGTTATAACTGGAAAAGGATGTTGTACTAAGTGTCGGGCATTTTCATGAGTGTATATGATACCTGATCATATTATATTCATGAAATTGATGCTCATTGTCTTTAAGAGACAGACTGAACCAAAATTACAAAGTTTTGCTGTATGGCTGAAACAGGCCAAGATTTAAAGTCATGCAGAGTTCAGTCTGTGTAAAAAGTTTACTGAATACTGAATACAGAGTATATTGTTTTAAAAGTTATTGCCACAGATGTGGTCTTATCTGTTGGGAGTACACTGGATTCTCCAGACATGTCCGTCTGAAGAGAACAAGGCCCATTCATATTATTATGGCCCCTAGATCAATAGTGTCAGAAAGACTCCAAGTTGTCTATCTTTAGTTGATACAAAATGTCTACATTAATCCTCATCTCTAATTTACGATGACGAGGGTCAAATGTATATGATGCAAAAATACCCTAGTTAACTCTTTATAGAATGGTGCTAATAGCTTACACAACAGTGCCATCCGGAGACAGATGGACATCGCTACACCATCCTCCATAGTTGCATTATGATCTCATAGGATCTTATTACATATGTTTACACCCCCTCAATTGATTGGAGAATACTAATCCAGGGGGTGGTAATGTTAGATTACAAGGGAGATAATTACCCTAGATAGATGAGCATCAAAGAGGAGAAATGGGGAGGCAAGAACGAGGAAAGCAAGGAACAAAGGAGGAAGCATAGCATTCCTACATTCCAGGAGCCAACACCCAAGATGAAAGCCATGGTGATGGACCATCCAGCTTTCCTAGGAGCAGAAGTGAGATTCCTGCTAGGACTTGGTAAGAAACACAAAGAATGATGTTTCATTTTATTAAGACTATTTAGATAATGTGGGTAAAATCATAGCATCTATGTTGGCGAACATATTAATTTATTTATCATCTCTTTATATGAGATGTAGTCTTAGATATAGAATAATTGTGAGGCTTCATTCTACCTGCAGAAGAATCAAGTTTCATAATTTATCAGAGTATTAAATGATTGCATACATATATGCATAGATATAGATATATTGATAGTAGCATTCTTCGCCAAGCTAGATGATAAATTCCCACTGGAAGATTTGTTCCAAGTTCTTCCAATGTCTGTTGTCTTAATAGTCTTACCAGGTTATACAGATATGAAAGTAGTATTGACAGAAGTATACATGCAAAAGTAGTCTAGGATTTGACTACTATCTTTTAAGTTGTATACTTGAATGGATTTGCCCATTCCAGAAGTCATGCGAGTTGTACTTTGGTTAGAGAGGGGTGGGGAATGTATTCAGCATTCCAGATTGATGTCTAGGATTAGGCACACCCATTTTTGATATCAAGAGGTTTTCCTCTTAACAGGAGTAATGTATATAATTTAACTTCTTGTTTTGATATCCTAACCAAATAGCTTTGTTATAATGTGACAAGCTGCTCCTACCCATATGTATTGTGAAGCTTCTGGTGCCTGATATCAATGCCATATATATTAATTGGCATATATCATTTTTTATTTACTTATGATAAGCTTGTAATGCTTCATATATCATTGCCATATATATTCCTTGGCATATATAATCGTGTTTATATACCTATTTGTTTATAATCGTGTAACTAATAAAATCTGCATATTTTTATAATATCTGCGTATTATTTAATGTCAAAACTACATCTTTAGCATTAATGTCATCTCTCATGAAAAGAACTTATTATCTGAGGAAATAGTCGACCTCAGATGTGAATTGTATCGATTGGGTTATCTACAATTCACCAGGTCATAATTTCGACAAGTTATGGAAAATTCTTGATTAATTTTTTTATGACCATAATTAATAATTCTTAATTGAATTATTATAAACCCGACATAAGTACTAAGATTGAATGTCACTTGGGGGTTGAATAAAACTGATAATGATGTGAGCACAGAAAAGACATTTGTGGTTATTTCATTATAAATGTTATGTTATATTTGTCTGACTTACAAGTGCCTCTTTGATTTAATTGTAAACAGGATGACTGAAATGATCAAAATCAATGTCAAACTGGCCAAAACACTCAATTTCAGTGGGGGTTGAATAATTTTGAACACAACTGTACAAGTGGCACAAAGGGGTGCATTATTTATACTGGGGACACTATGGGGGGCATAATATATAGACTAAATGTACTCCAGGATTTAGGGTTTTATTCCTTAAAACCCAATTAAAATAATCCTTTTATGCAAAACAGCCATTAAAAACAGACTGACTGGATGCACTAATGGTTGAAAAATGGTCATGTAAAACTGATAGTGTGTCTTTTTATATGAACTTTTTTTAACTGTCATATGAATGCAGCATTTCTAAAGTTCATTGTTATATCACATCTCACCTTGATATCATGACTCAAAGCCATTAAAATAGTCATTTAAGAGTTTCTTGCCCTCGTTTACATAATGTATGAAGAATCAAGATAAGGTTTGCTACATTGCTACTTTGTAGGAAAAAAAGGTAAATAGCCCCTCATTCAGGATTTCCATCATCTAGTGGGAGTGCAATGCAGTCCAAAATTCCATTTGTGACATACAGTGTACTTTTTTAATAGACGGTGTCCGCTTCTGAGAGTGAAATTACCAGGGCAGTGGGGTGGCAAAAGGGAGAAGGTGGGCCACACCAAACAGGCCCGCAACTGTTCCACGGAGCACCCCCTTGCAGAAATCTCCCTTGCCAAGGGGTAGGTGTTCCACAGTATGGCACTTTTTTGAGGACAGTACAGACGACAAAAGAATAGTAGTTTGCAACCTGTGCCGTACCAAAATGAGCCGGGGCGTGAACACTAGCAACCTCACCACCACCAGCATGTTCCCCCACATGGCATCCAAGCACCCTGATAAGTGGGACGAATGCCTGGGTCCACAATCTGTGTCTGCGGGTCACACCACTGCCTCCTCTTCCCTTATGTTACGTGCTGCTGACCAATCCCCTGTCGAAGGCGCAGGTCCGGATGCCTCCTGCACCTGGACCTTCGCAAGCAACATCGGTGACCACATTCACTTCCCTGTCCCAGCACAGCGTCCAAATGTCCTTACCCCAGGCATTTGAATGCAAGCGCAAATACCCAGCCACCCACCCACAAGCCATAGCATTAAATGCGCATCTTTCCAAATTACTGGCCCTGGAAATGTTGCCATTTTGACTTGTGGACACTGAGGCCTTCCGCAGCCTGATGTTTTGGGCCGCCCCGTGTTACGCAGTCCCCTACCGCCACTATTTTTCAGGGTGTGCCGTGCCCGCCTTACACCAACATCTGTCCTGTAACATCACACGTGCCTTGACCAACGCAATTAAAGAATTTAATAGGGTACTCATTCCAATAAAAAGGCCTCTTAAGAGTCCTGTATTCTTATTTATCGTCACTACCTCCCTAAGTCGGGATTGGGTAATTGCTGGTGCCTTCCCTGGATGTGGTAGCCGTTTCTCAGGCTCCCTCTTGGGAGTCAAAAAAATGATTCCCCGTTACCTGTGGTCACCATGGTAGGCGCAGAAAGTACCATCAAAAGTTGATAGGGCAGATATCCAAATGGATCATTGACGTCACTGGGACGTATGATCAGCCAGAAGTTATCTAGAGTAAAAGCAGCAGCAAGCCCTCGCCCAAAATGTTTTCGATGGTCAGCTCACCTACAGGCCCTCGCATAAAACGTTATACAGGGTCAGTTCACCTGCAGGCCCTCACCTACAATCTTTTACAGGGTCATCTCACCTGCAGACCCTCGTATATAATGTTTTACGGGGTCAGCTTACCTGCAGGCCCTCGTATATAATGTTTTAGAAGTTCAGGTCACCTGCAGGCCCTCACCTGCAATCTTTTACAGGGTCAGCTCACCTGCAGGCCCTCGCATATAATGTTTTAGAAGGTCAGCTCACCTGCAGGCCCTAACCTACAATATTTTACAGAGTCAGCTCACCTGCAGGCCCTCGTATATAATGTTTTACAGGGTCAGCTTACCTGCAGGCCCTCGTATATAATGTTTTAGAAGGTCAGCTCACCTGCAGGCCCTCACCTGCAATCTTTTACAGGGTCAGCTCACCTGCAGACGCTCACATATAATGTTTTAGAAGGTCAGTTCACCTGCAGGTCCTCACTTGCAATCTTTTACAGGGTCAGCTCACCTGCAGACCATCACATATAATGTTTTAGAAGGTCAGTTCACCTGTAGGCCCTCACCTACAGCCTTTTAGAGGGTGAGCTCAGCAGCAGGCCCTCAACCATAATGTTTTGTAGGGTCAGGTCAGCAGCAGGCCCTCGACCCTAATGTTTTAGATGGTCAGATCAGCAGGCCCTTGCTCCAAATGTTTTTGAGGGTAAAATCGATTTTAGAGGAAACATTGTTAGGAAGCATTCTTTCCCGTTTATATTTATTTGTATATAAAGTGCAAGTGCTGCCAAAAATTACAAGCAAGAGGCACTCCGATACAACCTGTATATCACATAAAGGAGGGCCTCATTTACATTGTGGTACAATTGTTCATGTATTGGCACTCCTACTCTCATAAACACTCAGCCTTCCATCTTTCCGAGGTCGGTAAAATGAGTACCATTGAGTTGGTTAATAGTGACTGTATTACTATGGAAGCGCCTCAAGGCCTGATGAGACAGCGCTATATAAGACTTGCATTATTATTATAAAGCCTATGCACTAAATGAAAGGCCTGACAAAAATTACAAGGAACCGGCACTTCAATACACCCTTTGTTATACATAAAGGAGGGCATCATACACACTCTTGAAAAATTATGATTGATGTCCTGCTGGTGACCCTCAGAAACATTTGGAGCAAGGGCCTGCTTATTTGACGATCTAAAACATTATGGGTGAGGGTCTGCTGGTGAGCTGACCCTGTAAAAGATTGTAGGTGAGGGCCTGCTGGTGAGCTGACCCTCTAAAAGGTTGTAGGTGAGGGCCTGTAGGTGAGCTGACCCTGTAAAAGATTGTATGCGAGGGCCTGCAGGCAAGCTGACCTTGTAAAACATTATATGCGAGGGCATGTAGGTGAGCTAACCCTGTAAAAGATTGTCGGTGAGGTCCTACAGATGAGCTGACCCTCTAATAGGTTGTAGGTCAGTGCCTGCAGGTGAGCTAACCCTGTAAAAAAAAATTATGTGAGGGCCTGCAGGTGAGCTGATCCTGTAAAATATTATATGTGAGGGCATTGGCTACTGAGACTGGACTTGGTGGAAGAGAGGGTGGTCCTTAACCGACTGGAAGCATTATCTGCTGCAATCCAACCGACCACCTGGACGGACTGGTCTGACTTCAAGAGTGGTGTCCTGCGCCGCCCTGCAAACTGGGACATAAAGCTAGGTATCATGCATGATTGTTTTTCTTGTGCTCTGGCAGCAGGCAAAGTTTCAACGCGCCCAGGGCCGCGGCCTCTGCGTGCACCATCAGCATCACAGCCACTTCCCATTCCCTTACTGCTCACCTTCTTAATTTAACTGTTATATATGCTTCAAAGTATGTCACACGTACAGTAGCATAGGATTTAAAAAATTTAAAAGGTATTTGGGATGTTGAAACGTCACACAGGAGATATCCAGCAGATAATGTCAATGCTGTCACCAGCGGCTAATAAAAAATTACAGGGAATGTCACAGGTATTTGGGATGAGGAAACGTTATACAGGACAGGTATCACAGGTAATATCACTGTTCACAGCATCTACGGAAAAAGTACACTGTATGTCACAGATCATTTTTTTAAATGCACACGTTACACTTTAGATGTGACCCTGGTAATGTCACTGTCAGAAACGGACACCGTCTACTGAAAAAGTACATTGTATGTCACAGATAAATTTTTTAACTGCACAAGTTACACTTTAGATATCCCCCTGGTAATGTCACTGTCAGAAGCGGACACCGTCTATTGTTCTCAGCGGACACCGTCTGCGGAAAAAGTACACTGGATGTCCCTGATATTTTAGGGATACGCACACTTTACACAGGAGATGTGGCTTGGATAAGTTAACTGTCCACATCAGCCTATTAGACGCTATTTAGCGCAGGATGCGCTAAAAATATATATCGTTGCTGTCACACACAATAGTCCTTAAAAGGACTTTTGGGTCTCTGAAAAGTTTTTCTAATAAAAATCTTCCAATAACACTCCATACACTGTCTGTCCCTTACTATGCCCAGCTCTCCCTGACTAATACTGAGCTATATAGCACCCGACAGTGCGTGCCAGTACCCCCCTGCACGTTTATTGGCTGCCAAGAAACGTGCGGGGGGGGGGGGAGACTCCAGCATTGCACTCGAGCACATGCGGTACTCGCATACCACCATGTGCCGAGCACCGAGAGCATGCAACACTAATATTTTCCAAAAGCAAATTTTGCCCTATTGTTTTTTTTTTTTTATATGGTGTTGGTGTATGCTTATATTTAGGTACAAGTTCTATGATCTGTAAAATATTATATATCTGGCATGTAGACAGGAATAAGGGTAAGAAAAAGCTGACAAATTACCATTTTTTATTGCCTGCAGGCATAGCCTTATTATCCGGCCGGCATCAGCTAGAGAAAAAATGCAATGCCCCTCCATGTATATCGTTTAGAAAGGTGTAATTTTCAAAATGACAACATAATTGTCAATATTGCAAGTGCCTGGAAGGCAATATTATGTCTAGACTGGAGTAAATGTTCAATTTATCAGATACATCTTAAGCAGCAGGATATGATGGCGCACCGCTAATAGATGCATTATTTAAAGCTATGGCAAAGAATTTGAAGATTCTTAACGACTGATAGGCCAGCGGGAATAATCCCAGCCATAACTAAATGGAATTGTTTTGTAACTATGCATATGTCCCTTTGCAGGAGAACGGATGCAGGAATTTGCATTTTAACCAACTTAAGTTGTGATAAATAACTAAAATTTAGCTGTTTGTCTCCATTAGTAATTAAGAAAACCCTGAAACATTGTTCTCTGCTGGCATTTTTTCATCAAATTTTAGTGTAGCCTCCAGTCTGTTTGTAATTGCATTGTACTGTAGGCAGCTTGCCTCAAAACACAGAGCATATGGCATCCTCACAGGACTAGATATAATTTTTTTTCCCGAAGATGTGCAAGTCAGTTGGTCACTGTCTTTCTCTCTGGAATAATTGAAACAGCTGATCCAATCCATTTTGGAGGTGAGAAATTCTCTTTTGTCTTTTCGCCTGAGCATTTTGACTTGATTCTGTCTGAACTGCAATATATATTCTGAAGGCACACGGAAACACAGTAGATAGCAATTCAGTTGAAGGTAAAGACTGATTATATGGTTGCTCTATAAAGTGTAGTACAGTACACCATGCTGTGGCACACATTTACTTATTATATTTACTTATATATATTATTCTTATTTTCAAAACCTAAATAAAATTTGACATTATCTACAATTTTATTTTTTATTTTTTTAAAAGATCAAATATGCAAACAGATGTAGCGCTCCTTTCATTATTTACCATTTTTGCCTCCTACGCCGAGAGATTACACATTTTTAATAAAGCTCAATTAAAAATTAAATGCATAGAGGAGGAGGAGGAATTACAGAGGGAAGAAAGAAAAGTCCTGATCTAATATTAATAGCCTAAAATCGCACCATTCAGAACAGCGAATTCAGGTTGTTAATCACTTGCAGAATCAATGAGCTTATAAGTACCAGTAAATCAGTGGCATTATTGCAATAGACACAGGCCCATCATTTTCAGAAATTCTCCATAATTGACTAAGTTTTTCTTTTTTTTTTTTTATTTCTTTTGTTATCTTACGGATGTGTAGCTGATAAACAGTTTGATATGAGGCTATTTCATGCCTATGGATAAAATTAACCCTCCATTTAGAATTTGCTTCTACTGTAGCAAAGCTTTTGGTCCAGTCTGCACAAATAATCTCTATGGCAACTGTTCTGTGGCTTAAGAATTTTTCATTAGGTATGTATCAGCGTTCTTTTTAAGAAAAATCAAACAGGGGAGAGAGTATCCCACTATATTCCAAGAGGAATGAGCACATCATCCGCTTTCTCACATTAGAAGATTGAATTAAGGTCTAATTAGGAAAATGAAGGAATGGCAAAATGAAATGCAAATAGATTTATGTAAAGTAATAGGAGCAAAATCAGGTTTGGAACGGCTTGTTTATGCCACCTCAGGTCACACACTACAAAATAGAAGCATATTCATTTGTCTTGTGGCTTTGTTTGTTTCTTGTAAAGCGAGAATTATTAATCTTCTGGAGCTATGTCACAACCTTTTGATCGCATACCAAGTTTATGAGCTTGGAGAAACGCCAAGACTCTACTTGTGTGTTGAAAGAAACTTTCAGTTCATGGTACACTAGACACTTGGATTTAGTTTCTAACACAATACATTGTGTGGACAGGTTAATACGGTCATACAAGACCCAAAAGGAAACCTAGATGGTAGTTTCACCAACTTCTCCTATGCTCTCAGGTTTCTCTTGTAATTGCCCAAATCTATTTTTAAGAAAATGGGTAATACACTAACTGCTACCTTGCACTAACTTCCCAAATCCAAAACTACATCTAAAGCTAAATCCAAATCAATACACAATAGTGTCCTACTGTGAGTCAGGGGGACCATAGAGCATGTGGGAAATTGGTTAGAAAATAAGTATGGGCAGGACCTCTAGAGAAAATAAGTATAGAGAAAGTGAATTAGCCACTTACCTGGGGCCATTTTCACTCCTGGGCTGTTCTTCACAACGCTGCCAACAGTTCCCATTTTTCTCCATAGTTGGCATACACATAAGAGAAAAGTTGGGAACTGGGCCAGTGTGTATGAGGATGCAACAATTCTCTGAGAGATGATGTAGTGGGAAAGAAGATCAAGTTTGCATTACAACATGCCCGATCCTTTGGTTTCAGAGAGGATAAGTTGTAAATAGAGGTATCTGGCAACAGCTTTCCTCCATCTCTCTCTCTATTGAGAACACATACTCACTCTGCTTGAATGAGCGTGTATGTGTATTGGAAAAAAGGTATTAAAAGTGAATGCCCACCTATCCTACCTAATAAAAGCCTTTTTTGCCTGCGCTGCATGTGTGCCAATTTGTTAAATGCGCATGCGTGGACACCACACAACGCACCACACGCCACCCAGACCTCCAACATCAGCGCGCCGCTGGCCAATACAAACACGGCGCAACTCAGGCCTCCTGGACCGCCCACAGCAACAGCGCTGTACTATCAAAGCTGCCCCACACGCCGCAGGTACCGCCCACAATTGCATTGGCCACTCAGACCACCCACATCAGCGCAGCGGTGGCCAATAAAAACACAACGCACCTCAGGCCTCCTGGAGAACCTACAGCAACAGCGCTGTCCTACACACGGCCTGTACCGCCCACAATTGCACCAGCTAATAAACATAGGGTGCACCACACGCCACCCGGACGGCCCACTGCAGCCGCCGTTATTATGGTGTGCTGTGTCAGTTTGAGCGCCGCCATTACATGAAACAGAAGCACTCCAATTACAGTCTTGTCAGACACACATACACCAGCTGCTGCTGCCACCAGTATTAGCCACCAGTTGCTGGCAGTAGTCTGAGGACCACCAGTACTTGCCAGCTATCTCAGCCATAAGTGATAGCCACCAGTCACCGTGCCAGCTGTCTCAGCACCACCAGTCAGTGCCAGCTGTCTCAGCCACCAGTCACAGTGCCCGCAGTCTCAGCCACCAGTCAGTGCCAGTTGTATCAGCCATCAGTCAGTGCCACCAGTCACAGTGCCAGCAGCCTTTGCACCAGCAGTCAGTACCAGCCATCTCAGCCATCAGTGACAGTGCCAGCAGTCTCAGCGACCAGTCAGTTCCAGTCGTCTTAGCCACCAGTCACAGTGCCCGCAGTCTCAGCCACCAGTCAGTGTAAGTCGTCTTAGCCATCAGTCATTGCCAGCCATCTCAGCCATCCATCAGTGCCACCAGCCACAGCCACCAGTCACAGTGCCAGCAATCTCAGCACCACCAGTCAGGGCCAGCCGCCTCAGGAATTAGCCACAGTCAACAGTCTTAGCCACAGCCGCAGTCTTAGCACCACCAGTCAGTGCCAGCTCTCAGCCACCAGTCAGTGCCAGTCGTCTCAGCCAGCAGTCAGTGCCAGCCGTCTAAGCCACCAATCAGTGCCAGCCATCTCAGCCACCAGTCACAGTGCCTGCAGCCTCAGCCACCAGTCAGTGTCAGTCATCTTATTCATCATTTAGTGCCACCAGTTACAGTGCCAGCAGTCTCAGCACCACCATTCAGTGCCAGTTGTCTCAGCAATTTGCCGCAGTCAACAGTCTCAGCAACAGCTAAAGTCTCAGCACAACCAGTCAATGCCACCAGTCAGTGTTAGCCGTCTCAGACACCAGTCACAGTGCCCGCAGTCTCAGCCACCAGTCAGTGCCAGTCGTCTAAGCCACCAGTCAGTGCAAGCTGTCTCAGCCACCAGTCAGTGCCAGCTGTCTCAGCCATCAGTCAGTGCCACCAGCCACAGCCACCAGTCACAATGCTAGCAGTCTCAGCAATTACTCGCAGTCAACAGTCTCAGCCACAGCCGCAGTCTCAGCACCACCAGTCAGTGCCAGCCTTCTCAGCCACCAGTCACAGTGACCACAGTCTCAGCCACCAGTTAGTGCCAGCTGTCTCAGCCACCAGTCAATGTCAGCCATCTCAGCCATCAGTCACAGTGCCAGCAGTCTAAGCCACCAGTCAGTGCCAGTTGTCTCAGACACCAGTCAGTGTCAGCCATCTCAGCCATCAGTCATTGCCACAAGCCACAGCCACCAAACAGTGCCAGTCATATCAGATATGCAATTTTTGTCAAGCAAAACATTTTGAAGGAGAAAAACCATCTGATCAAAAATGTACAGTGTTGCTCAAAAGGAAAAGTAAATATTCAACCAATTCAAACAAATCCTTTTATACAGCAGCTCATGACGGGTCAGAAAATATTACAAAAGTACAAGCCTATATTACTGGGACTTTCTACTAACAACATGCCACCCCAAAAAAAGGACATGTCAAGTAGGACAAAAGACACAGACAGCAACTTCTCCTGGAGAAACGGTCAGCTCAGAAAGTAAACATCAAAAAAGAAAGGCTGAGAAATAAAGATAAAAAACGAGCAAATAGATCAATTCAAGAAAAAGAAAATGAGTGTCGCAAAAACGCTAAAAGAGAAAATAGATCTATACAAGAACTGGAAAATGAGCATAAAAAACAATCTTTTAAGAGAAAGACAAAGACGAGCAAATAGATCAATTGAAGAAAAGGAAAATGAGCATCAGAAAAATGCCAAAAGACACAGAGTTAGGAGAGCAAGTCTTCCTGCAGATGAACGAAAAACACTACTTCAGCAACAAGCTAAAATAAAGAGAGGCAGGATAACAGATCTTCAAACAGACACAACACATCTATCAACAGCCACACAGGAGGGGATAAATTATATAAGAGAAAGACAAAAACCTAAGAGACATGCTGAAAGAGAAAAATCTAGGACGGCAAGTCTTACAGCAGAAGAACGACAATTACAATGTTTGCGACATGCACAATTACAGAGACTGGCCCAGATTAAACGACTGGAAACAAATTAATCTAGGGCTACAATAGAAAGAATTGCACTTATAAATTATATAGTTAATATTAATGAGGGTAACATTATACCCCACACATGTGGAGATTTAAATCAGATATGCAATTTTTGTCAAGCAAAACATTTTGAAGGAGAAAAACCATCTGATCAAAAATGTACAGTGTTGCTCAAAAGGAAAAGTAAATATTCAACCAATTCAAACAAATCCTTTTATACAGCAGCTCATGACGGGTCAGCATCATTACAGCAAAAATGTCATATATATATATAAGGTAATAAATAGTGCTCTAGCATTTGCATCTATGGGAGCTAACATTACTCCGCCTTCTGGCTATGGGCCATACTATTTTCAAATCCATGTTTCGATTTGTCACAGAGCAGGAACACTGCATCCTTAAAGGGAATCATCACGGTAAAAGAGGAGAGAATATTTAAAAGAAGAAAAACTGCTACAAGAGGACATAGTTTTAAATTAGAGGGGCAAAGGTTTAAAAGTAATATCAGGAAGAATTACTTTACTGAGAGAGTAGTGGACGCATGGAATAGCCTTCCTGCAGAAGTGGTAGCTGCAAATACAGTGAAGGAGTTTAAGCATGCATGGGATAGGCATAAGGCCATCCTTCATATGAGATAGGGCCTGGGGCTATCCATAGTATTCAGCATATTGGGCAGACTAGATGGGCCAAATGATTCTTATCTGCCGACACATTCTATGTTTCTATGTTTCTATGTTTCTATCCTCAACAGGGTGAAAACAAACAGTTTGCACAATTATACATTTTAGATCCCTCTGGAACTGCAGAGCAAAGAATGCACATTTCTGCCAACTCAGGAAACAATACAGAGCTTATCCAAACATTAAGTACATTTATGGCACAATTCAATCCATTTCATGAGGCCTGCAAAATGTTGTACCAAGTTAAAAAAAAAAAATGTGAAGAGGATGCCGCAAAAAACGTCAATGTTGTTAAGGAAGTGTCCATGACAATAGTACAAGATCGCAAAAATGACCAAAGGCGCTATAACGCACCAAAATATAATGAAGTTGCTTTTATTTTTCAAAATAATGATGGAGAACCACCACTTGAAAGAGATCTTCTTATA
The DNA here is from genome assembly GCA_033119425.1 of Bufotes viridis. Taxonomy (NCBI): domain Eukaryota; kingdom Metazoa; phylum Chordata; class Amphibia; order Anura; family Bufonidae; genus Bufotes; species Bufotes viridis. The sequence continues at coordinate 277,835,770 of CM065590.1, forward strand.
CACTGCAAACCAAGTGAAGATTATACAAATAAAAAAAAAACACAAAGAATTAGAGTCATTGATCCTAATTTGGAACCTATGGTTTATCCATTGTTATTCCTCTAGGGGGATGAAAGCTGGGGAATTGACATACCATAGCAAAACAGACCACAAGCTTTATAAACTTTAGCAAACCAGTCACACAATCCTCAAGTCAGAGTCACTCAAATGCAATACTACAGTTACCATCTTTCCATTAGAATGGATTTTAACCCTTTATTAAATGCAGGCCACCTTACACAGCAATATATAGTTGATGCATATGTAAAAACAGAAGCCAACAGACTCGATTATATACGTCACAATCAGCCTATATTGCAGCCAATGAAGCAAATCACGCAGGCCTGAGTCCATAAAAAATGTATATTTTGCCTTCTTCGTTTGCAGGGAGCCTTAGAAATATGCAACAAAATTATCAATATGCTATAGCAATTGTCAGAACATATGGAAAACCAGATCTTTTTATTACAATGACATGCAATCCCAAATTACTAGAGATTGTACATAACCTACAACATGGACAAACTGTTGATGGACAACCACATTTAGTTGCAAGAGTAATTTACCTAAAACTTAAAGCTATAATTGATGACATCAGTAAAAAACATATTTTTGGAGTCCCAAAAGCAATGGTCTACGTGTAAAGTTGAGCGAACACCTGGAAGTTCGGGTTCGCTGGGTTTGGCCGAACTTCGCCACAAAGTTCCAGTTCAGACCCGAACTTGACCCGAACTTGACCTCGAACTTGACCCCGAACGCCATTGAAGTCAATAGGGACTTGAACTTTGGGGCACTAAAATGGCTCCAAAGAAGTCCTGGATACGGCTAGAGGGCCGGAAAATGAAGCAAAATGGGGCTAAGTGCCCTGCAAACAAATTTGGATAGGGAAATAACTTAAAATAACATAAAATACATAAAAATTTTAAATAAACGTTCTAAACTTGAGCACAAGTGAGTGACAATGATACCTGCCACCCCGCAAACAGGGGATGTGACAGCAATGCCATTACATCTTTCACCGTCACCAAACATCTCCACACTATCCCATGAAAGCGTTCAGCTGTCCATCTCCCAAACACTGGAAAGAGAGAGAAATAGAAAGAGGAAGTACCCCCCTACCCACCCGCGATCCCTGGCCCTGAATGCCAGGATTTCAACATTCTTGGTCCTTTAAAATGCTGTCATTCTGTCTGGTGGAGATGGATGAAGACTTTTAAAAAACGTATAGCGGTGGCTGTCCTACAGTACGTGGTTCCCAGCCTCCACTACTTTTCCAGGCAAGCCATCCCTTCCCTGCACAACCAAGTGGCGGACGAAAGCAGGTGTGCCCTGAGCAACACCATCTGTGGCAAGGGCCACATAACCACCAATACGTGGACTGGTAAGCACGGGCAGGGAAGGTATATCTCCCTAACAGCACACTGGGTAAATGTAGTGGTGGCTGGGCCAAAAGATAGCAGTTTGGCGCATGTCCTTCCACCCCGAGGATTGCAGAGAATTTCTCTTTGCCTCCTGTTGCCTCCTCCTCCTACTCCGCTTCCTCCTCCTCTACTACCTCCTCATCCGCTCAGGGTAACATCTTCACCACCAACATCAGTACAGCCAGGGGGAAATGACAGCAGGCTGTTCTGAAACTCATCTGTTTGGGGGACAAGCCCCATATCGCGCAGGAGCTGTGGAAGGGCATGGAACAACAAACCGATGAGTGGTTGGTGCCACTGATTCTCAAGCCCAGCGGTGTGCGATAATGGACGAAATCTCGTAGCAGCTCTGGGCCTAGCCGGTTTGACACACATTCCTTGCCTGGCGCATGAGCTACATTTGGTGGTGCAGAAATTCCTAAACACCTGACAGTGAAAATCAATTCAGTTAATCCAGCTCTTAGAGTCTGGTGGGACAAGTTCAGATTTATTGGTGCTCAAGGACCCCTGCGGCCTGAGCTGCAGATGTGACAGGCAAATAATTTTATTAAATTTGCCGGTTAGATTGTTGGTTAATATTTCCATGGTTATCAGGACTTTTTATTATAAATCGTAACAAAAACTATACAAGGAACATTTGAAAAAGAGAAAATTAACCAGACCAGCCTTCCACCCTAAAGCCCCCCCCTTCACTCAACCACTCATTAATGCCCATTCACAAACTATTTACAAACTTACTTATAAACATATTTAAGTAACTATAAGTCAGATAAACTAAATAAACAAACAAAACTATATACATGCCTTACCCTTAACTTATAAGGCCAGTCATATACAAGTGGCTCAGAGGGTGGGTTCCGGCACCAACATAGGCCAGGTACACAGTTGTCAAGACAGGGCACAGTTCTGGAGGATGAGGAGGAGAAGAAGAAACTGTGTACACAGCAGGGTGGCACCCAAATCAGCTCATGGACATAACTTGAGCGTGGCTGGGGGGATACGGAGGACACAGATGATACACCTCCCACAGAAGAAAGCTTGTCGTTGCCTCTGGGCAGCTGGGCAAACATGAGGCACTACATGCTGCAGTGCCTGCACAATGACTGCTGAGTTGCCCACATTCTAACTTGTGCAGATTACTGGGTGGCCACCCTGCTGGATCCCCATCACAAGGACAACGTGCCATCCTTAATTCCGTCACTGAAGCGTGAAAAGCCAAAGCTGGTAGACGTGCTGCTGATGCCATTCACCCCTGACACCGGGGGCTCAGTGGAAGCACAAGGCTAAAGCAGAGGAGGAGGAGGAAGAAGTCGCCAACGCAGCTGGGTCACTTCCCGCACCTCAGAAGGCAGGGTTAGCATGGCTGAAATGTGGAAAATCTTTGTCACCACGCCACAACAACCAGCACCACCAGCAGATATGGAACGTCTTAGCAAGAGGCAGCATTTCAGCAAAATGGTGGAATAGTATCTGTGCACACGCCTACACGTACTGATTGATGTGTCTGCCCAGGGCCGTAGCTACAGGGGAAGCAGGAAAAGTGGCTGCTTTGGGGCCCATCCAGGATGAGGAGGACTAAAAGACTTTGTCAGGGCCCCTCAACAGTATTATACAATTAAATTATATACTGTGGCAGTATAGACAGTGTAGAAAAAGGATGCAACAGCTGCCGGACCTGGTCTGAGAGAGCGATCTTTACTAGCCACAGGAATGCGAAAAAATTACTGGGGGAGGGGGGCCCCATTAAAAAATTTACAGTTGAGCCCAGTTCTTTCTAGCTACGCCACAAGCGCAGAAGTCGTCCACAGCCAACGTGGACAATCTCACATTCATTAAAAAGAACCAGGAATGGATCCCACAGGACTTGTTCCCACAGGATTTGTTTGTACCCTATGCAGAATAGACATGTATACTGGCCTCACCCCACCATTGTTATACTACAGCGCATTTACTCTTTGTTTTCTTTTTTAGATTTCCAGATGTTTTGGGGTCTACCCCAATTTATAAAAAAAAAAAAAATACATTGTTGTTGGCAACTACCTTTGGTTTCACAGCCAAAAAAGGCTTTATGTCAGGCAACAATGTAACCGCCAATTGTAATGAATTAAGTCCCCTGTCTGTTATGCAGTGCAGGGGTACTTTGGAAGAAAGAAGAGTTACAGATCACCCAACAATCTGAAGGCCACCTAATTTACAGAATATATTTCCCAGTCAGGTATGCACTATGCAGTGCAAGGGTAAGTTGAAGGAAAGAAGGGGTACAAATACAGATCACCCAACAATCTGAACACCACCTAATTTACAGAATATATTTCCAAGTCAGGTATGCAGTGCAGGGGTACTTTGAAAGAAAGAAGGGGAACAGATCACCCAACAATCTGAAGGCCACCTAATTTACTGAATACATTTCCAAGTCAGGCATGCAGTGCAGGGGTACTTCAAAATAAAGAAAAGTTTTTTTTCAACCCTAATGTTCCAGTTGTATTAACTGATTTTATTTCACTATCAGATTTGCAGTGCAGGCCTCAAAGGTACTTTACAGGAAAACAAAAAGATGATTTTTTCACCCACAGTGAAACAGATGGATTTACTGATTATATTTCACTATCAGAGTTGCAGTGCAGGCAGAAAAGAGAGTTTGATTTAAATGATTTTCTTTCACTAACACTAGTGCAGTGCAGGGTGCAAATATACTTTTTGCCCAAAATTAAGTGTTTTTTTTCACCAACAATGTCACAGTTGGATTCATAAGAAATGCAGCGTAGGATCCTAATGTGCTATCCAGCACAAAAACAGTGTTTTTTGCAAACAACTATGTAAATGCAGTATGTTACGGATTTATTGGAATATCAGAAATGTAGCGTAGGCCGCTAATGTGCTATCTAGCACAAATACTGTGTTTTTTGCAAACAACTATGTAAATGCAGTATGTTACGGTTCTATTGGAATATCAGTAATGCAGCGTAGGCCGCTAATGTACTATCTAGCACAAAAAACGTGTTTTTTGCAAACAACTATGTAAATGCAGTATGTTACGGTTCTATTGGATTATTAGAAATGCAGCGTAGGACGCTAATGTGCTATCTAGCACAAAAAATGTGTTTTTTGCAAACAACTATGTAAATGCAGTATGTTACGGATTTATTGGAATATTAGAAATGCAGCGTAGGCCACAAATTTGCTACCTAGCACAAAAAGTGTGTTTTTTTATAGCACCAATGTAAATGCAGTATTTTATGGTTGTTTTGGACTGTCAGAAATAGAGGGTAGCTCGCAAATTTGCTATCTAGCACAAAAAGATTTGCTTTTTTATAGCAGCAATGTAACTGCAGTATGTAATGGTTTAATTGGACTGTCAAAAATTCAGCATAGCCCATAAATTTACTATCTAGCAAAAAAGTGTGCTTTTTTACAGCAGCAAGGTAACTGCAGTATTTAAAGATTTTATTGGACTGTTAGCTATGCAGTGCCTTTTGCAGACAGATAAAAAATCGCTTTAGGTCGCAAAAATATGTGACAGACTAATGTAATTGAATAATTTTCACTGCCAGGTATGCACTGCAAGCCGCAGGTGTACTTGACCAGCCAAAAAAGGGAATTTGTCCTCCACTGAGCTACCAGAACAGAATTAAAGTAATGTCCGTGGCACACATGCAGTTCACATGCAGTTACAAGTGAACTGCAGTTGCAAAAATGGCCCGGACGCAGACCTAACTAACAGATGGATTAAAAGTTATTTTTCACTGTCACTGGACTCAGGGCTGGGTACAAAAATAGCACCCTCAATATTGCTGTAGTTTGAAGATTGAACACTCCCAAGTTCAACAGAATTCTTCCCTAATCTCTCCCTCACAGCAACAGCAGCAGCAGCATCCTATCCCTACACTGAGAAGAACAGAGTGACGTGCGGCGCTACGTGAATCCAGCCTATATAAAGGCTGGGTTACATGCTGCTCTTGGCCAATCACAGCCATACCATTAGTAGGTTTGGGTGCTTTGGCTTCTAAGGGCAGACTAGTGAAACGCTTGTTGATTGGCTGCCCTGCAGCCTTTCAAAAAGCACCAAGAAATTGCCGAACACCAAAACCGAACCCAAACTTTTATGTAAATGTCCGGGTTTGTGTCCAGGTACCAAAAACCCTAAAGTTCAGTACTAAATTCTACTTGATAGAATTTCAAAAGAGAGGTTTACCACATGCTCACATACTAATTATTCTTGAAGAAAGCTATAAACCAAAAAATGAAGAACTGATAGATAAAATTGTCTCTGCTGAAATCCCTAACATAGAAATCACTCCTCGCTTACATGCAACATGCAATTGTAACAAAGCATATGATTCATGGACCACTCAATCCTAATTCTCTGTGTATGACAAATAACAAATGCTGTAAGGATTTTCCGAAGGAATTCCAACAAAAAACTATTGCTAACAGCAATGACTATCCAAAGTACAAGAGAAGAAATACAGACCAAACTATAATTCTTAATGGAAAGAAAATTGATAACTCTTGGGTTGTACCATATAGCATTGAAGTAAAATTGCCACATTAATGTGGAAGTTTGCGCTTCAGTGAAAAGTGTCAAATACCTTTATAAATATGTGTACAAAGGTCATGATTGTGCAAATGTTGTCATTCAAGAACAAGGTAGTTTGAATCACGATGAAATAAAGACCTTTATTAATTCAAGGTATGTCAGTGCTCCAGAAGCAGCATAGCATTTCCATAGGTTTGAAATCCATTATCAATCACATACCATCCATAGATTAGCGGTGCATCTGCCTGAACAACAATCAGTTTTTTTCAACCCAAATAACATTACCACAGCAGTACAGAGAGCTTTAAACTGTGATACTCAATTGACAGCTTGGTTCAAAATTAATCAACAAAAAGAGGAAGCAAAGAATATACTGTATTATATTCTGACATTCCTTTGCACCATGTGTTTGACTCTCACAATTGTTGTTGGAAATTACGTCAATGTGGTGCATAAAAAATTATTGGACGAATGTATTCTGTCAATTTAACATCAGCTACAGAGCACTACTGTCTGCGTCTAATATTGCTGCATGTTCCAGATGCAGTGTCCTTTGAAGATCTGAGGACTGTACATGGAAATGTCTATCCCACTTTCCAAGAGGCTGCAAAAGCAGTTATTAATGATGATCACGTGTGGGAGAACACTCTGCAAGGTGCTGTCCACTTCACAATGCCAAACAACTTAGGGAATTGTTTGTATATATCAGTGTTTTTGCATGATTACAAAATATGAATGCCCTTTTTCTATATCTATATATATATTTTCTATATATAAGCAATATCTCATTAAAGATTTAATTCACAAGCATAAACAACACAATGATGATTGCACAATATGTCGTAAGATCGTACTTACAGAAATAGCCAACATTCTGGTACTACATGGCAAAACCTGTGAAGATTTTGAATTGCCTTCCGCAATGTCAAATACTGATCTACTTTGGAATATGTATGACAAGGAATTACAAAAATACACAGCTGAAGAAATGGATAAAACATTAAACAGAGAACAAAAAACAGCTTTAGAAATAATATTGTCTGCAAGCAAAAATGACAACCTTTGCAACCGTTGTTTTTTCTTAGATGGTACAGGAGGTAGTGGTAAAACCTATCTTTACGAAACCCTTCTCAGCATAGTTAGTGGACAAGATAACATTCCACTACCTATAGCCTCAACAGGTATAGCAGCCAATGTTCTTGAGGGTGGAAGAACATACCACTCTCAGTTCAAAAATGAATTCAGCAATTGGTTGGTTGATCCAAGTTGGCAATGGTGACACATTGACGGCTTGCCCGAAGACATAATTGAAATCCCTTCAAAAGTTTTATGTACAGGAAATATTGTCAAAGGCTTATTTGGAGAAAGAAATCCAGTTGCTGATGTCTCAAAGATAGCAAAAAAAATGTATTCTTTGCCCAAAGAACTCTGATGTTGATAGCATAAATGAAAAGGTGCTAAACATTTTAGAAGGAGATACTGTGACATTCCTCAGCTCAAACTCAATTGATGACTCAACCGAGCAAGATATGCAGAACTATCCTATTGAGTTTCTTAATGAGCTAACTCCAACAGGAATGCCAAGGCATAAACTGAACCTTAAAAAGGGAGAAATAATTATGCTCCTTAGGAATATAAACAATAAAAAAGGATTGTGCAATGGAAACGGCCTCTTTGTTAAAGACTTGAAAATAAACCTCATTATTACTCAAGTAATAACAGGTTCAGCTGAAGGGGACATGGTCTTTATTCCCCGTATTGATTTGGCTCCATCCTCTACTAATTTATCATTTACCTTAAGAAGGAGGCAATTTCCAGTTACATTAGCCTTTGCCATGACAATTAATAAAGCTCAGGGGCAAACCTTAGAAAAAGTTGGCATTTACTTGCCAGAACCAGTATTCAGCCACTGTCAGTTATATGTTGCATTATCACGAGTTAGAACTGTTTCAGATGTGGTTGTAAAGGTTGTAGATAGTGCTGAACAAGGCAAACTGTTGCCAAATTCAGACAGAATATTTACAAGAAAGGTTGTCTATAAAGACATTTTATAGAAAACTTTCAAGAGGTAAAAAAATACAACATTTTTCCTGAATATCTGCTTCTGATATTGTATGTTTCAGATTTTAACAAAGTTTTACACTAAGGCAATAATAATTATACTTACTGTATTGTGATATATACCTTTCCATTTTATTTTTATTATTATTTTACTTTTGACTTCTTGCCATTATAATTTTGACCAAAAAAAAAAAAAAACAAGAACACAATGTCAAATTCCCTTGCTATTTAATATAGACTGTTCCTACTAATGTTTATGCACTACTGTTTTAGCGCCCGTTATTGTAATGAGCCTAAAGTCTAGTAGTCATATAATAGTAGAGAGACATAGCTTGCTGAGAAATATTAGCATATTAAAGGTATACACTTGATACTGGTGTTTCTTATGTGCTGGTAAAGCCTGCAAGTCATGCTATGAATAGTAACCGGATATTTGTAATGCATAAGCAAATCATCACTAATTTGCTGTAGCAGTAACCTAATAAATCATCTTTTCTGATGCAGAAGTGCTGAGAACAACTTTGTTTTCATGTATATTATAAGAATGTATTTACCAATAAGGGTATATTCACACATATGTTTTTGTTAGTGTTTTTCTGCAGTTTTGCATTTTTACTAGTGCATTTTGCACCAGTTTTTTGCATGTTTTATGTTATAAAAATACCAGCTCCAGATGTTTTCTGAAGGTCTATGGGAAATATGAAATGCAGGATAGAAGATACTTTCTTGTATTGGGACAACCCTTTTCAAGAGAATGTGTTGTACAGATTTTTTTTTTCTTACTCATTAAAACCAGACACTGACGCATGTTCTTTTTTATAATCGGTTTTTATTTTTGATCAGACATTTTTTGTGTGGGCAATCAGAAATTCTTTACAGTAACCACATGGATATCGGAACCTATAGACTAGAGATGACTCTTGGCATGCTCTGTAACTTATGCAGAGGTTAATGTGCAGGGAAGGGCAGGGTTTGATGATATTGACTGTAAAGAAATTGTGTCTACAGAACAGAAAATGTCAGCCAGTTCTAAGACTCAGTGGTCAGTGTGAGAATTGCAAGATTTTATTTATAAAATACCTTTAATTATAGATAGCTGGAACATGAGAAAAAATAAACATCACAATGTTTGGAGAATTTTTGGCACTGTATCTCACCGCTTTGTGGTTCTACCTCTTTGTGGTTTTGTCCCTAGGACAGTCCTTTTTTCAACTGCATTGTAATGGGATATAATGTAGCTTTTAAAGGAAAACTATCAGCAGCTACCTCCCTATCCAACATTGAAGTAAATGGGAACTGAGCTGCAGTGTGCCAACACAGGAAAGTACATAGTCAACCTAGCCTTTTGCTTCTGCCTCTATCCACTGTACAGTTTCAGGCTTCTGTGGCTGCCCAAAATAGCTGAAGATTGGGGTTGCTTGGTGTCAGACTCCCACTTATCGGATAATGATGTCCTATCCAGAGCATAGGTCATCAAATATCTAAGTCCCAGAAAACACCTTTAAAATCTAAAATAATTTACATACATTAGCATACATCTCATATTAATTTATGTACTGTATATACATGAGTACATACTATGTCCCACTTATGGTACTTTTTCTTTGCCTACAAAAAGTACCTACAGTGGGAGGGAGATATAGAGAGGTTGCCATTGATGTGCCTTGATGGTTTGCCTTTAAATGGCTCCCCTGATTAAGACGTACAATAATATTAAGATGGCTATACTACATAAACATTGAGCAGTTGTTCTCCTATTGTTTAGAAAGTTGTGCAGTTGAATGTAAGTTAAATCACGATTACTCAACAACAATAGCAGTCATAATATCACCCCCAAAAGATCTAAGCACAGCAGAGCCCCCAACCACAGTGACAGCCACTGTATAACAGTAGCAGTGTACTGTAGAACAATGCAAACCACTGCTGTGTCTCAAAGTACTCTTGCATCACTGGCCCATAACCGTGGTAACAACAATACCCCCATCACAGTGGTATCTGTGGTTCCAACCACAAGACAGTAGAGCCCAATATCAGTACAAGAATTAATGTCCATTCCAGTGGCCAGACACATTTGCCCCCACTACAGCACAGTGCCCCATTTCAGTGTCAGCCACCAACTAATTCATTTAGAATACATTCACACATATAAGAAAAGTTGTTGGCCCACCCTGCATTGTAAGTTGACTTTTAACATGCAGTACATTTGACAGGTGAATATAAGTCCCTGCCATTCTTGCCTCTCAAGTAGTGTTCAAACACAGCCAGTCCACCTCTGAATAAACTTCAATAACTAAAACCCAGATAAATCCTATGCTTTTATCATACTCTATATTTGGGATTCTGAATTATAGCTGTCCTTTGCCTCCACTCACACAGCCAACATTTTGAGTAGAAAAATAATGTACTGTATGTCCATTGTTATAACTTTGTACAAATGTAGTTCATTGGAGACACTTTTGTCCTAACAAGCGTCCTAAGAGCCTCATGTGAATAACTGTATTTCTGAGTAAATATGCCCAAAAAATGGTGAATTACGTTTCTGTTCCTTTAAGCAAGATAAAAGAACAACCTGACAGCAATGTGTCAAGCAGCAACCTCAGTTGACGTTGGTCCTTAAACTTTTAACAGGTGAAATGCACATTTAAAATCCATCATGAACATGTCATAAAAGCAGCAAACATACCAGAGTAAAAGTAACCCAGGACGGTACATCAGATTCAATAGAAAGAATGATGTACAAATTAAAGAAAGCAGCAATACCTAATGACTGGTAATATTTGGTCTGTATATACTCACAGCAATGATATGACACAAGGTACAGATATAGCCGAAAAATGGAAATGTCCATGATCAGACACAACTCTTAGTTACATACATACATAATTAATAGTTTAAAAAAGACATAAGTCCATCAAGTTCAACCAAGGGTTCTTCTCTGGTCGGAGGCAGTGCCCCTTCTCTTTTACATGGAGCAGCCTTTTGCCATATTTTTTGTATTGCCCATTTATAAAACATTATTAAAAGGTTATGAAAGGTTAATCATGTTCCCACTTAGACATCTCTTCTTAAGATAAAATAAATTATATTTTTTAAAATCTTTCCTCATAACTAAGACCCTCCATGCCCCTTATCTGTTGAGTTGCTCTCCCCTGTACATTTTCCAGCTCCAACACTTTGTAAAGTGGTAGTATTACATCATGTTCAAGTATTATATAGTTCATGCCTCGTTTAATGCATGACAATATCCTGGTACCCTTAGAAGCAGCTTATTGACATTGTATGCTGTAATTTAATCTGCAATCTACAAGGACACCCAAATCATTCTCTACAAGTAACTCTCCCAGTGTTACCTCACCTAGGTCATATGATACATGGAGATTATTACTACTAAGAAGCATAACTTTATATTTATCCACATTGAACCTCATTTGCCAAATTGATGCTCAAACACCAAGTTTTCAACATCATCCATGGACTGCCCATTACTACAAAGCTTAGTGTCATCTGCAAAAATAAAAACATTTCTATAAATCCCATCTCTGATGTCATTAATAAATAAATTAAATAATAGAGGCCCCAGCACCGAACCTTGGTGTACACCACTTATAACCCTGGACCATTCAGTATAGGAATCATTGACTACAACTCTCTGGACACGGTCCTTCAGCCAGTTTTCAATCAAATTGCAAACTATATTTTCTAAGCCTATATACCTTATTTCACCTATTAAAAATCTATGAGGGACAGTATGAAATGCCTTTGCAAAATCCAAGAACACTACAACAACAGCTGCCCCTCTGTCCAGGCTGATCATGGACTTTTAACCCCTCAGAAGCTGTGATCCGTTGCAACCACAGCATCTCCATGGTTAGTTACTGGGAGCAGAGCACTCCTGGTGACAGAATGGTCTTTCCTGCAATGAGAGCAGTAGCCATTCAGTTGCTAAGGCAGCCTGGGGCCTGTTATAGTAAACGTTCTACTAAGCCCTGATTGTGTCAGTAAAAGTGTCAATTTTACCGCATAGGGAATGCTATAAACTTTTTCTTTCCAATTCCACTCCATTTTTTCTTTTCCATCTTCCCATTACATCATATGGAATATTAAGTGATGACTAGAGATGAGCGAACACCTGGATGTTCGGGTTCGAGAGGTTCGGCCGAACTTCCGGAAAATTTCCGGGTTCGTGATCCGAACTCAACCCGAACTTCATCCCGAACCCGAACCCCATAGAAGTCAATGGGGACCCGAACTTTTGGGCACTAAAAAGGCTGTAAAAGACTCCCGGAAAGGGCTAGAGGGCTGCAAAAGGCAGCAAAATGTAGGTAAATCCCCTGCAAACGAATGTAGATCGGGAAATGATGACTTAACATAAAATAAAATAAAATTAACCAATATTAATTGGAGTTAGGTCCCATAGCACAGAATCAGGCTTCAAATCACCCACCAATGGAGAAGGTCGCTTACTATTATTTCGACCCCAGCATCCAGACAAAGGAGAGAGGTCCCATAGCAGAGAATCTGGCATCATATCAACCACCACAGGAGAAGGCCACTTTCAGTGACTTAGGCCTTAGCACCCAGACAGAGGAGACATGTCAGATAGCACAAGCATTACAGTTATACCATCCAGCACAGGAGAAGGCCACTTTTAGTTACTTTGACCCCTGCACCCAGAAAGAGGAGAGAGGCCCCACAGCACATATTCAGGCATCATATCACCCACCACAGGAGTAGGCCACCATTTAGTTAATTTGACCTCTGCACCCATGTCAGCTGGTACAAGCATCAGTTTCACATCACCCAGCACAAGAGAAGGCCACTTTGAGAGACTTTGACCCCTGCACCCAGACGGAGGAGAGAGGTTTTCACAGCAGAGAATCAGGCATTTAGATCACCCACCACAGGAGTAGGCCACCATTTAATGGGACCCCGGCAACCATGTCAGCTGGCACAAGCATCAGTTTCACATCACCCAGCACAAGAGAAGGCGACTTTGAGAGACTTTGACCCCTGCACCCAGACGGAGGAGAGAGGTTTCACAGCAAAAAATCAGGCATTTAGATCACCCACCACAGGAGTAGGCCACCATTTAATGGGACCCCGGCAACCATGTCAGATCGCACAAGCATCAGTTTCACATCACCCAGCACAAGAGAAGGCGACTTTGAGAGACTTTGACCCTTGCACCCAGACGGAGGAGAGAGGTCCCACAGCAGAGAATCAGGCATCATGTCAACCACCACAGGAGTAGGCCACCTTTTGTTTCTTTGACCCCTGCACCCAGAAAGAGGAGAGAGGTCCCACAGCAGAGATTCAGGCATTTATATCAGCCAGCACAGGAGAAGGCCGCTTTCAGTGACTTAGGCCTTAGCACCGACACAGAGGAGACAGGTCAGATAGCACAAGCATCAGTTTCACATCAACCACCACAGGAGAAGGGCACTTTTAGAGACTTTGAACCCTGCACCCAGAAAGAGGAGAGAGGTCCCACAGCAGAGAATCAGGCATCATGTCAACCACCACAGGAGTAGGCCACCTTTTGTTTCTTTGACCCCTGCACCCAGAAAGAGGAGAGAGGTCCCACAGCAGAGATTCAGGCATTTATATCAGCCAGCACAGGAGAAGGCCGCTTTCAGTGACTTAGGCCTTAGCACCGACACAGAGGAGATAGGTCAGATAGCACAAGCATCAGTTTCACATCAACCACCACCGGAGAAGGACATTTTTAGAGACTTTGACCCCTGCACCCAGAAAGAGGAGAGAGGTCCCACAGCAGAGATTCAGGCATTTATATCAGCCAGCACAGGAGAAGGCCGCTTTCAGTGACTTAGGCCTTAGCACCGACACAGAGGAGACAGGTCAGATAGCACAAGCATCAGTTTTACATAAACCACCACAAGAGAAGGGCACTTTTAGAGACTTTGACCCCTGCAGCCACTCGGAGGAGAGAGGTCCCACAGCAGAGATTCAGGCATTTATATCAGCCAGCACAGGAGAAGGCCGCTTTCAGTGACTTAGGCCTTAGCACCGACACAGAGGAGACAGGTCAGATAGCACAGGCATCAGTTTTACATCAACCACCACAGGAGAAGGGCACTTTTAGAGACTTTTACCCCTGCACCCAGAAAGAGGAGAGAGGTCCCACAGCAGAGATTCAGGCATTTATATCAGCCAGCACAGGAGAAGGCCGCTTTCAGTGACTTAGGCCTTAGCACCGACACAGAGGAGACAGGTCAGATAGCACAAGCATCAGTTTTACATCAACCACCACAGGAGAAGGGCACTTTTAGAGACTTTGACCCCTGCAGCCACACGGAGGAGAGAGGTCCCACAGCAGAGATTCAGTCATTTATATCAGCCAGCACAGGAGAAGGCCGTTTTCAGTGACTTAGGCCTTAGCACCGACACAGAGGAGACAGGTCAGATAGCACAAGCATCAGTTTCACATCAACCACCACAGGAGAAGGGCACTTTTAGAGACTTTGACCCCTGCACCCAGAAAGAGGAGAGAGGTCCCACAGCAGAGATTCAGGCATTTATATCAGCCAGCACAGGAGAAGGCCGCTTTCAGTGACTTAGGCCTTAGCACCGACACAGAGGAGACAGGTCAGATAGCACAAGCATCAGTTTCACATCAACCACCACAGGAGAAGGGCACTTTTAGAGACTTTGACCCCTGCACCCAGAAAGAGGAGAGAGGTCCCACAGCAGAGAATCAGGCATCATGTCAACCACCACAGGAGTAGGCCACCTTTTGTTTCTTTGACCCCTGCACCCAGAAAGAGGAGAGAGGTCCCACAGCAGAGAATCAGGCATCATGTCAACCACCACAGGAGTAGGCCACCTTTTGTTTCTTTGACCCCTGCACCCAGAAAGAGGAGAGAGGTCCCACAGCAGAGAATCAGGCATTTCGATCACCCACCACAGGAGAAGGCCGCTTTCAGTGACTTTGGCCCCCTGCACCCACACAAAGGAGACATGTCAGACAGCACAAGTATAACATTCATATCACCCAGCACAGGAGAAGGACACTTTCATGTACTTTGGCCCCGGCACCCAGACAGAGGGAAGGTTCATTCAACTCTGGGTTGCACCCCAAGATCCTACTTAATTTCAAAAATTGATTTTTCAATGAAGAAGTGGCCAGGAGTACAAGACAACATGGTTTAAGGCAGTTATTAAGGACTACTCTGCACAAGGGAGGGTCAGGTCTTGTGGGATCCATGCCTGGTTCATTTTTATAAACGTCAGCTTGTCCACGTTGGCTGTGGACAGGCGGCTGCGTTTGTCAGTAATGACGCCCCCTGCCGTGCTGAATACACGTTCAGATAAAACGCTGGCCGCCGGGCAGGCCAGCACCTCCAAGGCATAACAGGCTAATTCTGGCCACGTGGACAATTTGGAAAGCCAGAAGTTGAATGGGGCCGAACCATCCGTCAGTACGTGGAGCTGTGTGCAGACGTACTGTTCAACCATGTTAGTGAAATGTTGCCTCCTGCTAACACGTTCCGTATCAGGTGGTGGGGCAGTTAGCTGTGGCGTGGAGACAAAACTTTTCCACATTTCTGCCATGCTAACCCTGCCCTCAGAGGAGCTGGCTGTGACACTGCTGCGTGGGCGACCTCTAGCTCCTCCTCTGCCTTGGCCTTGGCCTTCCACCTGTTCCCCTGTGACATTTGGGAATGCTCTCAGGAGCGCGTCTACCAGTGTGCGCTTGTACTCGCGCATCTTCCTATCACGCTCCAGTGCAGGAAGTAAAGTGGGCACATTGTCTTTGTACCGTGGATCCAGCAGGGTGGCCACCCAGTAGTCAGCACACGTTAAAATGTGGGCAAATCTGCTGTCATTGCGCAGGCACTGCAGCATGTAATCGCTCATGTGTGCCAGGCTCCCCAGAGGTAAGGACAAGCTGTCCTCTGTGGGAGGCGTATCGTCATCATCCTCTGTATCCCCCAGCCACGCACCAGGGATGTGCCTGCGCTGTGCTGGGTGCCACCCCGCTGTGAACCTGCTTCATCCTCATCCTCCTCCACCTCCTCCTCATCCTCCTCATCCTCCTCGTCCTCCAGTAGTGGTCCCTGGCTGGCCACATTTGTACCTGCCCTCTGCTGTTGCAAAAACCTCCCTCTGAGCCACTTCTAACAGACTGGCCTGAAAGTGCTAAAAACGACCCGTCATCCTCCTCCTCCTCCTCCTGGCCCTGGCCCACCTCCTCTTCCATCATCACCCTAAGCGTTTTCTCTAGGAGACATAGAATTGGTATTGTCACGCTGATAACAGTGGCATCGCCACTGGCCATGTTGGTGGCATACTCTAAACAGAGCAACAGGGCACACAGGTCTCGCATGGAGGCCCAATCATTGGTGGTGAAGTGGTGCTGTTCCGCAGTGCGACTGACCCCTGCGTGCTGCAGCTGAAACTCCACTATGGCCTGCTGCTGCTCGCACAGTCTCTCCAGCATGTGCAAGGTGGAGTTCCACCGGGTGGGCACGTCACATATTAGGCGGTGAGCGGGAAGGACGAAGTTCCACAGTACCGCTGACAGGCGAGCAGCGGCAGGATGTGAACGCCGGAAGCGCGCACAGACGGCCCGCACTTTATGCAGCAGCTCTGACATGTCTGGGTAGTTGTGAATGAACTTTTGCACCACCAAATTCAGCACATGCGCCAGGCAAGGGATGTGCGTCAAACCGGCTAGTCCCAGAGCTGCCACGAGATTTCGCCCCCAATATCGCACACCACCAGGCCGGGCTTGAGGCCCACCGGCAGCAACCACTGGTCGGTCTGTTGTTCAATACCCCGCCACAACTCCTGCGCGGTGTTGGGCCTGTCCCCCAAACATATGAGTTTCAGAATGGCCTGCTGACGTTTACCCCGGGCTGTGCTGAAGTTGGTGGTGAAGGTGTGTGGCTGACTGGATGAGCTGGTGGAAGCAGAGGAGGAGGAGGAGGAAGCCGAGTAGGAGGAGGAGGCTACAGGAGGCAAAGAATGATGCCCTGTGATCCTTGGCGGACGTGCGCCAAGGAACTCTCCGCCTGGGGCCCAGCCGCCACTACATTTACCCAGTGTGCAGTTAGGGAGATATAGCGTCCCTGGCCGTGCTTACTGGTCCACGTATCTGTGGTTAGGTGGACCTTGCCACAAATGGCGTTGCGCAGTGCACACTTGATTTTATCGGACACTTGCATGTGCAGGGAAGGCACGGCTGTCTTGGAGAAGTAGTGGCGGCTGGGAACCACATACTGGGGGACAGCCATGGCCATCAGCTGTTTGAAGCTGTCTGTGTCCACTCAGCCGGAATGACAGCATTTCAAAGGCCAGTAGTTTAGAAATGCTGGCATTCAGGCCAAGGGCCTCGAGGGTGACTAGGTGGGAATTTGCGCTTCCTCTCAAAGGTTTGAGAGATGGAGAGCTGAACGCTGCTGTGTGAAATAGTGGAGACGCTAGGTGACGGTGGCGGTGGTGGTGGTGGTGTCGGTGGCACATCCTCTGTTTGCTGCTCGGCAGGTGGCAACATTCCTCTCGAGGCGGAAGCCGAGGCAGCAGCGCTAGAGGGAGCAGGGGAGCCTGAGCGGGTTCCTTGTTTTTAAGGTGTGTACTCCACTGCAGTTCATGCTTTGCATGTAGATGCCTGATCATGCAGGTGGTGCTCAGGTTAAGAACGTCAATGCCTCGCCTCAGGGTCTGATGGCACAGCGTGCAAACCACTCTGGTCTTGTCCTCAGCACATTGTTTGAAGAAGTGCCATGCCAGGGAACTCCTTGAAGATGCCTTTGGGGTGCTGGGTCCCTGTTGGCGCTGGCCAATAGCAGGCGAACTCTCTGAACGGCGGCTGTTCTGCTTTTGCCCCCTGCTTCCTCTTTGGCTTCGCTGTTGTCTCGGTCTCACCACTGCCTCTTCCTCTGAACTATTTAAGTCAGCGGCACGACCTTCAGTCCATGTGGGGTCTAAGACCTCATCGTCCTCTGCATCGTCTTCCACCCAGTCTTCCTCCCTGACCTCCTCCTGTTCAGTCTGCACACTGCAATAGGACGCGGCAGTGGGCACCAGTGTTTCGTCATCATCAGAGACTCGGTCACTCTGCTGTGGTGGTATTCCCATGTCCTCATCATCTGGATACATAAGTGGTTGTGCGTCAGTGCATGGAATGTCTTCCACTGCTGGGGAAGGGCTAGGTGGACGCCCCTGGAAAACCGTGGAAGCAGAGTCTTCAAACAGAATAAGAGACTGCTGCATAACTTGAGGCTCAGCCAGTTTCCCTGATATGCATGGAGGTGATGTGACAGACTGATGGGCTTGGTTTTCAGGTGCCACCTGTGCGCTTTCCGCAGAAGACTGGGCGGAAGACAATGTGGTGAACGTGCTGGAAGCACTGTCGGCCACCCAATCGACTAATGCCTGTACCTGCTCAGGCCTTACCATCCTCATAACGGCATTGGGCCCCACCAAATATCGCTGTAAATTCTGCCGGCTACTTGAGGGAGTTGGTTCACTACTTTGTGCGCCTGAGGCCAAACGGCCACGTCCTCTGCCAGCAACAGAGGCTCCACGGACACCACCACGACCGCGTCCTCGTCCCTTAATAGAATGTTTCCTCATTGTTGCGATTCAACTCGCACCACAATAAAATATATTATTTTTTAGCCCCAAAATTGCCACACTGGAAGATATAATTCCTTTTTCCGGTATTAATTACAAGAAGACTGCTGCAAATTGGACACCAGAATTTTTAATATGCTAGTTTTGGTACATAGATCCCACACGGGGAGATATAATTCCTTTTTACAGGAGTGAAAACGTGAGGCCTACTGTTTCTGGTCTAACAAACACCAGATTGATTAAATTGGCCTTTTTTTCACCAAAATTACAACACTGGACAATAATGCCTTTTTGCGGTATTAATTACAAGAAGACTGCTGCAAATTGGACACCAGAATTTTTAAAATGCTAGTTTTGGTACATAAATTCCCACACTAGAATATATAATTCCTTTTTCAGGTATTAATTACAAGAAAACTGCTGCAAATTGGACACCAGAATTTTTAATATGCTAGTTTTGGTACATAGGTTCCGACACGGGGAGATATAATTCCTTTTTACAGGAGTGAAAACGTGAGGCCTACTGTTTCTGGTCTAACAAACACCAGATTGATTAAATTGGCCTTTTTTTCACCAAAATTACAACACTGGACAATAATGCCTTTTTGCGGTATTAATTACAAGAAGACTGCTGCTAATTGGACACCAGAATTTTTAAAATGCTAGTTTGTGTACATAAATTCCCACACTGGAATATATAATTCCTTTTTCCGGTATTAATTACAAGAAAACTGCTGCAAATTGGACACAAGAATTTTTAATATGCTAGTTTTGGTATATAGATTCCCACACGGGGAGATATAATTTCTTTTTTACAGGAGTGAAAACGTGAGGCCTACTGTTTCTGGTCTAACAAACACCAGATTGATTAAATTGGCCTTTTTTTCACC
The DNA here is from genome assembly GCA_033119425.1 of Bufotes viridis. Lineage (NCBI taxonomy): Eukaryota > Metazoa > Chordata > Amphibia > Anura > Bufonidae > Bufotes > Bufotes viridis. The sequence continues at coordinate 277,855,317 of CM065590.1, forward strand.
AAAATTACAACACTGGACAATAATGCCTTTTTGCGGTATTAATTTCAAGAAGACTGCTGCTAATTGGACACCAGAATTTTTAAAATGCTAGTTTTGGTACATAGGTTCCCACACGGGGAGATATAATTCCTTTTTACAGGAGTGAAAACGTGAGGCCTACTGTTTCTGGTCTAACAAACACCAGATTGATTAAATTGGCCTTTTTTTCACCAAAATTACAACACTGGACAATAATGTCTTTTTGCGGTATTAATTACAAGAAGACTGCTGCAAATTGGACACCAGAATTTTGAAAATGCTAGTTTTGGTACATAGATTCCCACACGGGGAGATATAATTCCTTTTTACAGGAGTAAAAACGTGAGGCCTACTGTTTCTGGTCTAACAGACACCAGATTGATTAAATTGGCCTTTTTTTCACCAAAATTACAACACTGGACAATGTAGTGCCTTTTTGCGGTATTAATTCCTTTTTACAGGAGTAAAAACGTGAGGCCTACTGTTTCTGGTGTAACTAACACCACATTGATTAAATTGGCCTTTTTTTCACCAAAATTACAACACTGGCCGATATAATGCTTTTTTGCGGTATTAATTACAAGAGGACTAGTTTTGCTAGATAAATTTCCCACACTGGGAGAAATATTGCCTAAGCCTTTTTACAGTATTAATTACAACAGGAGTGCTTCTTCTGGTCTAACACCAGAATAATTTTATTATTACGGTGAAAGCTTTTTTTAATTTATATTTCTGGCACATAAAAAAAAAAATATTTCTGGCTGACAGTATTGGACTCGGCTGTAGTGGCACTGGCTAGCCTAGCTGGAACAGCACATTCATGGGATTTGCTATCCAAGTGGGTTACTTTCAGTTTCACCAATGATATATTAAATATATTTGCAGTTAGTATGGGTGACACAAGCACAGCCAAACCCCTGATGTTGTATATCTATGAAAAAATCGACTATTACATGAGATTAATGGACGTTGTGGCAGCTTTTGCTGTAGCACCACAAGTCCCAAAATGGCCGCCGCCTATCAGCCCAGTAACATGTGCCAGAAAACGGTCTGCCCAGCCAGAAAAAAAATTTACTTTGACTGAGCAGCTGAATCGCTGTTGTTCTGATTCACAGGTGTAGATTTTACACTTCTTTGGAGCTTTGGTTTAGACTCTGTGGCAGCTTGTGCTGGCACACCACAAGTCCCAAAATGGCCACCGCCGGTCAGCCCAGTTACATGTGCCAGTAAAAATCGCTCTGGCCAGTCTCAACAAAATAGTGACTTTCAGTGAACAGCTCAGCTGAGTTGTTCTGATGCACAGGTGTAGAAAGGTAGATCATTCAATCACTTCTTTATCCCTGCCTATCTCGCCCTCACAGAAGCTGCATCCTCTCCCTACACTAGTCAGAGCAGTGTGACGTGCGGCGCTACGTGACTCCAGCTTAAATAGAGGCTGGGTCACATGCTGCACTTGGCCAATCACAGCCATGCCATTAGTAGGCATGGCTGTGATGGGCTCTTAGGGCAAGAAGTAAAACGCTAGCTGATTGGCTGCTATGCAGCCCTTCAGAAAGCGGGAAGAAATCGACGAACACCGGACCCGAACCCGAACTTTTTTGAAAATGTCCGTGTTCGGGTCCGTGTCACGGACACCCCAAAATTCGGTACAGACCCGAACGATTTTCGAACTGTTCCCTCAACACTAGTGATGACATTAGAAATTACAACTTGTCCTGCAAGAAACAAGCCCTTATATGGCTATATGAACAGAAAAATAAAAAAAGTTATACCTGGAAGTTATGAAAAAAGGTAAAATGCCTACATCAGAAAAGGGTTAAAGCATTTGATTTTTATCACTCTTCAAAGAAAAATCTTTAGTTTAAAATAAACTTCTTTTTATACAAAGATTGTTTTTAGCTTAAGTCAAAGAGTGCAACTCTCTGTGCCACTTTAATTGTGGGATGCCCAATTAAACTGTGTAAGCTCCTTTTAAGATTGGACAGAGTGCTCATGTGATTGGGCAGAGTGCAAATAAAGTGATATTTATGATACTTGCATGATCAGTGAAGAGCATGACTGGAAGTTGGATCTGAAGAACATATAGCATTCAGATTCCTACCAAAAACAGAATACAGGAAGCATTGCTGGTTTCTGGGTAGGTAAGTACACCACTGGATATAGCCCTTCAGTATCCTAGATCATCAGGGAACCATGCAATGACCCAAACACAGAATTGTGCTGTTTAAGGAGCGCTGCTCAATGATGCTACATGTTAACTGGCCTTTAAATTTGGTAATTATTGTGAGTATGGGGACGAGTGATCAATACCTATACAGTTTTCATTAGTCAGCTGCACATTCTCCGTTTACATAGGGCAATGTGCTGCCAACAAATATGCAATCACCTGACAAACAAGCATTTGCTTGTTTGTTGGGTCTTTGGAAGCACCTTTACATAGGGCAATTATTGGGAACGAGTGCTGTTTATTCACGATCATCAGCTTGTGTAAATGGTGTGCCCTAAATTACTGTATGCCAGTATAATTTAGTCACTCTAGTATATGGCACTATATGGCATTTTTATTCAGCCACTGTAGTGGTTTCATTTAATTTCTATAAGGTGGTACTATTTAGTCTCAGTATGGCTGTATTGTTTGGTCAAAGAAGTTGGGACATATTAAAAATTATCTAGTTAAAAAAAATTGTTAATCTGCACAGAGTTAGTTAAAGTCTAAAAACAGCACTAGGCAGTTAAATAGGGTAGAAAAGTCAGTTTTTTTATACAATATATATCAAAGGCTGCAGTGACAATCTAATTTGTACATTATTTACTTTGTATACTTGTTTATGTGAAGAAAGTGTTAAAATGTTCACTTTAGTAAAATTGAATACACCGATATCAGTTTATATATAAAATTGTCAGATCTCCAGGCACCATCAGACCTCAGTATAATAAAAAATGTCAGTGGTACTTATAAGAAGTAGTTTTGATCGTGAATATTCTAATCGCGAATTTTTGTTGCGCATATTGGCACTTTGAGAATTTGCGAATATCTAGAATATCGTGCTATATAGTCATAATTGCGAATATTCTAGATTTTTTACCCAAGATCCCTCACTGCTTCTTGCTTGTGGGCCAATGAGAAGGCTGCAATACTTATCTTTGACTTTAGGAGTAGTGCTGATTGCGAATTTTCTTATTGCAAATTTTTTTATTGCAAATTTTTTGATTGCCAATTTTCATAATCAAGAAAATAATGACTGGAGATCATGAATTCTCGAATTTGCGAATTTATGGTGAATATTCACCCAAAAATGTACGAAATATTGCGAATTTGAATATTGCCCATGCCGCTCATCACTAATAACTAGGGATGAGCGAACTTCATATTTTGAAGTTCGAGTTCATGCTCGGGTTGTGGTAAATGCTGAATTGCATTGTGGATTCCGTTACCACGGACCATAATGCAATTCCATGGCGGCATGCATAACAGAATGCCTTTAGAGGCATTCCGTTATTCACTCCATCATAATAGAAGTCTATGGCCTGCATAACAGACCAGCCCCATTTCCGTTATGCAGGAGAAGACTCCAGCATAACGAAAACTGGAGCGGATCCGCTATGCTGGCCATAAATTCTATTATGACAGAATGAATAACGGAATGCCTCTAAAAGGCATTCTGTTATACATTCCGTCATGGAATTGCATTATGGTCGTGGGAACGGAATCCATAACGCAATCCAGCATATACCACAACCCGAACACGAACTCGAACTTCAAAATATGAAGTTCGCTCATCCCTACTAATAACAAGTAAATGTAAATGCCAAACAATATCACTAAAAATCCTTAAAGAGAACCTGTCTCCAGGAAATGCAGTACATTCGCTCAATGATGCTACATGTTAACTGGCCTTTAAATTTGGTAATTATTGTGAGTATGGGGACGAGTGATCAATACCTATACAGTTTTCATTAGTCAGCTGCACATTCTCCGTTTACATAGGGCAATGTGCTGCCAACAAATATGCAATCACCTGACAAACAAGCATTTGCTTGTTTGTTGGAGTCTTTAAGCTTACCTTTACATAGGGCAATTATTGGGAACGAGTGCTGTTTATTCACGATCATCAGCTTGTGTAAATGGTGTGCCCTAAATTACTGTATGCCAGTATAATTTAGTCACTCTAGTATATGGCACTATATGGCATTTTTATTCAGCCACTGTAGTGGTTTCATTTAATTTCTATAAGGTGGTACTATTTAGTCTCAGTATGGCTGTATTGTTTGGTCAAAGAAGTTGGGACATATTAAAAATTATCTAGTTAAAAAAATTGTTAATCTGCACAGAGTTAGTTAAAGTCTAAAAACAGCACTAGGCAGTTAAATAGGGTAGAAAAGTCAGTTTTTTATACAATATATATCAAAGGCTGCAGTGACAATCTAATTTGTACATTATTTACTTTGTATACTTGTTTATGTGAAGAAAGTGTTAAAATGTTCACTTTAGTAAAATTGAATACACCGATATCAGTTTATATATAAAATTGTCAGATCTCCAGGCACCATCAGACCTCAGTATAATAAAAATGTCAGTGGTACTTATAAGAAGTAGTTTTGATCGTGAATATTCTAATCGCGAATTTTTGTTGCGCATATTGGCACTTTGAGAATTTGCGAATATCTAGAATATCGTGCTATATAGTCATAATTGCGAATATTCTAGATTTTTACCAAGATCCCTCACTGCTTCTTGCTTGTGGGCCAATGAGAAGGCTGCAATACTTATCTTTGACTTTAGGAGTAGTGCTGATTGCGAATTTTCTTATTGCAAATTTTTTATTGCAAATTTTTGATTGCCAATTTTCATAATCAAGAAAATAATGACTGGAGATCATGAATTCTCGAATTTGCGAATTTATGGTGAATATTCACCCAAAAATGTACGAAATATTGCGAATTTGAATATTGCCCATGCCGCTCATCACTAATAACTAGGGATGAGCGAACTTCATATTTTGAAGTTCGAGTTCATGCTCGGGTTGTGGTAAATGCTGAATTGCATTGTGGATTCCGTTACCACGGACCATAATGCAATTCCATGGCGGCATGCATAACAGAATGCCTTTAGAGGCATTCCGTTATTCACTCCATCATAATAGAAGTCTATGGCCTGCATAACAGACCAGCCCCATTTCCGTTATGCAGGAGAAGACTCCAGCATAACGAAAACTGGACGGATCCGCTATGCTGGCCATAAATTCTATTATGACAGAATGAATAACGGAATGCCTCTAAAGGCATTCCGTTATACATTCCGTCATGGAATTGCATTATGGTCGTGGGAACGGAATCCACAACGCAATTCAGCATATACCACAACCCGAACACGAACTCGAACTTCAAAATATGAAGTTCGCTCATCCCTACTAATAACAAGTAAATGTAAATGCCAAACAATATCACTAAAAATCCTTAAAGAGAACCTGTCTCCAGGAAATGCAGTACATTCTGTAGGCAGCATGTTAAAGAGCAAAATGAGCTTTGCAGTTTGATATGTAGTTTTTTGGGAAAAATTTAATAAAACTTGTAAATTTTATATTTTGCATGCAGATGAGTGGCAGGTTGACCAGCTGACTCATTCATTAATACATTTTATCAAATCAAAAAGTAATGGTGATCACACCCAATTTGTATGCAATCGCTACAACAGCAACATATTGAGGGACATATAGTTTGCCCTGACATAAAAAAATGGTGAGAAGTTTGTTGGTGTGACTAGTAATAGCTCTTACATAAGGCCTAAGACATCCAAGGGCATGGACCGGATCCATCACATAACTTAAAGGACTGGTGCCGAATAGACCCCAAAAAGTCAGTTTTTTTTGGCAGAATACACAACAGAGGCCCACATGGAGCCTCCAAGGCAGATGTGAACAAGCCCCTAGCTACACCTCCATGACAAGCTAACACTGAAACCAAGAGGAATTTCAAATAATCCCTCTGACTTTCTGCTTCAAAATAATATATACTCAGTAGACTTATAAAAAGAGAGAATTGTATAAATTTGTATAATTATATAGATCATTGGAAAGTCTGAATATTAAGATTCCTTCAAAAAGTCACAATGCAAAGTACTATTATATAATTGTAGAAATGTACTCTACAAGCTGGAAATCTACAGATATGTCAGTCGTCAACTAGCATGTGCAAATATCAAGCCACATACATAAAGTACTCTTATCAGATACATTAGGGTTTCTATGCTACAGATGCAAACATCAATGGATAGTAACAGGTTAAACAATATCAGAAAGCTACGCTTCAAGTATATTGACAGTACACTGAACAAATGTCCATAGATACATTTCAGTTAATAACTATATACAGCTATGTAGTGGTTAGTGTTGAGTGAATCGAACTTAACGAAGTGGACTTTGATCCGCATTTCAGGAAAAATTTGATTTGCTGCTAAGCCAAATTTTCTTGTGTTTCGGGTTAACAAATTGATTTTCCCTGAAATGGTGGTAAAATAAAAAAAAATCATACCTCATCCATTTGAGCGTGAAGAGGCCGCCATGGCCATCTTGCTTGAAGATCCCACACAAAATCTCGTGTATGGTGACATATGATATCACCATGCCGGTCGACGTAATGACGCCATCACGTACCACACGAGATTTCAAGCTAGATTACTGAGGCAGCCTCTTTACACTCAAATGGATGAGGTAAGTACAAGTGAATTTTAAATGCTTTAATCAGCAATGAAAACAACATCTGAGAGGTTCAATGATGGGGGGCAGCGCAATTGTTGTTCCCTGTCATTGTACCCCCTACTTACAGAGAAATGCACTTCCTAAAGTAATTAGTCATGAAGAAAATTTTTTTTGTAAAGCAGAATCAAATTTGAAGAACTTCGCTCATCTCTTGCAGTCGTTTGTCAAGAGAGATGATGGTGGTGATTTGCAATATACTGTAGTTACAAGCGCCTCATCCAAAGCATAAGGTACCCAGTAAGTATTGCTAATGACTGGTTATCCTAATGTAAATGCTATAATATTGTATTCTGTGTAGCCTTCGCCATAGGACCATATTCTTACATAGTAAGTTCCCATCTAGTCTTTAAGAAATATACTGATGACTGCAGCAGGGTGATCCACAGCCTCCTTAGAGACTATTCCATCCTGGGCAGTCCAAATGTGAAAGAAGAAAAAATTTTACTTATCGCTTCTTCAAAGGAATCTCTCACATTGAAAATTGAGTCCATTTATTTGGTAAAATCTCTTCTATGCTTAGGAGTCCAGTGGGTGGCCCACAGGACTTTGTTTTCCGTCTTGCATAACGGGAACCAGATGGATCCATTATGCTTTCCCATAGACTTGTATTATGATGGAAAGCAAATGGAATGCCTTTTAAAGCCTTCCGTTTCACATTCCGTCATAATAGAAGTCTATGGGCAAAAGAACGGATCCGTCCTTCCGTCTTATGCATTCTGTTATGTTCCGTTATAACCACATTATAACGGAAGGCCATAACGGAAACCATAACGCTAGTGTGAACCCACCCTAAGTTGTATTTTTTTAATGGCACTGTTTATTTTATCATAGTTTGTATTGAAAAATTGGAGAAAAAAAAATCTATGTGTAGTAAGATTGGAAAAAGATGGCAATCCCAAGTTTTTTGGGAATTTTGTTTTTACAACATTTACTGTGCGCTAAAATGACATGACAATTATTCTGTGGGTTAGTACAATTATGGTGATACCAAATTTATATAGTTTTTATTGTGTTTAACTACTTTTAAAAATAAAAACCTTGTAAAAAATGTTTCTTTGCATCACCATATTCTGACAGCCATAACTTTTTTTATATTTCTGTCTACAGAGCTGGTGAGAGCTTGTTTTTTGTGGGATGAGCTGTAGTTTTTACTGGAACCTTTTTGGGTTGGATATGACATTTGAAGTGGGGGGATGCTAGCTGAACAGAACGGCTATCCCCAGCAAAGTGAGGGATTAGCCAGTGTTGTCAGTTGCTTATCCATGTGGTGCATCTTTTTTCTGTGAGTTATGTGTTTATATATTTTCATCCGCACATGTTTTATTTTGTGTAGGATGTTTGTGTGGTGCTTGCGGTTCGCGCCGGTATCCTCCATTGTATGCAATTTTTGCTGGGGATAGCCGTTCGCTGCGAACCACATGCGGAGGAACTGCCCCCCCAGTTAGAAACACGCCACAGTGTTTGGGGTTTGGAGCAGTCCCACCCATTTAGGCCACAAATTATATGAAGACAAGTGTGAAAGAGGGAATGGTGGGTGAGAATGTTAACACCTTATGGGTGGAAATGCAAAGAGAAATAAACTCTGAAAAAATAATGCTCGGTGCACTCTATAGACCCCCTAACATCATAGAGGAGAATGAAGTGGTCATTGTGGCAGATTTTAACTTCCCAGATATTGACTGGAGTCATGGTTCTATTTCAACTGCAAAGGGGAGAAAATTCCTCAACTTGCTACAGGACCACTTCATGGGCCAGTTTGTAGAATATCACACACTAGGTGCCATGATTTGTTGGATCTAGTAATTTCTAACAATACAGAGCTTGTTGGAAATGTTACTGCTCATGGATGCTTGGTGGTATGAGTGACCACAATATATTATAAATATATATTATATTTCCCCGAACTATAAAAAGCAAACTCTGGCTGGAAGGGCAAACACTTTATATTAAAAAGGTCAATGTCCCTGGCTTGAGGGCAGAATTTCAGGACATGGACTAGAACCAGCTATTGTCACATAATAATACAGAGGATAAATGGCTTTAAATCCACATTGGGTGATTACATTGCAAAATTTAATCCTGTAGGTAACAAGTATAAATGGCTAAAAGTAAACCCCACATGGCTTACAGCTACTGTAAAAAGGGCAATAAATTACAAAAAAGGGCATTTAAAAATTCTAATTTGAATAGTCAGCTGTAGCCTTTGAAATTTACAATTTGTTTAACAAAATCTGTAAAAAAGAGATACAATCTGCAAAGATACTAAATGAACGACAGGTGGCTAAAAGGGAGCAAAATAAATCCCCAAAACTTAGGTCGGAGCAGTTAGATCTCCTAAATAACCAATTGCGGGTGGTCATGTGTCAGGGCGGAATGAGATTGTTGGCGGGATAGTGCGAAGTGCCTTATGATTATGGCATCCACCATATTTGGCTATGCTCAGCACTTGGATCAACTGCCCAGGTGATTTACAGATTCTCCTAATTTGTGAAGGTATACAGAGACAACCATCTCACCGCCCTTCACTTTCCCTGACGAAGCCATTGGGCGAAACGCATTGGCTAAGTGAGGAACACTGGTATGGCTGGAATTTAATAGTGAAGTACAAAGTATATTATTGTTACATAGGTACTAATACTGAAGAATAGTAGATCACAGCCCAATAGTTGAAATAAATTCAGTTTTTATTTTTAGTAAGCTTGAAAATGCGGCCAATAATGTGCGTGCAAACGTTTTCGGCCCATAAGGCCTTCGTCAGGCACTTTGCCGCCAAGGAGGAAAGAGCCAGGAGTCTAAAGACACCAATAGGTTACTCAGAAGAGAGAAGAGGGGGCATACCTGCCGCCCAAAGAAATGGGCACCATTCTTTAGTTAATTTGGAGTGGGAACCCGATCCACAGCCCTGAAAACTGAACAAGCAGTTTAGTGCAAAGCATTGTGTGAAGATAGGTACTAATACGCCACTATGGCACTGGCCTGTTTAGACATATAGCGCCTAATCGCTAGCCTTGTTCCAGTGATCCCTCTTTTATGTAATTCACCTTGCAATGTGGACTTCTATGTGTATTTTTTAACTCTGTATTAACTGTGATATGAAATAAAAACTTTTTTGATACTCTATGATCGTTTGGACTTCGAATGATCTAGGCATACAAATGCTTATTGTAGGTATTGTCTCCTAAATAATGGTAAAGGGTAGATGGTCACTGAGAATCAGGAAAAGGCTCAGCTATTAAATGTTTTTTTTTAGTTCTGTATATACAAAAGAAGAGAAATGAGTTGATATTGGTGGTACCAGGGCTGTGGTGCCAGTATACCCAGTAATTTACACAATTGTCTAACTTTATATATGGTCCAAGCTAAGGTAAATAAGGTAAATGTGAACAAGGCTCTAGGTCCAGATGGATTACACCCAAGAATTATTAAATAACTCAGTTCAGTTATGGCTGTGCCCCTGTTCATAATTTTTTGAGATTCTCTAGGGACTAGTACAGTGCGAAGTGATTGGCGCAAGAAAAGGGGATGCCTATATTCAAAAAGGTCTCTAGGTCCTCCATAGATGATTATAGACTAGTAAGATTAACTTCTGTTGTGGGAACATACTGTATTTGAAGGACTCTTAAGAGACTATATACAGAAGTATGTGATTGTTTATAATATCATAAGTGATAACTAGCATGGGTTTGCCGAGGACAGAAGCTTTCAGACTAACCTGATTTGCTTTTATGAGGAGGTGAGTAGGAGCCTGGACAGAGGGGTGCTGTCGATGTAGTGTTTTTGGATTCTGCAAAGGCATGAGGCGTTTAATAGATAAAATAAGGTTTATAGGCCTAGACAGTATAGTTTGTAATTGGATAGAAAACTGGCTGAGGGACTGTGTCCAGAGATTTGTGGTCAATGCTTTCTATCCTGAAGGGTTCCAGGTTATAGGTGTGTACCCGAAGATTCAGTGCTGGGTCCCATATTATTTAATTTATTTATTAATTAATTATATCGAGGATGGGATAAATAGAACTGTTTCTATTTTTGCAGATGACACTAAGCTGTGTAGTACTGTGCAGTCTATGGAAGACGTCCAAAAACTACAAGCTGACTTGGACAATCTGAGTAATTGGACATAAACTTGGCAAATGAGGTCCAATGTGGATAAATGTAAAGTTATGCATCTTGGTAGTAATAATCTGCCTGCATCATATGTCCTAGGGGATGTTACACTTTGAGAGTTACTTGTAGGGAAGGATTTGAGTGTACTTGTAGATCATAAATTAACCCCTTAAGGACACGGCCCTATTTCACCTTAAGGACCAGGCCATTTTTTCAAAATCTGACCACTGTCACTTTAAGTGTGGATAACTTTAAAACGCTTTTACTTACCCTGGCCGTTCTGAGATTGTTTTTTCGTCACATATTGTATTTCACGACACTACTAAAATTGGGTAAAAAAAGTCAATTTTTTTGCATAAAAAAATACAATTTTTACAAAAAATTTGGAAAATTTAGCAAATTTTAAAGTTTCAGTTTCTCTACTTCTAGAATACACAGTAATACCCCCCAAAAGGGATGATTTTACATTTCCCATATGTCTCCTTTATTTTTGGAGCATTTGGGGAATGTCATTTTATTTTTGAGATGTTACATAGCTTAGAAGTTTAGAAGCAAATTTTGAAATTTTTCCGAAATTTCCCAAATTCCACTTTTTATGGACCAGTCCAGGTCTGGAGTCACTTTGTGAGGCTCACATAATAGAAACCACCCAAAAATGACCCCATTTTAGAAACTACACCCCTCAAGGTATTCAAAGCTGGGTTTACAAACGTTGTTAACCCTTTAGGTGTTCCACAACAGTTTGTGGAAGATGGAGAAACAATTTTGAAATTTGGAATTTTTGGAAAAATTTCCATTATAATCCATTTTTCCAGTCATAAAGTGAGGGTTACCTTCCAAACAAAACTCAATATGGGTTGCCCTGATTCTCTAGTTTACAGAAACACCCCATGTGTGGTCCTAAACTACTGTTTGGCCAAACGGGAGGACATTGAAGGAGGGGAACGCCATATGGGTTTTGAATGGCAGATTTTGCGGGACTGGTTTTTTTACACCATGTCCTATTGCAAGCCCCCTGATGCACCCTAGCATACAAATTCCAAAAAAGTGACTCCATCTAAGAAAGTACACCCCTCAAGGTATTCAAAGCTGGGTTTACAAACGTTGTTAACCCTTTAGGTGTTCCACAACAGTTTGTGGAAGATGGAGAAACTGTTTTGAAATTTGGAATTTTTGGAAAAATTTCCATTATAATCCATTTTTTCCAGTCATAAAGTGAGGGTTACCTGCCAAACAAAACTCAATATGGGTTGCCCAGATTCTCTAGTTTACAGAAACACCCCATGTGTGGTCCTAAACTACTGTTTGGCCAAACGGGAGGACATTGAAGGAGGGGAACGCCATATGGGTTTTGAATGGCAGATTTTGCGGGACTGGTTTTTTTACACCATGTCCTATTGCAAGCCCCCTGATGCACCCTAGCATACAAATTCCAAAAAAGTGACTCCATCTAAGAAAGTACACCCTCAAGGTATTCAAAGCTGGGTTTACAAACGTTGTTAACCCTTTAGGTGTTCCACAACAGTTTGTGGAAGATGGAGAAACTGTTTTGAAATTTGGAATTTTTGGAAAAATTTCCATTATAATCCATTTTTTCCAGTCATAAAGTGAGGGTTACCTGCCAAACAAAACTCAATATGGGTTGCCCAGATTCTCTAGTTTACAGAAACACCCCATGTGTGGTCCTAAACTACTGTTTGGCCAAACGGGAGGACATTGAAGGAGGGGAACGCCATATGGGTTTTGAATGGCAGATTTTGCGGGACTGGTTTTTTTACACCATGTCCTATTGCAAGCCCCCTGATGCACCCTAGCATACAAATTCCAAAAAGTGACTCCATCTAAGAAAGTACACCCCTCAAGGTATTCAAAGCTGGGTTTACAAACGTTGTTAACCCTTTAGGTGTTCCACAACAGTTTGTGGAAGATGGAGAAACTGTTTTGAAATTTGGAATTTTTGGAAAAATTTCCATTATAATCCATTTTTTCCAGTCATAAAGTGAGGGTTACCTGCCAAACAAAACTCAATATGGGTTGCCCAGATTCTCTAGTTTACAGAAACACCCCATGTGTGGTCCTAAACTACTGTTTGGCCAAACGGGAGGACATTGAAGGAGGGGAACGCCATATGGTTTTTGGAAGGCAGATTTTGCGGGACTGGTTTATTTACACCATGTACCCTTTCAAGCCCCCTGCTGCACCCCTAGAGTAGAAACTCCATAAAAGTGACCCCATCCAGGAAACTACAGGATATGGTGGTTGTTGTTTTGGGACTATTTTAGGGTAAATTTTTTTTTGGTTGCTCTATATTATACTTTTTTGAGGCAATATAACAAAAATTGAAATTCTAAAATTGTTAATACATTTGCCATTAATTTTTGTGGAACGCCTAAAGGGTTAACAAAGTTTGTAAAGTAATTTTTGAATACCTTGAGGGGTGTAGTTTTTAGATGGGGTCACTTTTTTGGAGTTTCTAGTCTAGGCTACATCAGGGGGACTTCTAATGGGCCATGGTGTAAATAAACCAGTCCATCAAAATCTGCCTTCCAGAAATCATATGGCGTTCCCTTCATTCTGTGCCCTGCCTTGTGGCTATATAGCCATTTACGACCACATATGGGGTGTTTCTGCAAAGTACAGAATTGGGGCAATAAATAATATATATTTTTTAATGTTAACCCTTGCTTTATTACTGGAAAATATGGATTAAAACGGAAATTTTGGCCAAAAATTATTTTTTTGCACAGTTTTTTTTTTTTTTTTAACACCGCTCCTGTAAGGGGTTGGGTCTAATGTTATTTTTATAGGGGAGATTATTACGGACGCGCCAATACCTAATATGTCTACTTTCTTTGAATTATTCAGATTTGACACTAGATTATCATTTTAGGAACAAAAAATAGATAATTTTACTATCTCCATAGCCTGGCTGCTGCATTTTTTTGGGGGTGGTTACTATATAATGTAGGGGCTCATTTTTTGCAGGATGAGTTGGCGGTTTTATTGGCACTATTTGGGGTGCATACGATTTTTGATCGCTCGCTATTACACTTTTTGTAGTGTTAGGAGACATAAATGGCTTTTTTAACACTGTTTTTATTTTTTATTTTTAACGCCGTTCATCCGAGGGGTTGGTTCTAATGTTATTTTTATAGGGCAGATTATTACGGACGCGCCGATACCTAATATGTCTACATTTTTGATTTATTCAGATTTGACACTAGATTATCATTTTAGGAAAAAAAAAGATAATTTTACTATCTAAATAGCCTGGTAGCTGCATTTTTTTTTGGGGGGAATATATAATGTAGGGGCTCATTTTTTGCAGGATGAGATGGCGGTTTTATTGGCACTATTTGGGGGTGCATACAACTTTTTGATCGCTCGCTATTACACTTTTTGTAGTGTTAGGAGACATAAATGGATTTTTTAACACTGTTTTTATTTTTTATTTTTAACGCCGTTCATCCGAGGGGTTGGTTCTAATGTTATTTTTATAGGGCAGATTTTTACGGACGCGCCGATACCTAATATGTCTACATTTTTGATTTATTCAGATTTGACACTAGATTATCATTTTAGGAAACAAAAAAGATAATTTTACTATCTAAATAGCCTGGTAGCTGCATTTTTTTTTGGGGGGAATATATAATGTAGGGGCTCATTTTTGCAGGATGAGATGGCGGTTTTATTGGCACTATTTGGGGGTGCATACAACTTTTTGATCGCTCGCTATTACAATTTTTGTAGTGTTAGGTAATAACACAAATGTCTTTTTGGACATAGTTTTTTTTTTTTTTTTTAAGAAGTTTTTCAAAGAGGTTAGGTCAAATTTTATTTTTATAGAGCAGATTTTTACGGACGCGGCGATGCCCAATATGTATGGCTCTCAGACTTAGGTGACACTAAAACAGGCATCCTCAAAAGCGGCCCTCCAGATGTTGTAAAACTACAATTCCCACTATGCCCTGCTGATACCTGTAGCTGGGCATGCTGGGAGTTGTAGTTTTACAACATCTGGAAGGCCGCATTTTGAGGATGCCTGCACTAAAACTAATATTTTTGGGAAAAAAAATGTTTATGTGCCTCCAAAGTCTTAGAGCCATACTTTTTATGTTTTCTAGGGGACTGTCGGAACTTATAAAAATTTAGTACTCCATGGAAGTGTGATACTCCCTGAAGCAATTGATGACGCAGAGGCCCGGATGATCGGGGCAAGTGTCACATTGAGTGGTGGTGTCCTTCCGAATCCCCCTCTTGTGACACACTCTGCATCTTTTTGGGTTCGTCCTTTTTTCCAGTATGGGGGACCACACCTGGAAAATGTTGGCCAGGGACGACCCGGGCGCCTCCAATTCCCGAGGTACTCCGACCTGCTCTTTCCGGTCTGAAAAGATCAGGTCCTTGAGGACTGCCTCATAGAACTGGAGGAAAGTCCCTGTGCTGCCAGCGCTTCGGCATAGTACAAAAGCGTTGTACATGGCAACCTGCACCATGTTGACCGCAACCTTTTTGTACCATGCCCGGGTTTTCCGCATGGCATTATATGGTTGGAGAACTTGATCAGACAGATCAACTCCACCCATATACCGATTGTAGTCGACGATACAATCGGGTTTGAGGACCGTTGCCGTGGTACCTCGCACAGAGACTGGGGTGGTGCCATTACCGTGGATTGTGGTCAGCATAAGGACATCCCTCTTGTCCTTATACCTGACCAACAGCAGGTTTCCACAAGTAAGGGCACGGGTCTCACCCCTGGGGATAGGTACCTGGAGGGGTGGGCAGGGAGGCCGCGCTGATTTTTCCGCACGGTCCCACAAGCGAACGTGGATCTGGCGTAGAGGGCCTGGTACAAGGGTATACTGGTATAAAAGTTATCCACGTACAGGTGGTAACCCTTATCCAGTAGTGGGTACATAAGGTCCCACACGAGTTTCCCGCTAACACCCAGAGTGGGGGGACATTCTGGGGGTTCAATACGGGAATCTCGTCCCTCGTACACACGAAATTTGTAAGTGTACCCTGAGGCACTCTCACAAATTTTGTACATTTTGACGCCATACCTCGCCCGCTTAGTGGGAATGTATTGGCGGAAACTGAGTCTCCCCTTGAACGCAACGAGAGACTCATCAACCGCGACCTCCCTTCCAGGTACGTAGGCCTGCGCGAATGCGGCCCCAAAGTGATCGATGATCGGCCGTATCTTGTACAGCCGGTCATAGGCGGGATCACCTTGGGGGGACATGCTGCATTATCTGCATAATGCAGGCATTTCCGGATGGCCTCAAACCTTGAGCGCGTCATGGCCATACTGTACAGTGGGGTCTGGTAAAGGACGTCCCCACTCCAGTATTGCCTGACGCTTGGTTTTTGCACTAGGCCCATGTGCAGCACGAGGCCCCAAAACGTCCTCATCTCGGCTGCACTGACTGGCGTCCAGCCACCGGGCCTAGCCAAAAGGAACCTGGGTGCTGAGCGACGAACTGTTGGGCGTACAGATTCGTCTGCTCCACCATCAGATTCACCAGCGGGTCACTGAAAAAAACTGAAATAGTCTATTTCAGTGAACCCCACTGTGGGAATCTGGATTCCAGGATTGCCAACGAAATCCGGAATCACAGGTTCATAGTCCACTGGGGGACACCAGCTAAGTTCACCGGTGGGGGCTCCGGTGCGCTTATTTGGTGGGCCGGGAAACCAGTACGAGCCCCAGGGCTGCTCGTACTGGTGTGGGCCACAGGGTCCCTAGCATGTGGGGCCCCTGGCTCCACCTGGCGGCGTCTCCGCCGCCTTGGGGGCTCATCATCATCAGATGATGATGAGGAGGATGCAGATGACAGGAGGAAGGTGGGGTCATCGTCATCCTCACTGGCGCCTCGGTGTCGGAGAGCATCTGGGCGTATGCCTCCTCCACTGAGAACATCCGGTGGGCCATGGGTGTGTGTGCGTGTATGTGCGTGTGTGTCAAACTTTATTCAATGTGCGTGTGTGTTGGGGCGGGTGTTCGCGTACTAAGAATTACAAAAAGTGGCGGAGGAGGACGGCGGAGGTGGAGGTAGGTGGCGGAGGAGGGCAGCGGGTGGTGGAGGAGGGCGGCGGGTGGAGGTGGCAGCGGAGGGTGGTGGAGGAGGAGGGCGGCGGGTGGTGGAGGTAGGTGGCGGAGGAGGGCGGCGGTGGTGGAGGGAGGTGGCGGAGGAGGGCGGCTGGTGGTGGAGGGAGGTGGCGGAGGAGGCGGCTGGTGGTGGAGGGAGGTGGCGGAGGAGGGCGGCTGGTGGTGGAGGACGGCGGTGGTGGAGGTAGGTGGCGGAGGAGGGCGGCTGGTGGTGGAGGTAGGTGGCGGAAGAGGACGGCGGTGGTGGAGGTAGGTGGCGGAGGAGGCGGCTGGTGGTGGAGGAGGTAGGTGGCGGAGAAGGGCGGCGGGTGGGGGTGGCAGCAGAGGGTGGTGGAGGTAGGTGGCGGAGGGTGGTGGAGGTAGGTGGCGGAGGGTGGTGGAGGTAGGTGGCGGAGGAGGGCGGCGGGTGGGGGGTCAGAACCCCTGGGTTGGTTTAGGGGTCTGTGGACCCCAACCACCAGAGGCACTGGAAAAAAAGTTTTTTTTCTTTCCCTAAAACTTACTCTATCCCTTCCTAGCCCTGCCTAAAAGAGCTTTCCCTCACTCACCCTAACCTACCTGGAGGGTGCAGGAGGGTTCTGGATGGAGCAGGGGGTCGCAGGAGCAGAGCTGGAGCGGTGCGGGCAGGTGCGGGCACGTCGGCAGCAGCGGGAGAAAGAGGAGGGAGAGAGGAGCGCTGGGTGTTTGAATCGCCCGCCTCTCCCCCGGACCAATCAGCAGCCACTACCGCCACCAACGCATACAATTCAAGAATGGTGATTGGTGGTGTGATATTACACCACCGATCACCATTCTTTCGGTTCATCGGGTCACCGGAGACCCGAATGGACCGGAAACGCAGAAAACCGCAGGTCTGAATTGACCTGCGGTTTTCTGCGATCGCCGATACGGGGGGGTCAAATGACCCCCCTCGGCGTTGTGTCGGGATGCCCGCTGAATGATTTCAGCGGGCATCCCGTTTGTATTAACCCCTTCACCGCCGCAATCGCCGTTAAGAAACATGACGTACCGGTACGTCATGTGTCCTTAAGGACTCGGGAAACATGCCGTACCGGTACGTCATGTGTCCCAAAGGGGTTAAATAACTGCATACAATGTCAATCAGCTGTTTCTAACGCAACCATGATATTGTCATTTATTAAACAAGTCATGGACTCACGGAAAGGGATGTAATATTCCCACTTTACAAAGCTTCGGTGTGGCCTCATCTGTAGTGATGAGCGTCAGGGGCAATATTCAAATTCGCGATATTTCGTGAATATTTGGGCGAATATTCGTCATGAAAAATGTAGCAATAGTGACCCACGCCTGTATTACGCACGCAATACACTCATATTAGATTGCCAATTTTCGCAATCAAGAAAATAATCGCGAATTCTCGAATTTGCGATTATTTTCTTGATTGCGAAAATTGGCAATGTAATATGCACGTATTACCCATGCAATACAGGCATTGGTCACTATTGCTACATTTTTCAAAAAATATGGTGAAAAGCTGTTCCATGAAAAATCCCCACAAAAAAAGGTCACTTCCTCAGTCTAGAGAAGAAACAGTTCAGTCTCCAGAGGCATCAAGGCTTCTGTTCCGTAAGAGCAGTGAATCTGTGGAATAGTCTACCTCAGAAGGTGGGCACAAAAGCAAGAGTGGACAGTTTTAAACAAGGTTTAGATGAATTCTTAAAATTAAATACCCGTCCCTTACTGCTTATGAAAATGTGTAAAGGTATGGGTCTCACTTCCTTTTATAAAATTCACATCTCCACTTATCCCTTGGTTAAACTTGGACTTATGTCTCTTTTTGCATATTAACTATGTAAATCATGATATTATTGTCCTAGTCATAGTAACTTTCAAGTCACAATATAGTCATATTTCAATAAGTTCTGCAATATCTTGGTTTTAACAAATGGACTACAAGAAGAAACCTTTTTAGAAGGGATATCATTATTTTTTGGAACACAGTGCTTGTGTTCTCACATTATTCCTGTATGTTTCTCTTATTCTGTACCTTGTTATATTATTAAGCAGAGCTCCTTCTTGACTATGGGATATAATAACATGTAGCCATGTTCTGTTTGGTGTACAGTATGTCATTATCAACCAGCTATTTAGTTATTTTCAGGATTTAATGGATTTCCAGATTAAATATTTCAAACATGCTTTGTTTTATTATCCAGATATTATTACACCCAGTACTCCCTATTCCCGTATAGTCATTATAAAACCTGCAATAACCTGCCAGGATGCTTTACAGTCATGTATTGTTGTAATAACTGACTTCTGACATTGCTGTATTCATTTTAAGGCCAAGTAAAAAAATTGGCTAAAAGCACTTGCATACACAATACATTATGCGTTTCTGTTGTAATACATTTATTTCGATATTATTATTACCTCCTTTTTCTAACGTTGTACATGTAATTACTGGGTTTATGTTGACTGGAAGAAAAGAAATCTTGGCAAACATGAACTGCTGTTTTGAAACACTTCACCAAGGAAACTAAAGTCGTTACAAGCTGTGTGATAACCATGGCTATGTCAAGCAGAACAAAAAGGCGTTCATTTTGAGTACAGCAAGACACAAACAATTTAAAAAAAGGAAAAACTTTGTTTTGATGACCCTCAGACATAAATACCCACAAATTAAATTACGAGCAGCATAAGCTAATCACACACTACAAATATAATATCCACAGGTTTGAAGGTTTTTTGGTAAAACACAATAATGGCTTATCATTAGCAAAGAATATAAATGTGTGGTCCTAGGAGACAGAACCCAAAGGGTCCTGCGCAGCAGTGTGCACTTGAGCCTGGCACTGCAGCTCCAGTGCACTACCAGCCACAGCTACATATGTAGGTCAGATGCTGTGTCTTCTTGTTCCATTAACACATTAATGGCTCATTAAACGGATAGGTTATCCATGGGTTTTTCTTGAAAATCCCGTTTGAGATGACTTATAGAAGTACACATTTACATGTGATATATTAGTAAATATCATAAACTGCAATTCCCTAATATATGTCTGTTATCATTATAATTTAGCAAATTTCGGGTCCGCTTTAATCTAACTGGCCTTCAGATTCGATTTAGTCCAAATCAAAAGTGTTCAAATTGCCCTGAAAATTTGGTCTCATAGGACTATATTCAACCCATTTCAAGCTCTTTAGACTGGGTTCATGTTTTTGTCTTATGTTTAACATATACAAAAAATTGTATTTGGTAAATGGATGCCTCTGACATACACCATACAGTGGCATCTGTCATCATAGTTATATTTTGAATATAGACAGGCACACTTCACTTAGAACCACCTAGAACGATCAGGTTTGTATTATCCTTATATTCATTTATTAATCAATAAAACAAATATTTTAAAAATATAGAGCTAAAAATAGCTAGAAGACATAAGATATTAAAATATGATACTTGAAAAACTGATAATTCCCTCTTTGTTTGCTATATATATAGGGTGTAATTTCTAAAGCCTTTTCACCTCCCAAAAGGCAATCAAAAGGGGAATTCCATAGATATCTAAAACAATTTTCCCTATATCTTAATTGGATCCATTTTAGTCCAATATTGTATTAATGTGGAAATATCGTCTCTATAGTTCACAAATGTCCTTGTGAAACTTGTTAATATTAAGTAGACAAATAGTAGACAAATAGTCTCTGTATTGCTGTATCAATATGTCATTAACTGTATTCCTAATGCTCTGGTTTCTGGGTTTCCTTTTATATTGATAATATGTATTCAATAATAATCAAGAGTCCATAGTCACTATTTAAATAATGTATTGCTATTCACCATGGCGTCCCAGGTGATAGCTACAGCGCTCACCTTGGATTCGATGTCTCCCGCAATGTGTGTCTCCAGAGGGGATAGCGATATCTGTGTTACAAACAGCAGAGTGCCAGCGTCCCACATTGTCTTTGATGAGCGCACTATGTTCTGACCTCCCGGACTTCAGCTACACAGGACGTCTCATGCACTACTTTTGAGACACTGCACATGGCTTCTATTCCTATTTCAAGGTCTGGATTTTCATTGATAGGTCAGTGGGTTGTTTTAGTCAGTCTTTGGATTTTTGTAAGTTATCGCCAATGTTACCAGATGTCTTTCGGAGTTAAACTAACTCCTTCCTCAGTGGCCAATTATTCAAAATATATATATATATATATGTATCCTTTTTTTATTAACACTTACATAGGTCAAAAACGTGATGTGAGCCAAGACAGCAGTAATGATGCTAAAGGCACAGTTATGGAAAGTGGGTTGAGACAGCACCATCAAAAGGTCGTAAGACCAAAAAAGTCCATTTAGTGGCGGTGCATGCGATGTCAGGTCCCGACCTTAGGACCCCCAGCATATACAGGTATAGAAGAGACTCGCAGCACTCCAGCGGCTTGTGGTGAATAGTTTCTTTATTCCATCTCAAAAGAGTGACGTTTCGACTTATATAAAGTCTTTATCAAGCATATGCTTGATAAAGACTTTATATAAGTCGAAACGTCGCTCTTTTGAGATGGAATAAAGAAACTATTCACCACAAGACGCTGGAGTGCTGCGATTCTCTTCTATACCTGTTAAAGGCACAGTGATATATATGACTATGGGAGATAATGGTAATAAGCTGCCTGTTTAAAATTACACTGCACTGTCAGATTTTTTTAAATTAAAAACAGTCCAAAAAATATCCCTTTTTGGTGACAGATGCCTTCTTCTCAATAACTTCTTGTCTATCTTCTGATCAGTAAAATGGTGGGCGGGATTTTGAGTGATTCACAAAACTTTTAGATTTGCCAAAATAAAAATCGTTTGGGATATTCGTACAAATTTGATCAGTGTAGAATTGATATGCTCATCTCCAATTATCAGTAATCCAATGATGCAAATGGGCAGCAACACAGCAAGCCTCATCTCAGTGCTTTCTTTGCAGTCGGTTAGGCTGCTGTCATGTGTCTGTTCATTAACAGTGGTCTTTTTTTCTGCTGGCAGACTAATAATGAGTAACCAGAGAACTACCCTGCTCTTTTAGTTCTTAAAAGGAGTGATTCCAATAGTAGAATCACAGGATACATATTGTATATCCAAATCCCTAATATTAGAGTGCAGTTAAAGTTGCTAATTTGGAACTTAGGCTGAAGTTAACATTATTAGCAATGAAAATAGTAAAATTACGTGAATGGCAATGTTTCTACCAACCTTACGTGTCGGTGGAATTTTTCCTCTTTAAATGGAACCGCTTGGATGAGAGCCCCATGTTACAGTATTTTAGGATTCTCATTGCCCACAACCTGTAAAGTAAAAACATAGTCATGTAATAACAACAGAAAAAGTGATGCTTTTAATGGGAAAAAGTCATAGACCAACCCTTAATAATGCCTAGTTAAGAACTGTTACGTTTTTATGGTTAAACACATAGAAAAATGTCTCTAAGTATAATAGTAAGAATAATGGGACTCCTAACATCAAATCAGGACTGTAAAATTGCACTAGAATGCAGAAACAGGACATCTGACATGTGGGAAAAAGTTTATTAGCTGATGTAATAGAGTCTGTCACCTCCAAAATTAATTTTAAAGTAAGTATGCTGTACTATTTCTTGTGAAAAACCGGTCCACTAATCCTGAGAAATGTTTCTTTTTCTTTTTTATGTAAATAACGTTTTTGATGTACCATGGACCGGACTGCTCTGTTCAGTGCACCTGGCTTCCCCTACGTCATCGCTAGCAGCTCTGAAATTTCAGGGACTGTTAATAAAACAAGAGGGTGAAGATCTGGGTGGTGTTACTGGCAGAGCAATGGTGTACCAAACGGAGCAGCCCCAACCACAGTTCACCAAATATCTTACGTGCATAAAAAAAGCACTTTTAAGGATTAGATGACCAGCTCTTCACAAGAAACCTAACCTACATGGCAAAATGCTTACTTTTTAAACCAGTTTTGGAGGTGATAGACTCCCTTGAAATTTTAGATCTTTGAAAGTAAAAGAAGCACACCATATGATACTCCAAAGCATCCTCAAGCATTACTGTTTTGTAGAGGATCAATGCTGGTTTAGGGATGTACAACAACAACTGGAAATTCTGGCTTGTTTGAAGGCATCAAAAATGCTGATAAAGACAAACACATTTTAAGGCTAAATGCACACGACAGTTGTTTTTCTCGGCTTCCGTTTCAGTTTTTTTTGCGGATAGGACAGGAACCCATTCATTTCAATGGGTCAGCAAAAAAATGCTGACCGTTCATCCGTTTGTGTTCCGCGTCCGTTGTCCGTGTTTCCCTTCAGCAAAAAAAGTAGTGCATGTCCTACTTTTTTCTCATTTGCGGACGAGGATAGGCATTTATTACAGGGGATCTGTGAAAACAAAGGAATCCTCCAAAAAAAACTGATGGACCATCAGTTTTTTTTGCGGATCCCGATTTGCGGACAGCAAAAAACAACTGTCGTGTGCATTTAGCCTAAGACATCATATAATGAAGTCCATAAAAAAATTTGAGCCTTAACAATGAATATAAAAATAACTTGGATCATGAGAATCCTAAATCTAAGACTGGACTTTAAAGGAGTTTGCAAGAAGCATGAATAAATTTACCTCTAGATTTCAAGAATATAGTCCTAGAGTGTACATTTACCCATCAAATAGATTAATCTACAAATACACAGCATGTCCATACACACAGTCCTATATACAGTGCGGTCAATTTATAAAACAAGTTAAAATAAAACTGGGAACTATATTGCCTGCTATGGGCAATAGCTCAGATTTACTAATGTGTCTGCAGCTAATTTACTAATCAGGGATTATACACTTTTTTTAATTTACTCAAAAAGGGGTGGGGCTTAGCAGTAATTGATGAAACTTCATGGGAAAGGGGGCATGGCCTAATATACACAATTTTACCACAATTCTTGCTTAAAAGTCTCAAAATAGGCCAACCAATAGTTGGTACTGTATAAAGTTAGATAAAACTGTCCATCCTTGCACCACATTTATCATCCCCTGTGATAAATCTGGAGTGGGTTTAGACAGTTGGTCTAAGTTTTTGCCATCTACTGGTTTATTACACCTGGACCAATGACTCCACTCGATCCTTGCACCCCTAGTTATAATAGATCACCACCACTGTATCTGTCTGCAGCCATGATCCCCAAGGTTGACACTTGAAATTCTAGGAACAATTTTTAAAATCAGGCATAAAATCCATTTTATACTTCACTAGAACTCAAATGTATTTGTAATATTGAATATTATCAATTCCGGCCTAGAGATGAGAGAATCGGTCAAGATTTGTTTGGGGACCAAACCAAAGTTTCTCTAATTGCCCTGAAAGTTGGTATATAACACCCTCTAGCCTCCTGGGTCTCCTAATTTTAATTAAAACTTATCTTGTTTATTTTTTATTTTTATTCCCCCCCCCCTCCCTCCCTTTCTTCAGACTGCAGTTCAAGCTCTGCAATGACAGCAATAGTAAATGATGTCTGAGTAAAGCTGACAGGGTCATACTTTGGGAGTTTGATTTGAGGTGTGATACTTGGGGAGTTTGATTTCAAGTCTGATAATTGGAGGGTCTGAGGTGAGGTCTGATACTTGGGGGGGGGGGTCTGATTTGAGATCTGATATTTGGGAAGGTCTGATCTGAGGCCTGATACTTGAGGGGGTCTGATCTGAGGTTTAATACTTGGGGAGTCATATTTGAGGTCTGATACTTGGAGGGGTCTGATTTGAGGTCTGATACTTTGAGGGGTCTGATTCGAGGTCTGATACTTGGAGGGGTCTGACTTGAGGTCTGTTAATTGGTGGGGTTTAATTTGAGGTGAGATATTTCTGGGTCTGATTTGAGGTCTGATAATTGGTGGGTCTGATTTGAGGTCTGATACTTGGAGGGGGTCTGATTTGAGGTCTTATACTTGGGGGTCTGATTTAAGGTCAGATACTTAGGGTTTTGATTTGAGGTCTGATACTTGGGGGAGGGTCTAATTTAAGCTCTGATACTTGAGGGATCTGATTTAAGATCTGATACTTGGGGGTCTGGTTTGAGGTCTGATACTTGGAGGTCTGATATGGGAGTCTTACATGGAGGTCTCATGTGTGGGGGGTCTGAAATGGAGTCCTAATTTAAGGTCTGATATGGGGGTCTGACATGTATGTATAAATAGGGTCTGATCTGAAATCTGATATGAGGGTCTTACATGGAGGTGTGATATGGTACAAGGGTCTGAAATAGAGTTCTAATCTGAGGTCTAATACGGAGGTATCCAATATATTATACAATATTGAACGGCACTCCTTTTTCTGTCGACGGTGCTCAGTGGTAAAGGATTATCATATAGTTAAGGAAGTACCACGGCACTCAAGTTATTGTTGCAAGTAAAATTGATTTATTTGTCATCCATCCACATGATTATTGTAGTTTACATTGAAACATAATTCATAATCTGGCCAACGTTTCGGTCCAACCTAGACCTTGTTCACGGCCTGTAAAAAACGTAAGGTGCAATAAATATACAGTAAATAATGAGGTGAATGGAGGTAAAAAGCTTGTTTTGGGTCACGGGGAAAAAATATAAGTTGCTGTCTTGTCAAATGGTAACAAAAAGCAGTAAATAACCTGGGCCCGGGTCTCTGTTCAGGCGCACGCCACGCATCTCTCCCACACTTTGCCCGGGACTATTTAATGGCGTGGGGACACCGGATCCCCCACGCCATCCACACCATCCACTGCCTTCCTGACTGCACCACGGTAAGCTGATACTTAGCTTTATACTTATGCCGCTTTCCAGGTACCTTCTACAAACGTTAAGTACCATCCATACTATTGAAAATTATAGATACCTTCCATATTCTCCAGCTTTTTAACAGGATCCACAAACATAGGATCCATTTTTGACCCATATTTAATATGCTGCCTCTTATGCCACGTGTTAAACTGCTGTTTTCTGTATATATTATCAGTGAACACACTATATGGGTATGGAATACCCCAGGGATAATCCATTCTAATCTCCTGGAACTTTCTGGATCCGGGCCCAGGTTATTTACTGCTTTTTGTTACCATTTGACAAGACAGCAACTTATATTTTTTCCCCGTGACCCAAAACAAGCTTTTTACCTCCATTCACCTCATTATTTACTGTATATTTATTGCACCTTACGTTTTTTACAGGCCGTGAACAAGGTCTAGGTTGGACCGAAACGTTGGCCAGATTATGAATTATGTTTCAGTGTAAACTACAATAATCATGTGGATGGATGACAAATAAATCAATTTTACTTGCATCAATAACTTGAGTGACGTGGTACTTCCTTAACTATATAATACGGAGGTATGACATGGAGGTCTAAAGGGTGTCTGATCTGAGAACTGATATTGGGGTTTGACATGGATGTCTAATCGGAGTCTGAACTGAGGTCTCAAACTGGGTTCTTATCTGATTTTTGATATGGAGGTCTGACATGAAGGTCTAATGGGGGAGGGGCCTCATCTGAGGATATGATATGGGGATCTGATCTGGAGATCTGATCTGAGGTGTAATATGGGTGTCTGATCTGAATGGTAAGATCGTATTTTTGGTACTGGCAAACAATATAAAAGGGCATTTTTGTACTGGTGCACATTGTACGGGGGTATTTGCACTGACACACATAATAAGGGGGTAGTTTTAGTACTGGCACACATTATAAGGGGGTATTTTGGTACTGGCAAACCTTAAAAGGGGTTATTTTTCTACTGGCAGACATTATAAAGAGAATTATTACTACTGGGGGCTATGTGGAAAATGATTATTAGTATAGGCAAAATGGGGGCATTGTTACTATTGGGGGCACTGTTAACACTATGTGCTCTGAGAGATAATTATTTCTACTGGTGGGACTTTAGGGAGCACTATTACTGTGGGTAACTGACCCTCAGGCATTAGTGTCAGTAGCATGATTCATTGCAGGCTCCAGCTTTGCCTGGACCATGAGAAAATGTTGGTGTTGATAGTGATCACATACATCTATGCTGCGTCTTAAAGAAATTTAAACCCCGCCCCCCCAAACCTTTTAAAATTAAAAATGTGTTAACCACCCCAAAAATATATAAATGGACAACTGAGGCACGAAGCTCAGTTTCAACATAACACACACAGGAAGATTGCTGCCACACTGTGGGTATTGCTGCAGTAATAATGTATATGCTGCTTAATTAAATTGAAAGCGACCTCCCAAAAAAAAAAAAATGTAAATTGCGAACATGTGGAAACTGAAAATAAATAAATGGACCACTGAAGCATAATGCTCAATTTCATTTTAACTCACAGAGGTAGATTGCTGCCACACAGTGGGTATTGCTGCAGTAATCATGTATATATGCTGCTTAATTAAATTGAAAGCACCCCCCCCCCAAAAAAAATAAAAAAATTAAACTGCAACTGTGTGGAAACTGAAAATATGTAAATGTACAGTATAAATATAAATATATTGTAGGAAAGTGCAAGGATCCGTCATTGACAGAAGATATGTGTCACTGAGGTTCCTGGCCTCGGTGAGGTAAGAGCCTGTTTTGTGTGTCAGCAGCAGATAGTGCTGTTTGACACCTTGATAGTTAGTATGGCTGTAAAGCCGATTCAGGCCGGCTATTACTGGGAGTAGTCAAAGTGTTTGGTGGGTGACTACTCCCCACGCTCCAGGCCAGGTTTTGGCAGGCTTTAAAAGGCAGCCAGCACTAGCAGCTGGATGGAATATCCTCCATCTGCCAGTGACGCTGTGGAGCTCTCAGTGCTGGGAGTGGAAGTCTGCAAGCAGGCGTACAGACTGCATGGAAGCCTGCACCTGGACTTTTCTGTGGCTGAGCTGTCAGCCGGGTGTGAATTAACACTGAAATCCTACAGGTGAACTTTTCTTGTGCTTTTGTTGGGGACTGAGTTAATGTTTCCCTGTTTTGTTGTTCACCAAGAAATGTTATATCGGGTGAACCAAATCCGGGGTGAGCTTGTTGAACAGCTGGTGATGCCCACAGCGTATCGCAAGCTCGTTATGGAGCTTGCCAACCAACATGTTCTTGGGGGACACTTGGGGTGGCAGAAAACGCAGGACTGCATACTACAGCGGTTTTATTGGCCCAGTGTGTTCAGAGAGGTGGAAGAATATTGTAAGTCATGTCCAACCTGTCAGATAAATAGCCCCCAGCCACATTTCCGTAGTCCCCTGGTACCTCTTCCAATCATTGAGGTCCCGTTCGAGCGAATCACTATGGATCTAATAGGGCCCATACCGAAGTCTGCTAGGGGCCACCAACACATTCTGGTCATTCTCGACTACTCCACTCGGTACCCGGAGGCGGTGCCCCTGCGACACACATCAGCTAAGCTCATAGCTAAAGAGTTAATGGAGATGTTTTCCCGGGTGGGCCTGCCTAAAAAGGTTCTGACGGACCAAGGGACCTCTTTTATGTCCAAGGTAATGAGGGAACTCTGTAAATTGTTGCATATAAAACAGTTACGGACGTCCGTCTACCATCCGCAAACGGACGTTCTCGTAGAAAGATTTAACCAAACTTTAAAAAATATGTTAAAAAGGGTGGTGTCTAGAGATGGGAAGGACTGGGACCTGCTTCTGCCCTATCTCATGTTCGCAGTGTGAGAGGTGCCACAGGCCTCTACTGGGTTCTCGCTCTTCGAACAGCTTTATGGCTGACACCCTCGCAGTGTGTTGGACATCGCCAAGGAAGCATGGGAACAACAACCCACCCCCCACAAAAGTGTTATTGAGTACGTCACCCAGATGCAGAAACGGATAGAAAGAGTGTTGCCGCTGGTCCGGGAACATATGGAGGCAGCGCAACGAGCCCAGAGTAGGGTGTATAATCGTCAGGCTCGGGTACGGGACTTTAATCCTCGGGATTTGGTTCTGGTACCGACCCTTGACAGCAAGTTCCTAGCTAGGTGGCAGGGGCCCTACGAGGTACTCGAGAAAGTAGGGGAGGTAAATTACAAAGTACACCAGCCAGGGCAGCGAAAGCCAGAGCAGATGTACCATGTGAATTTACTAAAGCCATGGAAAGATTGTGAGTCTACCGATGACGACAGCCCCCGGCCAGGGTTTCTAGGGGAAAAGGGTCCAGCCCCTCAGTCTGAGGCAAGTGAAGCAGTAGCCACAGTAAAAATTGCAGACAACCTATCCTCCAAACGAGTTCAGGAAGTCAGGGAGTTCATCAGTCGGAACACGGATGTGTTCTCGGACCTCCCTGGCCGCACTTCTCTTATCCAACATGATATAATTACTGAGCTCCAGGCCAAGATCCGGTTAAAACCATTCAGGGTACCCAGGCTTGGCGACGTGCCATCGCGGAGGAAGTGCAGTTAATGTTGAAACTCGATGTCATTGAGGAGTCTAAAAGTGAATGGGCCAGTCCTATAGTCTTAATACCCAAGCCAGATGGGACGTTGCGGTTCTGCAACGATTTTCACAAGCTAAACGAAGTCTCCAAGTTTGATGCGTATCCTATGCCCCGGGTAGACGAAAATTTTGAGAAATTAGGCCAAGCCCGATATTTTTCTGTGTTAGACCTCACCAAAGGGTACTGGCAGGTACCCTTCACGAAGTCCGCCAAGAAAAAAAATGCTTTTGTTACACAGCAAGGCCTGTATCATTATAAGGTATTACCCTTTGGCCTGCATGGCGCCCCCGCCACTTTCCAAAGGTTAATGGATATTGTGCTGCGACCTCATCGTCGGTACGCCTCGGCCTACTTAGATGATGTCATCATCCACAGTACTGACTGGGAAAGTAATTTACCAAAAGTGCAGGCTGTAGTGGATTCCCTTAGGAAGACTGGACTAACTGCTAATCCAAAGAAGTGCTCAGTAGGATTAGAGGAGACTAAATACCTAGGGTATGTTATTGGGCGGGGAGTCATAAAACCCCAAGTAAATAAAATAAAAGCTATATGTAGTTGGCCCGACCTGTCACCACCAGGCAGGTAAAATAATTCCTGGGAATTGTGGGATATTACATGAGGTTTGTGCCCCACTTTGCCACTATAGCCGCGCCATTGACAGACCTGTTGAAGGGACGGAAGTCAGGAAGGGTCCATTGGAGTGAGCAGGCGGAAAAAGCTTTCTCCGCTTTGAAGTCGGCCCTGTGTGGGTCCCCGATTTTGGTGACACCCGACTTCAATACAAAATTTATAGTGCAGACGGATGCCTCGGAGGTAGGTCTCGGTGCTGTACTGTCTCAGGAAGTCAACGGGGAGGAACATCCCATTGTCTTCCTGAGCCGTAAGCTTACCCCAGCCGAGACCAGGTACAGTATAGTGGAAAGAGAGTGCCTGGCTATCAAGTGGGCACTCGAGTCTCTCCGCTATTACCTGTTGGGGAGGAAGTTCCAACTGGTGACCGACCATTCCCCTCTCAAGTGGATGAGCCAGGCCAAGGAGAGGAATGCTCGGGTCACCAGATGGTTCCTGTCCTTACAGAACTTTAAGTTCTCAGTGGAACACAGGGCAGGCTGCTTGCAGAGAAATGTGGATGCCCTGTCCCACGTACACTGCCTCACATGTGTTCTCCCCCTTAGGGTTGAACAAAGGGGGAGGTATGTAGGAAAGTGCAAGGATCCATCAATGACGGAAGATATGTTTCACCGAGGTTCCTGGCCTCGGTGAGGTAAGAGCCTGTTTTGTGTGTCAGCAGCAGATAGTGCTGTTTGACACCTTGATAGTTAGTATGGCTGTAAAGCCGATTCGGGCCGGCTCTTACTGGGAGTAGTCAAAGTGCTTGGTGGGTGACTACTCCCCACGCTCCAGGCCGGGTTTTGGCAGGCTTTAAAAGGCAGTCAGCACTAGCAGCTGGATGGAATATCCTCCATCTGCCAGTGGAGCTCTCAGTGCTGGGAGTCGAAGTCTGCAAGCAAGCGTACAGACTGTATGGAAGCCTGCACCTGGGCCTTTCTGTGGCTGAGCTGTCAGCCGGGTGTGAATTAACACCGAAATCCTACAGGTGAACTTTTCTTGTGCTTTTGTTTTTGCTGTGTGTGAACAAGCACCAGGACTGTGATTTTGCTGAGTGTGAATAAAACACTACTGCTTGAATTAAGAACTTTGTACTTTGCCTCTATACTGCGTTCGCAAGCCTGTCTGCCAGAGCGATTCCCCACAATATATATATATATATATATATATATATTAGCAAAAAAGGAGATGAACCGCACTGCTTAGAAGTGATTCAGCGTGCCTGTGGTGCAGAGAGGGACTCCAGCTCTCTGAATACATAAAAAAGAAACAAAATCCACAGCACCACCTTCTGTGTTCTGTGTCTTTATTTCACCAAGGGCAACGTTTCGGTTTTCCAAATGAAACCGTCCTCAAGCCAGTGATACAAGTGCTGTGTTACACATATTTATAGGGGTGTGTTAATTACATAATTAAACAAAGTATGCTCACAGTGCAATCAATAAAAAACATTGTTAAGTGAAATATGTGAAAAACTTTTACAAATTCATATAAAAATACAAAATGAACGTGTAATATGTCATATAAAAAAACATATAGTGTACCATATATACTATATGGTATACTATATGGTATACTATATATACTTTGTATTTTTATATGAATTTGTAATTTTTTTTTACATATTTCACTTAATAATGTTTTTTATTGATTGCACTGTGAGCATACTTTGTTTAATTATGTAATTAACACACCCCTATAAATATGTGTAACACAGCACTTGTTGTATCACTGGCTTGAGGACGGTTTCATTGGGAAAACCGAAACATTGCCCTTGGTGAAATAAAGACACAGAACACAGAAGGTGGTGCCGTGGATTTTGTTTCTTTTATATATATATATATATATATATATATATATATATATATATAGGGAAAATAGTGGCAGCACCGTATCAGGTTCAAAAAGGCGGGTGCACGCCTCACAGAGACCAGCCAGTCTCAAAATAAGTATACCAGGGAAAAAAAGGCAGCACTCCAAAATTGTAAAAAGCAAACAAACCGAGTTTTATTCACCCATGTGGGCAGTGCGACGTTTCAGCTCAGACTGAGCCTTTCTCAAGCAATGTGTAAGACAAAGTACCACATATTTATGCGTGCAACAATCAAAACATGATTACAAATAAATTAGAAATCAATTAGAGTATAAACATGTGAATTACAATATTGTGCATAAAATTATTATACCAAATTCATTATACTTGTACCCATCAAATGTGCATAACTGTATTTAACAACGTGACTTTATAAATGGATACCAAATACAGTAAAAATATAAATGATCATAAAGTACATATTTGCTATTTATTCCGAACACCTGATCAAGGTTGATAAAGTGCATAGTGCAAAAAATCCGGTGAGTATACTCAGCTGTGGGAGGAGGAGCTCCATGAGAACAGTAGGTGACATGCTGTATTGGAGGAATGGCGTCCCGCTGCATCAGATCGCGTCCTGTACATCACTAAACGCATGTCCGGAACCTGAGTAGCGTCACTGACCTGAACTTCCAGGTACGCATGTCATTAGTAGCTTAAGTCGCCATTTTGTCTAAGGGCAATCTGCCAGTTTTATGTCTACATCGACTACCACTCTAAAAAAGATAATACTAGTTCCTCTCTAAATAGAGAGAATCACATATATCTCTGTAGGGGAAAGATATTACAGGGACACGTCACTATGACTACAAGCGACAACAGCTGTAACAGGTCCCGAAACCCGAGACCCTGTCCGGATAGGGCAGGCAACCCGGGATCGACGTGAAGTGGGATCACATATGGC
Organism: Bufotes viridis; assembly: GCA_033119425.1. Taxonomy (NCBI): domain Eukaryota; kingdom Metazoa; phylum Chordata; class Amphibia; order Anura; family Bufonidae; genus Bufotes; species Bufotes viridis. Next base: position 277,888,086 of record CM065590.1, read on the forward strand.
CATCATATTATTGAGCACCAACTGTAAAACCCCAACACCAACAAAACCCACAGCAAATGTCGCGGGAGGGATCTCCTCCCATATGTCATATCAGTGACATTGTCCCAAGATTAGCCGTTTTTTTGAGCCATATAGTTTAGAGTATTGTACCCAATATTTGTCAGTACCAATGCGCAGTAGCTTCATTTTGTTCAGGACAACCTCCAAGTCACCAAATCTTCTCCGGGCTGACACCTCCCACCTCTGGTATCCCACCATCTGCAAAAAATTAAGAAAAAAGAGATTTTAAAATCATTGTCTAGTAGTTTCTACCATACACACAATCGTCAGTAGAGCGCGTTAGTCCAAGAGGAGTCAAAGGGCAGCAGCCCGTAGTTACATTCTCACACCCAGATTATAGTCTACATTTAAACCACCTGGTTTAAGAGACCCCAATGTATGAATCCACATAATCTCCCTCTTTTTCAACAAGATTGATCTATCACCCCCTCTTCTGGGCATAGGGACATGATCGATTATACAGAATTTCAATTCCTTCTCTGAATGCTTGAATTCAGTGAAGTGCCTGGAGACTGGTAAATCCGCTCTCTTTTGTCTGATTGTAAAGCGATGATTATTGAGTCGTGTCTTAAAATCCGTAGAGGTCTCACCTACATACACTTTGCGACATGGACAGACAAGTACATAGATAACATAATTGCTGTCACAGGTCAAATGGAACCTTATTGGGGAGGCAATCCCTGTTTCTGGATGAACAAAGGATCTCCCTTTAATAACATATCGACAGTTTACACAATGAAGACAGGGGTAGCATCCCACCCCCGTGCCCATTATGGTAGACTGTCTACAAACAGTAGCAGGTCCAACATCAGCCCTGACCAACCTGTCACGCAGACTTTTGGACCTCCGGTAAGACATTAGTGGTGGCATTTGGAATTCAGGAATTGCATTGTGACAACTTTTTAATATTTTCCAGTGTCGTCTAGCTATTTGTGCAATTTCTGAACTCAAATCGGTATATGTTGATATAAATGCCACTCTAGGTTTTCTTTCTGTTACATTAGTAACCTCTAGTAGCGTATCTCTATCAATCTTAGATACCCTATCCATCTGAGTTTTCAGAAGTTTCCTGGGGTAACCTCTTTACAGAAACCGATTCGTGAATTCATCCAGAGTGTCATTCAACAGCACAGGGTCGGTTGTAATCCGTTTAGCCCTCATATATTGTGAATATGGGAGACTTTTTATCATAGACCTAGGGTGGCTACTGCTGTACGTTAATATGGTATTCCTATCCGTGGGTTTTGTGAATACCCCTGTGCTGAATTTCCCATCTTTGAGTGTCACATTGGTATCCAGAAACTTCAGTTCAGTCCCTGAGTATACCAGTGTGAACTGTAATCTGTCATCAATACTATTGAGATATACCTGAAATTCAAGCAGTTGTTCAACGGTTCCTGTCCATATGAGGAAGACGTCATCGATGTAACGCCACCACTCCAGCACATGGCTGAAGTGGTGTGAAACATAGACGACGTCCTCCTCAAACACACGCATATAAATATTGGCATAAGTTGGGGCCACATGGGACCCCATGGCCACACCCTGTCTTTGTATATAATAGTTATCTCTAAAAAGAAAATAACTATGATCAAGTATTATTCTGAGCATTGTTAATATAAATTTACTGGCTGCCGTAGTGAGAGTAGACATATCAAGCATATGTGTGACCGCCTGAATTCCCCGTTTGTGTTCAATAGAGGTGTAAAGTGACACCACGTCAAATGATGCCAAAATGACACTTTGTGTGTCTACCAATTTGACACCCCCAAGCTTCCTCAAGAAGTCAGATGTATCAATCACATATGATTTACTTCCAGTCGCAAAAGTGCGTAATATTTTATCCAAAAAGATGGAAATGCGGCTGAAAATGGAGTCAGAACCTGAGACAATAGGTCTGCCAGGGGGGTCCACCATTCTTTTGTGGATTTTAGGCAGTACATATATAACAGGAGTTATAGGATGTACCACCGTAAGAAACTCCCTCAGTTCATCATCAATGACTCCAGCTGCAACCGCATCCATTTTTGTCCTGACACTTGTATTGATTGGCTTGATATAGAGACTGATCTTTTTTCTTTTTTTCGTACCATCAAGCTTAAAGTTATGTTTGCCAATAATGTACATGTGAATGTGCCTGCGCATAGTGAATTGACCCTGAGGCAGCTTGGTCTGCATTTGAAGAGCAATTTTTGCCCTAATGTAAATGATTCAGCACTTGAAGCGTATATGACCACGGTAAAAAAGGAGGTCTCTGCACTCAAAGCTGCCTACACAGGTCAATCACTTAGGTATCCCAATGTAACTAGCAATGAGATTACTGCATTGAATGAGTTAAAACGCGACAGCAGCCTTACAGTGAAGCCGGCCGATAAGGGTGGGGCTGTTGTCGTGTTAGACACAGAGAAATATATTCAGGAGATTTTGAGACAACTTAGTGATGATCACGTTTATGAATGTATTGACCATGACCCCCGATTCCATATAGCAGAGGTTATCAAACATGAGTTGATGGATGCGGTTGCAGCTGGAGTCATTGATGATGAACTGAGGGAGTTTCTTACGGTGGTACATCCTATCACTCCTGTTATATATGTACTGCCTAAAATCCACAAAAGAATGGTGGACCCCCCTGGCAGACCTATTGTCTCAGGTTCTGACTCCATTTTCAGCCGCATTTCCATCTTTTTGGATAAAATATTACGCACTTTTGCGACTGGAAGTAAATCATATGTGATTGATACATCTGACTTCTTGAGGAAGCTCGGGGGTGTCAAATTGGTAGACACACAAAGTGTCATTTTGGCATCATTTGACGTGGTGTCACTTTACACCTCTATTGAACACAAACGGGGAATTCAGGCGGTCACACATATGCTTGATATGTCTACTCTCACTACGGCAGCCAGTAAATTTATATTAACAATGCTAAGAATAATACTTGATCATAGTTATTTTCTTTTTAGAGATAACTATTATATACAAAGACAGGGTGTGGCCATGGGGTCCCATGTGGCCCCAACTTATGCCAATATTTATATGCGTGTGTTTGAGGAGGACGTTGTCTATGTTTCACACCACTTCAGCCATGTGCTGGAGTGGTGGCGTTACATCGACGACGTCTTCCTCATATGGACAGGAACCGTTGAACAACTGCTTAAATTTCAGGTATATCTCAATAGTATTGATGACAGATTACAGTTCACACTGGTATACTCAGGGACTGAACTGCAGTTTCTGGATACCAATGTGACACTCAAAGATGGGAAATTCAGCACAGGGGTATTCACAAAACCCACGGATAGGAATACCATATTAACGTACAGCAGTAGCCACCCTAGGTCTATGATAAAAAGTCTCCCATATTCACAATATATGAGGGCTAAACGGATTACAACCGACCCTGTGCTATCTAAGATTGATAGAGATACGCTACTAGAGGTTACTAATGTAACAGAAAGAAAACCTAGAGTGGCATGTATAGCAACATATACCGATTTGAGTTCAGAAATTGCACAAATAGCTAGACGACACTGGAAAATATTAAAAAGTTGTCACAATGCAATTCCTGAATTCCAAATGCCACCACTAATGTCTTACCGGAGGTCCAAAAGTCTGCGTGACAGGTTGGTCAGGGCTGATGTTGGACCTGCTACTGTTTGTAGACAGTCTACCATAATGGGCACGGGGGTGGGATGCTACCCCTGTCTTCATTGTGTAAACTGTCGATATGTTATTAAAGGGAGATCCTTTGTTCATCCAGAAACAGGGATTGCCTTCCCAATAAGGTTCCATTTGACCTGTGACAGCAATTATGTTATCTATGTACTTGTCTGTCCATGTCGCAAAGTGTATGTAGGTGAGACCTCTACGGATTTTAAGACACGACTCAATAACCATCGCTTTACAATCAGACAAAAGAGAGCGGATTTACCAGTCTCCAGACACTTCACTGAATTCAAGCATTCAGAGAAGGAATTGAAATTCTGTATAATCGATCATGTCCCTATGCCCAGAAGAGGGGGTGATAGATCAATCTTGTTGAAAAAGAGGGAGATTATGTGGATTCATACATTGGGGTCTCTTAAACCAGGTGGTTTAAATGTAGACTATAATCTGGGTGTGAGAATGTAACTACGGGCTGCTGCCCTTTGACTCCTCTTGGACTAACGCGCTCCACTGACGATTGTGTGTATGGTAGAAACTACTAGACAATGATTTTAAAATCTCTTTTCTCTTTATTTGTTTTTTGTAGATGGTGGGATACCAGAGGTGGGAGGTGTCAGCCCGGAGAAGATTTGGTGACTTGGAGGTTGTCCTGAACAAAATGAAGCTACTGCGCATTGGTACTGACAAATATTGGGTACAATACTCTAAACTATATGGCTCAAAAAAACGGCTAATCTTGGGACAATGTCACTGATATGACATATGGGAGGAGATCCCTCCCGCGACATTTGCTGTGGGTTTTGTTGGTGTTGGGGTTTTACAGTTGGTCCTCAATAATATGATGGCCATATGTGATCCCACTTCATGTCGATCCCGGGTTGCCTGCCCTATCCGGACAGGGTCTCGGGTTTCGGGACCTGTTACAGCTGTTGTCGCTTGTAGTCATAGTGACGTGTCCCTGTAATATCTTTCCCCTACAGAGACATATGTGATTCTCTCTATTTAGAGAGGAACTAGTATTATCTTTTTTAGAGTGGTAGTCGATGTAGACATAAAACTGGCAGATTGCCCTTAGACAAAATGGCGACTTAAGCTACTAATGACATGCGTACCTGGAAGTTCAGGTCAGTGACGCTACTCAGGTTCCGGACATGCGCTTAGTGATGTACAGGACGCGATCTGATGCAGCGGGACGCCATTCCTCCAATACAGCATGTCACCTACTGTTCTCATGGAGCTCCTCCTCCCACAGCTAAGTATACTCACCGGATTTTTTGCACTATGCACTTTATCAACCTTGATCAGGTGTTCGGAATAAATAGCAAATATGTACTTTATGATCATTTATATTTTTACTGTATTTGGTATCCATTTATAAAGTCACGTTGTTAAATACAGTTATGCACATTTGATGGGTACAAGTATAATGAATTTGGTATAATAATTTTATGCACAATATTGTAATTCACATGTTTATACTCTAATTGATTTCTAATTTATTTGTAATCATGTTTTGATTGTTGCACGCATAAATATGTGGTACTTTGTCTTACACATTGCTTGAGAAAGGCTCAGTCTGAGCTGAAACGTCGCACTGCCCACATGGGTGAATAAAACTCGGTTTGTTTGCTTTTTACAATTTTGGAGTGCTGCCTTTTTTTCCCTGGTATATATATATATATATATATATATATATATATATAATTTTCTTTTTAACCCAACAAAAAAAGGATTTATACGAAAGTGGGGAAACAAAATGAAATTATTTGTTTGTAATTAGCTGCTTTTGAGGTGCACCTGCACTTCTGATATTAGGCACAGGTCCTGTCTCCTCTCTCCCTGTCTGTCAGCTGCCCTGCTTATAGTATACAATACACCTAATTATTCTTTGGAATCCTAGATTTTCCCTGTCAATAAGCTTGATTGATTCATTTCTGACTGTCCCTGATTGATTTTTCCCAGTTTATGACTCCCTAAATAGTTTTTCCTGGCAGACACCCAACCACCCTCTCTCACAGCCCAGCACAGAATGGTGTTCTGCTCATTCTGCTATGGCACCTCCCTGCCTGCTGCAGCACTAATTGGCTCATCCAGGCTGTCTGTCAGCCTAGGAGCCAATCAGGAAAAGCCCTTTCACCCACTTCCTCTCAGGCTCATGTGAGAACCCTTCTTCTTCCTCCCCAGTGCTCTTTTCCTGCCGACATGTGCACTAAAATGTTTCGTCTGAAACAAACCCAGAAAGACTCAGATTTATCTGCCGTTGGTCCAAATTAGTTCGTTCATCCTTATTGGAAATCAATCAAATTATTTAAACAAATTCGTGAATTGGACCCAAACCAAGTTCGAAAAATTTGCACATCTCTAGTTGGTTTGTTCAGGTGGAACTTATTTTACAGTATATTTTACAGTTAGATTAAGTGATCAGAAAATGTAAATCAAGCCACACATATTTTATTGCTGCCTAACAGTATATTCGGAGCAACCTGTTCTATTAAACTATGTCAAAAATGTGTGTAATCTTTGGGCAAACATTTACAGAATGTCATTTTATTTGCAGAAACCTTTATCAAAACTACTGGTAAAAGTTGTCAATCATTTCAATGCAACAGAATAGCCAACATGTATGAATTGTATCTTCAACTGTCACTAGAGATGTTTACTCAACATAATATGCTATAGCCCAAAACAAACTATACAGTAAAATTCCTTGCAGTAGAGACAGAGGAGAAGTAGAGAGAAGTTTCATACATACAGTTAAAAAGGTCAACTCCCTAAAATCAGTCAAGTACTATTTCTTACATGTGTATAAAGAGGCTTAAAGGGGTTGTGTCATCTCATACATTGGAGGCATATCACTAGGATATGCCACCAATGTCAGATAGGTGCGGGTCTTACCTTTGGCAACCGCTTCTCTCTCCTGAACAAGCCCCTCTAAATGAATGAGAGCACACTGCACATGTGCTCTGCAGTCACTTCTATGGGAGTCCCGAAAATAGCTGAGCAAGCACTCTCTGTTGTTTTAGGAAGTCCAACAGAAGTGAATCGAGATAGCATCATGCATGCATGGCCACCTTTCCATTCACATATATGGGACTGCCAGAAATAGCCTAGCCAGTTTTTGGCTATTTTAGGAATTCCCATAGAAGTAAATGGAGGGCGGGCATGCTTGTGCGGTGCACTCTCATTCGCTCTAGGATGCCCAATATGGAGATAGGAACAGGTCCCAGAGGTGGTACCTGCACCAATCTGACATTGGAGGCATATCCTAGCTAGATATGCCACCAATGTATGAGATAAGCAATCCAATTAAATTAGGTCCCAAAGCAAAATCTAAATCACAGAATAAAATGGTCTAAACGTCAAGAGATGCTCAAAACCCCAAACGCTGTTGCGCATTTCTACCTGGGGGAGAAAATCCTGTAATTTAGACCATTTTATTCTGTGATTTTTGTTTGTATATGTATGCCTGGAGGTGGGGCAACCTCAGGTTATAATGTGCCTTGATTTTATCTATCGGTAACATTGAAGTGAACCTGGGCAGCCTGCGTCACATGAGCCTGTTATATATCCCTACACTGGGTAGTCATATACCTTAGGCAGGAAGCTATGGACATTGTAGATGAACTGCACTGCCATATACTGTACTAATGGCAGAGATATCATAAAAGAAGTGCAAGCAAGCCAAAGGGTCAGAAGCAGGACTGTGAGACAATAGTGCTCCTAGAAACAAAGCCAGCTTTAACCCTGCAAATAAGTAGCTAGATAGAGAAGGTAACTGGTTTAACAGCTGACGATTCAGGCTAGAGTTGAGGGGTAAAAATAAGCCACCTAGTCTGCACACCCTGGAAGCAGACGAGGCTTGTATAAGAGATAGAGCATTAATCAAGACCAGCTAGCCTGAATCCGGTAAGTAACACTCTGGGAAAAACAAGAACCTGGGAGCGCCTATTAGAGACTGCGAATATTGTGTGGTACTGCACCATGAAGAGAGATAACCACGCTGATACCTGCAGATGCATCCATTGCTGACAACCTAGGTTAGCTAGTTTCAACACAAACGAGAGGGAGAGGGAGTCGTTGCCTCTTAAAGAGACAGTGTACCTAATTCACCTGTTTCCTCTAACTTAGCATATGCACATTAACAGACTGTAGCCACTAAGCCTGCTGTCTGGCAAAAACTGTTGTAACCATAATTTTGTTGCCCCTCCTGAGTCAAGTAAATTACCATCCATCATGTTTGTTACAACTGTGTTTGCCTGATTCCTTACTCCATCCTTAAGTGGGAAGGCACTCATACTATTCAGAGCCAAAAAGATCCATTCTGTAAGGTCTAACCTCTACTATCCTTACAAGAAATTTAACTTGACCATATAAACCATAAAACATAAAAAGCAATGCTGTGATATGTGGAAAAATGGAGCATCACATCAAAACTACAAAATTAACTGTAGTATATGAGTTCACCAATATAACAACATAAGAATTAGTGTTGAGTGCGAATATTCGCAAAGCGAATTTTAATCTCGAATATCGTGATTTTGAGATTTCGCGAATATGTCGAATACATGACCCCATATTCGCAATTACAAATATTCGCTCTTAAGATGGATAGTGATAAGGAAACTGTATTGAAAATAAAAGATTCCGACATTATTCCCCCAACTTTAATTTATTTCTATAACAATTTCTACTATTCCTGTCAGAGTAAAGACTTAATAGGTAAAAACTGTCCTGCGAATGTTCGTCACTTGAATATTCGCATTAATCTATTCGCGGTTTGTATTCCCTTTCCTACCAAGCGTAAACAGGTTGTGTCAGACTCCAGTACGCTGCATGTATTGCGAATATATATAGATTAAACGAATAGATTCTATGCGCACGTGAACATAACTTAAAATGAATCGCAAGTCATGATATTGAATGCAAAATAACGAATATTGCGAAATTGCGAATATATGACGAAAATTATGCAAATATTCGTCAAATATCGCAAAATAGAATATGGGTCTTTGCGCTCATCACTAGTAAGAATCAGGTTATATATAAACTTTATATTATATATAAAAATATAAAATATCCAGCCGCATACTTGGGAGCGGTGCTTTTACAAGTTTTTTATATTTTTAAGATGCTCAGTATGGAATGGAAGGATATCTAATGTAATGAAAGACCAGTGGGGATAGATATGTAAACATCTGGGGATATGAGACTCATCCAACTTTGAAGAGAAGAGAGAGAATTTGGCATTTAGGGACTGTTTCTTTGTTGATGAAACATGTAAGCTCCTGAGAGTGATGCTCCATATAGAGCAAAACTGAAAACTGTACAGAAGATGAGCAGAATTATGAGATTCAAGATGAATTGTGCGGGGACTGAAAGTCTAGAAACCAACAAAGCCTGATTCTCCTTGGATACACTCACCATCTATTCAGTTTCTGTTACATATGTATACAGACACACTGGGAAACACAAATGAGCCTCTAGGTATTTCCATCTATTATACAGTCTTACAGAAAGAAGTTCATACATTTGAGAAATTCCACTTTGGCAAACACCAACTAAACCATTGTCAGTGATGCAAATCTCAAGGTGATCTGCTCTCCATACAGATCTTAGCTAAGAATTTGCACTGCATTTGCCCTAGACAAGGCATGTTACTTTTAAAACCAATATATTCCCTTTTTAAGTTTCCCTCACCTTTGTGTAACTAAGAATATGAGCTCTGCAGTTGCAGTATTCTTATGGCACTGAAGTTCTCATGGCTTTCAACACTGACTTTCACGTTCAGTGCCATCAACTCTGGTGCATATAGAGTATGTTTGAAAATCAAAACAATTCTAGTGCTCTGTAGTTTGCTTATGCCTTCAAAAAATTCACCCAAGGGCGAAATGGGTCACATGGCATTTGAAAAACAGTACTTTGAAGGCATTTCATGATTTCAAAGTCTTCTAATAAAAGTTATGCATGCCACTGGCTACATGTATACACATCCTGCAGGCTACCCAATTTAACTGCAATGTATTTGGCCAAGTGATCTTCAAACTGCCACCACACTGAGTGGTCTGAATTATGTATTATGTCAAACTATATAAAGTTATTTAATTATAACAGTCCCTTTATAAAGTATGTAAACTTAAAAACAAAACTTTCAAAAAGTAAAATTTAGGCACTACTGTGTCCATTTTGCGATCCTTTTTTTGCAGATCCACTGACTACAATGGGTTTACGGTCGTCATTATCTGATATGATTTCTGTGCTTTCCATAATCGCATGTTCATTCCACAAAAAGATATAACATGTCCTATATTGGGCTGCAAAAATCTGATAACATACCCTTTGAAGTACATGGGTCCGGAAAAAATGTGGGTGTGACACGAACTATATATATGTTTTGTGTCATTCGTAATTTACAGACTGCAAAATACATATACCACGTGCATCAGGCCTAAAAGAATATTTCATAACCACTGCTTGTCACTGATCTTCTAAACAGGACATAGAATTAAGAGGTTATCGGCATCCCCATTCTGCGCTCTGAGTATTTTTTTAACTCAATATTCATAGCATGCAGAACTCAATATTTATAGCATACAAAACTCCTATACAGATAGGGATCCCCATATTATTTTACTACTGATGCAAGTGAAAGATATCTGCTAGAATAATAGTGGATGTAGAATTGAGGATGGCAGTATGATAGCTCTGTTGTTCTCTTGATAGACCAAGATATGGTTGTCCACAGAAGAGCATTGCTCTTAACAGTGTAATGTACAATGCTCTAAATTGAGGCACTATGAGGGGCTCTCTTTGGTGAAAGTGATGGTCTGAGTAAAGCTGTTTGCTGTGCTAAAAGTCCAAACAAAGAGAAAGTTAAAAAGACGGGACAGGAAGTAGAATTAGAACACATAGAGTGCTCTAAAAAAATGATATTCTGAAAACCATCACCTGTTTTTGTAAAAAAAATGCATGAAATATATAGGTTCTTAATAGTTTCTTAATAAATGGTAGTGTGTCTTATCAGCTGTATAATAATAAAATTTGAAAAGCAAAAGCAGTGGTGGTTTTCATTCTAGTTACTACATCCAGTGTCATCTATACATGTAGATGTGCCTTCTACCATGGTCTATACACAATTTACCAATATAGAAATACCCTGTTTAAATCTAAATAATAGAAACACAACGCCTATGAAAATCTATATATGTCCGACTCCCTGCACATAGCCATGGTAACCAGCATGAAAACATCTGCCAGCTGCATTCAGAGAACTGTAACATTATGCAAAATTGGAATGGGATTTATATTACAAAGTTTATTTTAAAGGTTCTGATCATGCAGCTTTTTTTTATTATTATTTTTTTTATTATTGAGAGCCTTTTAACCACTTCAGCCCCCCTAGCTTAAACACCCTTAATGACCAGGCCACTTTTTACAATTCTGCACTACACTACTTTCACCGTTTATTGCTCCGTCATGCAACTTACCACCCAAATGAATTTTACCTCCTTTTCTTCTCACTAATAGAGCTTTCATTTGGTGGTATTTCATTGTTGCTGACATTTGTACTTTTTTTTGCTATTAATAAAAATTTAACAACATTTTTGCAAAAAAATGTCATTTTTCACTTTCTGTTGTAAAATTTTTCAAAAAAAACTGCATTTCTATATAAATTTTTCTCAAAATGTATTGTTCTACATGTCTTTGATAAAAAAAAAATCCAATAAGTGTATATTTATTGGTTTGGGTAAAAGTTATAGCATTTACAAACTATGGTGCAAAAAAGTGAGTTTCCGCATTTTGAAGCAGCTCTGACTTTCTGAAAACCTGTCATGTTTCTTCAGGTGCTAGAATGTCAGGAAAGTATAAATACTCCCCAAATGACACCATTTTAGAAAGAAGACACCCCAAAGTATTCGCGGAGGGGCATGGTGAGTTAATGTATAATTTCATTTTTTTTCACAAGTTAGCGGAAAATGACACTTTCTGAGGAAAATAAATAAATAAATAAATAAAGTTTCCATTTCTGCTAACTTCTGGCAAAAAATAAATAAATCTCAGACGGACTCACTATGCCCCTCAGTGAATACCTTGGGGTGTCTATTTTCCAAAATGGGGTCATTTGTGGGGTGTGTTTACTGTTCTGGCATTTTGGGCGGGGCTAAATTGTGAGCAGCCATGTAAAAGCTAAAGGTACTCGTTGGAATTTGGGCCCCTTTGCGCACGCAGGCTACAAAAAAGTGGCACACATGTGGTATATCCGTACTCAGGAGAAGTAGGGCAATGTGTTTTGGGGTGTATTTTTACATATACCCATGTTGGGTGAGAGAAATATCTCTGTAAACTGACAACTTTGTATAATTTTTTTTTTAAAAGTTGTCGTTTACAGAGATATTTTTCACACAAAGTATGGGTATATATAAAAATACACCCCAAAACACATTGCCCTACTTCTCCTGAGTACGGCGATACCACATGTGTGACACTTTTTTGCAGCCTGGGTGCGCAAAGGGGCCCTAATTCCCATGAGTACCTTTAGGATTTCACAGGGCATTTTTACGCATTTGGATTCCAGACTTCTTCTCACGCTTTAGGGGCCCCTAAAATGCCAGGACAGTATAAATACCCCACATGTGACCCCATTTTAGAAAGAAGACACCCCAAGGTATTCCGTGAAGGGTATGGTGAGTTCATGTAAAATTTGATTTTTTTGTCACAAGTTAGTGGAATATGAGACTTTGTAAAAAACAAAATTAAAAAAATAAAAATCAATTTCCGCTAACTTGTGCCAAAAAATAAAAAATTCTGTGAACTTGCCATGCCCCTCACAGAATACCTTGGGGTGTCTTCTTTCCAAAATGGGGTCACATGTGGGGTATTTATACTGCCCTGGCATTTTAGGTAACCTAAAGCGTGAGAATCCAAATGTGTAAAAATGCCCTGTGAAATCCTAAAGGTACTTATTGGTTTTAGGGCCCCTTTGCGCCTCTTGGCTGCAAAAAAGTGTCACTCATGTGGTATCGCCGTACTCAGGAGAAGTAGGGCAATGTGTTTTGGGGTGTATTTTTATATATACCCATACTTTGTGTGAGAAATATCTCTGTAAACAACAACTTTTTAATTTTTTTTATTCAAAGTTGTCAATTTACAGAGATTTTTCTCTAACCCAGCATGGGTATATGTAAAAATACACCCCAAAACTCATTGCCCTACTTCTCCTGAGTACGGCGATACCACATGTGTGCCACTTTTTTGCAGCCAAGATGCGCAAAGGGGCCCAAATTCCAATGAGTACCTTTTAGGAGGGCATTTTTACGCATTTTTCTTCTCACGCTTTAGGGCCCCTAAAATGCCAGGGCAGTATAAATACCCCACATGTGACCCCATTTTGGAAAGAAGACAGCCCAAGGTATTCCATGAGGGGCATGGCGAGTTCATAGAAAAAAAAAATTTTGGCACAAGTTAGTGGAAATTGATTTTTTATTGTTTTTTCTCACAAAGTCTCCCTTTCCGCTAACTTTTGACAAAAAGTTTAATTTTTAATGGACTCGCTATGCCCCTCAGCCTCTGGGCTGAAAAAAAAAAAAGAAATGAACGGCACAGATTTTTTCATTCGCATCGATTAATTTGGATGAAAAAATCTCTGCCAAAATCAGTGACTGCGGTGCGGTGGGCTGGGCGCTAACTACCTAACAAGTAGCTAACTAACTGGCGGTGATAAGGGACCCTTATGCCCCATTCACACGTCCACAATTCTGTTTGCAGAACGGAATTGCGGACCCATTCATTTCTATGGGGACAGACTTTGTCCCGCTCGGATCCGGAATTACGGATCCGCGCTTCCGGGTCTGCACTTCCGTTCCGCAAAAATATAGAACATGTCCTATTCTTGTCCGCAATTGCGGACAAGAAAAAGCATTTTCTATATAGTTCTGGCAATGTGCGGATCTGCAAAATGCGGAAAGCACATTGCCGGTGTCTGTGTTTTGAGGATCTGCAGATCCGCGGATCCGCGGATCAGATCCGCGGTTCCGTGAATCCACGGATCCGCAAAACACATATGGACATCTGAATGGAGCCTTACAAGGGGTGTGATCAATGACAGGGGGGTGATCAGGGGGTCTAGATGGGGTGATCAAGGGGTTAACAAGGGGTTAATAGGTGATGGGGGGTGGGGGGGTTAGTGTAGTGTTTGGTGCAACTTTACATAGCTACCTGGTCCTCTGGTGGTCGATCCCAGCAAATAGGACCACCAGAGGACCAGGTAGCAGGTATATCAGACGCTGTTAACAAAACAGCGTCTGATATACATGTTTGATGCTTTTTATTTAGCATCTACAGCCGGCCAGCGATGGATCATCGCTGGCAGGCTGCAGTATAACTGCCGAGACGCGTCTCGTGAGATGACGCGCGGATGCGTCCAGGAGGAACAAACTTGCCGTCGCCTGGACGCATCCGTGCGTTAGGCGGTTGGCAAGAAGTTAATGACTTTTTCATTATAGTACTGGAAACAAGACCCTAGTATTTTCCATGGAGCTCTAACCTGCTTTCAGACCGCTTTTCTGGTTTCTTATGTCTTAATATTTGACAATATTCAAATATTTTATGAATTATTCCATTTATGTGATATTTAATATTAACCCCTCCAGGACCCAACTGAGCGGTACTTAGCGCATTAGGACGAGCATTCTCGTCCTACAGTTAAACTGTCACCATGTCTGCAGACATGGTGACAGCGCTGAGACCCCGGCTGTTACACACAGCCAGGGGTCTCAGCTAACCGGCCGGGGACCAATCAGAGCGGTCCAAGGCCAGCGATCGCTCTGATTGGCTAGTCTGTAGAGACTAGCCAATCAGAGGATTCTAATGCTTGGTCAAAGGTTCTGATCACCGCAGTCCGTGACTGCGAGAATCAAAACCTTATAAATTGTATAAATAGTATCCCCAACCCGTCCCCCCCCCGCGAGCCCTCAATGCCCCCCTATGTGGCGGTGCGGCATGCGGGTGGTTTGCAGGAGGCGGGCGGTGCAGGGTGCGGGAACGCGATCCCCCGCCCGCCTCCTCACTAAAATCCATGGTGGTCCAGCGGAGTTAGCAGAATGTCAGCACATTGCTGACACTCTGCTAAAAATGGCTGGCATCTGTGCTTGTACAGATGCCAGCCGTTTAACCCCTTCCATGCTGCGGTCTGTACGGAGCTCCCTCCTCTCCCATCGGGGGGGGGGGTGCTGTGCCTTTGCAGCCCCCCAACAGGATGGGATCGCACAAGGAGGGAGCCACCCTCCCTCCCCATCACCCGCTGCTCAATTCTGGCAGCTGTTGATGGTCACCATGGCAACAGGACACCTTCAGAGGCATCCTGCTTGCCATGGTAATAGTAACTTTGATCTGATCAGACTTCTGCTAAAGGCAGAAGTCTGACAAAACAGTGTAAATTACAAAATACAGTACAGTACACTATATAGTGTACTGTACTGTATTATACTGACATCAGACCCACTGGATCTTCAAGAACCAAGTGGGTCTGGGTCAAAAAAATGAAAAAGTACACATATCACTTAATAAAAATTTAAAAAAATAAAATACACTACACATATTAGGTATCGCCACGTCTATAAAAACCTTCTCAATAAAAATATCACATGACCTAACCCCTCAAGTAAATACCGTAAAAAAATAAATGGTGTAAAAAATGCAATTTTTTTGTAAAAAAATAGTTACCAAAATAGTACCAATCAAACCGCCATCTCATCCCACAAAAAATGAGCCCCCACATGTAGCACAATCGCCCAAAAAAATAAAAAAATATGGCTCTCAGATTATAGAGACACTAAAACATTATTTTTTTTTCTAAAATGCTGTTATTATGTTAAAGTAAAATAAATAAAAAACAGTATACATATTAGGTATCGGCGCATCCGTAAAAACCTGCTCTATAAAAATATCACATGATCTAACTCCTCAGGTAAATACCGTAAAAAATTTTTAATAAAAACTATGTCAAAAAAATTATTTTTGTCACCTCACACTACAAAAACTGTAATAGCACACGATCAAAACGTTATATGCACTCAAAAAATGTGCCAATCAAACCGTCATTTCATCACGCAAAAAATGATACCCTACATAGGACAATCCCCCCAAAAAATAAAAAAATATGACTCTCAGACTATGGAAACATTAAAATGATATTATTGTGTAAAACTTAAATAAATAAATAAAAAGTACATATTAGGTATTGCCGCGTTCGTAACAACCTGCTATATAAAAATAACACATGACCTAACCCCTCAGATGAACACAGAAAAAAAACATATATAAATACCGTGTCAAAAGTCATTTTTGTCACCTTACATCAAAAAAAGTGTAATAGCAAGCGACCAAAATGTCATATGCACCCCAAGATAATGCCAATCAAACCGTCATCTCATCCCGAACAAAATGAGCCCCTACATAAGACAGTCGTCCAAAAAATAAAAATAAAAATTTTAAATATGGCTTTCAGAATGTAGACACACTAAAAAATAGTTTTTTTTCAAAAATGGTTTGTTATGAAAAAATGAAACAAAACCCCCCAAAAAGTAGTCAGATTTGGTATTGCCGCGTTCGTAACAACCTGCTCTATAGAAATAGCACACAATCTAACTTGTGAGATCAACAATGTAAATAACAAAGAATAAAAACGGTCCCAAAACAGCTATTTTTTTTGCAAATTTTCCATTTCAATCCATTTTTCCAGTAACAATGCAAGGGTTAACAGCCAAACAAAATTCAATATTTATTACCCTGATTCTGTAGTTTGCAGAAATACCCAATATGTGGTCGTAAACTGCTGTATGGCCAAATGGCAGGGTGCAGAAGGAAGGGAACGCCATATGGTTTTTGGAAGGCAGATTTTGCTGGACTGGTTTTTGTAGACTATGTCCCATTTGAAGCCCCCCTGATGCACCCCTACAGTAGAAACTCCAAAAAATTTACCTCATTCTGGAAACTACAGGATAAGGTGGCAGTTTTATTTGTACTATTTTAGGGCAAATATGATTTTGGTTGCTCTATATTACACTCTTTTTGAGGCAAGGTAACAAAAAATAGAAATTCTCAAATTTCATTTCCATTTGCCAATAACTCTTGTGGAACAATTAAAGGGTTAACAAAGTTTGTAAAATCGGTTTTGAATACCTTGAGTGGTGTAGTTTCTTAGATGGAGTCACTTTTATGGAGTTTCTACTCTAGTGGTGCATCGGGGGGCCTCAAATGGGACATGGTGTCAAAAAACCAGTCCAGCAAAATCCGCCTTCCAAAAACTATATGGCGTTCCCTTCATTCTGTGCCCTGCTGTTGGCCAAACAGCAGTTTACGACCACATATGGGGTGTTTATGAAAACTACAGAATCAGGGCAATAAATGTTGAGTTTTGTTTGGCTGTTAACCCTTGCTTTTTACTGGAAAAAATGGATTAAAATGGAAAATGTTAAAAAAAAATCGAAATTCTGAAATGTTATCTCCATTTGCCATTAACACTTGGGAAAAACCAAAAGGGTTAACGACGTTTGTAAAATCTGTTTTGAATACCTTGAGGGGTGTTGTTTCTAGAATGGGGTCATGTTTGGGTGGTTTCTATTATGTAAGCCTAACAAAGTGACTTCAGACCTGAACTGGTCGCAAAAAAGTGGGTTTTTGAGATTTGCTTCTAAACTTCTAAGCCTTGTAACGACCCCAAAAAATGAAATGGCATTCCCAAAATGATCGATACATGAAGTAGACATATGGGTAATGTAAATCAATAACTTTTTTTGGCGGTATTACTATGTATTATAGAAGTAGAGAAATTGAAACCTGGAAAATTGCTAATTTTTTTAATTTTTTTGGTAAATTTAGTATTTTTTTATAAATAAAAATTAAATTTTTTTACTCCATTTTACCACTAAAGCGGTGAAAAAGAAAAGGCTGTCCACACTCTTCACTGCCAGCGGTGCACGGATACAGAGCAGGCACACTCCACAGAAATATCAAGTAGAAGGATCGGCGCATACTTTGATGATCAACAGAAGATTCCTTTTATCGCCCAATGGACGAGGAAACATCGACACGTGTTTCGGCTACAAAGAGCCTTTGTCAAGTGTGCAGACATAAAGGAACAAACACATTTAAATAGCCCGCCGGAACCTACGTCAGGCAGATGACGTCAGGTTACCTAGGCGACATAACAAAATGAAAAGCTGACACAGCGGCATGCATCACATACAATGTACGGGTTGATCATCAAAGTGAGTGCCGATCCTTATACTTGATATATCCATTTTACCACTGTCATGAAGTACAATATGTGATGAAAAAACAATCTCAGAATGGCCTTGATAAGTAAACGCATTTTAAAGTTATCACCACATAAAGTGACACTGGTCAGATTTGCAAAAAATGGCCGGGTCCTTAATGTAAAATAAGGTTGGGTCCTTAAGGGGTTAAAGATAATGAAAAAGACTGGAAGCGATGAAATTCCAAAACAGGTCAGAATAATTTTTATAATAATTTTGTCGTTATACCGTAAAGTTCTACCTTTCATAACAGATTAATTAGGAACTAAAATAACTAAAAACCATTATAAAAGTTAATTACGTTGCTATTTATACAGATAAATACCAGTGAAAACATATACACAGAAGCAGTGGTGAAAACACAGGTAAATGTGAATGACAAGAAAATATTCAGATTAGCTTTTTTTGGTTGATAACATGAGCATTGTACACCTACTGTATACAGAACATGCACTTTCCAGTTGCATGGTAAACTTTGTTGTTATCATTATACACACACGGGTCATATAGACAATTTGAGAATGAACCCATAAAAAATAGCCCCTAGCAGCAAGTGCTTTGCTCTAATATAGCATCAAACTGAGATATCTTCTGCGTAAAGAGGTTGTGTACATTTGGAGAGGGAGGGTTGTCAACCCCCCTCCTTGGTGGTCAGACCTTCTGAGAAAAGTATACTTATCTACTTCCTGATGCTGGCTCCTGTACTCTCTGTTCGATGTTGCTCTAATCTCCATTTTGCTGCCTGCTCCCCCTGTGTCATAACAAATGGTCAAGTGATGCAAAAGGAGAAAGCCGCCACTGCGGCCAAAATTGGCTGCAGCAGCGTTAAAACAGGGACTTGACATGCCTCTTTTCCCTACCTTTGTGAAAGGTATCTGACTTTGGTTAGCCAGTTCACTTCTGATTATAAGATAAAATTAGGAGCTGAAAGCAGTTCTTCAAGTTTTAAACCATTAGCATTTTCACACAGTATAACAGGGACTACAGTGGCCACTAAATCCGCCCCATTGCACCCCCACCTACCCAACCAGGTGCTAGGGAAGTGCTTTGCCCCTTTAGCTACTATTGCCTTTTAGGGTGCCTTCACAAGATGTAGATTTTTTTGCAGGATATGTTCTGTGATTGAAAATATGTTTTATTCATTTGAATAAAGTTGTTTTGGCAGAAAGCACATGGATTTCTGCAAGCAACATTCAGGTGAATAGTACCGATTTTCAGCAACAGAAATTTTTGCCAACAAAATCTGCCATCCCTTATTCAGAGGCCCAGATGGTCAAGGTATTTCCCTTGTGCCAGCACCTCTTCTTCCTACCAGTTAAAGACACACATCAATGAACTCTCCACTGATCCTAGTGATATGCAATCTTTGTGTTAAATAGGAAAACTCCTTTCTGTTTTACTAAACAGGATTTTTAGAACTTGTAAAATATCTTAACAAAGTATCAGATTCTGTATGCTGCATTAGAAAAATCTGTGGATTTAGATATTAAACGTGTAGGTCACGGGCCAGCTTGATAACTGTCTCTAATTATTTTCTCTGCTGCGTTCACCTTTTTCATTTGTCATTTCCAATTGTAACAACTGTCTTAGCAAAGTATGTTCTTGTAAGGCAGATGCAAAGAAAGCCGTAGTACTAAAACTTAGTTATTGCTCTGAAACCATTGTTTCCCAGTTCTTACAGAGAATCGTGACCTTTCTGACTGTACCTCTCGGCAAGATTATCTGGACACATACAACACAAGAACAGCAGGAACTGAGTTTTTATATGTCTCTGTTTCTATTATTGCTTAAATGACAGTCTTTGTTATATATGTCCTTTTTTACTACTTTATCTTCACATGCATTTTCTCCTGCAGTTCTTTCCACTTTTATTGGAGGCGGTAGGGGTCACCTTTTAAGCTTTTCTTATTAGATAGCAATTAGGTTGATATTACAGGAAAGCAGCTTTGTGGAATGCCCATTGTACGTCTGAGAAACACATTTGTATAAACGCAAAAGCATCCTGTGTTTGGAATTGCTCCCATAGCTAGTCACTGTGCTACAGTGAAGTTTATTTTCTATTATAATAGTACAAAGTAAGCTAAATGCAAGCAATCAGCCACCAGTCTTATTGATTTATATCTTTATCTATTGAACTAGATGCAGTAGGGATTGACAACCATGAGATCATGCTGACAGTTGCCAGTAGTAGAAAAGTATCCAACATAACTTGTTTTCATGCCATATTCTTATGAATGGGAAGATACATTAATGACTGACAACTGCCATCAGTCAGAGGGTTTCCTCACATTACCCCATCAGCACTAGTATTAGCTATGTTTTATAAGGCATAACTGGAAAATAATACAACTGGACAAAATATGAAATAAGTGCTTTAACATAAACATAAAAAGCACAAATGATGTGTTGTTTCCTGAAGGTTAAGGCGCACTCATATGACCGTGCGGTGTTTTGTGGTCCGCAAGCTGCGGATCTGCAACACACGGATGCCGCCCGCGGGCGTTCCCTAATTTGCAGAATGGAATGGGAGATCCATTATAGAAATGCGTATTCTTGTCCGCTATTGTGGACAAGAATAGGATATGATCTATATTTTTGCGGGGGCCACGGAATGGAACAATGGATGCGGCCCAATTGAAATAAATAAAAAAATAAATACATGTGTCACACATCCACATGCTGTGAATTGATCGATATATACTCAGTATGTTTTATAATCATGTACTTGACGCAGTTGTATATGTTTTTATCAATATTAAGGATAAGAGAATCAATTCTACTGGTTTGGAATTCAGCTCGAATTTCCAAAAACATTTAGACTCAAATTTTTGGTGATTCGTTTTAGGGAGAGAGACAGTTGATATATATTGCCAAGAAACCCACAGTAGCATACTAGGTACTCTCTCACTCTCTTTCTCTGCAATTTTGCTTTGGGTAAAATCTATTTGTGTCGGGACCGAATTTTTTGAAAAATTCATAGAACCTGAAACAAACCAAATCTTAAAAAGTTTACTCATCTCTAATCAATATGCATAAGCACACTCATCACATCAAGTTATGCTATTTCTAGTGGGTCCCTACTCTAATCTGGCTTAGTGCCACAGGCAACCATTTCAGCACAAGATCTGCTAGTGGTGAGACGCAGCAGCCCAACACTCCTGCTGTCAGGACAAGTCTCCTTGGCACTTGGCCCCACCAACCCACAGGCATAGCAACACTACAACTACCGTGCAGCAATGCCCTATGTGAACAGATCTCAAAAACGAATCTTTCCATAGAAACATAGAAACACAGAATGTGTCGGCAGATAAGAACCATTTGGCCCATCTAGTCTGCCCAATATACTGAATACTATGAATAGCCCCTGGCCCTATCTTATATGAAGGATGGCATTATGCCTATCCCATGCATGCTTAAACTCCTTCACTGTATTTGCAGCTACCACTTCTGCAGGAAGGCTATTCCATGCATCCACTACTCTCTCAGTAAAGTAATACTTTCTGATACTACTTTTAAACATTTGCCCCTCAAATTTAAAACTATGTCCTCTTGTAGCAGTTTGTCTTCTTTTAAATATTCTCTCCTCTTTTACCGTGATGATTCCCTTTATGTATTTAAAAGTTTCTATCATATCCCCTCTGTCTCTTCTTACTTCCAAGCTATATATGTTAAGGTCCTTTAACCTTTCCTGGTAAGTTTTGTCCTGCAATCCATGTACTAGTTTAGTAGCTCTTCTCTGAACTCTCTCCAAAGTTTCAATATCCTTCTGCAGATATGGTCTCCAGTACTGCACACAATACTCCGAATGAGGTCTCACTAGTGCTCTGTAGAGCGGCACGAGCAACTCCCTCTTTCTACTGTTAAGGACTCTCCCTATACACCCAAGCACTCTGCTGGCATTACCTGCTGCTCTATGACATTCTCTGCCCAACTTTAGGTCGTCTGATATAATGACCCCTAAATCCCTTTCCTCAGATACTGGGGTTAGTACTGTATCACTGATTTTATATTCTGCTCTTGGGTTTTTACGCCCCAGGTGCATTATCTTGCACTTATCGACATTAAATTTTAGTTGCCAGATTTTTGAACATTTCTCTAGTTTTCCTAAATCCTTTTCCATTTGGTGTATCCCTCCAGGAACATCAACCCTGTTACAAATCTTTGTGTCATCAGCAAAAAGACACACCGTACCATTAAGGCCTTCTGCAATTTCGCTGATAAAGATATTAAACAATATGGGTCCCAGAACAGATCCCTGAGGTACCCCACTGGTAACAATACCATGGTCTGAATATACTCCATTGACTGCAACCCTCTGTTTTCTGTCCTTCAGCCACTGCCTAATCCATTCAACAATATGTGAGCCCAAGCTCAAAGACTGCAGTTTATTGATAAGCCTTCTATGTGGGACAGTATCAAAAGCCTTACTAAAGTCCAGATAAGTGATGTCTACTGCACCTCCGCCATCTATTATTTTAGTCACCCAATCAAAAAAGTCAATAAGATTAGTTTGACATGATCTCCCTGAAGTAAACCCATGCTGTTTTTTATCAATCAACCCATGGGTTTTTAGATGTTCCACAATCCTCTCCTTGAGTATGGTTTCCATAAATTTCCCCACTATTGATGTCAGGCTTACTGGCCTATAGTTGCCCGATTCCTCTCTACTACCTTTCTTGTGAATTGGCACAACGTTTGCTAATTTCCAATCTTCTGGGATGACACCTGTTACCAGTGATTAGTTAAATAAATCTGTTAATGGTTTTGCTAGTACAAATCTAAGCTCTTTTAATAGCTTTGGGTGTATCCCATCAGGCCCATGTGATTTATTTGTATTAATTTTAGACAGCTGACTTAGAACCTCTTCCTCTGTAAAGACACATGCATCAAAGGATTCATTAGTCTTCCTCCCTAACTGAGGTCCTTCTCCTTCATTTTCCTTTGTAAAACTGAACAGAAGTATTCATTGAGGCAGTCAGCTAGTTCTTTATCCTCTTCCATATACCTTCCTTCTTTTGTTTTTAATTTGGTAATTCCTTGTTTTAATTTCCTTTTTTCATTTATGTATCTGAAGAATGTCTTATCACCTTTTTTCACTGACTGAGCTAATTTCTCTACTGCCTGAGCTTTAGAAGCTCTTATAACTTGCTTGCCCTCTTTCTGCCTCATCTTATAGATTTCCCTGTCATCCTCGTTTTGGGTGTTTTTATACTTACTAAATGCCATCTTTTTGTTTTTAATGATTTTGGCCACTTCTGCTGAGTACCACAGTGGTCTCTTCCTTTTTTTGCTTTTACTGACAAGCCTAATGCACTTTTCTGTTGCCTTCAATAGTGCCCATTTTAAGTAGTCCCATTTCTCTTGGACTCCATTAAAATTGTTCCAGTCTGATAGGGACTCGTATAGCACTGATCTCATTTCCATGTGGTATAATAAACCAAACTGGGGCCAAGTAGGTATTAATTGAAAGAGGTCACCTTGATGTGGTCAGTGGGCCTGTGCATTTGATCAAAACATATGCAAAGTGCTCATAGAAATGTTTATACATTATGCTGTGAAGCAATAGCCCAATGCATGACATGTGGATGTGCAATCCATGGGGAGATTTATCAAAACTGGTGCAGTGGAAAACTTAGCTACCCCTAGCAACCAATCAGATTGATCCTTTCATTTTACAAATGAGCACTGAAAAATGAGAGGTGGAATCTGATTGGTTGCTATGGGCAACTAAGCTAGTTTTGATAAATATTCCCTATATCTTTTTTTCTACAAATTGTCTTATAATGACTGAGCATACATTAAAACATTTAATACATTAAAATTGTTGTCCCTGTTTTATTTTAAAACTATGCTGCTAAAAATTTATTTGGCAGCCAAGACCACTGAGTTTATTTTTTTCTATGTGATGGAAATTTATATTTGTATATATCTGAACTTCTCTCCATTCTCATCTGAACCCAGCTGTCTAACACATCCATTAATTCTTTTTTCCTACATAGGTTAGCTCTACTCCCAATCTGGAAAGGCCATAATTCATGCCACCTTGATTGCATGATCAGAATTCATAAAGCTCTCCTACAGAGAAGGCATCATTTATCCTCATTTCTTTGGGGATGGACTGGCACTTCGTTGATATTTTTTTTACAGTAAACATTCTGAATAGTGACAATGAATTGGCCCGCTCCAGTCAACCATCTTCCTGTGAAGATTTCCGCAACCAAGCACACCATGTTGTATCAAAATAAATTACTGCGGTTCAGATGATGGCAAAGGGCACATCTGTAAAATATCAGCCAATTTGAAAATCTGATTATGGTGTGCACTTGACTGTATTACTCCAAATCCTCAGGTTTCAGGACCATTCAAATTTTTTCATGTAGCATATTCTGCACACAGATTTGGTCCATTGTTAAAATGTATGCATTTGTGCATAAATATACATATATAAATTATTTTAAAAAAGTAACAGTAATTGTTGTAACCACAAAACAATTACTAAAAAAAATTGAACATAATTTTTGTCTTGTAGTCTTGCAGAAAGAAGTGTTTTATACATAATAACATTCATTTGACTCAATGAGGATTAGTTATTCAATTAGAATTAACTTTGTTACTAGGAAATGGACCTATCGAGTATACAATTATTGAATGTGGGCTCATTTTTCCAGTCACCTGGAAACTAATTAGCACAACATAATCACATACTTGCTGTCTGGTAAACATACAAGTCCCAAAGGACCAAACGACTTGAATCGTGAATCACTAGCCACTGCTTATATGTAATTATCATATAAATGAGGTGCTTTGCATTGGCCTTTGATACCCAAATTCTCATCAGAGGCTAGGGATATCATACAGTTTATGCAAAACTGTAAGAATACAAGATCTTGAATGTCAAATACATCCTAAACTAAATTTATTTAGATGCAAAAGTTTGGGGGGGGTCAAAAGAGTTTGAATGCCATTGAAAATCATTGCTCGTGTACGGTTTCTGTTATAGCCAAGGGGTAGACACATAAGATAGCACTGTAGCATTGTAAAGTAATATCTAGAGAGTCTTTTTACATGTATGATAAAAAAATTAATAATAATTGCAGCCTATATATAATCCGCAAATGTCATGCAAAGGTCATTTTACAGCTCTGGCCGAGAATAATAGTTGTACTTAACATATACTTTAAAAACAACTATCTTATCATTCACAGGAATACATCTGTAGGCAACCAATGAACATTCAGCCCATAAATACACAATTTTAATGTGTTAGGAAGCCCCTAGAAAACATACCTTGCTTGAATCAGGATATTCATTACTCTCCCCCAGACTGGTTAAGCTATGTCAGAAGGCTGAGGGATACAAGCTCTGCAGTCCAGTGCCTAAGTACATCAACTGTCTCCACACACTGCAAACTACAGAGCAGGAAACTCCTTGGCTATAAATCTAACACAACCCATTCAAAGCAGGGTTGCTTACTCAAGCGGAACAGTCTTGTATTTTGAGAAGGTGTGGCTGGTTTGAAAATACAATATAGATTTACTGATGGAGAGCACAATACTGTAATCAACAGTAACATAGATGTTTGTCCTGTAACTCAGACAAGACAATCATCTCTTACAATTAAGTTGTAGATCTTATTTACTTAAAGCTGAAATGAATGAGCTGAACATGTGTAGCACTCTCATATGCTGTCCTACAAGCTTTTCCTTGCACTTAGCTTGTCTATGTAGGATAGAAGCAAGCTCATCTGTATGGTTAAGCATGCATCACGCTTTGCCACAGATTTTGGCAAAAATTCTAGACAAAGTGCTTTATACAGCAGTATTTTGTCTGGTAGAATGCCAACAGTAAGCCAACAGACTCCTTTATAGCCAATGGGGTCCATCATGTGCTCTTGCGATTCATCATATTTCGGATCTGGAACTTACTATTGTTTTTCTGTTCTTACACTGGAATAGAAAAAAGGAAAATGCTCTGCAGATCTGATCCTAGCCTAAGCATGCTTTTTTATTTTATTTTATTATAATGTTCATGAATTAAAATGTGTGTGAACCTAGACGACGTTCCAAAAATATCTGGGGCCCACAGCAGGGGACCTTACTGATCACTAAAATGAGGTCCCAAATCTTCTGTTTCTCCTTACAGTACAACTGCAGTTAGAAGTTTGAATAGAATGGTGGATGAGCATATGCGCTGCTGCTCCATTCAAAATCTATGGGACTTATAGTAACAGTCCAGTGTTATACTCGACTAGCTCTGAGGTCTCATAAACTTTGAATGGAGCGGCCGCCATTTTGAGCAATTTGTGCCTGACAAATACCAAAGTTTCCAGATTAGCAGAAATATGAATCTTTTTAGAAATCCATAACTTATCTGATTCATGCAGAATTAATTTGCTCCTCTCTAGTGTATTGCTAACTGTTGAGTTTGGGCACCCCTGCCTGCATCATTAGAAGAGACACAAATCCACAACAAACCAGCAAACTGCCTAACTACTAAGCAATGAAATAGCATTACCAAAAATATATTGCCAAATACTGACAGCAGAAAAAGAAATGTCACAGTCTATCTAGTCTCTTTACGTTATTTCTTTTAATTTCTATCTTACAATAGAAATAAAAAAACACCACAAATCAGTGAGCACTAAAGTTAAAATTGCTGTCCATTATCTGCGGCAGCTGGCGGCCATGGTGCAGCGATCGTAGGCTTACCTAGCAACGGGAGACGCTGAATCCATGTGTATCCATGTGACCCGCGGCTCCAGGAACACGTGATCCTCAACTTCCGGTCTGTGGAGCGCACGCCATGCGTTCCACAGACATGCGACAGGAAGTAGGGGGGAGCTTGAGAGCGAGGCGCTTTTAAAAAGGAGAAGACGGAGTGTAGCGTTCTCCCCACTAAATACACCAACGGTGAGGCAGCTTGATGAAAGGGACACATCCCTGCATCGAATACAGTGGGAACACTGTCTACCTGTAGATGTTAAACGTCACTAGTAAGTAATAAGTGTGTTTTATGGGCACTTGTAGTTGGTGCGCACTGACTGAACCGTGTTAAGATGTGCTGGTAGTTATTTTGTTTGTGTGTTTGTCTATGTATTTTTTAGTTGAACTTCATTATCGATTCCCCTGATGAGTCTTGTGATTGAGACGAAACGTGGCATGTAGGGATTTAGTGAGGGCAAACATAGGGAATAGGCCCCTAACTAGTGACAGGTTCCGTATGGGGTCGCCCCTATCGGGCCGGGTGCTCTGTGTCTTGTAGGCAGTAAATGTACTAGTCCCCTTCAATGATTTCATTGTGAGGGAACAATTGACTAGGGTCATCAGTTTACGCCACTTATTACCATTGTTACAAAGTACCCGTCCCCAATATCCTCGGCCACTGCAGTGAAGGATATCATTCCAGTATATACCGAACAACCATTTACACGTCTGAAACTGGTAGGATCGTATATATATTCTATCTTACCATTAGATGACATGTGATCAAGTGGAATGTGTCGGTAGAGGTTCAGTCCTCTTTTCTGCTCACTGATTTGTGGTGTTTTTTTACTTTTTTGAATTGTTTTATGGCATATCTAGTAAAAGTTATGTTTTAAGAATTAGAATACCTGGTCAACATTGGATTTATAAATACATTTAGGAGTGTGACCTTACATCCTGGCACATATACGTGTGTACGGGTGGTGGATGAGTTTTTGTACAATAGAAATAAGCAACTATGGGGTTCACCGCTATAGTTCCACATCATGCAGGGGGCCCACATCTACAACACATCTCGCAGTTATTAAACAGTAAGTTCACCAAGATGGCCAATTCTAAGTGTAGCTAAGGGGACTGCTGATTGCTAATTATATCCAACAGCTTGACCCCCTCCCCACCCAAAAAAAAAAAACATGGGAAAAGGAAATAGTCGACAGCAGACAGGCTCTTACATGGGATACTTACAATGGTAATTGCAGGATCAAACCTAATCTTATATTTTCCATTGCACATTTACAGCCATAAGTAAATAAAGCTGGCATGAATATTTATTTGGAAACTCACATTACTACCTTGAAATATATTTTTGCTCTTTATTGCAAAACTTTAAGAGTCTGAGGCATGCTGTGCACACTAATTGGCTACAGCTCAGCACTCTGTTGAAATCTAGTGAGTCAAGAATACTAAACATTCATTGTGTTGTAGTCCCTATTATTAGTGCATTGAATATTTTATTATTGAAGGGAACATAAAGATTACATTATTTTCACACACTTTTCAGGGCGACAGGTCGACCATCTAATGTGCATAGGTGCTTCCCGTTGGAGGGAGATAAGATTTTGTTTTTGGAGAGAGGTGTCTGGCAATGGCTTTTTCCCCTCTTTCCCATTTTACAACACATATACACTTGGCTGAACCAAATGGGAATGTGTATGTGGGAGATTGGGACAGATTGCAAACTGGTATCTTGTGTTTATGACTGCCTTGAGTCTGTTACCATTAGTGAATACTTTACCTATCTACAATATAGGCACAGATTCATTTTGAAGCTTTTATTTCCTATGTTTTTCTCTAAGTGGATTTACATGACTGAACAGTATTAGTCTTGGGCTTCAACAACTCAGGCAGTAAGAGTTATGCTGGACATTAGAAAGCTTTTGGTGTGCAGGATCAGACTTAGTATCTTTGGTAGGCACAGGTTCAAAATATTGGCCTCCAATGTCCAAGGGAAAATAGAGCTGACTTTAATGGCAAATCATTTGCCATGAGAGTCAATTTACATTGGGCTGATTTACAAATAAACAGTTAGCCTTATTGGTGAAAAGTCCTGTGTCCATTGATAAAGGCTTACAATGCAAAGTGGATATGCATTTGTCTGGCATACAGTAAATGGAGGGCTTGCCCTCTGCATCATTTACCTTGGTGGACCAAAGGATTATCAATTTTATCTATAGGCTCAACATGTTCATCTGCCAATGTCTTCGTCAGGGGAAAACCTGAATCAAATTCATATTTTTACCTGTCTAATTCTCTCTTTATATGAAGTCCAAAAGGAGTTAGGCAGGCAATTATGTTCCGCTTTCCCTACAAATAGCATGCTTATTTGACTGAGCTGAAAAGGCATGTTAATAGGGCAGTTGGTGAATGCCGGTATCTACTGAATAAATGTTTGGCCAGCAGCTACCTTATGTCTATGGTTAGCTGTAACCTAGCAGTAGAGATGTCGCGAACATAAAATTTTCCGTTCGTGAACGGCGAACGCGAACTTCCGCAAATGTTAGTGAACGGGCGAACCGGGCGAACTGCCATAGACTTCAATAAGCAGGCGACTTTTAAAACCCACAGGGACTTTTTCTGCCCACAATAGTGATGGAAAAGTTGTTTCAAGGGGACTAACACCTGGACTGTGGCATGCCGGAGGGGGATCCATGTCAAAACTCCCATGGAAAATTACATAGTTGACGCAGAGTCGGGTTTTAATCTCTGTTTTGTCCCCTATCAGGGGCCGGTGTATGGAATAGATTTTATGAACAGGGAGATGGAAAAAGATGGTTGGCCTGTCCTCTTCCTTCCAATTTGGGCCACTGCGCATGCGCCGTGCAATGTACTGTGCCACCCTATATGAGTGGTGTGTTAAGTAGTACTATTCCTATCAGTTTAATACATGTTACGTCCCCTATCAGGGGACGAGTATCGAATAGATTTTAGGAACCGGGAGATGGAAAAAGATGATTGGTTGGTCCTCTTACTTCCAATTTGGGGCACTGTGCGTGCACTGCGCAATGTACTGTGCCACCAATACAAATAGTGTGAACTACTATTCTAACCATTTTAATCATTGTTAAGTCCCCTATCAGGGGACGTGTATTGAATTGAATCCTTGCATGGGGAGATAGAGAAAAAAGCTTGCTCTGTCCGCTTCCTTCTAATTTTGGGCACTTGCAATGGAATTTGCCACCAATGCAACTAGTGTTAACTAAGTACTATTCCTATCAGTTTAATCTCTGTTTTGTCCCTTATCAGGGCAAGGGCCGGTGTAGTGAATAGATTTTTGGAACCGGGAGATGGAAAAAGACCCATGCTCGGTCCGCTTAATTTGAATTTTAGGTCACACTGCGTGTGCGCCGTGCAATGTTCTGTGACACCCTATATGAGTGGTGTGTTAAGTAGTACTATTCTTATCAGTTTAATCCCTGTTACGTCCCCTATCAGGGGACGTGTATCGAATAGATTTTAGACAACCACAAAGAGTTGTCAATAGTTGACACACTCATGACATAAATTTAATTCTACTATGCGTCAATCTTGGTGTAGTGATGACTGTGCTCGTGCGCACGTTTGGGAGATTGCAGGCGATGGCTGTTTTTCAAAGCCTATGGTCATGCTGAGGTAGTTCAGTGACAGTTAAGTGACCCAGAAAACAATGATTCTGCAGTGTGGGCCCATTGTTGGCCTAGTAGGCTTTAATGATCACCTTAGATGATCACAAAGAAAATTAATGTTTTTTCTATTTAATATTATCCAGCCGATCACTTTTGGTCTGTTCACAATGAAGCAATGACCTTATCATCTGGGGTGTGCCAACATTGCCAACACACTAATAGAGGTGGTCGCTTCATTGTGATACACAATCCCCTTGACCACAACAAGGTAATGATCACAAAGGGGAATTGACATATGTATGTGCCTTTTTTTTGTTTGTTTTTGCAGCCACAGTGCAGCACCAGAGGCCAGAAAAATTAGGCATGTACATATGGCTGAAAAATTAGGTATTGTTGCAGACACTGCTGTAGCAGCGGCCGGAAAAATTGATGTTTTCCAGGCAGAAAGTATAGTAAAACCAACCCTCCGAACCCTAGTTGGTGGCGGAGAAGTCACGCAAGTCATCTGGCATGCAGAGATGAAATACAGCAGCGTGGGGACCAATTTTAGCCCAAGGCATCTCATCAGGCCTTTTTTAGTCAAATGTATCCCCCACTGTCAGTCCCTTCGGTATCCACGCCTCATTCATCTTAATAAAGGTGAGGTAATCTAGACTTTTATTTACTTCTCTTGTCAGTGAAAGTACCTCCTGCTGCGCTGAAGGTCCTTTCTGACAGGACACTTGAAGCGGGGCAGGCCAGAAGTTCTATCACAAATTAGGATAGCTCAGGCCACAGGTCAAGCCTGCACACCCAGTAGTCAAGGGGTTCATCGCTCCTCAGAGTGTCGAAATCTGCAGTTAAGGCGAGGTAGTCTGCTACCTGTCGGTCGAGTCGTTCTCTGAGGGTGGACACCGAAGGGCTGTGGCGATGTGTATGACATAAAAAGCTCTGCATGTCCTCCCTTAACAACAAGTCTGTAAAGCGTCCTGTCCTTGCCGGCGTGGTCATGGTAGGAGGAGGATTACTTTCACCTCTTCCCCTGTTAGATTCCCGTTGTGCTCTGACATCACCCTTATACGCTGTCTAAAGCATACTTTTTAACTTGTTTTGGAGCTGCTTCATCCTTTCCGACTTCTGGTAATTCGGTAACATTTCAGCCACTTTCTGCTTATACCGGGGGTCTAGTAGCGTGGCCACCGTGTACAGGTGATTCTCCTTCAGCCTTTCTATACGAGGGTCCCTCAACAGGCATGACAGCATGAAAGACTAGTGTTGAGCGCAAATATTCGAATAGCGAATTTTTATCGCGAATATCGGCACTTCGCTAATTCGCGAATATTTCAAATATAGCGCTAAAAAAGTAGTTCTTACCTGTCCTGAGGATTCCTGGCTTCCTGGCTGCTCCAGTCAGTGCCCGTTGCCGCTTCTGCCGACTTCCGTGCTCATGGAGCGTCCCCATCACCATGGGAACGTCTCCATATACTAAAATGTACTGTCGGATTTGAGAATTACGTTGAAATCTCAATGCGATTAATTCAAGTTATATTAATCGCATTGCGATTACAACTTAGCAGTGCACTGCTATCTTACATATTAGGCTAGAATTAACGAATATGGAATATAGCAGCAGTGCTAAGTTGAAATCGCAATGCGATTACTCCAAATTATATTAATCGCATTGCGATTTCAATTAGCACTGCTATAATATATTCCATATTCATTAATTTCGTTAATTCTAGCAAGCTGACCCATTATAAACCCAGCTCTAAGTTGAAATCGCAATGCGATTAATATAACTTGAAGTAATCGCATTGCGATTTCTACTTAGCACTGCTGCTATATTTCATATTCGTTAATTCTAGCCTAATATGTAAGATAGCAGTGCTAAGTTATAATCGCAATGTGATTAATATAACTTGAATTCATTGCATTGCGATTTCAACAGACATGGTTTACTATGGTTGCTAAAATGTAGATGGAGAATACTTCGTTATCTTCGTTTTGAGGAATATGACGAATACATTCATCATATTCGTTAATTCTACCAAGCCAACCATAGTAAACCAGGTCTAAGTAGAAATCGCAATGCGATTAATTCAAGTTATATTAATTACATTGCGATTTCAACGTAATTCTCAAATCCGACAGTACATTTTAATATGGATACTTTCTTGGCTTGGTAGAATTAGCGAATATGACGAATGTCCATCTTCGTTTTAGCAACCTATTCGTCAACTTCGCTAATTCTAGCAATCAAATAGGAAGGTTGACTATAGAGGCAGCTGTGTTTAATTCGCTATGCGATTATATTATTATTTATTTTTTTAATAAATAGAATAATTATAATAATTATCAAGTAATATAATTATTCTATTCAAAAAAGCAAAGTAATATAATCGAATTAAATACAGCTGTCTCTATAGTCAACCCTCCTATTTGATTGCTAGAATTAGCGAAGTTGACGAATAGGTTGCTAAAACGAAGATGGAGAATACTTCGTTATCTTCGTTTTGAGGAATATGACGAATACATTCGTCATATTCGTCATCTTTGCTATAATTCTAGATATGAAACCAATAGTAAAGTAGCCTAAGTTAAAATCGCAATACGAGATTATTTAAATCGCATATTAATCGTGATAACTAGAATAATGACGAATATTCGATTTCGACGAATATGAAACGAATATTCTTTCGAATATTCGCGAATTTCGTCGAAATCGAATATGGCACCTGCCGCTCATCACTATGAAAGACCCCATTTGCACAAGGTTGGATGCCGAACTACTCATCTCCCGTTCATCATCCTCACTGATGTCATTGAAAGTCTGTTCTTCCCCCCAGCCACGTACAACACCACAGGTCCCAGATAGGTGACAACAACAAGCACCCTGGGATGCCAGCTGTGGTTGGTCTTCCTCCTCCTCAAAGCCACATTCTTCCTCTGACTCATCTTCCTCAGAATCCTCTTCCAGCATTGCCGCAGGTCCAGCAAGCGATGATGATAAGGCTGTTTCTGGTGGTGATGGTGACCACAACTCTTCCTCTTCACTCTCATCTACGGCCTGATCCAGAATTCTTCGCAGGGCACGCTCCAGGAAGAAAACAAATGGGATGAGGTCGTTGATGGTGCATTCGGTGCGGCTGACTAGGTTTGTCACCTCCTCAAAAGGACACATGAGCCTACAGGCATTGCGCATGAGCATCCAGTAACGTGGCAAAAAAATAACGAGAGGCTGTCCTAGCACCCCGGTCATACAAATACTCGTTGACGGCTTATTCTTGTTGGAGCGGGTGGTCGAACATTAGGAGTGTTGAATTCCAACGTGTCGGGCTGTCGCAAATCAAGCGCCTCACTGGCATGTTGTTTCGCCGCTGAATATCGGAAAAGTGCACCATGGCCGTGTAGGAACGCCTGAAATGGCCACACACCTTCCTGGCCTGCTTGAGGATGTCCTGTAAGCCTGGGTACTTATACACAAAGAGTTTTACAATCAGATTCAACACATGTGCCATGTACAGCACATGTGTCAACTTGCCCAAATTCAATGCCGCCAACAGATTGCTTCCGTTGTCACACACCACTTTGCCGATCTACAGTTGGTGCGGGGTCAGCCACTGATCCACCTGTGCATTCAGGGCGGACAGGAGTGCTGGTCCAGTGTGACTCTCTGCTTTCAGGCAAGTCAACCCCAAGACGGCATGACACGGTCGTATCCGGGATGTGGAATAGCCCCTGGGAAGCTGGGGGGGTGCAGCTGATGTGGAACAAGACACAGCAGCAGAATAGGACTTAGCCAAGGAGGATAGCCAAGAGGATGGAGTAGGAGGAGTAGAGAAGGTGGCAGGAGGCCTGCCTGCAAGTCGTGGTGGTGTCACCAACTCCGCTGCAGAGCCATGCATTCCATGCTTGGCAGCCATCAGCAAGTTTACCCAATGCGCAGTGTACATGATATACCAGCCCTGACCTTGCTTTGCAGACCAGGTATCAGTGGTCAGATGGACTCTTGCCCCAACACTGTGTGCCAGACATGCCATGACTTCCTTTTCCACAATAGAGTTCAGGTCGGGGATTGCCTTTTGTGAAAAAAAAATTTGGCCGGGTACCTTCCACTGCGGTGTCCCAATAGCTACAATTTTTTTGAAGGCCTCAGACTCCACCAGCTTGTTTGGTAAAAGCTGGCGTGCTAAGAGTTCCGTCAAGCCAGCTGTCAGACACCGGGCAAGGGGGTGACTCTGTGACATTGGCTTCTTACGCTCAAACATTTCCTTGACAGACACCTGACTGTGGGCAGATGAGAAGGAACTGCTGAAGGTGAGAGGCGGAGTTGCGCGTGGTTAAGAGGGGGCAAGGAGGACAGCAGTGGTTGACGTGGCTGAAGATGCTGGACCAGGAGGAGCATGGGGGCTTTGAGTTTGTGTGCTGCTTGTACTCATGTGTTGATCCCATAGGCGTTTGTGGTGTAAGATCATGTGCTTTCGCAAAGCAGATGTGCCTAGGTGGGTGTTGGACTTCCCACGACTCTTGGCACAGATTGCAAATGGCATCGCTGCTATCAGAGGCAGACACACCAAAAAAATGCCCCACTGCTGAGCTTTGCAATGATGGCATTCTGGTGGTGACAACAGCATGCGTTGATTGCCGATACATGATGTCTGACTGTGCCAATAGCTCCTTGCGACGACCTCCCCCTGCTTACAACTCGTCTCCTTCTCCTCTCTGTCTCCCCATCTCCCGTCATCATCAACTGCTTCACTTGTATCTGACAAGTCAGCAAAGGAAGCAGCAGCGGGTACAACATCATTATCATCACACCGTACGTCCATGTGTGTAATGCTGCCTGACTGAGACATATCCCTGTTATCTATATCCTCTGGCAATAATGGTTGCGCATCACTCATTTCTTCCAACTGATGTTTAAATAACTCCTCTGACAGATCAAGTGATGCGGCTGTGGTGCTAGTGTTGGTGGTGGCGGTGGGCGGGCGAGTGGTAACTTGAGAGGTGCCCGAAGCTGAGCTGGAGGAGGATGGTGCATCAAAGTTCCGAGCGGAAGCTGAAGAAGATTGGGTGTCCTTTGTAAGCCAGTCAACTATGTCATCAGAATTTTTCGAGTTCAGGGTACGTGGCCTATGAACACTGGGCATTATTCTAGGGCCAAAGGGAATCACAGCACCATGACCACGACGGCCCCTGCGGGGTGGCCTGCCTCTGCCTGTCATTTTTTTTTTCCATTAGTGGTACTATGCGTGCAAGTTACTGTGCCACCAAATATGAGGGGTGGGCAGTGGGCACAGTACAGTCAGTGGGCCTGACACTCACTGGCAGGCAACTGCAATTATAAAACAGATGAAAAATTAAATGACTTTTTTATCTGCAAGGTACTGTGCGACCCTATATGAATGGTGGGCAGTGGGCACAGTACAGTCAGTGGGCCTGACACTCACTGGCAGGCAACTGCAATTATATAACAGATGAAAAATTAAATGACTTTTTCATCTGCCATGTACTGTGCCACCCTATATAAGTGGTGGGCAGTGGGCACAGTACAGTCAGTGGGCCTGACACTCACTGGCAGGCAACTGCAATTATATTACAGAGGAAAAATTAAATGACTTTTTTATCTGCAGGGTACTGTGCCATCCTATATGAGTGGTGGGCAGTGGGCACAGTACAGTCTGTGGGCCTGACACACACTGACAGGCAACTGCAATTATATTAAAGGTTAAAAATTAAGTGACTTTTTTATCTGCAAGGAACTGTGCCACCCAATATGAGTGGTGGGCAGTAGGCACAGTACAGTCAGTGGGCCTGACACTAACTGGCAACTGTGCGACCCGATATGAGTGGTGGGCAGTGGGCACAGTACAGTCAGTGGGCCTGACACTCACTGGCAGGCAACTGCAATTATATTACAGAGGAAAAATTAAATTACTTTTTTATCTGCAAGGTACTGTGCCACCCTATATGAGTGGTGGGCACGGGTCACAGTACAGTCAGTGGGCCTGACACTCACTGGCAGCCAACTGCAATTATATTACAGAGGAAAGATTAAATGACTTTTTGTTTTTCAAGGTATTGTGCGACCCTATATGAGTGGTGGGCAGTGGGCACAGTACAGTCTGTGGGCCTGACACACACTGGCAGGCAACTGCAATTATATTAAAGGGTAAAAATTAAATGACTTTTTTATCTGCAAGGTACTGTGCCACCCGATATGAGGGGTAGGCACTGGCAGTGGGCACAGTACGGTCTGTGGGCCTGACACACTGGCAGGCAACTGAAATTATATTACAGAGGAAAAATTGAATTACTGTTTTATCTGCAAGGTACTGTGCCACCCTATATGAGTGGTGGGCAGTGGGCACTGAACAGTCAGTGGGCCTGACACTCACTGGCAGGCAACTGCAATTATATTACAGAGGAAAGATTAAATGACTTTTTTTTCTTCAAGGTACTGTGCCACCCTATAAGAGTAGTGGACAGTGGGCACAGTATATAATGGAGAATGAATCTGGATCGCACATCCTCAACACTATGCTTTTGATATAACGACTGTCTCAGCATAATTACGTGGCATATCCGCCCAATTTGTAATACATTGTATGCTGTGCAAAAGAGGCATTAGTATACAGTTTGATCAAAGAGCATAGGCCTACTTACCGCGACAAGGAAGCCTCTACAAGTGGGAAACTACTCTAACCTATAAATGGTGCAGCCGTGCGCGGCGACCACTGGCGCCCCAGCACCGCACCGGCAGCAGACTGCGGGACCCAGGAGCCACACAGCAACCCCAATGTGCAGCGAAGCCTCCTTGGCTCTGGGTCCCACCGCCCCACCAGCACAGCACTGAGGCAGCAATGGCAGACACACAGTACTGCACCATGTGAACGAGTGCAAAGAGCTCACCCAGTCACAACCCTCAGGGAGTGCATCCGAGAGATAGTAGGAGTTTATAAACCCCTTGCAAACTAAGGCTAATTAAAAACACCT
Organism: Bufotes viridis; assembly: GCA_033119425.1. Classification (NCBI taxonomy): domain Eukaryota; kingdom Metazoa; phylum Chordata; class Amphibia; order Anura; family Bufonidae; genus Bufotes; species Bufotes viridis. The sequence continues at coordinate 277,925,466 of CM065590.1, forward strand.
AGTCCAAATGGGGAGGAGTGCTGACCACAGAGGGGGGAAAAAAGTACAGTACAGTCAGTGAGCCTGACACTCACTAGCAGGCAACTGCAATTATATTACAGAGAAAAAATGAAATGACTTTTTTATCTGCAAGGTACTGTGCCACCTGGTATGAGTGGTGGGCACTGGCAGTGGGCACAGTACACTCTGTGGGCTTGACACACACTGGCAGGCAATTTCAATTATATCACAGAGGAAAAATGTAAGTACTTTTTTATCTGCAAGGTACTGTGCCACCCTATATGAGTGGTGAGCAGTGGGCACAGTACAGTCAGTGGGCCTGACACTTACTGGTAACTGTGCGACCCGATATAAGTGGTAGGCAGTGGGCACAGTACAGTCAGTGGGCCTGACACTCACTGGCAGTCAGCTGCAATTATATTAGAGGAAAAATTAAATGACTTTTTTATCTGCAAGGTACTGTGCAACCCTATATGAGTGGTGGGCAGTGGGCACAGTACAGTCAGTGGGCCTGACACTCACTGGCAGGCAACTGCAATTATATTTCAGAGGAAAAATTAAATGACTTTTTTATCTGCAAGGTACTGTGCCACCCAATATGAGTGGTGGGCATTGGGTACAGTACAGTCTATGGGTCTGACACTCACTGGCAGAAAACTGCAATTATATTACAGAGGAAAAATTAAATGACTTTTTTATCTGCAAGGTAATGCGCAACCCTGTATGAGTGGTGGGCAGTGGGCACAGTACAGTCAGTGGGCCTGACACTCTCTGGCAGGCAACTGCAATTATATTACAGAGGAAAAATTAAATGACTTTTTTTATCTGCAAGGTACTGTGCCACCCTATATGAGTGGTGGGCAGTGTGCATAGTTCAGTCTGTGGGCCTGACACACACTGGCAGGCAACTGCAATTATATTAAAGGGTAAAAATTAAATGACTTTTTTTTATCTGCAAGGTACTGTGCCACCCGATATGAGTGGTGGGCAGTGGGCACAGTACAGTCAGTGGGCCTGACACTTACTGGCAGGCAACTGCAATTATATTACAGAGGAAAAATTAAATGACTTTATCTGCAAGGTACTGTGCCACCCTATATGAGTGGTGGACAGTGGGCACAGTATAGTCACTGGGCCTGACACTCACTGGCAGGCAACTGCAATTATATTGCAGAGGAAAAATTAAATGACTTTTTTATCTGCAAAGTACTGTGCCACCCTATATGAGTGGTTGGCAGTGGGCACAGTACAGTCTGTGGACCTGACACTCACTGGCAGGCAACTGCAATTATATTACAGAGGAAAAAATAAATTAATTTTTTAGCTGCAAGGTACTGTGCCACCCTATATGAGTTGTGGGCACTGGCAGTGGGCACAGTACAGTCTGTGGGCCCGACACTCACTGGCAGGCAACTGCAATTTTATTAAAGGGTAAAAATGTAATGATTTTTTTATCTGCAAGGTACTGTGCCACCCGATATGAGTGGTGGGCACAGTACAGTCTTTGGGCCTGACACACACTGGCATGCAACTGCTATTATATTAAAGGGTAAAAATTAAATGATTCTTTTTATTTGCAAGGTACTGTGCCACCCGATATGATTGGTGGGCACTGACAGTGGGCACAGTACAGTCTGTGGGCCTGACACACACTGGCAGGCAACTGCAATTATATTAAAGGGTAAAAATTAAATGACTTTTTTATATGCAAGGTACTGTGCCACCTGATATGAGTGGTGTGCACAAAGTACAGTCTGTGGGCTTGCGGCCACTCACACACGGGCAGGAAACTGCAATATATATAGAAAAAATAAGTGAAAGCAGACCAATGTACCAGCCCTAAAAAGGACTTTTTGGGGTGCTGTCAGGACACTGTTCTTACAGCAGATGAGTCTTTGAGGAGTGTACAAAGAACTCTGGCCTAGCTAACGCTTTCCCTATTAATTCAGCAGCAGCAGCACTCTCCCAGCTCTAACTAACACTGCAGCTTCAGAATGAATCTATAATGGAAGCTGTCCTTGCTTTTTGATGGTGGAAGGGACTAGGATGGAGGGTATGCTGATTGGCTGGAATGTGTCTGCTGACTGTGAAGTACAGGGTCAAAACTTGCTCAATTATGATGTATAGGGGGCGGACCGAACATCGCATATGTTCCCCCCCCCCCCCCCGCAGCGAACGCGAACAAGTGATGTTCGCCGGCGATTAGTTCGGGACATCTCTACCTAGCAGTAGTAGAAGTATATTTATATGAAATGGGGCATCATTTTAACCTTCAATTAGATGAATACACTCAGTTCCAACAAACTTTGTATAAATCAATATCACAATCAAATTTTATAAATAGTGATGATCGAGCGCCAAAGTATTCGGGTGTTCGGCCCGAACACATTGATATATTCGTGTGTTCGGCCAAGCACCTGAGTATAATCAAGTCAATGGGAGACAATCAGGCACCCCCTGCTCTAAAGAGGGGAGGGTGCCTGGTTCATAGGAAAAGGTCAGAAAGTGACAGAAACACAACCGAAATGGATTGGGGATAGCATGGGGTCGATGTCTGGATGCATCTTGGACTCCCAGGTAGTGATGTCGCAAACATAAAATTTTCAGTTCGCGAACAGCGAACGCGAACTTCCGCAAATGTTCGCGAACAGGCGAACCGGGCGAACCGCCATAGACTTCAATAGACAGGCGAATTTTAAAAACCAAAGGGACTCTTTCTGGCCACAATAGTGATGGAAAAGTTGTTTCAAGGGGACTAACACCTGGACTGTGGCATTCCGGAGGGGGATCCATGGCAAAACTCCCATGGAAAATTACGTAGTGGACGCAGAGTCGAGTTTTAATCCATAAAGGGCATAAATCACGTAACATTCCTAAATTGTTTGGAATAACATGCTTTAAAACATCCAGTGTGTGTATACGATCAGGTATGATGTTGTATCGATCAGATAGTGTAAGGGTTACGCCCGATTCTCAGACATTGACATACCAAACTCCTCTTTTAATGCACCGCAAACAGTCCATTTGCACAACCGCAAACTCCCCATTTGCACAAGGTTGGATACCAAGCTAGCCACGTCCCGGTGATGTCATTGAAGGTTTCTTCCTCCACCCAGCCACGTACAACACCAAGGGTCCCCGAAAGGTCAATTGAATTGATTTTTCGAACGGGAGATGGTTAAAAAACGCTGGCTCCCTCCCTTTGTTTTAATCCACGGTCACTGCTTCTGCGCCGTGCAATTTACTCTCACACCCGATATGAGTGGTATTTTCTGTAGTACTATTCTCATCAGTTTAATCCTCTAACGTCCCCAATCTGGGGGCCATTTATTGAATAGATTTTTCGAACAGGGAGATGGTTAAAAACGCTGGCTCCCTCCACTCTGTTTTAATCCACGGTCACTGCGTCTGCGCCGTGCAATTTACTGTCACACCCGATATGAGTGGTATTTTCTGTAGTACTATTCTCATCAGTTTAATCCTCTAACGTCCCCAATCTGGGGGCCATTTATTGAATAGATTTTTCGAACGGGAGATGGTTAAAAACGCTGGCTCCCTCCACTCTGTTTTAATCCACGGTGACTGCGTCTGCGCCGTGCAATTTACTGTCACACCCGATATGAGTGGTATTTTCTGTAGTACTATTCTCATCAGTTTAATCCCTGTTACATCCCATATCAGGGATTGCCTTTTGTGAAAAAAAATTTAGGCTTGGTACCTTCGACTGCCTTCACAATGACAGACCAAACTCTCATACACCAAACTGAATTGATTTCAGGAACCGGGAGATGGAAAAAGCAGCTTGGTCGGTCCTCATACTCCCAAATTGGGGCACTGCGCGTGCACAGAGCAATGTGCTGTGACACCCTATATGAGTGCTGTCTTAACTAGTACTATTCCTATCAGCGGCGGGTGCGTGGTAACTTGAGAGCAGGTGACCAAAGCTGAGCTGGAGGAAGATGGTGCGTCAAGGTTCTTACCGGAAGCTGTTGAAGATTGGGTGTCCTGTCTAAGCCAGTCAACTACGTCCTCAGAATTTTTTGGGTTCAGGGTACATGGCCTCTGAACACTAGGCATTATTCCAGGGACAGTGGAAATCACAGCACCACGACCACGACGGCCCCTGCGGGGTGGCCTGCCTCTGCCTGTCATTTTTTTTTCGATAAGTGGTACTGTGCCACCCTGTATCAGTGGTGGGCACTGGCAGTGGGCACACTACAGTCTGTGGAAGTGGGCCTGACACACACTGGCAGCAGGCAAGCAACTGAAATTAGACTAATGTGTAAAAATTAAATGCCTTATTTATCGTCAAGCTACTGTGCCACCCGGTATCAGTGGTTGGCACTGGCAGTGGGCACACTACAGTCTGTGGAGGTGGGCCTGACACACACTGGCAGGAGGCAAGCAACTGAAATTAGACTAATGTGTAAAAATGAAATGCCTTATTTATCGGCAAGCTACTGTGCCACCCGGTATCAGTGATTGGCACTGGCAGTGGGCACACTACAGTCAGTGGAAGTGGGCCTGACACGCACTGGCAGCAGGCAAGCAACTGAAATTAGACTAATGTGTAAAAATTAAATGCCTTTTTTTATGCAAAGTCCTGTGCCAGCCGGTATGAGTAGTGGGCCCTGGCAGTGGGCACACTACAGTCACTGGAAGTCAGTCTGACACACACTGGCAGGCAACTAAACTTAGATTAAAGTGTAAAAATTAAATGCCTTTTTTTGATGCAAAGTCCTGTGCCACATGGGATGACAGTGGTGGGCACTGGCAGTGGGCACACTACAGTCAGTGGAAGTCGGCCTGACACACACTAGCAGCAGGCAAGCAGCTGAAATTACACTAAAGTGTAAAAATTAAATGCCTATTTTGATGCAAAGTCCTCTGCCAGCCGGTATGAGTGGTAGGCACTGGCAGTGGGCACACTACAGTCACTGGAAGTCAGCCTGACACACACTGGCAGGCAACTAACCTTAGATTAAAGTGTAAAAATGAAATGCCTTTTTTTGATGCAAAGTCCTGTACCACAAGGGATGACAGGGGTGGGCACTGGCAGTGGGCACACTACAGTCAGTGGAAGTCGGCCTGACACACACTAGCAGCAAGCAAGCAGCTGAAATTACACTAAAGTGTAAAAATTAAATGCCTTTTTTTATGCAAAGTCCTGTGCCAGCCGGCATGAGTGGTGGGCACTGGCAGTGGGCACACTACAGTCACTGGAAGTCAGCCTGACACACACTGGCAGGCAACTAAACTTAGATTAAAGTGTAAAAATTAAATGCCTTTTTTTGATGCAAAGTCCTGTGCCACATGGGATGACAGGGGTGGGCACTGGCAGTGGGCACACTACAGTCAGTGGAAGTCGGCCTGACACACACTAGCAGCAAGCAAGCAGCTGAAATTACACTAAAGTGTAAAAATTAAATGCCTTTATTTATGCAAAGTCCTGTGCCAGCCGGTATATGTGGTGGGCACTGGCAGTGGGCACACTACAGTCACTGGAAGTCAGCCTGACACACACTGGCAGGCAACTAAACTTAGATTAAAGTGTAAAAATTAAATGCCTTTTTTTGATGCAAAGTCCTGTGCCACATGGGATGACAGGGGTGGGCACTGGCAGTGGGCACACTACAGTCAGTGGAAGTCGGCCTGACACACACTAGCAGCAGGCAAGCAGCTGAAATTACACTAAAGTGTAAAAATTAAATGCCTTTATTGATGCAAAGTCCTCTGCCAGCCGGTATGAGTGGTAGGCACTGGCAGTGAGCACACTACAGTCACTGGAAGTCAGCCTGACACACACTGGCAGGCAACTAACCTTAGATTAAAGTGTAAAAATTAAATGCCTTTTTTGATGCAAAGTCCTGTGCCACACGGGATGACAGGGGTGGGCACTGGCAGTGGGCACACTACAGTCAGTGGAAGTCGGCCTGACACACACTAGCAGCAGGCAAGCAGCTGAAATTACACTAAAGTGTAAAAATTAAATGCCTTTTTTATGCAAAGTCCTGTGCCAGCCGGTATGAGTGGTGGGCACTGGCAGTGGGCACACTACAGTCACTGGAAGTCAGCCTGACACACACTGGCAGGCAACTAAACTTAGATTAAAGTGTAAAAATTAAATGCCTTTTTGATGCAAAGTCCTCTGCCAGCACGGGATGACAGTGGTAGGCACTGGCAGTGGGCACACTACAGTCACTGGAAGTCAGCCTGACACACACTGGCAGGCAACTAAACTTAGATTAAAGTGTAAAAATTAAATGCCTTTTTTTGATGCAAAGTCCTGTGCCACATGGGATGAGTCTTTCAGGACTAGCCTAGCTAGTGAATTCACTAGCCTAGCTATCAATTTCCCTATTAAATGAGCAGCAATTACACTCTCCCTCCTCTCACTAAGACTGCAAATTCCAAATGAATCTAAAATGGATGCTGTGCAGGAGGTGGGAGGGTCTGGAAGGGAGGGTATGCTGCTGATTGGCTGGAATGTGTCTGCTGACTGTGAGGTACAGGGTCAAAGTTTGCTCAATGATGATGTATAGGGGGCGGACCGAACATCGCATATGTTCGCCCGGCAGAGACGAACGCGAACAAGCTATGTTCACCGGGAACTGTTCGCCGGCGAATAGTTCGGGCCATCTCTACTCCCAGGTCACTGCTGGGAACCATGTTGTCCGAGTTGTACGCCACTTTTACAGACTGACAAAAATACGCACAAATCCCCCCCATAAAAATCTCTTTCACAGGAAAAATTGTTAGGAAACATTCTTTCCTGTATAATCAATTGTATATAAAGTGCAAGTGCTGCCAAAAATTACAAGCAAGAGGCATTCCAAAACAGCCTGTGTATCACATAAAGGAGGGCCTCATTCACATTGTGGTACAATTGTTCAGGTAGTGGGACTCCTACACTCATAAAGCATATGCACTAAGTGAAAGGGCTGCCAAAAATTACAAGAAACCAGCACCATACACACCCTTGAAAAATTATGATTGGTGGCCTGCTGTTGACCCTCAAAAACATTTGGAGCAAGGGCCTGCTGGTGACCTTCTAAAACATTAGGGGCGAGGGCCTGCAAGTGCCTGCTGCTTAGCTGACCATTGAAAAAATGATAGGCGAGTGCCTACTGCTGAGCTAACGCTGTAAAATATTGTACGTGAGGGCATGCTGCTGAGCTGACCCTGTAAAATATTGAAGTTGAGGATATGCAAGTGAGCTTACCCTCTCAAATATTGTAGGTGAGGGCCTGCAGGTGAGCTGACCCTCTAAAATATTGTAGGTGAGCGCCTCCTGGTGAGCTGACCCTCTAAAATATTGTAGATGAGGGCCTGCAGGTGAGCTGACCCTCTAAAATATTGGAGGTGAGGGGCTGCAGGTGAGCTGACCCTCCCTGAAGAGGGACACGAGGAGATCTTGTGCACTGATTCCCAAACTCTTCAGCATCCACAGTCAGAAGAAGATGACGGTGAGGAATGGCAATTAGTGTTTCATGAGGTGGATGATGCAGATGAGAAACAGTTGTCAATAAGTTAGGGCCTTGTTAGGTCAACAACACAAGTAAGGAGGATGAGCAGAGTGAGGAAGTGGAAGAGGTTGTGGTGGACAATGACATCACTGACCCAACCTGGGAAGGTGGCAAGCCAAGCGAGGGCCACAGTACAGAAGAGGAGGGATCCAGAGCATGGCAACAGGCTGGAAGAGGCTGTGGGATGGCAAAAAGGAGAAGGCGGGCCACACCAAATAGGCCCACATACAGATGTCCTTAACCCAGGCCTTTGAACGTAAGCTCAAATACCCAGCCACCCACCCTCAGGCCATAGCACTAAATACCTTTAAGAATTGCTGGCCCTGGAAATGTTGCCATTTAGGCCTGTGGACACTGAGGCTTTCCTCAGCCTCATGGCGGCGGACATCCTTCGTTACTCAGTCACTTGCTGAGAACCAGACATCAGTGTGAGGGTTTAGTGTGACGGCAGTGTGCACCTATCTCTGGTTCTGTGTTTGTTCTGAATTCTTGCCACATCCACATAAATTTCATCTTATGTAGGATGTCCATTGTGGTACTTGTAGTCCGTTGCTGGCATCATCCATTGTATGCATTTTTTGCTGGTGATTGCCATTAGCAACGGACTACAAGTGCAGGATGTGCTCCCCTATAGAAATGCACAACTGCATATGGGTATGAGCGCATCCTGCTTTTTTATCACCACATTTTTTGATGGTTTATATCAGGCATGCTCAACCTGCGGCTCTCCAGCTGTTGTAAAACTACAACTCCCACAATGCCATTCTGTAAGATGATAGCTGTAGGCTGTCAGGGAATGATGGGAGTTGTAGTTTCCCAACAGCTGGAGGGCCGCAGGTTGAGCATGCCTGGTTTATATATATATCAGTCACTTGCTGCCACTATTTTTCTCGGTGTGATGTCTCCGCATTACACCAGAAATTGTCTCCCGTAATATTAGCCGTGCCCTGACCCATGCAGTTATTGGGAAAATCCACTTAATGACTGACACACGGACAAGTGCTTTTGGCCAGGGACGCTCCATTTCTGTAACGGCACACTGGGTGAACCTTGTGGAGGCCAGTAGCTAGTCATACTTTGCGATGGCACAGGTGCTACCAACACCAAGGATTGCGGGCCCCCATTCCATCAGGATTTTCACTACCACCTACATTAGTTGCAGCAAACCCCCCCTTCTCCTACTCTACTTCCACCTCTGAATTCTCATCTTGCAGAACCAGTCAGCCATCAGTCAGTAGCTGGAAGCAGTGTAACACGGCAGTGGGAAAGCGGCAACAGGCTGTGCTGAAACTCATTTGATTAGGTGACAAACAGAACACCGTCGCAGAGCTGTGACGGGGTATAAGGGACCAGACTGATCTGTGACTCTCGCCACTCAACCTACAACCAGGCATGGTTGGTTGTTGTGTCTGATAATGGCCGTAACTTGTTGGCAGCTTTGGAGCTTGGCAAGCTCACATACATGGCAATTAGTGTTGATCGAACACCAAAGTGCTCGAGTAGAACACTTTGCGATGCTTGGGTGTTCTACCGAGCATCCAAGCACAATGGAAGTCAATGGGAGAACTCCATGTACCCCTGCTCGGAAGAGGGGAGAGTGTCGGGACTCTAAATCGGCTTAGGAGTCCCTGCTCTGACTCCATATATAGCTATGTCCATATATGGAGTCAGTGCTTGGGGACACCCCAGTGTATTTAAATATAATTTAGCTTGTATTCCAGAAAATATTCTGCTGGGATTCGAACTCATGATCTTCTGTTTAAGAGAAAAGGCATTTAACCACATAGCTATAAGAACTGCATAGCTACTTACTAAAAAAAATATAAGACTTCTATTGTAGACTCTGTTATAGCTGTTATAGCCAGTGTACATCCATACACATGACAGCTACCCCAGCACACTCAGCTTTTCTATATCTCTATAAGTGATAGCTGCCCCAGCACACTGAGCTCTGCTACATCCATACACATGACAGCTGCCCCAGCACAATAAGCTCTGCTATATCTCTATATATGACATCTGCCCCAGCACACTCACACTGAGGGAAACATAACACACGAGAGTGGAGGTAAACCAATAGCATGGCCTGTTAATTAACTCATCAATAACCAAATAACAATAACATATTTTACAACTATAAACCATAATAACAATAATATTATTAACAATAATACAACCACAAACCATAAAAATAATGAAACAGAATGTCATTGCGGATAAATTTACAGCTGACAACGCTGGCGGCAGAGTACGTAGTTCCTTGTGCAACCCAGGAGGGGAGATGAGGGGAACACACAGCAGTTCCAACAGAGGCAGGACAACCCTCTCCAAGGCCTGGAACAGTTTCATGACACCCACCAGCACCATCACCCTGATGTGCGGCTTAGTGTTTAATTTTTGAAAGATGGTTAAGGAGTACATAGCAGACCATGTCAGCTTCCTCAGTGATCCCTCTGTGCCTTACAACTATTGGGTGTCCAAGCTGGACACGTGGCACAAACTGCCACTCTACGCCTAAGATGTGCTGGCCTGCCCTGCTGCCAGAGTTTTGTCAGAGCGGGTATTTAGTGTTGCTGGGGGCATAATAACTGATAAGCATATCCATCTGTCAACTAAAAATGCTGACAGGTAGACTCTTATAAAAAATGAATAAGGCCTGGATTGCCCCTGACTTCTCTGCTCCTCCTCCTCCATCATATCAACATGTTTTTTAGGCTGCTTTTTATTATTTTAGGATGATTATTGGAATTTGTAATGCAGAAACTGTTCGCAGATGTTCTACAGTATTGGTTATACAACACGACAGATTATGGACACTAGATGTGGGCCAGATTATTGGAATTTGCAATACAGACACTGTTTGCAGATGTTCTCCAGTATTGGTTACAAAACACCACAGATTATGAACACTAAATGTGGCCCAAATTATTAAAGAAACAGTCTGTGGATGATGTACAGTATATGTCACTAATAGGTATAAAATAAAAATATCTTGCTGCTATCAAACACACACAGTAGTCCTTAAAAGGACTTTGGGGTCTTTCAAAAGCTTTTGATAGTAAAAACAGCAAATGTCTCTCCCTGCACTATCTGTCCCTTCCTCAGCACAGATGTCCCTGAGACTGATAAATTCAGCGCAGGTTAAACATATCTCGCTGCTGTCAAACACACAAACAGTAGTCCTTAAAAGGACTTTGGGGTCTTTGAAACGCTTTTGGTAGTAAAAACTTCAAATTTCTCTCCCTGCACTATCTGTCCCTTCCTCAGCACGGATGTCCCTGAGACTAATCAATTTAGCGCTGGTAAAAATAAATTGCTGCTCTCAAACACACACACACACAGTAGTCCTTAAAAGGACTTTTAGGTCTTTGAAAAGCTTTCTTAAAATAAGAACTGTGAATTTCGCTCCATACAGTGTCTTTCCCTTCCTACGCTCTGCTCTCCCTGACTATGACTTATCCAAGCACGTGTCATTGGGTGCTATATAACCTCCGATGAAGCATTCCGGCTAACCAATCATTGTAAAGCCAGTAGCTAACATGGCTACTGGCATTACAGTGAGGGCAGTACTTACCTGCACCTTTATTGGCTGCTTAAAACCCGCGAAACGTGTGAGGTGGAGAGTATTGCACTCAAACACATGCGGTACTCCACATGCGGTACCGCCATGTGCCGAGCATAGCGATGCTCGAGCTGAACAGATATTCAGCCGAGCATGCTTGCTCATCACTAATAAGCTTTGTAATATATCTGATTAGAGAAAAATGCCTCTTTATCCACTTATCAGTCACATGTGTGTCTCACCCTTGCCTCCTACATTGATCATTTACTCTTAATTCAGTGCAGATTATCAGATGAGGGATTAAGTTACATGTAGCCCATAGAAGTCTATCAATAGGTGAGAAGCATAGACACACACACATACACTGATAAAAGTTTTCTGTTTCACCCAGGTCCTAATTAACAATTACTCTGTTCACCACTGCTAATAGCACATATTCTCCTGCTTTTGAGTGAGTGATATAGAAAGCAAGGGGACCTGGATCTCCTCTTCTTTGTATAAGCATTGTATGGGAGACATCAAAGCAACTAGACTTCATCCACTCTGGAACTGAGCTCAAGAAAGACTAACAATTAAAAATGGCATCTACTGAAAAATGCAAGATGCAAGTCATAAAATGCCAGAAATAGAACAGTGCTACTTCTCATGTACATAGTAGTGGGAGAACAAAAAAACATGACTGAGCATTGGGGACACAAACAGAAATTCTTTTTAATTTAATGTAACTAGAAGACAAATTAGGCTACTTTCACACTCGCGTTTTGTGTGGATCCGTCATGGATGGATCCATTCAGATAATACAACGTCTGCATCCGTTCAGAATGGATCCATTTGTATTATCTTTAACATAGCCATTTCAATGGAGGAAGGATCCGTCCTCCATTAAAAGTCAATGGAGAACGGATCCGTTTTCTATTGTGCCAGATTGTGTCAATGAAAACGGATCCGTCCCTATTGACTTACATTGTGTGCCAGGCCGTTTGACTCAGTTTCATCAGACGGACACCAAAACGCTGCAAGCATCGTTTTGGTGTCCGTCTCCAAAGCGTAATGGAGACTGAACTGATGCAAACTGATGCATTCTGAGTTAGTAGTAATTGCTACTAACTTCGCAACAGGGAGGAGACATCAGCTTTTCTCCCTGGGCGTTCCTTCTCTAGGGGTGCATCGGGGGGCTTCAAATTGGACATGGTGTAAAAAAAACAGTCCAGCAAAATCTGCCTTCCAAAAACCATATGGCGTTCCCTTTCTTCTATGCCCTACTGTTTGGCCATACAGCAGTTTACGACCACATATGGGGTGTTTATGCAAACTACAGAATCAGAGCAATAAATATTGAGGTTTCTTTGGCTGTTAACCCTTGCTTTGTTACTGTAAAAATGGATTAAAATGGAAAATTTGAAAAAAAATAGCTGTTTTGGGACCGATCTTATTTTTTGTTATTTACATAGTTGATCTGACAGGTTAGATCGTGTGCTATTTCTATAGAGCAGGTTTTTATGGACACGACAATACCAAATATGATTACTTTTTGGGGTTTTTTGTTTCAGTTTTTCATAACAAAGCATTTTTGAAAAATAGATATTTTTTTATTGTCTCTACATTCTGAAAGCCATATTTTTAATTTTTATTTTTTGGGCGACTGTCTTATGTAGGGGCTCATTTTTTGTGGGATGAGATGACGGTTTGATTGACACTATCTTGGGGTGCATATGACATTTTGGTCGCTGGCTATTACACTTTTTGTGATGTAAGGTGACAAAAATGACTTTTGACACAGTATTTATATATACTTTTTTCTGTGTTCACCTAAGGTGTTAGGTTATGTGTTATTTTTATAGAGCAGGTTGTTACGAACGCGGCAATACCTAATATGTATACTTTTTATTTATTTATTTATTTAAGTTTTACACAATAATATCATTTTTGAAACAAAAAAATGTTTTAATGTTTCCATAGTCTGAGAGCCATATTTTTTTTATTTTTTGGGGCGACTGTCCTATGTAGGGTATAATTTTTTGCTCGATGACATGATGGTTTGATTGGAACCTTTTTTGAGTGCATATAACTTTTTGATTGCTTGCTATTACAGTTTTTGTAATGTGAGGTGACAAAAATGATTTTTTTCTTACATCGTTTTTATTTAATTTTTTTTTACGGTATTTACCTGAGGGGTTAGATCATGTGATATTTTTATAAAGCAGTTTTTTTTATTTATTTTACTTTAACACAATAATAGCATTTTAGAAAAAAAATATATGTTTTAGTTTCTCCATAGTCTGAGAAACATTTTTTGATTGGTACTATTTTGTGAGGCATATGCCTTTTTGATCGCTTGGGATTACACTTTTTGTGATGTAAGGTGACAAAAAATGGCTTTTTTACACTATTTTATTTTTTTTACGGTATTTAGCAGGTTTTTACGGACACGGCGATACATAATATGTGTAGTGTATTTTTTTTTTTTCATTTTTATTCAGTGATATGTGTTTTTTTATTTTTACATCCAGTAATCCAGTGGGTATGGTGTCTATATAATACAGTACAGTACACTATATAGTGTACTGTTCTGTATTATGTACTTTACACTGTCTGGTCAGACTTCTGCCTTTAGCAGAAGTCTGATCAGAGTTACTATTACCATCACACATAGTAACCGTCACACGCTGCCAGAACTGAGCAGCGGGTGATGGGGGGGCTCCCTCCCTGTGCGATCCCATCCTGTTGGGGGGCTGCAAAGGCACAGCAGCCCCCCCATGGGAGAGGGAGCTCCCTCCCTGTTAACCCCTTCCATGCCGCGGTCCGTACGGACCACGGCATGGAAGGGGTTAAATGGCTGGCATCTGTACAAGCACAGATGCCAGCCATTTTAAGCAGTGTCAGCAATGTGCTGACACTCTGCTAACCCCTGGCCACCAATGAATATTACACAGGAGGCAGCCACCCGCCTCCTGCACTGCCCGCACGTCGGAGGGGGGGGGGGGTTGAACATTGAGGGCGCAGTGGGGGGGATATTGTTGGGAATATTTTTTATACATTTTATAGGTTCTGATTCCCGCATTAGAACTAATTAGAGCTAACCCGGCATTAGAATCCTCTGATTGGCTAGTCTGTATAGACTAGCCAATCAGAGCGATCGCTGGCCAGGGACCGCTCTGATTGGTCCCCGGCCGGTTAGCTGAGACCCCTGGCTGTGTGTAACAGCCGGGGTCTCAGCGCTGTCATCATGTTTTACTGTAAGTACCGCTCAGTTAGGACGAGCATTCTCGTCCTGGGTCCTAGAGGGATTAAAGTACCTTAAATTTGCCACCCTTGTCTTTGTTACCCTACTTGACCCAGATAATAAAATATAACTGTTATTATTCAATATTAAAATCTTAAGTAAATACAATGCTGTGAGTAGGTGCTCAAATAAAACTAGCTAGCGCTAATTTATATTGTTTACATGCACTGCGGAAGAGAGCTACAAGTGTGTGCACTTCCCCTAATTGCTCTCCTATTCCTGCTTTCTATTTTCGTAGTTACATTAACTGACATTACTTATTAACTCTGCAATTAAGGACTAGACATATAAAATTAGCTCACTGCACCCAACATGTTTTGTGTAACCATTATCCCTGATGAAGCCAGTGAATCTGGTGAAACATGTTGTAAGTCAGATTCACTGGCTTCATCAGGGGTAATCATTACCCCTGATGACGCCAGTGAATCTTGCGAAAACATGTTGGGGGGCAGTGAGCTAATTTTAGATGTCTAGTGCTTAATTGCAGAGTTAATAAGTAATGTCAGTGAATGTTACTGACTAAATAGAAATCAGGAATAGGAGAGCAACCAGGGGTGGTGCACACCCTTGTAGCTCTCTTCCGCAGTGCATGTAAATAATATAAATTAGTGCCAGCTAGTTTTATTTGAGCTCCTACTTACAGCCTTGTATACACTTACTATTTTAATATTGAATTTAAAAAGTTATAATATATATTTTATTATTTGGGGCAAGTAAAGTAATAAAGCCAGGAGTGGCAAATTTAAGATATTTGTAAAAACTCTATCCCTCCCCAGATAGGGTCATTTCTAATCCATGTCCCTTTAAAGAAAACTAATCTTACCATCTATGTTCACTTTCATCTGAGCTGTCTGAAATGCACTTCTGTACTTTCCATTATTTGGAAAGAACTATAGCACTGTTCATCCTGAGCTTTCTAGTGCATTAATAGAATTACAGCATTACAGTACAGTGGAGACAATGCAGTTGGAGAGAAGGAACACCAGAGAGATGTATCCCTCCATAACAATGCAGATTCAGATGCTGTTCAGGGTCTGTGACAACCCCTACTGGAACGGTAATGGTTGTAATTAATGTTTGCCACCTTTGGATATCCAGCATCTGTTAGATCAACATGAATCAGATATTGCTGAATAAAATATCACACAATGCAGAATTTGGCTATATACATTGCTAATTTTATACTAAAGACAAGTGTTTAGAAAGTAGGCATGCTAAATGACTTGCACAATGTATCTAACACACTTTCAGGAAAATTAGCTTTTTTAATTTCACAATATGTCTTCATCTCCATGCAAAGCTATTTTCATGTGGATATTTTCAAAATCAGGCAGATTAACAAGAAATCCACACTAATCTACAGGAGGGAATTTTCCCCAGGCAATGGTAATGGCTGGATAACTTGTTTCATGAATTAAATTACATAATTTGAATGAAATAATAAATAAATATTTCAGTGACATATTGGGAGGCAGGTCTAATAAAATACATTAATAATAAATGAACAGAAGCATTGCAGTAGCATATTAAAAAGGAAATTTGGTGTATAATGTTGTCAGAGAACAAGTTAGAGCCCTGTTGTGATTAAAGGATATGTCCACTTAAATATTTCGGTTTAGATTTATATCTTCCAGTTGATAGAATAGCATATCTATGAGCAGCTTTTTTCTATTCTGCTTCAGATGAAAATGGAATATTGAAACTTTTGCTTTTAGGGCAGATTGTTTAATCAGAAAAGACAACAAGTTTTACTTAAAGGGGAAACTTACACATTGTATATACAGTCCTATTTGTTGACTGTATGGTATACAGCAGAAGGCAGGGGTGGACTGGGAACTTAAAGGGAACCGGTCATCAACTGTATGCTGACCTCACTAAGGGCAGTTTAACATAGTGACAGAAGTGCTGATCTCAGCAGTGTGTAACTCATGAGCTAAAAGTAAGTGGTTGCTAAGAACCAGCATCATAATCATTGCAGCTCAGGTCTTGAAAAGAGTCAAATCTACTTGAGAAGAGTCATGTTTATTCATAATCTCCTGCACTCTCACCCATCTACTGATGATTGGCAGTTCTCTCCTAGACAGAAAGGGAGAAACCTAGGTAGAAAACTATCAGTCATCAGCAGGTTGACAGGAAGAGCAGGAATTTATGAATAACCATGACTCTTCTCAAGTGGCCGTGACTCTTTTCCAGGCCCAGTCTGCAATGATTGGGATGTTGTTTCTCGGCAACCACTTACTTTTAACTTTTAAATGACAGAGACCAGAAATCAAGTCACCTGTCTCTGCTGTGTATGCTTCCGTTAGTATGGGCAGCATAAAGTTGATAACAGGTTCCCTTTAAAGTGGCCCTGGGAAAAAATAAATAAAAGTGGCTTCATATTGTAGGTGAGTCCAAATTGACAGAGGGTTGGGCCAACATAAGTAGCCAGGGAAAACAGAAGTAGGCGGGCCAGCAATCCTTAGTGTAGCACAAAATACTGCCCCAGCAGAACCAAGTAACATAGTGCAGCCCAAAATACTGCCTTCCCTGCTGCAATATTATACTGTATCACCTTCCTGAGGACCACAATACAGTTGAATTCAGGAGGGCACCTGTGGATGCTGCCCAGGTGCATAAGTATCTGATGTTCCTGCATTAATTCATTCTGAGAACATCAGCTTGTTCTGTATCCAGCCAGTGGCTGTGAGGCGGGCTCAGGTGGCCCCCTTAGGGTCTATTGCCAGTATGCACCTTGCAGAAGGAGGTGAGCAGAATAAAATATATATTAGCAGGTTTGTAGGAAAATATTCAGCATAGATTGAACTCTATCCATTTAAATCTGTGCTTTTTCTATGCATAGGAGTCCAGTGGGTTGTCCTACTCAGTTACTGACAGCTATGGCTTCATGCACATGGAAACCTGTCAGTCACTGATTAGGTCCACCCACTGGACTCCCAGGCATAGAAAGAAAGGGATTTCAATAAATAAATAAATAACAAATTATACTAACACTTTTCATATTAAATAATGTATGAATCCCTGCTTAGCTCTGATTGTTCTATAACATGATACTGGCAGCTCAGACACCATTTATGAGGTTTTTGCATGATAAATGAGTTGTGCAGTGTGACCATATTGGGTTGTTCACTTTTGACAATTACTGCTTCCTAGTACCAGTTCTTCTTCCAGTACCGAGCAATTTATCCATTCCTGCAATCTGCTGTAAGCTGTAGGAAAATAATGCAACAAGTGCTCAAATTTCCTACACTGCCACCAGCCTACAATTGACAAAGTTCTCACTGAGATTAACGGACTGCCAACTTTATTCACAGACCTATGGGTCCTCCAGAGGGGGGAGTTACTCTTGGTATCTGCTCACAATTCTAGCTAATACATGAAGGTAATGAACAGGGTACCTGGCTCTATTGACTGGTATGAAATTCCATACTTTACTTGCAAGCACTGAATTTCAATAGATGTATGGGAATATTACCATTAAAGAAGCACTCCCACAAAATTTTTTATTCTCTGGTCCACTAGAAATGTACATTATACAAAATATAGTAAAAGTAAACTTCCTACCAGTGACTATATTTGTGAGTTATCATCAACTCCCTTCTGGTCCTTAGCTATGTCATGTGACTGAAACGCTGACTCTTCAATTGACATAGCGTATTATGTGTGGACAGGAATGCAGTTTCTCTATTCATTCTTATGGGGCCTCTGTGTCAGTCTCATAGGAATCAGTAGAGAATCTTACTTCCTGTCCACACATAACATGCTGTGTTAGTCCCCTTTCCACAGAACAGGGAATAAGTGCATAAATGGTGGGTGTTCGACTGATCACAAAAATCACAAACATGCGGCTGCCACTTTATTCATCTCTAAGTGACAGACAAAAAGAGCTGAGCAGTATACTGAGCATCTCTCCTGTAGTCCCAAAGAGATGACTGGAGTGGCAGTGTGTATGCTCGACCATTGACCGGAGGTGAATGTAAATCTTGGGACAACTCCTTTAAACCTGGATTGAAATATTTGAAGGAACACTAAAATCAGCAGCTAATGAATCTTATGCAGCTGCTAGTACCATTTACAATTATGGATATAAATGTATCTAAAGGTTCTCAACACAATAGATTTGTGAGACAATGTAGTAATCTTGGGGCAAACTTATGTTGTCCCAGTTAATGATAATAAGAAGAACTGAACGTTTTAGCTGGTCATAAACATTAATGTTAGCTGTATCTGCTTAGCTTGGCATGACAAGCCAGCCATCTAATGTGTATGAGGGCGACTCAACAATTCCCTGATGCATTTAATCGGAGAAAGACTAATTGGGCCATTGGATTTCAACATGCCTAATCATTTTGTTCTCAGGTGAGATAACCCACAAGAGGTGTCGGGCAGCAGCTCTCTTGTCTTCCCCATGCAGAGTATGCATGCTCAGCCAGTTAGGAGGGTTGGAATGAATAGCTGTTAGTGTTAGTATTTCTGTAAAGAGAAACTGTCACCACAAAATGCAGTACAATTAGATTTGTATACAGTTTTGTGGGTAAATATTTAGCAAAACTTCTAATAAACACATTTCAATCTCTGCTATTTCTAATTTCATTGTTCATGTGAAAGGTATTATCAGTGACTGACAGCTATCTATGTATACACATTTACACAGAGAATGCTATCACAGCTATCTATGTATACACACTTAGGGCTGTTTTTTTGTGGACCGTATGTGGAACCATTCATTTTAATGTGTCTGCAAAAAATCAGAAGTTACTCCGTGTGCATTCTGTTTCCATATGTCAGTTCCGCAAAAAAAAGAACATGTCCTATTATTGTCTGCATTATGGACAAGGATAGTACTGTTCTATTAGGGGCCATATTTCCATTCCACAAAATACAGAATGCACACGGACACCATCCGTATTTTTTGCAGATCCATTGTTTGCGGACCGCAAAATACATACGGGGATGTGCATGAGTCCTTACATAGAGTATGCTATCAATCACTGATGACATTTACACCAGTGACTGACAGCTATCTATGTATACACACTTACACAGAGAATGCTTTCAATCACTGATAACATCTCACTGCTGCTCTGGGCTGGATTTTTTGGGGGACTGAAAGGTAGGTCTGGCACCCTTCCAGTACATGTATTTGCTTTACCTGAGGAGATAACAGGTGAGGCCTGCTGAGATAATCACAGAGGGATAAAAC
The DNA here is from genome assembly GCA_033119425.1 of Bufotes viridis. NCBI lineage: Eukaryota > Metazoa > Chordata > Amphibia > Anura > Bufonidae > Bufotes > Bufotes viridis. Next base: position 277,945,040 of record CM065590.1, read on the forward strand.
AACCCTCTGTGGATGACTGTGAGAGAGAGGAATTGAATAGGAAGCCTGGAGAGGCTCTGTGTGGTCCCAGCCAACAGGGCTGGGGGCCCACGAGGCTGTGTGAAAGCCTGATGTTTGGGGGGGCCCAGTGAAGCCTGAGGAAAGAGGTGTCCCACGATCAGAGTCAGGAGGACTCTTCGACCGTGTTCCCCCAAGCAACTGATGTGGTCACAGCCAGGCTGCTGCAGGATCTTATGGCTGAGAAAAGCCTGATCTCACCTCTTATGTGAACGGTGCTTTAGAGGTGAGTTAGGGAGAAGACCTATGTATTAGGTAGAGCCTAGACGGGCAGATGTTTATTTGCTATGTTTATGTTTGTGCTGGTGCTGAAGTACCAAAATAAAGCACCATTTGGACTTTAACCCCTATTGTCTGAGGGGGATTCTATCATCAACGCCCTGCTTGAGAGAGCGATCCCTTACAACACTTACACAGGGAATGTTAGCAATCACTGATAACACATTCCGCATGTACAGCTATCAATGACTGACATCTATCTATGTATAGACACTTACACAGAAAATGCTATCAATCACTGATAACACCTCCCCTGTGTACAGCTATCAGAGACTGACAGCTATCTCTATATATACTTACACACAGAATGCTATCAATCACTGATAACACCTCCCCCATGTACAGTTACCAGTGACTGACAGCTATCTGTGTATACACACTTACACACAGAGAATGCTATCAATCACTGATAAAACCTCCCCTGTGTACAACTATCAATGACTGACATCTATCTATGTAAACACACTTACACAGAGAATGCTATTAATTACTGATAACACCTCTCCTGTGTATAACTATCAGTGACTGACAGATATCTATGTATACAAATTTACATAGAGATTGCTATCAATCACTGATAACACCTCCCCATATACTGCTATGAGTGACTGACAGCAATCTTTGTACACACACTTGCACACAGAATGCTATCAATCAATGATAACACCTCCCCTGCGTACAACTATCAATGACTGACATCTATCTATATATACACACTTACACAGAGAATGCTATCAATCATTGATAACATTTCCCCTGTGAACAATGAAATAAGAAATAGCAGAGATTTATACAGTATGTAAAAATGACAAGTTTTACTGAATCTTTACCAATGAAAATATGTATCAATCTGCTCAGCTCCCGCTGCTGTACATGCTGCCTACAGATTGCACTTCATTTTGTAGTGACAGGTCCTCTTTAAGGGTGTCACAACCCAACTATGCGTTTTTCAACCTTAGCAAGGTTTAGCTGTCAGGGCTACTGTGGAATCAAGTCATATCAGAATTATTACAAAACAAGCAGTTTTCTTAGGTGACACATTTCCCCACAGTAATGACTTTTTTGTCTATTTGTAGAGAACCAATACCAAGATTATAAAGTTAAACATCATTGAAATGGTCCAGCTGTGAGCAGACATATGTATGGTAAAGATAAATGGTTAACATAATGAAGCAACTTTATAAAAAGTCATATGTCATATTTAAGAACTTAATAAAGTTCCCTAAAACCTGATTTGATGGGAAAATGTGTGTGCTGTTAGTTGATATGCCTTAGTTCAAGATTAATGTTAAATGATCATGTATATCATAATCTGACAGTAAAGTGGAAACCTGTATATAAACCTAAACCCAAGCTGCAGTTGGGAGTCGTAATAATAATATTCACAGACATAACAATGATTTGAAAGGCAAAAAAATACTTTCTGTATCTCAGTTTAATGTTCTTGGGAATAGTCTTGTCAGAACGAAGAATGAATGTTGTCAAACTAATGCAGAAAGACTTGACTGACAATAGCTACTGAGTTATAAGTGTATAATACTACATGTCATACTCAGTATATTCCAATTACCATCAAAAAACTCAGAAGCATAGCAACAGGAGAAATTTTGCTGTAATAGTCTCTTAATCATTAATATTTTTCAAAGCATTTATATTTTAACAATCATCTAGGACTAAAGCTTATTTTGAGGATGATAGCTCATTGAGTGTGTACAATAGCTGATAACTAGGAGCTTGAATTTAGTTTTATTTAAGAGGAAATTACATATATTTATATACATATATATGATGATAAAAATTCTAATTAAAAAGTGTACAGTTGGTTCAGAAATGTAATGGTGTCCTTAAATGGGTTGTCCTGGAATTTTATATGAATGCCCATCCTCAGGGTAGGCCATCAATATATTGGCGGGTGTCTGACTCCCGGGACCCCACCTATCTGCTGTTCAAAGAGGCTAGGGCACTCTGTGAACACTAAGGCCTCTTATTAGGCCAGTGACTTCACTGTACATCGGTCATGTGGCCTAAGAGCAGCTCAGTCTCACTTAAATGAATAGAGCTGAGCTGCAATGCCAAGCTCCTGGCTCCACAGAAGATATGATATTGATGACCTGTTCTGAAGATAGGCCATCATTATCAAAATCTTTGATAAGCCCTACAGCATAGGTGATAAGGGGTTGATCAGTATGTCTGACCACTGGAATTCCCACCGATGAAGAATCTGTACTTCTCATTTGAATAAAGCCTGTTCACTGCCACTCCATTCAGTCTATGGGACTGCCCAAGATCTCCAGCAGGCCCAAAAAGGTTGCATGACACAACAGCGGGCATACTCTACTGCCTCTCCATTGATACAATGGCTCACAAAAGAACTGTTCTCATGCTGCAGAGCCTATACAGATCCATAGGCACTGGTGCACTGTATTACAGAATTCTACCAGATTTTCAAATGTCTTGATTATTTTTCAGATTCATAAAAGTAGTGTGTTCCTTGGTATGAAATCAGAGGAATACAGAGATCAGAAGGCTATAGGTACATGGAAGTTGTACAGAGTACATGGAGGTTATGTAGAGCCACAATATGCTCAAGACCTAACCTGATTTCCTTTTCCTTGTATCTGTATATTAGCCCTATTCTTTGAGATGATTACTTCCCTAGAAGACCATTTTCTCTACAATTTTAAGTGATCATTTCAAAGAGGTTTTACCATGGTTACCATAAATTATACTCAGGCTCAAACTGACCCACAAGGGAATAGGGGAATCACACAGTGGGCCCCTGAGCCAAGATGCGTCCCAGTTTCCCTCCCCTGCAGAATTGGCACAAGAGACAGTACACTGGCTGCAAATACAGATAGACAGCATACAGAATCTCAACAAGCCTATGCATCCATGAAAAAACTGGTAGATTATTTAGCTACCCTGTTTATAGATACATCAGGTGTCTGAGATTATTTGTAGGCACAGAGACAGGCTGTATCCTCTTTCCACAGGAAGCTTCCTTTTTGATGTCGCTGAAGGGGTCCCCATCATTAATCACCTTGCAGCATCTTGCTGATGCTTGCCACTGTGTGAGCATGTGTTCCTGGTTCACATAGCTAAGAGCGCCCTAGTCCAAGGCTGGAACCATCAGCAGGATACTGACAGAAGCTCTAGGACAGAACAATCTGAGGCATCAGCTAGGCAGCAGGCCACCACTGAAAAAATATGTATGTTGGTGCAGTTTTAGGAACTTGTGAAGTGGGGTCAAATAATATGAAGCTAAACTAATACAGAGAACAATAAGAGACTCACAAGCAATATATCAGACTGATTATATATATATATATATATATATATATAGAGAGAGAGAGAGAGAGAGGGAGAGAGAGAGAAAGAGAGGAAGCGAGAGATACATATAACCAACCCGCCATAAAAGTGTAAACTAAAGTAACACTATATACTGTGACACTAAGATGATATATTAATCACCAAATCAGGCATTCGCATTAAATCATAATAATAATAAATATTTATTGTTATTAAGATTTATTGTGATTTGGGGACAGTATATTGATAATTGTTTGGCCCATATACTTTTGGTGACTAAGATAATATATTAGAAGACTCTCGGTACCTAGAAAAAGGGATAATTTAGTACCCCAAAGTACGTTTTGCCAAGCTTCGTCCATGGGATTTAAATGTTATTTTGTATTTAGTGTGGGACTTCTTTCATGTATAAGTATTACTGATTGTTTTTTTCAGTACTTCTTGGCTTCATGTATTTGATTTTTTAGTATAAGTTATACAATGACCACATTTGTTAAAAATGGAGACAAGCCCATCTAGCTTTATATCTGTTTCATTATGGGCAAAGCTGTTTCTCTTGGTGGGACAGTATAAATAATGACCTATACCTGACATTTTCCTACTGTTTGATACATGTTATTTCAAGTTTTTCTGTACTGATAAGATTTTATGTAATTACAGGCTGTAAAGCATCGACCAGCATTGGTTTTTGTGAAGATCATCCATTGTACAGGTATTCACTATTAATATTCTAAATGGTTCCATTTTCTTACATTAACAATATTTCATAGTCATTCAACTCTAACACGTGAAGGCTCTATAAAGTTCCATAGTCTCCATGACTACTGCTTGTAATCTTATGGAATTTCCATTAACATGCAGAGAGTCCTGATTGCTTTCCAGAAGGCTGTTTACAGAAGAAGACAGATCTTTAGACAATCTTAAACTAAAACAATTGTTCTCCTTGGTTACCATTGCTAGTTACCATCTCAATGCATTTATAGGGAAGGGAATGTGCACAACATACCAACCTACTAACTAAGACTAGTCACAAATCCACATGTGGTAAATGCATATTCCCCATGACACTAATCTATTAATAATAAATGGCTACATTTATGCATTTTTTTTCTGCTTTCCATTTACTGTATTTCTAATGTACTATCCTTGTACCATACTTTGCTGCCATTAATTTTAACCTTATAATTAGTGTTGAGCGAACAGTTCGAGCATAGTTCGGGTCCGTACCGAATTTTGGGGTGTTCGTGACACGGACCCGAACCCGAACTTTTTCGTAAAAGTTCGGGTTCGGGTTCGTCGTTCGGCATGTATTTTGGCGCATTTTGAAAGGCTGCAAAGCAGCCAATCAACATGCATCATACTACTTGCCCTAAGATGCCATCGCAGCCATGCCTACTATTAGCAAGGCTGTGATTGGCCAAGTGCAGCATGTGACTCAGCCTCTTTATAAGCTTGTGCGCACGTCGGGACGTGCTCACTCCCGATGTGAATAGAACAGGGATAGACGCAGCTGATGCTAGGGCGAGAATAGGCAGGGATAATTGAATAACTGGAAGCAAATTTCTCTCCTCCACCTGTGATTCATCTGAACAACTGCAGCTGAGCTGCTTTTTGATAGGGAT